>OX638259.1:671925-1291350 GCA_951806755.1 Brenthis hecate
ATTCTAAAAACATCATTTATTATTTTCATTATTGATTACAAATACAAAAACTTTAAACTTTATTACAGGAAAACAATAAATTGTTTTATCTTCAAATGAATATGCTAAAAATTAAATAATAATTGGTTTCAAATTTAAAAAAAAATATTTTTTTTAATAGCGTTATATTGTATTGTGTATATGTTAATTATTGAAGAAATACGCTATGTTATTAAATTAATAGTGATACAATCGGTAAAGAAATAATACAAAGTGACATTGCTTTATAGTTATCTGAGTCACGAATATAATATAGAAAAGAAACTTACACGAATATTTCAAATATCATCATAATATATTATAATCAACACTTAAACTAAACACTTGACATTAAGGAGTAAAATAAATATTGAGGATCGTGGAATACTTCAGTATTAAATCTTAACGTGTTACATCGTTTGTTTATTTAATTACTTTAATCATTAATGTTGTTATAAATCATAGCGCATTATCCTAATCTAAAAAGTAAAATTCACAAATCACAAGATTGAAGATTGTCAGTTGTCAGTGTCACTGACCGCTGACGTAAATAATGTTAATGCTACCACACTGTGTACATATATCTCGATGGTAAATTGTAAAAACTGTGAAATGGAAAATTCTCGAAAAGAGGGCGCTATACGTATGATCTTTCAATTTATTATATCTTTTTTGTACCTGGTTTTTCCTTCTATTGTGTTCGCATCTTTCCTGTGAAATGTATTGTACTTGTAACCTGGAAGTTAGAACTTAGACCAGCTGAAGAAAGAATTGAGAAGAGGTGCATCCATTCGGTGGTCCTGAGTCCTTAGCCCGAGAGCTCGTGACGAATTTTGGGAAGGTCCTTTTGGCAAGTTGAGATTGTGAAAACATATAATTTCGTGAATTGGTGAGTCCAGTCCCGTGAGTCTGGTATAGCTTTAGCGGTTATTTGGTTATTTCGCTACTGCGCAGTATAAATTTGCAAAAAAATATCAAAAAACAAAATATATTTTCGACTTGATTTTTGTTTACTCCTTTAATTTAGCTTTCATATAATTCAAAAAAAAAAAGAACCCCAGACGTTTTTGTCGGTTATAAAGTATTGCCAGACCTCCAAAGACTCATTTTTTTTTATTCCAAAAACCATACTTTTGGCAATCTGAAATTTACTCACGTATTTATTGAATAATTTTCAATAATATTTGCAAATCGCCAGACGAACTTACCGGTTATAAACCAATCCCAGATGTAAATGAAGTTTACAAATTAGTACTACAAAAAAGTCTTATGCGTAGCCATAGGTGCGAGAAAGATAGCAGTGGTAGCCCAGTGGTAACGCGCTCGCTTGGGAAACCGAGTGAAGTGAGTTCAAATAAAGTTATATGCGCAGAGAACATCATCATTTGTGATCAGAATTCCTTGAAACATGTATTAATGCTTTTCAATACAATTAAATAAATACGTATTTTATCATTATTCGAAATTCAATTACCGTAAGGCAAGTGGTAATCATGTTAGAAATGATTCGTACATGAAAATATCATAGGTGTGAGACCCCGGATATGAACTCCCTTCAAGCGGTTTCCCAAGCGAGCGCGTTATCACTGGCTACTGAGCTACCACTTCTTTTTAATTACTTTCTAATATTTCCTTAACACAAGATATTTTTTTTAATGCTCGTTTTAATATGAGTAATAAATAATAATTAACGTAATGTAAAATTTATGTTACAAAATAAGAGGGTTACAATATATTCAACTTAACTGACCGCAAAATATACACAATAGTTAATCAATCGAAATTTTCACATATGACTCATGGGACAGGGAAATGGTTAAATAACAACACAAAAGAGAATCATAATTGCTTTAATTTTCTATCGATATAAAATAATTTTTGTTACCAAAATAATATAGTAACTCCAATTAATTCATGATAATAATATATACATATTATAGACAAACAGATATAATAATATTTAATACGTCAATTGTATCTTTATCGTATACTGATTAGTTTTCGCAACTTTGTTTAAAATAAATAAAAAAAATCGCAAATACATATTTCTAAAATTGCTACACTGTGATAAGTATGTAATACATAATCTATACCGACTTAAAAGAAATAAAAAGTGAGAATTTTTAAATTTAAATTAAAAATCTTTTGTAAAAGCAACATTATCACTTTATAATATATGTATATATACAAATGTCGAGTTCTTAGCGAATATCGACACCTGGCAGGAAAAAAACTGTAAAAATATAAATTGCTTCTCCTAATATATTTTACATTCATACGTTAAAAATTGCCACAATACTGAATAACAAATTAACTGAATTTTATTGTAATTTTAATTTTTACATGCGGTGAGATATCAATATCATGCAAAACATCCCTAAGTGTGTAGTGTCTGTGGCATACAATCCGATTAACTTAAGCTAGCGCGTAAAGGATAAGCACACTCTTTCTCTCATCACTCACTTTTCTTTCTCCCTTTCTCTCTCTTGCACGCGGTTAGCGTATGAGCGGGACAGGGATAATGGGATTGTTATTGTTTTCCCTTTACTACATAGCATTGGTGTAAGTACTGTAAATGTTCCAGCTTTAGTTAATCGACCTGCTGTTGAGTTGCCAGTTAATAAAATATAATATAATATAAAAAATGTCTGAGGTCTTTGTGTTCATGTGAGGTCATCAGTAAGGTCGGGGTCGTCCGTGACCTCAGCGGCGAGGTCAGCGAACTTGGCGACGTAATCCACGCTCGATTCCGCCATGAGAGAGTGCAGTTGAGAGTCCATCTGTGTTTAAAGGGTTTATTTAAATTTTGATATAGCAACTTTTATAACAATAATAATAATTACTCTGAATTA
Source organism: Brenthis hecate (assembly GCA_951806755.1). Classification (NCBI taxonomy): domain Eukaryota; kingdom Metazoa; phylum Arthropoda; class Insecta; order Lepidoptera; family Nymphalidae; genus Brenthis; species Brenthis hecate. Next base: position 674,796 of record OX638259.1, read on the forward strand.
GTACAAAAAGGTTATTCAGAATATTCAAACCCCTTTTTTACTCCTTCAGAAAAATAATATCCATAAATATTTTGTTAACGGATTCTTACTCCCTTCCCGAGGGATCCAAATTTCAATTTCGTAACTACTTTACAGCTCTCTCTTTACCTATTATTTTTCATATAATTTGGGATCTCACTCGCTTCCTCTCTCCATATTTGACTCTTATAATATATTAAATAGATAAACTGACCACCAGCTCGGGCTGCGGCCGTCCTTCCAGGTGTCCTAGGAAGCTGCTCAGGGAGAAGTCCTGCACGGAGCCCTCGAGCCAGCCCTCCGCGTCGCGCAGCAGCCGCGACGGCGAAAGGGACATCGATTCTGATGGAAGGAAACCTGAGGGAAAGAGACACCATACAATATGTGTACATGTTATGTTGTTGCCTGTACTTTACTAATTCTAATAATATAAATAAAATTTTCCTGATTTATTGTGGCCACGGTGGCCAAACTTAGTGGCACTAGCTAACTGCGCTGGAGACATAGAGCAGCGCGTGTGAGATAGAGCGCGGACACAATGTGCACTCTCTGTTCCTGTTACTCTCAAATTCAATGGCATGACGCCACCTCAACACGCGATAGAAACACCGCTAACTTCCCAACTACAAGCTATTACTGAGAATTTCTTAACAGAAAAACTCAATAAGTAAGTGTACTTGACCCGACCCAGAACTCGAACCCGGGACCTTCAGGAGTGTAGACCAACGCAGAAATTATTAATATGGATACTTACTAGCAATGTCTGGATGATCTGTCTTTGTGTTGTTTTCGACACCTTGCCTCAGCTCCTTCTGTTCAGTGTTGGGCTCGGAGCCTTCAACTTTCACTATCTTTATATCCTTAATGTCTTCATCGTCGTCGGTCTTTTGATCTTCTGTTAAATAACAAAAGTAACATACATATTACGCGATTAGTATTTTTGTCAATATACCACGCGGACATTACTTGTACAGTAATATTTAAGTGTAATTTTTTTTTTATAAATACAGTTAAATATTTTTGCAATTTTAATGTACTTCGTTTATTGTACATAAATTTACACTATAAATAAAACTACCTTTTCAGATTTTTTCGCGGATTTATTTTGATTTTTGGTTCTCGCCTGCCGAATGCTTTACAGCAATCATGGTCAAGAGAGTCAAATTTAAAATTTCAAATATTGGAATCGTTCTCACCACGCTGGTCAAGTGAGGGTTGGCGGATTTCACATGTATATCGAAACTTTCTAGGTTCTTCATTCACAATGTTTTCGGTCACCATAAGACAAATGGGAATCACGTTAGAAATGATTCGCACATGAAAATATCAGAGGTGCGAGACCCGGGATTTGAACCTGCATCACTCAGTTTCCTAAGCGAGCGCGTTACCACTGGGCAATCACTGACAATTCATTACCTGCATCATTAGAAGTATCGGGCATAGGAGTGATGGGGATGCGGCGGTCTCCGTCGTGGAAGAAGAACTGCCCGTTGGACTCACTCAGCACGTAGTATACACTGGTTGGGAACAAATGTATTATAGTTTCAAACAATAATTTGATCTAACACGCGTTTTTAATAGTACAAGGTCCAAAGTGAGGTCGTCCTTCACCCATCTTTTAACGGGTTTTTATCTATACATATAATAAAATTCTAACTAAGTCAAATCTGTACATTAAATATTTTTTAGAAAATCTTATTGAAATAGACATTATTATCGATACAGAGGTCGAATCTATAGTTTTTAGAATTTTTGTCTGTCTGTCTGTCTGTTACCGCATCACAGAAAAACTACTGGATGGATTTTGATGAAATTCAGTATTGTCATAGCTGATTATCCGGGTCAACATATAGGACACTTATTACCGCAGAAAAATATCTCATTTCTGAGAAAAAATACAAAAACTGGTTAGAATAAAAAAACGATGATACTATATAGATTTTAGCAAGTTAACTTACTAAATATATCAAAAACTAATAAAAATAGCTAATCTTGAAAAAGTATATCAATAGCACTATTTTATTCATTAAAAAAATATTTTAATGAATATTTATTTTTGTATTATTTAGATATTTCTCAATAGATGTCGCCATGTGTCTTTAAAATACGTAGTTTTAATTCCAAAAAATTGGATGTACAAATTCAACCTTTCTATGATTTTACTAGAATTACTACTAAATTACCTGCGGCCCCGCCCGTGTTCAAATTATCAAAAAACAATCTTTTTGGCTTTATAAATTAGTTACATCTATAGATACATTAAAATTTAATGAAGCAGTATCTGTGCTTTAAATAGTTTTTGGAAAATTTTATTGAAATACACATTATCGCTAACAGAGGCCGAACCTATAGTTTTAAGAATTTTTGTTTGTCTGTCTGTCTGTGACCGCATCACAGAAAAATCGCTGGAGGGATCCTGACAAAATTTGGTATGGTAATAGCTGGTTATCCGCGTCAACTAATATACTAATACGAGTATACTATAAAACCTAAGAATTTGGTTTTGGTCATATGAACGCGGGCGGAGCCGCAGGTAATGCTAGTCTTAGATATAATGTTATCTTAACGAATATATCGCAAATTGTTAAGACTACAAAAATGTGGTCAAGGCTAATATGTAATTTTAATGTTTTTAATATATATTTTTAAGTAAATAAAAGTTTGTATTAATATAATAAGAATTAATATATATATATATATATATATATATATATATATATATATATATATATATATATATATATGTACATACAAAAGAGAATATCTGTAGTGTGACCAACTAAGTCGAACCAGTCTTAGTCGAGTTTATTTTAACACAAAAAAATATTAAAAGAATTAAGCATATAATATTAAATATATATCTATAGACCAAAAATAAAAATATCAAAACTTTTTGATTATCACACTTTTCACCAATTTTCTTTTTGCATTTCCTACTATAATAATTTTATTAAGAACCGTTTCTATTTACAATATAAATACTTTAGCAAATTTTTTGTTTACATTGAGATATATGTATACATATATGTATTATGTACGTATAACTCACTCAGTGGAAGTGAGGAGCGGCGGCGGCGGCGGCGGCTTGGGCAGCAGGCGCGGCAGCGGCGGCGGCGCCGGCTGCCGGGGGATCTTCACCGGGATCAGATCTGGGGAATTTATTTATTTATTTAAAAATTTAAAATAAACTGAATAAATAAAAAAAAGAATGATAATGTGCTTGACCGATTTCGGTCACGGTGGTTAATCTCAATGAGACTACACAAACACTACGTTTGTGTGAGATACAAAGTGCATTGTCTTTTCCTTTAACTCTATATTCATTTAACGTGCTCTCGAAGCACGGGACAATAAATTCGTGACGAAAAGCTCTGTAACTATTTAATCTCGACCGGGTTTCGAATCCGGGATCTCTCGATATGCAGTCGTACGTGCTAGAGACAAACACAGCAGTTAAAAAATAAGTACAAAGTAATATACGATGCGTTTCTTTCGACTCCGCTTGTGTAGTTTATTTATATGAAATGCTCCTTTTACTTTATTAATAAATACGCTATAAAATAAAAAAAAAAACTATTTTTTGCAGTTATATCGTAGACTGTATGCGTATCGTAGGAAGTGTCGTAGTGTGCGGAGTAGTGTGGGGGCACGCACTGCTGGGCGGCGGCAGCTTGGGCAGCAGCGGCAGCAGGCGCTGCACCACGCGGCGGTCGGCGGCGCGCGGGCGGCCGCGGCGCCAGCGCGGCAGCCCCTGCAGGCACACGGGGCGCGGCCCCTGCCACACGCGAATGGGGTGAAACAGTCAGATCGTTTCTTGTTTTTGGGCTTAAGACGAATATGTATGATCAATTGAATAAGTATAATAAAAAAAAGTAAAGCACCTGTAGAATGTGCTGATTTTTTTTTATTTTGTGGATATATTATAACTATAATTAAATAAAGAAATTTTTAAATTATTAAATTAATAGATTGGATTCATAGGAAGTCCTTCACTTTGATATAATATAATTTAATACATTTGACAAACGCTTTTTATCATAACCCTCAATATATTAATTTTTTACATTTTTTTGTACACTTCACATAAAAGATCTATTTTCATTAAATTTATAGAACTTTAGAAACATCTAAACTAGCATATTGCAAGTAGTTTAAGAACCATATTAAAACGTATTTAGACAAAATTGATGAATATTTAATACCATATTACCTCAGCGTCAGGCCTCGGCGCGATGGGCGTGGGGTGCCTGAACACAGCCGAGACACTCTCCGGCAGCTTCGAGGACAGAGTCACCGGCGTCGGGATGCACGGCTGTTGCTTCTATAAGTTGAGAAGTGTGTAAGTTAGCAAAAGAAAACCACCAGCAGTTTCAACATGTCAACATATAGGATACTTTTTACCGCGTAAAATTATCTCATTTTTGAGAAAAAATACAAAAACTGCAATGTAAGAGTATACTAATATGTAAAACCTAAGAATTTGATTTTTGGTCATCTGAACGCGGGCGGAGCCGCGGGCAATGCTAGTATAAGTATATTATTGTATCTTTCAATTAGCACCCTGTCTTATGTGTCTGATATATTTATCAACATTAATACCCATAAATCTAAGAGTTGAATAGTGAAAACGCCGAAGACCATGGTTCACTAAGTCCATAATAAAAAAAAAAACAATTAAAATTGTTGAAAATAATATTTGATCTATAAATTATTGCAACATTTTTTCAAAGATAAATATAATATAATATGTATGTAGTAAATGCAATCTACATTTTATATCATATTATATTTTAATGATCAAGTATGTATTAATTTAATCTGTCTGTCCCTATGTGAGCTTAGATGTTTAAAACTACGCAACGGATTTTGATGCGGTTTTTTTAATAGGTAGAGTGATTCAAAAGCAAGGTTTATATGTATAATACATGCATATTATAGTACAGAAAGTTTAAAGATATATAAAGATATAAAAGAATATTCAAAGATATATATCTCATACTAGCCGTCAAAACGGTGAGTCGCTAGTGTAATATACATATTATATTAAAAAAATTGGCGTTATTACGAAATCGGTCGTTTAGACAAATAAACAGTAAGTGGACGGTGTACAACGTATGTATGTACGCACCACCTGCTTCTTGTGCGCGCACACGTGGCCGCAGGCGCAGCGCGCGGGCGCGGCGGCGCGCGGCACGTGCGCGTTGCCCGCCAGCGCCAGCAGCCGCTTCAGTCTGCCGCGCCCGCGGACAGTGGACATGTTGTCATAATAATAACATTCTTTATTGTACACCCAGTAAACAAGAGAGAAAATAAGATACAAAAAGATTAGAAAATGTACAAGAGGCGGCCTTATCGCTAAAAGAGCGATCTCTTCCAGGCAACCTTGAGGTGTAGGAAATGACACCTAGCGACTCACCCTCGCTTCGATCGGGTTCGTTCCTACGTTGATGGTTCCCCATACAAACTTTCATCCCCATTTTCAACCCCTTAAGGGATCATTTTTCCACGACCGCGGACACGCTGGCGTTACAGTTAACAATAGATTTCTTAGAAATTCAATTAATTTCTTAGAAATTTACGTGGATAATATATAGGCATTTGGGAGGCGTACACACATACACACAACAATATATATACTATATGTTTTGACGGTTAAAAAGAAAAAAAAACACTATTAAAAACACTACCAACACTGCCTTTTGGTTAAAAAACAAAAATAATTAAGTACTTTTTCCCAATATATTTCTAAATCACTATTAGTAGAGCGAATGCAACAAAAAGAGTCGTAGATTGAATGCAACAACTGACCTGTCTACCCCGCAAGGGATATAGCGTGTTATGCCTGTTTGTGTGCGCATGCGCTTGTATGTGTATATGTATGTGTGCGTTTACGTGTACGTAGATATACCTGTATGTGTGTATGTGTGAGTGTGTGTTCGTGTGTGAGTGTGTGTGTGTTCGTGTGTGTGCTAACCTGTCAGTAAGCACCGCGTCGCCGGCGGGCGGGGCGGCGGCGGGCGGCGCGGGCCGGTTGATCAACTTGCTCACTAGCTTCAGACTGCCTGACTTGTGGTCTGGGGATGACAGCTGCTCACCTATACATATAAATAAAGTACATAAATCAACAAAAAAATCCGAAAGATACATTTTATTTAAAATGTGAAATATTCGCGTAAATCTAATAAAGTATTTTGCCATATTTTTTGGAAAAAATCAATAAAATCAAGAGGCAAATTAAAAAATACTTTTTCTTTCATCTCCGGACATCCCATCATTGCTATCTTGACTGAAGGTATTTTTGGGTGAAAATATATCATTGTCACTCTCCCTCTTCTCTCTCTCATCTTCCACTGAGCTATCGCCTTTATCCGGTGTCTTGTTGCCCTTTTCCCTATTGTCTATACTTTTGCTTACATCTGTTTTATGGTATTTGTGAGGTTGTGGCAAAGGCGGAGTGGGCTCAGCCCACCAATAATCCAACTCAAGTTTCGAACGTGAACCGAACTGTAACATTAATATCAAAAGGCCTATCAAAAGTTAGTTTTGTAAATAAAATATATTAAAAAAGAAAACTAAAATTATTTTATTTAAAAAAATACATATACACTTTACAACAAGTATTAAAAGATCAAAAATAACTAACCAAAGAATAAAAACATAGACCAGAAATTACCATTAAATATAAATCTCCAATAGTAAGTTCTCCCGCATCATACACGCTCCATCCTTTCCTTATCTGCCTGGTCGCCATATCTACGTCTATGTCTGGCTTGGCTTCTTCTTCTTTTTCTTCCACTTTTGACTCCTCGACTTTAGATTCCTCAACTTTTGACCCTTCATTTTTAGACCCTTCAACCTTTGATTCCTCAATTTTTGTTTCTTCAATGTTATTGTCAAGAATCAAAGTGTAGACGCTTCCGCCACGTTGCTTTGGCCGTAATCGGAATTTTACCTGTAAAATAACATATGTTATAAAATACTGAGTTGTTAACTTTATGTATTTAGAAATATTGAATATTGAACACTGGAAAATATGAAACTTTAAAACTTCACCACATAGAAAAAAGATTGACAAGTTTTAGCTGAATAAGAGAATTGTCATTATTTTGGTAAAGAGAACTGTTTATTACTGTCAGTTTTAATATAAATAGAACTTTTGTTCGAATCAACTCCAATCAATATTTAAGTTAGTCAAAAAACTAAGAGACGACTAGTAGTAATTATAAGCTAGTAGTATTGTATACCTTTAATTGTTTAAATGTTTGAGTCTTTTGGCTCTTATCAGGTCTGCCATCACTTTCATTATCAGTGTCACTTTTATTATACTTTTCATCGTCTTCCATTTCGGAAAAACTATCTTTTTCCTTCTCTGACATATCCTTGTCCCTTTCCGGCACATCTCGGTCGACCTCCTCCTCAGCAGTTTCCTCAGATTTGACTTCTTTCTCATCTTCAGTACTTGGTTTCTCTTCGTCCTCTTGATTGTGTTTATAGTGAGCCATAAGTTCGATCCCATCTATTGCTGTTTCGTCTATGTGCATGAGTTTGTTTGTTTCTGAATCGTCTATTTTAAACTTCTTTTCTGGTTCTTTATCTTTTTCAGAAATACTGTCTTTTCTTTGACGTTTCGGTGTGCGAATTTTTACTGTATATCAATAAAATATGTACAATTTAATAATGAGCATATTATTTAATCTAAGAACAGAATACGAGTTGTAGAGAACTAAAATTGTGTGATTTGTATTATGTTGCAGTATTCATTTACTTACACAGTTCTGCAAAAAAAGCTTTTTTATTCAGCTGCATGGAACCTTTTAAGTTTGGCTATAAATTATAGAATCAATATGAGCAGTCTTAATTTTAAGGTCACGTTTTGAAAGAAAACGAAATTTTAAATTACTTAGGTAACTCTAAACTTAAACTTGAGTGTAGCAAAATAATAGTAAAAAATACGCGAGGGGTTTTTTTTTCGTTTTTACCAAGATGAAACCTATAAGACAAACGTATAAAAATCCTGTGCAGTTTTTTATTTATAGACCTGTGTTATGTATAATGCTACCAAAACCATTTAAACGTAGTTTTGCTTTTGAAATTAATATACTTTAAATCAAAGAACTAAGTAACTAATACTTAGCCCTATGATTTAATGTATTATATTTAATCGTATACTCGTACTTATTAACCTGTAGTTAGTAACCGTAGTAACTGGTATATCGTAAAAATATTATTATCAGATGACTCGCATTTTATAATAAAGGTCGCATATAAGTCATCTAGATTTACGGTTTAGCAATTTTATGTTTAATATAAAAAAAAAATTATTTATTAAAGGATCTCACGTTTGTTTATTAGCAAATGTCCAATCCAAAAAATGTCGTATTTAATTATATGAAATTACAATTTTGTCCTTCGGCTGGGTTACCCTACTTACTGTGCCAGGTGTCGCGGGTTCGAGTCTCGCTGAGAGGCTTGCAATATTTAAATATAATAAAATTAAGTATCGTTTCTTCTTTTTTTACGAGGTTATCTAAAATGTCATTATTTTATTATATTTTACTCAACGTGAATGTTCAAAAGTTTTATTAAACCATATATACCTCCATTTTCTTTATCTCGTCTTAACGAGCCCATTCTTTCTAAATAGGATGAAAAACAGATTTTTTGACTGGAAAGTTGCTCGCTTGGACTCAATACAGGCAAGTGTAGTTCCACGCCGGGTCTGGGCCCAAGATGTAGGAACAGTTTTTTAGTTAGACGCTGTTCTGAAAGATGGAAATATAGTTATTTTTGATTAAAATACATTATAGTAATTAAATACATATCTATTTCTATTAATACGTAAGTAGCTATTATATTGGTGGATTTGCGGAATGTATAGTGTACATGTCTTTTGAAAACTTGTCAGGTTCTCTTAGACTAAGGTTTCTTCACACTATTTTTTCGTACATTTATTTAACAAAGGCGCGAGTGCCGATGAACTTGGAACACCAAGTAGTAATTTCGGTTCGAAGTAAAACAACTTAAATAAAATGTCACATGTACTCTGTTATTAAAATAAGGATTTTTTTGAAAGAGTTTAATACAATTATTTTCTAATAACAGCTATTACTAACCTTGTACTATGACTCTATCAGTTTGCAAGTTCAGATGCTCTTCGAGACCTTCCTCGCATTCTCCCCTCTGTATCTCTTGATATTCCTCACAATCTTTGCTTTGGTCTTCATTAACTTTTGTTTCAATGCCGTTTTCTGATATAGGGTTCTTGTAATTTGACTACATCATGATAATGAATAGGAATTCTATCAATACTTGTATACAATGTAATAAATAAATAGGTATACAAGTAAAAGCATATAAGAGAGTCTGTATGTTAATAATATATACACAATTTAATATATACGAACATATGCATAAACTTTTGTTTTTGTATATAATAAATAATAAATAAATATGTTGGGACATTAACACACAGCACCATCTAGTTCCATAGTAAGCTACGAGGCTTGTGTTATGGATACCAGATAGTTGATACACTACACATATATAATTTTAAATACATACATATTATAAATATATACAATATTTATGTATTTAAAATTATGCATGTGTAGTATATGGGTGAAGTCAAGGCTGTTTAGTTAAGTATGGCAAAATCTTACTAGATATGGGGTTATGAATGTAATAATCGGATAACTATCATAAATGCGAAAGTTTTATACGCTGAAACCGCTGGAAAGATTTGAAAGTAATTTAATTCACAGAAAAACTATAACCTGGAGAGAACAGAAACTACTAGGCCCCTATGGACGCGAGCAAAGCAAGAGTAAGTCATTAGTATTTATAGTAAAAAGGATACAGATTTCCATCTCTTTTCCAAAGCTTTCAAAAAGGAAACGAGTCTCGTTCGTAGAGGCAGCGCTGCGGCCATCCGTGGGTTGTGTGCGGCCGCCTGCACGCGCGCCCACGCGCCCGCGTCTCGCGCACGCAGCAGCACTTGCGCGCGCGAGCACACTCTAGCGCCGCACGCACGCTCTACATCATTGGCGAAACACAATTCTTTTAAGTAAAACTATCAAAATTAAAATATTTTGACGCGATTTTATTTTATATTTTGGTTAATTTAGTTAAGTTATATTAATTTGGAAAAAATATATGAATAATTTTGTGGGTAGATACTGTGTGGGTACTGAATATCAAAGCTATTTTATACATCTTGGCTTGGTCTTTAACACAATGAATGGTGTGTTGTTTTTGTATATTTTGACATTTTTTATTTAGTTGTCAAAAACACTTTAAAATTTAATTGAAGTTGCGAAATAAAAAGTATGAAGTTGGTAAATAAATAAGTAAGGCAACTTTTTTATGCACAATCGACTTTAACACAGTCTAATTAGGAGAATATCAATGTTCTGAAAAAGAAAATTTTCTTTTTAGATATAGTCGACGTTTGTTATTTATATATATATATAATTATTGATAATAGAGTTAAAAATAATAATTGATTTCTTTCTAACACTTGCAAATTACTTTGAAATTGTTTTATCTTAAGAACGCTTAATACACTTCTACGAAATATTCTACAGACAATGGGCTATTAACTATAGATAGAAGTCATTAAATTCAACCAATTTATTACTTACATTGTAGAGCATATTACAACAAACGATAAATGTAAAAATTGGTCAAGTTCGGCTTACTAAAATATTTATGACTAAACCTCGCTTCGCTCGAATGCGACTTTAAGTACGTTTTAAATAAATGTAAATAGGTATTGCCAGTGTACCTTAGGACATAGATAAATTTTATCGCAGACTTTTCTGTAGGCCTTTAACGACCTTTTGACCTACAATTTTCTAGTACATTGTTTTTATGTATGTCTTAAGGTTTAGCCAGCGTTAGACATGTAAATTTCAATGGATGACTCTACAGAACCACTTATTGTGTTTTCCCGCATGAATGAAAGATTTTTCTGTAGTAAAAGGTATCCTAAATGTTGACTCGAGTAATAGGTTATAACAGAAAATTTTGTTAAAATCGGTCAAGTACTTTTTGCGTGAAACGCGCACACACAAACATACAAACAAACAGACATACAGACCAACAGACAAACATTTTAATAACTATTGTTTTGGGGTCTATATTTTGTACACTATATTATGTTTTTATGTATATTATTATATGTTTACGTTACTAATAAGTTACTGTTTTATTAAATGTTTATTTTGGTGTGTTCGTGCGTGGGTACATGCGTGCATACGTATACACTATATACGTATGTGTGTGTGTGTGTGTGTATGTGCATGAGGGTGTGTGTGTAACAAAGGTGTTACTGGGATATAGTTCAAGTAATACGATTCTCGATTCCTCGATTCCTTCTCGTTCCGAACTTGGCTGATCATATAGCCATGTTCCTTACACCGGACATTTGTCGTAATTACTTTTTTATACGCTTATTAGCTTTAATTGTAACTAACATAATTTGTGAACTAATTAACTATGTGATCTAATCTATAAAGTGATTTTACCTACTTCTATTAGTCGTGTTTTTATTTTCGTCGCATCTTTTCTCGCAGATTTGTTTTGACTTTGTATGTGAAATGCGGATGAAAATATTATAATTATATATCTGATTTTGAAGTAATTGATAGTGGAACTTATATAATAATTTATAATTGTCTAATATTTAGCGCTGATTCATTGTTTACCGCGCCATCTATTCTCAGTAACTGATTACAAAGGAAAACCCTTTGGAATCAGTTTCTTAAACGCAAGCAATAGCTTTAACTTAAAAGGGAAAATTACACTTGATGAAATATATTAAAATCTATAGTACCTGGGCGACCGAGATTTGCTCGTGGCTTTAGTTTTTTTTTATAAAAAACATGTAGATAGAGATAATCTCAAAAAGCGAAACCTTATCAAAATACAAAATTTTATACAAATCGTTAGAGCTGTTTCCGAGATACATGTAATTAATTTATCTATACATATAATAAAATAGTAACTAAGCCAAATTTGTACATTAAATATTTTTTAGAAAATCTTATTGAAATAGACATTATTATCGATACAGAGGCCGAATCTAAGTTTTTAGAATTTTTGTCTCTCTGTTACCGCATTACAGAAAAACCACTGGAGGGATTTTAATGAAATTTGGTATGGTGATAGCCGGTTATCCGAGTCAACATATAGGATACTTTTTATCGCGGGAAAGTCTCATTTCTGAGAAAAAATACAAAAACTGCAATGTCAGAGTATACTAATATGTAAAACCTAAGAATTTGCTTTTTGGTCATCTGAACGCGGGCGGAGCCGCGGGCATTGCTAGTATACAATAAAGATACAAGAACTGCTCATTAAATATTATAAGATAAATATTGATGTTCTGTTTATACATTACAAACATATGTATATATGTGTTATTTTGTTTCGAGTCTACGTGTAAGACAAGAGGAATGATATAGTATAGTAAAGAGCTATATTTATTTTATGTAAGAAAAAATCGTATTAATGTAATATTACACAGAACATAATAATTATGAGTAATAATATGTGATTAATAAAGTCCATTGTTAAAAAGGAACACGTTTTAATTTATGCATTTAACGATTTATATTTTTATACTTTAGATATTTAGCACGTGTATATTTTAAACTGCCTCGGTGGTGTAGTGGCTAGCATGTACGGCTGCACACCCGGAGGTCCTGTGTTCGAGTCCCGGGTCGGGCCAAGTTTAGTTATAGTCTTTCTGTATAGTAAGTCTCAGTAACAGCCCGGAGTTGGGAAGTTGGCGGTGTTTCACCCCCGTGCCGAGGCAGAGCACTTAAAGCGGTCGGTCCTGCGCCGACACTCTCACTGGTCGTGTCGAGTAATCGTCTCACCGGAGTATGAGAGTGACAAGAGTAGAGTGCACTTGTGGCTACGCTTACACTTGTACTCTATAATATCTCCTGCGCAGATGGCTAGTTTCAATGAAACTGGCCGCCGAGGCTGAAATCGGTCGGGATAATATTATATATATTATATTATATTATTTTAAACTCAGACTAAAGAATTATAGACGGAATCCGCTAAAATAAATGTCAAAGTCAAAAATTGTAGTGTGATTTGCCGTTTATGTCACTATTCTCGATTTCTTTAAAGAACAAAGGAAGTTTATTGTACAATTTTTGAGCACCGTGCTCTACAAACCCACTGTTGATTGACACCTGACCACTGGTTTTATAATAATTATCAGTTAAATTGCGTAATTTCATTTACGAGCGCATAATTTCGTTTTCAAAACTAGAAAAAAGTTTTAAAACCATAATATAGATTTTTATATTATTTTATTATTCTATTGTCTTTTATCAACTTTACAGAAATTTCAATAACAAATCGATACATATAATGCCATCTATTGACATTTATTAGAACTAATATTTCTTTGTTCCTTATGTGAGACCCCGTGATGTAATTAAAATGTCGCATTATCATTTATTAGATATAACCTTACCAGCAATCTGATTTAATCTCCTCAAAGCTCTGCACATGGGGGTTCTCACTCTCAGGGTCTTCCCTCTCGCCCTCACCGCCATGCTGCCACCCCTCACCATCTCTCCCAGCCGAGCGCATGTCTTCTCATTCACTGAAGCCAGCTTCCGACGAAGTTCTCCGTAGTTGATTAAAGCGTATAACTCTTGAGCTACTTTTTTAACATCTGGAATATGTAGAAGTTTTCAAAATTTAATAATATATACTTACTAATTCAACCCAGTGGTAACAAGCTTGCTAGGTAAAAACCTGTGAAGCAGGTTCAAATCCCAGGTCTCTATACCCCTGATATTCTCATGTGCGAATTAGTTTTCTTATTTACCTGACCTAGTTACCACGCTACTACTACTATTACTCAGACAATATGTCTGATCCCAAGCTAGCAAGTTTTCGGAAGAAACACTTGGCCAGCATGGTGAATTATGACCTGACCCCCATCGTCAGCTGCCTGACATTTAATTTCCAACATTTCATCGAAAGTGAGTTGTAATGTCTACTATGACTTGTGTAGATAAATTTTCAATGGCTTCTTAAAATAGCGCAGGTATCTACGATAGAGTTCAAAATTTTAATGCATTATATTTTTATATTATTGATTCTGTTATTTACCTTAAATGAGTCGTGCGCATCGACTTTTACACAGGCGCATTTAAGTTATACAATATACATGTAAGTTATACGCAAAGTTAGATTATCACAGCCTAAACAGAAGGAATAAGATAGTGTAAACAATTATTTCTAACTTACTTTCATCAAAATGAACATGTTTGGAGAGTTTGTGCCAAGTCCTGTAATAGAAATGGCTAACTTGAGTCTTAGTTTTCAGGTTTCCATCTGACATGCCTTTCTTCTTCATCTTAGCGCATATGTAAGCTGTTATTGCGTCAAAGTCTTTGCCATATTCGTTAAGAGCTTCGAAAAATAAGCTCTTCTCGTCGGCGGACCACAGGGCTTTGGGCATTCGTTGTTTCACAGTTGGAAACTTCAGTGGATCTTTGTCGTCGATTTTGTTTGGCGTTTCGCATTCTGTTGCATCTAGGATAGAATAAAAAAAATGAATAAAAGGATAGAATAAAAAAAATGAAAAATAATAAAAAATATCACAGATCATAATATCTTGTGTTTCCTTCTTTAAGTTTTTCATGAAATAACGCTAGAGTCCAAGTACTTTGTTTGGAAAAAATTTATATAACAACACTGGACCAGTAACCTTATTTCTCTCATTCTATAGAATAATTTTGATAATCTTACCCCTTTTGTCAGTTTGTGGTTCGAGCTTCAACTTTTTAATGACCCTCGCACTTGTGCGTTGTTGTTGCTGCGTCGTCAAGGAACCAAGCAACTCTGTGCGCTCTTCCTCAGCGATAGGGGCGCCTGGTGACATGGTTGTCGTTACATTTACCTAAAATAAAGAAATTTTGTATTTTTCAATTGTATTCAATTTTATTATTAATGACTTCAAAACGTGCTTGTTCAGCGTTATTTATTATTTTGCCAATTGTCGAGTAAAATGGACATTGTGTATTTTTTAAACAAAATAGTGCTACGTAACAGCCACTGTATTTAGTCATGATGATGATGTCCTCCTGACCGATTTCGGCCACAGCGGTCAATCTCAGTCAGACTAGGCAAGTTCGCAGGAGATATAGTAGGGTTCAAGTGTATGCACAAATACAAGTAGGCTCGTTATTCCTGTCACTATGTAACTGAGTACGAAACTTAGATGGGACAATTCGACATGACGGGTGAAAAGTCAGGCGTGGGACTTCCTAACTCTGGGCTGTTACTAAGAATTTATTTACAGAATGATCCAATAACTAAACTTTGCTTGACCTGAGAGTCAAACTCAGGACCTCCAAATCTGCAGCCGCATATGCTACCCACTAGATCAACGAGGCAGGTGAGCAACGAGCGACAAAGAATATAGATTGAATGACATACGTAGGTTTTATTTTTGTGGCGAAAAACATTAATCGTTGTAAAAGGTTACAATTTTAAATTTTTTATTTCCTCACAAACACTTATATTTGTGTATTTTTGACAGTTTTTCAAATCTATTATTGTTTTTTTACGTCAATCGAATGAAAATAAATACAAAACAAGAAGCTAAAATCTTTATATTTTTTATATTATTACTTACTCGTAGCTACAATGAATATCAGTAATCGATTGTTCAATTAGATATACTAATTTGTAATATCAATGACATTGATTATCTATATGTAGTACTATGTATGTTTAAATCCATACTATCCATATATATACTTAATATTATAAATGTGAAAGTATGTTTGTTTGTTTGTTTGTGTGTTTGTTTGCCTTTCTTTCACATCGAAACGGAGTGACAGATTTGCGTTATTTTTGGTGTGCAGATAGTTGAGAGCTGGAAAGTGACATTGGCTAAAAAGTTTTTTGAAAGTGACTTTTTGATAACAATCTTTATTGTCCAAAAAGTATAGCTTACAATATATTTTATATCTGATGTAATTCACACTAGGAAAAACCTGTATCGTGAGTACCACAATTTAATTTACAAATGAAATATTTTTGCTCGGTTAACAATGCTAACAAAAGTTAAATTATTATGAAAAAGAAATATGTAAAAAAATATATAATATAATAAAAGTCAAATAACATTACGCTGCTGCCCCTCTTTAAAATTCCTATTGATTTTAATATTATAAATTTTAAAATAGGAATTCAAAAAAGGGTGAACATTTAAACCCCTATGGAGTTAAGTTTTGAAATTATTCCTTTCCTAGAAGTTATTGAATTATTCAACTTTTTTTTAACTTTCCACTACTGGGCACAGGTTCGATCCTTAATTCCTCAATTCGAAGTGGTTTACCATGGCGACCATATTGCTTGCTTAAATTAATTTCTTTGTGGTTACCCTGGTCATTATAAAAATTAGCTGTCTGTAATAATGTATTGCAGCGTGATGAACAAAATTTCACATACTCTAAGATGATTAAATAAAGGAAGCTTACAAATACACTATAATCAACCTGCCTGAAACAACCCATATACAATCAGTACATCACATTATGTGACATTAAATTACCTATTATTGTGATGAAGGACAAGGTCACAGGTAATATATAAATTAAGGTAACATTATATTTTTCTATTACATATTAAATAACTAGCGAACTCACCCTCGCTTCGCTCGGGTTCGTCCCTAGGTTGATTCCCCATGCAAACTTTAATCCACATTTTCACCCCCCTTAAGGGATGATTTCCAGGATAAAAAGTATCCTATGTCCTTCCAAGGGTCTCAGACTATCTTCTTCCCAAATTTCATTTAAATCGGTTTAGTAGATCCAGAGATTACCCCCTACAACGTCACAATTCACAAACTCATAAACTCTACCTCTTTATAATATTAGTATAGATAAGTATTTTCATTTGCCAAAATCCTATTTTATTACTTACCGTAGGAGACGGAATTGCTAGAAATTAGGGTCAAAACTAATGGCTTTATTATTTTTATTTGTAGTTGAGACAAGCAACTCACCATAGCTTCGCTCTTTTTTCTTCTTATAAACTTCGCTAATTAGAATACGTTTTAACGATTAATGTGGAATAGACAGACTATATATTATACATACATACATATATTCATAGGTACAAAATAAACAGTTCTGAACTTTTCGATTTTCCAGCAGTTTTTTTGGGTCTTCCCTATTTTTGTTATACTTAAACCACCCCTGACCTGAGAAACCCTAACAAAAGAAAAAAAAAGAATTGTTCAAATAGGTCCAGCCGTTTTTGAGTTTTAGCAATACTAACGAACGGCAATTGATTTTTATATGTATAGATAGGAACTAAGGAAGTTTTACTTATTATCAGTGACAAAAAAGGTAGTTTATTTTACCCCCAAAGAGTCGAAAGAATAATGCTAGAGCAGATCTTGTTCAGTTACATTAAGTATATGTGAATAGATGTTCTTACGGTGAAAGTAAAAATCGCGAGGAAACCTGCATGTATGAGGGAACATAGCAAGTTTTCGAAAGACATGTGAATTTCGCCAACTGCGTCAACCAAACGTGATGGACTATGGCATAATCCCCTCGCATTGAGGAGAGGCCAGTTACCAGCAAAGCGACGTTAAAAAGGGCTGAATACAAATATCCATGCACGTCTAGTAGTTTGAGACCAACTAATATTGATATAATAATATGTATATTATAATGTGAAGTATATTGCGTGTTATTGTGCCAACTGACCAGTGTTTGTGTCGTAAATACCTACATTGTAAATTTAAGTGTTAATATTAGTTTTTATACTTTAAAATCATAGCTTATGCTTGATAAATAATCTATTAAAGTGACATTGTATTTGCCATTTTGTTATTAAATCTTATTATTGGAACATTCTAAATTGTATATTTCACAAAATATCCATAAGTTAGTCTTTGCTCGTACAACAATGTTGATAGTAATTAAAAAATTGTAATTCTACAGAAATCTGTGGATGGAATTATAATTCACAATGAATAACCATTTTTTATGTAGTTATACATAACTATACAAAACGTGCTAAATTATTTAACATTGTAAAACACAATTAAGTGTAATTAAGTATAATACGATTAAAAACCCGACTGCATAATAAATTAACTATAAAGATTGGAACAAGTTGACGAAGAAATAGAGTATTATGCAGTCGGAGACATATATGATATAATACGTACGTGTTATCCTTGCTGCGTGTGTCTTGCTTTGTGAATGTATGATGGACTAGTACCTAGACCTGTGGTAGAGATGGTGAGAGCCCTGTTAAACCTTTTAGGGAAGGGATTTTCGGATCTGTAACACTAATGTCCGATTTCACCAACATCCCATAAGCTACCACCTACATATGGGATCTCTAGCTTAAAAGTCCCCTAAACTAGCCCCTAAATTAAATTTCGTCTTACGATCGTCTTTAAGCCCTTATTTCGAGCACCTAAATTTAGGGGGCCTTTTAATATTTAGATGACCCCTAACTGTCGGTGAAACAGAAACTGTCCCCTAACAGCCCCCTAACCATGCTTAGGGGTTCCCTTAAACTTAGGTAACGTTGGTGAAATCGGGCATAAATGAGCTTATTGTAGACTTGAGCGTTAATCGAAGCTTACATAGGCAAAATTTTGACCGCATCCAAACAATGCTATATTTAAATATTCTAAATTTCTATATTCTAAAAGTAAACACTTAGTATAACTGCAAGGTAACTGATTAACATGTAGGAATATAGTTTTATCTAGACTCATATTATAGAGGTAAAGTTTGTGAGTTTGTGACGTTGTAGGAGGTAAAGTTTGTGAGTTTATATCGTTTTTGTAGAAATTTGTTTATTGACATTGAACTTTTAGTAGTAAACATTAAACTAAATTAAATAATGAAAAGTTTTACAAAATATGAGAGTGACAAATATTTATTATAATAAATATTTATTATAATATTTATTATAATATGTTATTGT
The DNA here is from genome assembly GCA_951806755.1 of Brenthis hecate. Lineage (NCBI taxonomy): Eukaryota > Metazoa > Arthropoda > Insecta > Lepidoptera > Nymphalidae > Brenthis > Brenthis hecate. The sequence continues at coordinate 693,816 of OX638259.1, forward strand.
GACAAATATTTGTCACTCCAATTTTGTAATATTATTGAAAATTTTATAACACTATTGAGAATTGGAAATTTAATGCAGGTTGTGTGTAATAAAAGTAATTACGTGTAAAATTAACTTAAATTTTAATTAATACCATGGTAATTTAAATTAATATAATTAATGCCATGGCAAAGTATATTGCTACACCGCATTTCAGATTGAATTAGTATTTAAATCTTATTTTATAATATATATACCTATAGAGAACTAGCGGCTCACCCTCGCTCCGCTCGGGTACGTCCCTACTTACGTTTTAACGTTTAGTATCGATTTCTCAGAAATGAGATATTTTCCCGCAGTAAAAAGTATCCTATATGTTGATTCGGATAACCACCTATCATCATACCAAATTTCATTAAAATCCCTCCAGTGGTTTTTCCGTGATGCGCTAACAGACAGACAAAAGTTCTAAAATTTATGTATTCAGCTCAGTTAGAATTTTATTATATTATGTATAGATAGTATAAGTAACGTGTAGGTTAATTCTAATGAAATATAATAATTATTATTATAATCATTTATTGCAGGCAATTTTCAGAACCCATAATATATATGGAAGAGAAAAAGTAAAAATTACATTTCAAATTAAGACTAATATAAATGAATAATTATTATGATACCTATTCATTTCCAGTCAGTATCTAATCGTTTCACTAAATTCAATGAATGTCGTTCTTGAAATCTATATATATATATATATATATATATATATATATATATATATATATATATATATATATATATATATATATATATATATAATAATAATAAAATTGTAACTAAGCCGAACCTGTACATTAAATATTTTATGGAAAATCTTATTGAAATAGACATAATTTCGATACAGAGGCCGAATCTATAGTTTTTAGAATTTTTGTCTGTCTGTCTGTTACCGCATCACGTGAAAACCACTGGAGGGATTTTGATAAAATTTGGTATGGTGATAACTGGTTATCCGGGTCAACATATAGAGTACTTTTTACCGCGGAAATATATCTCATTTCTGAGAAAAAAAATACAAAAACTGCAACATAAGAGTATACTAATATGTAAAACCTAAGAATTAGGTTTTTGGTTATCTGAACGAGGGCGAAGCAGCGGTCAATGCTAGTAGTCTATAATTTAAGCCGCTCGGCCAGAAATCATTTGACAAAAATGTATTAAGTTTGCTTTTTCATACTAAGATCTTGAAAAAGTTGAAGCTAGTTTCGCACTTTTCACTTAAATGTTGTACATCAATACAGCTTTTACCCATATCTGACATATGTTCATTGATATGATCAGCATTCGTGTTCTTGGAGATTCTTATCAAATAATCTATGTTATCTTAGCCATGGTTGGGTTAGCCACTTGTATTTTACAGCATCTCTGAGCGGATCCAGTCTGGTTCATATTAGAATATCCAAAACTTGTAACTCATGAAAGAAGGATATTGGATTGTAATTAGAATCTTAACTATTGTAGTCTATATAAGGTTATGATTAATGTAACAGGACATTGAAAAATGATTCTATTGTAAACATGGTTCATTGTTATTTCTATTAGTTATATGTATTATGTAGAATTAAGTATATAATGGGAAATATTAATCAATAATAAATGAATAGTTATCCAGTATTCAAGTGTTTCATTCCTCAGTTCGTCCAACTTCTCTTCGCAAGGGTCTTTCAATATCCGACTATGGAAGAGGTACTGGTATGTTGACGACGTGTTCTGCTTAACCAAAGGAAACAAGAGGGAAGTGGAACAGTAACTACTAACAGAACTCCATTTACAGTAAAATATGTTTTACAAATGAAATAGAGAATCCGGTGATAGTAAAATCTGGGTGTCGCGGTTGTCCGTCTAACGCGCACGTGGACAATATTAATGTCGTGTATAGTGGCTTTTATAAATCTCCGATCCGATGATGCTGTACACCGCCGATCTACTCGTGAAACCCAGACGAGAGGTCAGGAGCAAGATAATTTGGCAATTACGAGTATACGCGTTTAGTCTTATACATGAATGTTCAAAATAAGACATCACAATAAAAGTAATGTCTCTTTTAATCTGGTATCCCCATCACAAGTTATCAGTGGTCAAAAGTCACGAATTTCGCTTTTTTAATATCTGGTTTCCTGCCAAAAGTAAGATTTGAAGTGATTACAAAAGTTGTTGACCAAAAATTCTATAATTTGTTCTTTAAATATATTTTAAACGATCAACATTTCTTGGATAGAGCGTAAAAAGTGGGATGAATACATGTACGTGTGGTTGCCGGCCTTATAGCACATACGCTACCAAACGCGGTTTTTTTAAAGTTGCGTGTGCAGGCCATAAAACCGGGAATAAAATATGCCGAAATAGAAAAGATTTTAAGCAAAACAACAAAATATTATTACTATTTATGTCTTTGACATTTCCTTATCTTCAAGGTCTCGACAATTTTATCTTGTTCTTTAATATAGTAATTTAACTTAATTCAAAATACTTTTATTCAATGTTCCGCATTTTTGTATTAATTTTAATTTTGTTTATCTTGTATATTATAAACAAAAGTAAAACAGGTTGTAGTCATAGTGTAGTTCTAGTATAGTAGTCATACACAGTAGAAAAAAAGACATGCACAGCGCTAGCATATTGTATTCATGATATCTTTTGCATGTAAATCTTTATGTAAAATTTGTGAGGATGGGTAGGATGCATGTTTGTTGCTCACGCAAAAACTACTGAACAGATTTTGATGAAAGTTTACAGTAATGTAACTTATATGTAAGAGTAACACATAATAATACAACCTACATCAACTACGAGCCGATTCACTGCGGGTTTCGCACTACCACAGCCCACACAATATGTTTGTGTTAGGTATTTACCTACAAAACATTAAACATCGGATTTTTCTGAAATACATCCATTTCAAGTTTGATTTGGTGTTTTTTGCATGAAAAAATGAAATTTGAACGTATTAATTTCAAAGAACGAATAAAATTAAAAGGACAGAGCATCGTCTGTCGGGACAACTAGCAGAAAATAATTGATAACAAACCTAAAAATAATTAGTTTTCCATATAAAGTTATTTTTTTGGCCATTAAGATTTAAGACTAATTTAGTTCAGGATCGTAACACGCGTTGAAAAATCACGCGCAAACGTCACGATACGCACGTTAAGTGGTTTGGAATAAATATACCGTCTGGACACAGCGCTTGCGACATTACTATTGAAAAGGTTTCCGCGCTAAACTCAATTTCAATTTATTTAAAAAATAAACCAACTTAATAAATATAAATAATGAAAATTGTTAGTTATTTCTTTAGTTCCATGAATATGTAATTTAAAAAAATATAGGTCACCGGAAAGGAAGATTGCTTTGACTTTAAATATTTTAAAGAGTTAAAAAGAGTTTACACAATTTTGCAAAATGATGATCGTATTAAATTTATTTGTTATGATTTTCTGGATCAGTTCTGTGGAAGGCCTAAGCCGAAGTGTGAGCAATAAGGAGGATGTTTTTATGACAGTGGTAAGTGTTGAACTACCTATGTGTACCATGAATATAATATAATTTAAAATATTATTAAGAATATTATATATTAAAGAAATACAAATATGTATATTAATCATAATTCAATATCGAACTAAATCAACTAATGTGAAACACATTAGCCTATAAGGTTTATAGATGTTTCACATTAGTTGATTTATTTCGCAGACACTGTCTCTAGGTGTAATAACTTAGATTATCAGATTTGTTTATAAATATTCACGAAATGCTTATATAGAAATAATAAAAGTGAAGTACAGCTACTTGACGACACGTTTGGCACAGTTTGTAGTGGCCCTACTTGCTATGCCAGCGGTTGCGGGTTCGAATCCCGCTGGGGATATTAATTTGTGTGATGAGCACGAATGTTTATATTCCAGTCATGGGTGCTTATATTTATAATATGTATGTATTTAAAGTTACATATATAATATGTGTAGTGTATCAACTATATGGTATCCATAACACAGGCCTCGTAGCTTACCATGGAACTAGATGGCGCTGTGTCAATGTGCCAACATATTTATTTACTTAATAACTATAGTATGTATATAAGAAAGCTTGCCTCTAAGTGTCTATGTATGATACTCTATATACTATATACATACGCTATATACGCTAAAACGGCTGGACCGATTTAGATGAAATATAGTACACAGATAGGTTACCTTCAGCAAGACATAGGCTATTGTAAGTTAGCGATTTTAAAATTTACGCGAGACAAACCAACTAATAATCTTTTGCTGTTATATTTATATTAGATATGTATTAGTAACATATAGAAATGTTATTAGATTTTTTTCTATAAACAAGCATATTAATAATAGATTCTCACGCGGTTTTTTTTAGTTTTTCCATAATACAAACGGTATTTGCCCCTTTCCTTGTTTTGGCCCTTCTTTCCTTCCTTATGAATGATTGATTTTTACTTTACTTTTCTTACGTATTAATAATAGTCTTAAAAAATACACGAGTCTCTTGTCGAGGATTGAAAACAATTTCACTGCCATACTTCCAAAATACTTTAAAATAACTTAGTTAATAAAATATATTGCATTTTACTCTATAATTATAGTTATCAATTATCATACCTGATCGGGATATCAAGTTGGTTTATTTTAGGCCGTTTTTAGTAAATGTACATTATACCAATAGCTCAATTATGTATACCGTAAAATCAGCCTTCTTGCCGAAAATGCTCTTAAAAAATATTTTCCCTTTCAAAGGTTTGTTTTTTACTGACATATTAGCATCAATAGAAATTTTAGTAGTTAATTATATAATAATTATATTATTACAATTGATTAATTGTACTAACAGATCGTTAAATAAATAAACACTTTGCAGAACAGCTAGTACCTACATTTTACATATCTTGATTCACGTTTGATTCATTACATTCATTAAGAAACTCCATCGTGCATCTCCTGAGCTTATATAATTTTCTTTGTTTTCGAGAAAATATTGCGGTTTTCGGTGGCGTATAATATAAGGTTATATTAACCCCGTACGACATAACCTGATACGGTTAAAAAAACGATTCCTTATTTCGGTAAACCGTATAAGACTTAGAGAATGGACCAACCGAATAAAAAATATTAATTGAAGTAAGCACAAAAATATAATCAATATACGTACAAATCTATATATATATATATATATTATATATATATATATATATATATATATATATATATATATATATATATATATATAATATATATATATATATATATATATATATATATATATATATATATATATATTAAAATCAATTGCCGTTCGTTAGTCTCGCTAAAACTCAAAAACGGCAGGACCGGTTTGAATAATTCTTTTTTTTGTTTTGCTGCCATGAGCCCCGCAAATTTATTTAATTGCTCCTCAGTAATATCAAAATACCCGATATTTCTGTATGGTCTTAATAATATTAATGATTGTACAAAATTAATTTTTCACTATGCTTGATTAGAATTAGTCATAAATACAGTGATTTTTGTACGAGTATACGAGTTTTAATGAAGGTCGAGAACGATTACTAATTTCACACTATTTAGTATAGAATAATTATGTTATTTTAAAATTTAAATAAAACTTTCTTTTCGGATTATTTCGTGGATTTATTTTGATTTTTGGTTGCCGACGTTTCGAATGCTTTGCAGCAATCATGGTTACAGGAGAGACTAAGGATTTAGAAGTCTCAAAGGCGTTATATACTTATTACAGGCAATTATAATACTATATTTAATTAATAGGTTAAAGGTATTAGGGAAAGTTCTATCGTTTTTGAACACGTGTGCGTGTTTTATGCATTGCTGATCCTTACCAAGAATTCTGATCCGACTGAAAACGGTTTAAATAGTTAGATTAGTATATAATTGATGATTTATATATATATTTTCGAATTTAAATTATAATTAAATATTATAATACATTCGAAAACGTGTTTTTTAGATTTTAGGATCGACCTGATATGTCAGACTGCGAAATATGGTTTATATTGGCTGTGGCTGCGGAATATGATTTTTTGCAAAATATTATTTCGAAAACCGAACAGGTGCAACAACATTTTTGTGTTGTTTTAATTAACATAATAGGTACGTTAGGTTAAAACTTAAAACGTTTGTTCTAACTATATATTTGGGAAGCTCTTTTATGTCACACATGGGCATAATTATATACCATCCGAAATTTTCAGAATTCCACCACCATTCCACCCTGTAGTTTTAAGTTTATAAAACAGCTGTGATAGACAAATCGACCCACACGATGAAATAATAAGGGTTTAATGTCGTTTCTGCCCTTTTGCTACGGAGCTCTTAACACAGTTCTTAACTGTTTTGAATTTCTTGTGCGTATGTTACATGATATCTATAGGGGTTCTGTAAATGAGAAATATTTTTACAGGTACCTACTATAATCATTTTGTGCAACTTTTTAAGCCCACCTATATTTGTGAGCCTAACCTTAACTCTCTTTATGACTACGTATTAAACATTTTACACTTCTAAAAACAGCTAAGTTACCTGTTACCTAAATTAATGAATCGCCACTCAATTCCAAAAGCCGTTTAACTAATCTATACATATATAATAAAATTCTAACTGATTGTGAGTCGAATCTGTAGGTACATTGTGTGTATATATTTTGGAAAGTCTTATTGAAATAGTCATTATTATCCATACAGAGACCGAATCTATATTTTTAGAATTTTTGTTTGTCTGTCTGTGACCGCATCACGAGAAAATCACTGGACAGATGTTGATGAAATTTGGTATGATGATAGCTGGTTATCCGGGTCAACATATAGGATACTTTTTACTGCGGGAAAATATCTCATCTCTGAGAAATCTATACTAAACTTTAAAAAGAAACTAGGGACGAACCCGAGGGGAGCGAGGATGAGTCGATAGTTTTAATTTTAAACTAACATAATATATTTGCTATTTTATATGCACATGTGTACTATCTTTGTTAGACACTTACCATTGTTTATGTTAATACTCGTATGCTTCGAATGACGGTGATGTAGGAAATAAAGCACTGGTCTGAATGCAAACCGGCGTACAAAAAATATCTGCACGTGATGTCAATTTCAATTAAAATTTTATGCTTCTTTGTATTTAGAGTGTATCCTTCCGTAATAATTTATATGGCCAATATTTAAATTGGTTCCATTATATGACAAATGAAGTTTAATCCCTCCACGACCGCGGACACGCCGGCACGGCGTGTCAGTTATTTTTTTTTTCAAGTATTTATATTGATTTTTGCTTCCCGAAGTATCGAATGTTTTATAGAAATCATGCTCAAAATGCAGGTGAAGCCGCGGAAAACGTATAATCATCTAAAAATAATACAAGTAAAACAATTCGATCTAATTAAATTTACCCTTGTATTATTTCCTTACGTAATGTTATTGGTCATAAAGATATGAGAATGAAACAATATTATTTATAGATATAACTGTTTATTCAGATTATGTCGCGGTCTTATATTTTCGATCTTTTGTTCGTAACATTTCGATTGCTTTATAGCAGACATGATCATAGGAGAGACTGGGGTTTTTGACATCTCATGTCACAATTATTACAGACGCTGACTTACGAAATTTTAAAATGATTTGGAAGAAAAGAGCAATGGCACCGAAGTACCTTACAACATTTTCAGGGTTCCGTAGACAAAACGTTAAAACGGCACACTTATGATTTCGTCATGTTCGTCTGTCCGTTCCTCGCAGCTATTTTACTCCATGAATGTTTGTGCTACAATGTTGAAATTTGGTAGATAGATGTCTCATGTGAACCACTAGATAAATCCGTAGTCAAATTTCAATACTTTAAATATAACGATGGCGCTCCATACAACTGAACGATGAAAAAAAATTAAGTTGAATGCTACGGAACCCTCAGTGTGAGCGCCAGACTCTTTTTTTTATTTTGGATTTTTAAATTATTTATTTTACAATCCATATTCGCATTTCAGCCATAGTTATGAAATTTCACGATAACAGCTATGCACACACGTCAGTTAAATCATTTTACCTATATATCTTGAGAATTTTAAGTATCGTCTAATTATGTTTTTGTCGTATAAGATAATCTGATCAATCATTGATAAATTCAAAACATTTTCTTTATTTTTTACAGTCATTGTAAGATAATTTATTAATTACGGGCAAATGTAACATCATTAAAGGAAGTTACATTACAACTTTGTTGTAACCTTAAGCTATGTTGTAACCTTAATATTACATATAAAAATTAATAGTAAATACATTTTTTAAAACAAGCTTTTATTTAAATGCTCTAAAAAGAGTAAAATAAGCTTCGCTTCAACGGTCGCGAACATGCTGGCATGGCAGTTAACAATTGATTTCCCGGAAACTAACCACGGAGGCGCTAATACCTAAATCATTGTGGGTAGGCTGTTTGTAACAACTATATGATGTTCTCCTAGCCGATTCCGGCTACGGCGGCCAATCTCATTGAGATTAGCCAACTGCGCAGGAGATATTATAGTGCACAAGTGTACGCGCAGACACAACGTGCACTGTCTATTCCTGTCACTCTCATACTCTGGTGGGACGACCAGTGAGAGTTGAGGCGCAGGACCGACGGCTTTACGTGCTCTCCGAGGCACGGGGGTGAAACACCGCCAACTTCCCAACTCCGGGCTGTTACTGAGACTTACTATACAGAAAGACTCAATAACTAAACTTGGCCCGACCCGGGACTCGAACCCAGGACCTCCGGGTGTGCAGCCGTACATGCTAGCCACTACACCACCGAGACAGTTGGTATTAAAGTGGTAACAACTATATAATACCTTAGAGACATCAAACACCTCATTCTCTCCCGTCACCATGATTGCTGTAAAGCATTCGAAACGTCGGGAACCAAAAAACAAAATAAATTCGCGAAAAAATCCGAAAAGATAGTTTTATTTAAAATGTCAAGTATTCGCGTAAATCTAAGAAAGTATTATATTTTAATTATACTGTTGTTTAACTACACAGGTACATAGTCCGCCATCTTTGGTAGTCCGCCATACTGGATTTAGAATGACATTTAGTCAAATTTAACTTGCAACATTTGATTACAGACAGATAGACAGACAGACACCACGACAGGTGACTAAATAAAAGATTGTAATGAGAAATCGCCATTTTGCGACATTCACCATATTGAATATACCTACAATGACGTCTCTTTACTCATCGTATTTCGCTCATCAAGCCCTTTCATATGATGTCCATATCATAAAGGTCACTATGGAAAATTAGATCAAAAATGGCGGCATTTAGGTAATCATGCATTGTCTCGGGAACCAAACCAGTGTGCCAAATATCAGCTAAATCGGACACAGGGAAGTGAGTCAAATTTTACTTGCAAGATTCCACTACACAGACCTAGACAGGTGAAACTCAATAAAAGTTTGTAAAAACTGAGTTTCTGTGCTTTAAGAACGGTAAGTCATCAATTGACAATACCTAACAGCTCATTTTTCAATAATTCGTCTATCTAAAGGTTTTTTAACAGAGATAAAAAATTGACATAAACTCCATACAAATTATGTGACATTCCTAAGGCTTGTAAGGAAAGCTCCAGACAGTTAGGATAGTGGGCTCCGTATTTGGAAAAGAAAAAGGACAATTCTTTAATATCAAAAGAGCTTCATTACGTTTAATAATAATATTTTTTATATAGTTTTATTAGTCTAACAGATAGACGTCTTAGTCTAGATATGACAAATTACTCCTTTCAAGAAGAAGACCAGTACCAAGTGTTAGGTACTACATCAGTATATACTACAAGATAGCGTAAAGACAAGGTCTTGGTAACTAATTTCAGGAATTACTTGTTTCCTGCATTATTTGCAAAGTAATAAATATATCTATACTAATAATAGAAGATTTTATATACAATTACCTCTATTGTAGTCTATAGCAACTAAAGTATGGTTTAGAATATTTATACAACTAAATTAATACAAACGATCAAATATAAGTGAACGAAACAAGCGGAAGTATCATTATGTAAAACACGCTGTGTCTAAACTATAGGTTCATTGAATGATGCGTTAAACTATATACTTATCGTATATTTTTTAAACGTTGGCAATTACATTTACGTATACCACTTGCAAACATACCTACATTTGGGGCGGGACCAGATAGAAAAGCCAGTACTACCCACGAAAATTCAACGGAACCTCTCCCGTCTCAAATAACACAATGGCGTGGCAGGATCGCTTACGCTCGCAACCACGACGCCCCGCCGGCTGCCTACCGAGGTAGACCATAACGACAACAACTATGGGGTTGCTCCCATGGTCCACTCTGCTATCATAGAAGTACCAGAAGCAACCCGCGTGGTACACCGCCCACCGAAGTTAGCCACCTCCCAGTGTGTCTGTTGGTTTCGCGCCCGGCTGGATTTCCGGACGCAGAATAATCGGAATTTTACTTATGAGTAGTTGGAGTAAATTATTTCTTTCAATGCTAATGTTTAATTTGTGTATTATTTGGTTTTACTATAATTTTATTCGAAAAGGCTCTGTGAAAATGTGTCACAGAGAAGTAATATAAAACATTCTGAAATATTTTTATATTTCTATTGACTGGACATTTATGTATATACAATTTCTTAGTTTCTGAGCCTTCCCTAAGTATTAATACTTGGGGCTATAAATTGCGAAAGAAATTATCAAATTGAACTGGTATTCTCAAGACAAGCGGTTTCAAACAAACAAACAAAAAAGCAAAAACCATATTCATTCTCATCTTTATAATAATAATATAAGTATGTAGATAGAAACAAACATCAGCACGTGGCGACTATAATTTCCTTATATCACGTATAGCTTCGAGGTTATTTATATGCAACACACAAATTAACAAACAATGGAGTGTTATAATAGTTATGAAGGTATTGGAACATTGAAAAAAAAAACTAGGAAGTTTTTTACGGAATGCCTATGACGATTTTTATAAAAATATAAGATCGCTCTTCTCGTATCCATAATCCAAACTAATAATATAAAACTCTAGTCTACCTGTCTGTCTGTTACCGTTTCATTCGTTCGTTAGTCTACGTATTGTATACTAACCGCTGACAGATTTAGAAATATTGCATGATGTTAAATATGTAGGTACTTAAGAAACAAATATTTCCCACGTAAATATCTCGCGCCGGCAACCTAAATCGGAAAAATATGAAAATAGGTTGACAAACATAACGAGAAAAAAGTACTGAACTCTTTTGTCTTTAGCTATCTATCTATATAAAAAAACTATTTCCAAAAAAAATATTGAGTAACACTAAAGATTGTCAATAGCTATTATTAGTAAACAAAAAAAAACCGGTTAAAAACAAGAGTGTAAAAGTCACTGGACTCTTTAGTCTTCGTCTATTTATATATCTAGATTAACGATAGATAATATATTTTTTTTTCAGTCACAACTTGTTACATCATCGGGGTATCCAATTGAACTACATCGAGCTGTAACTTCTGACGGTTACATCTTACAATTGCATCGAATACCTTCAGGAAGGCGAACTGTTAGAAAAACTGGTCCAAGCGTTAAAGGCAAAAAAGTCGTGCTAATTGGTCACGGACTCCTCGGTAGCAGTGGAGATTTCGTCCTTATGGGTCCAGGGAAGAGTATAGGTAAGGAAGTGGATCCGTGAATGAGATTATATTTTACAGCCATTTGATGTATCGGCACAAATATAAATTCCTTATTAGATATGCAGAAAAATATCTTATAAGCAAAAAAAAAAAAATTATTTACATAAATAAAAACCCAACTGCGTAAAAAGGGAACTAAAAATATAACAACAAATCGACGAAGGAACATAGTACTATGCAGTTGGAGACATACACACACAGCTATTATAAAACATGTAAAAAATATACATATAAAAAAATATATTTGTGGTTTTTTTTTAGCATTTCTTATTCCAAATTATATTAAAACATATAAGTTGTAAATGTTTTCGTAAGCCATTTATAAAACCGTTTATTTTGATACACAGGTTTTGAGGAAAAAAATTTTTTGAAGAAATAATATAGCGCCAGAAATCGGCCACGTGTATGTGTATGTCATTCTTACAATTAAGAGGAATTTAACGACACCTCTCAAGCTCAAATCCACACACACACACTCACCACACGCACACACACGCATACATGCACACACACACACACACACGTGCGCACACACACACGCACACACACACTCACACTCACTCGAAAAACATAATCCTCCTTCTGGCGCAGTCGGGTAGAAAAAAAAAACACAGCAGTATTTACCATACTAGTGAGATAATATTATAAATACAGTGGGGATACGTCGTCCGAAATGAATAAATAAGCAACCAAATAAGTTTTTTAGAAACATGCCAATTTTTGCAATTATTGTTCTTTTCTTAAGTTTAATACGCGTGCCCTTGCTTTGTTTAATATTCCAGTATACTTTTTGGCGGATGAGGGCTATGACGTTTGGCTCGCCAATTTCCGAGGAAACATTTATACATCTCACGAAACCTATACAAGGGCTGATCGACGCTTTTGGGAGTACAGGTATTACTTTTGATAAAATATGATGCAGTTTGTAAAAATAATTAATTATTAGGTTGTATAGGAAGAACCTTTGGTGTTTTTGGTAGCCTATCTCTCGAGTAGAGACCACGGCTAGAGAAACCCAATGTGGGACGCCCTGCTAGATAGTGCGACGACCTGCTACGTATGGAGTTATATAATATATTCTTTGTAATTTTACAACTTATTTGACCCAGTCAAAAGAGTCTTTGAGTAAAATGGCTGTAAGATACGGACGGCCATTACGAAATTATAAGGGTTCTGTCCATCCCGAACTCTAAAAACACGAGAGCGAAGCCGCGGACAAACGCTAATGCATTATAAATTATAATTTTACTGTAATACATTAGAATATATTATTATTGCAAGATTTTTAAAAAAATACCGTGATATTTTGTGCAAAGATTTCGATTTCATTTTGCAGTTTTCACGAGCATGGCACCCTAGACCTACCCGCATGTATCGACAAAGTACTAAACGTTACAGGGTTACAGAAGTTACTTTACGTAGGATATTCCATGGGGACTACTACAGCCTTTATAATGCTATCCGAACGTCCTGAATACAACGACAAACTGTTGTCGTACGTGGCGCTTGCGCCAGCGGTATACATGACCAATATTAAGTCGTTCGCCGAATGGTCGCTAAAGGAGTTTCCAATTCTCGTAAGTATAGTTTAAGTAAGATTCTTATGAAATACTACCGGCTAACGCTTCACCTCTAGAAAAACAAAAACAAATCGATACCTCGGGAACCGTATATTTTTTTGGGATAAAAAGGAGCCCATGTGTTATTCCAGACTATAATCTATCTCTGTGGCAAATTTCATCCAGATCCGTTCAGCCGTTCTGGCGTGATTGCGCAACAAACATTCATACATACTCACAAACTTTCACATTTATGATATTTAAATATATACAGACTAGCGACATACTCTCGCTTCGCTGGATGCATCTCTACATGCTGTGTATGCAGCAGGTTGTGTTACTTCAGGTAAATAATAGGTGTCTATTAAATTTCATCCAAATCCAGATATATTAAACTGCTAATACTAGCAGTTAAATATATCTTAAATTTATACAGTTTTGCAGTAAAAAGGTACTAATGCGTTACGTAAAAGGACGAATACATTCATTCATTCAACTAAATGTTAAAAAAAATATATTTATAAAATTTCAGGAGTATCTTCGATCTGTTGGGGTATTGGCAATCGATATAAATCCTGAAGCTCTATATCTGCTCGTCCAAACCTGGTGCTCTGTAAGAGAAGTTCGATTAAACGTCTGCATGAGAGTAGTTTACCGATTCGTTGGAAATGACGAAGAGCAGTATGATCCAGTAAGAATCCGTATTATACTACATATTTTATACTATATTTATTATTTGTTCTTTTTCAAGAGGATTCAAGGATTGTATTGAATGTATTATGACCTCTATGCATTTGGAACTCCCTTTCCCGAAACGTTAGGATTGCAAAAATTCTAACGATTTAAAAAAAACGTGTAAAAGAACGCTTTTATACATTTGAATTCCTTCCGATTGCTACATTATTATTTGTTTTTAAATTATATGAACTAATATGTGTATAGCTACAATATACATAATATTTTTATTTGTATTAAAATCTCACTTGAGTTTCATTACATTATACCTATAATATGTATGTATGTATGTATTTATTTGGTTGAACTGATATTATTATTTTATTTTATATACGTATATAAAATATAATATCTTATATCTTTAAACGAGCAATCCTTGTATACACATAATCTGAATCTCGGAAACGGCTCCAACGATTTTCATGAAATTTAGTATACAGAGAGTTTCGGGGGCGATAAATCGATTTAGATTAGTCTTATGTCTGAGAATTTTCGAGTTTTCATGCAGTTTTCTTTTGCATTATTCTACGCAAAATATGGTAGATAATTTGCACGCTCGGGCGCATTCATCGTGGTCAAGCGGCCAAGGTGCAAGATCAACAATCATAAGTGTCCAGGTTCGAATCTCGGTCGCATACAAAGTTTTTACTGTTTTTTTTAATATTTATAAGTTTTTAGTTTTTTTTTTATTTTACTTGAGGCAAAAACCTTCGAGTAAAGCTCGGTAGCCCAAGAAATATATGCATATATTCCTAACTCTGTTATTTGTAACTATACCTCACATCCCTTCCACTTTACACTTTGCTATTTCCTACACCTAAAGGTTGCCTGGAAGAAATCGCTTTTTTAGCGATAAGGCCGCCTCTTGTGCATATTACTACCACTCAATTGTTTTTTTCTTCTTCTTTTGTGTACACAATAGTTTTTATTATTATTATTATTGATCAGGAGTTACGAAGTCGGCAGCGCAATTTCCATTCGTTCCACGGAAAGCATATAAAATATCACGATCCTTTTGTCTTATAACTCTCTCTATTGTCTATCTCCATCGTATTGTGTTAAGAATATAAGAAAATAAGCGTGTAATAAATTCTTTTACATAGTTGACTTGTCACAATATAAAAATATGAAAAGTTTGATTGCAATGCCTGGATGTGAAAATTTAGAGTATAATAAAAACAATATTTGTGAACAGGATATCATGCCACTAGCAATAGCGAGGATGCAGCCCGCGTCATTTCGCCAATTGGAGCACTTCGGTAAAATTGCTATGACAGGTAATTATTAAATTATTTTATGAATAAATACAATAATTGGTTCGAGTGCAGATATAAATTAGAATAAATGAGGAAATAATGATAAAAAAGATAGAAAGTGGAAAGAGGAGTTGCAGTAAGCGATTAATTTAAAGATTTATTAAGTACATAGTAATAATAACAGATAAAAACGATAGTAATTGCTTAAGTTAATAAACTGTGTCACAAAAATTCAAATAGTCGATCATGTTTTTAGGATTTTCTCGAGGTTGTATTTTTATGTATTTTCGTATCGTAATTTTGGATGCTTTAAAACAAACGAGTAATGAGGGTTACGGAATAGACTTAGGTGTAGATATTACGTTTCGAAATTTATACATAGTGTCTTACCTAGAAACACGGAAGAAAAACAAAGGCACAATATTTTAAATCATTCTAAATTAGGTGCAAGTACCTGGGGCACCGAGCTTCGCTCGGAGTTTTTGTTCAAAAGATTTTGTTTGAAAAAAATACAAAAAACTTGAATAAATACAAAAAAAAATAAACAAAAAAAAATTATACCTTTGTATCCGACCGGGATCCGAACTCAGACACTTATTCAATCTTGCACCTTGGCCGCTTAACCATGATGCTTATGCTCGAGTGTGCGAAATTATCGAACATATTTTGCGTAGTATTCCACGTAAAATATGTTCGCATTATTATGCAAAAGAAAACCGCATGAAAATTCGAAAACACGCGTATTCCTAGACAAGACTAATCTAGATCGATTTATCGCTTCCGAAACCCCTTGTATACTAAATTTCATGAAAATCGTTGGAGCTGTTTCCGAGATTCTGATTATATATATAATGGGTGTAGTTGTACAATAAATGTGTATTTATTCAATTTTAAACCCGAAAATATAGTTTTATTTAAAATGTAGCTACAGTAAAGTTGATTTTAAGGAAATTCATTATTTCCAGATGAATTTACAGCATGGGAAGACGGCCTGTTCGGATCGGTGAGGGCTTACAATCTCGACAATGTAAAAACACCTGTTACTCTTATGTATGGTGAAAATGATAAGCTCACTGAAAAAAAGGTATGTAGATATATTTAGTTTAAACATACCACCATAAATAGCTTATATTGTATTACCGACGAATCGAAGCAAATAGTGGAAATACATATATAACCAGATTATTGAGAAAATTGAGAAAAAAAAAGGGGAAAAGGGAGATCGAGGAAAAGAGAAAAAATAAAAAAAAACACCATCTATACTTATAATAAAAGTGTAAATGATCGCCGTCTGCGTATGAAAGATATTTGAGAAAAGCTATTATTGGGGAGCTTTATTAACGCAATAGAACGCAGAACAGTGATTTTTAGAATTTTTGCCTGTTTGTGCGTTTGAGCGCGCTAATCTCAGAAACGGCTTAACCGGTTTGTGTGCGGTTTTCACTTATGTATTGTGTTGAGATCTTTGTTGTTATCACTTAACATTTAGTATTAGTTTTATTTTAATCGATAAAAAATCATTAAATAAAAAAGTTATGTCAACTTAAAGAATCACATAGTCGCTAGTCTAATAAATTTATTTATTAGGGATGGTGTATTTAAATATTTTTTGTTATGATTCCATTCAATTCTATTGTTGATGGCTTCAAAGTGTGGCAGTTGAGCACAGATTACTTTGCCAATGTCACGTAGAATGGAAAAGATACTTGATAGTATTTATTTCAATATTATCTCAATAAAGTGCCAAGTTACTTAGATATTTATTTCCACAATTTTAAATACATACATATGTGTAAGAAAAATAGATATGTATCATATTAGGAATCGTATGTGGAATTATTGAGCCTATCATAAATTCAATATTAATATAATTCCGGCCACGGCGGCCAATCCCATTGAAAATAGCCAACTGCGCAGGGGGTATTATAGTGCACCGCGTGTGCGCGCAGACACAAGTGCACTCTCTATTCCTGTCACTCTCATACTCTGGTGGGACGACTACTCGACACGACCAGTGAGAGTTAAAGCGCAGGACCGACGGCTTTACGTGCTCTCCGAGGCACGGAGTTAACCACCGCCAACTTCCCAACTCCGGGCTGTTACTTAGGCTTCCTAAACAGAAAGACTCAATAATTAAACTTGACCCGACCCGGGACTCGAACCTCTGGGTATGCAGCCGTACCATAGCCATATATACTATACTAGTTTAAAATAAACAATAAAAATATTGATATTTTTCTTACTATTTCAGCAAATATATCGTCTCGCTAGAAAATTAAATTCAACAGGAGTTTTAGAAGACATTCAACCTATTGGCGATTGGTTTAAATTGAATCATTTGGATGTTGTATTTGCAAAAGATTTGGGGACCATGGTCAGTCAACATATAACGAAGCATATAGGTTATATATTTAGTAAAAATGGCTAACTATCATATTTGGTCAAGATATAAGAATTATTATTGCTTCAATTTTGAACCATTACTTTCAAAACATTAAACCTCCTAATGTTTGATACAATAATCAAAATTGAGGTAATTAGATAATTTTATTTAAATTGTTTAAATGATAATAAATAGTTCCTATTTAGGGTACCAATATTTTTATAGTAAAATTTATAAAGTACTAGCAGAACCCGTGGCTTCGCTCGCGCTAAAACTACAAAAAATCTCTTAAAAGATAGTTTCATACAAATTTTCATCCCCTATTTAACCCCCTTATATGATGTATTTCGAAAAATTCTAAAACACATGTTTATTTAATTATATTGAAGAGCATCAATACAAAGTTTCAAGTAATTCTGATAAGAAATAAATTTTTGAATTGTATTATAACGTGTTTTACCGTGGGAATGAGATGATCTTCCGCGATAAAAAGTAGTCTATGTCACTCTCCAGCTTTTTAACTATCTTCACACCAAAAATCAAGCCAATCCGTCACTCCGTTTCGTCGTGAAAGAAAGACAAACACACAAACAAACACACTTTCACATTTATAATAATATTAGTAAGTAATAAGTATGGAAGTATGGATTTAATAGTATTACATATTATGTATAATGAAGTAATGTTTAGGGTAATTTTATTTGCTATTTCCAATCATACAAAATATATGTTATGGCTAGATCATATCATGAAATGATCAACTTTATGATCTGGCGCCAAAATATATGTTATGCAAAATTTAAAAACTTTTTGTATGCTAAAATGTCTCTATATGTGTGTATATAATAAAGATAAATTATGTAAACTGTTATTTTAACTCAACACTCTACCAAAATAACTCAAGTATTATTTTAACATACTATATAAGAGTATTATAATTTTTTACTTGTGCCTCTGCTCATATTCTATTATGTCAATAACAAGCAGCTTTTTTACACAAAGATACTTAGAATCAAGGTTCGAAACAATAATTATCATTGATAATCAACTTTGACAATTATCATGATATTTATTGTGATAAGTATAGGTTGATAATTATCTTTGATAAATATAATAGAAAATATTTAATTTGCAAATCTTCAAATTGTACTAAGCTACGTGTATTGGATTGCGCGCCATTTCTTGTCTATACTGGGGGGGTTCCCCGCGTCGTATTTCATAACGTTCACTCATTTGGCCAAAACAAAGTAGTTGAAGTTGTAGTAAAATGATATTTATTTTTAAATACCTCTATGGAAAATACACAAAAAATCTATCAGCAAACTGAGAACCTGAACACAGATTTAAGTTGGATTTTGAATTTGGATTTTTCAGAGAAGAGAATTCTCATCCTATTAATGCAGTTGAGGAGAGAGTTCAGGATGAGGATGATATTCCACTCATTAATTTAATTAAATAGTGCCTTTGTAATTGGTTAAATTTATTCTGTTATTGTTTTCAAGTTTGTACATATGTCAAAATTATGAAAAAAATAATAATAAATGATTACATTGATTGTTAAAAGTGTATAATTTATTCTAACATAAATTATGATAGGCAAATAGCCAAATAGCAATAGCTACACAAGGATTGCTAAGTTAATATCTGTTTGATAAATATCTGATAACCATCTTGATAATTATCAATAGACATATTTATCTTGATAATTTGATTCTCTGCTTAGAATTAGTACAAAGTCCCAGAGTAACTTCAGAAATACTTATTGCATGACTAAGGGCATTATGTGTCATGAAATTATTCTTATTTTTTTATTTAAAAGACCATTTGATTCTTACTAAATATCTAGATAACAAGCGTTTTTTTCCATCTTTAAGAAAATGACAATGTTTTTTTTTTTCAATAAAACTTATTATAAATATAGCTATTTAAAGAAACATACCTTATTTATTCCTGATTTGGTTGTTGGAACTTTAGGACTACAAACATGTTGTATGGTAACAGCCACTTTTGGATCTACTGGAGGCAGTCGGACATCTAAATAAAAAAATACATTGTTAAAATAGTTACCTTCTTAAAGTTTCCTATATAATTATATTATCATAAAAAAGATTTTGTTTTGTTTGAGGATGAGTATGAAGTAGTAGCTGTAGTTCAGAAAAGTATAAATAACATAATAAAATATGCAAAATTGTATAGTTTTGGACATAATTTATAGACTATGACAGAAAAAAAATTAAAAATGCACCTATTTTTAAATACACATTTGTACCTCATACATTCTTCAAAGGTGGCAACTATGACTGTCATAAGACATTAACTATGGCAATAACTGGTCAGGGGACTATTATATCATTAATGTTTGCATGTAATTTTAAGCATGAATGTATGTAATTTAAATAATAAATAAAAAATATTTGAGTTGATTTGTCAACAATCAATCAAACCGGCTAGATCTAGTGCTGATTAAGAATATTTTTCAAAATAAAAGGGGTGCCCCCCACTTTTCAAAATAATACAGAAATCAGAAAGATTCAAATGTCGAATAAATAAAATGAAGCAAAGCTAAGCGAAACCACAGCAGGCAGCTAGATAATTATACATTTTTAGATTACATTCATACAATTGTTATTTGTTACGTCATATTAGAGATATGATGCAAACATACATTTGCGTACCTTTATTCGGCATTAAATTTAAATTTTAGCTTTTGAAAGTTAAAAAATTATAGAACTCTGTAACATTCTATTTTATAAATTCATACATTATTGTTAAATGTCAAATTTAATTTTAAAATGTCAAAATTTGCCTCAATTTGACATTAATTAATCCATAGATATATTGACTATAGAGAATAATATACGTAAGGAACATAGGCAGAGTACATATAATATGCTTTGTATACTCTAAGCATAGACTCTTTGAAAAATGTATCTGATTTAAACAGACTTTTGTAATATTATATTATTATTATAACTTTATATTCTTTTCAAAAGACTGCGTTGTCCTTTAAAAAATATCTTTATT
Organism: Brenthis hecate; assembly: GCA_951806755.1. NCBI lineage: Eukaryota > Metazoa > Arthropoda > Insecta > Lepidoptera > Nymphalidae > Brenthis > Brenthis hecate. The sequence continues at coordinate 714,530 of OX638259.1, forward strand.
CAATTCATATATGCTCATAGAAAACTGTAACTATACATATATTTTTTTACGCGCGTGCAGGGAGACCTAAAATATCACAGGAAATAATGAAACGGACCTATATCATATTATCAAAAGATTTCTTTAAAACTAAAATTTCTCTTTAAAAACATTACAAAAACCTCAATATTCAATTATTATTAATTAAATGAACAAAAAAATAGCAATAATGAACTCACACTTCACAACTCAAATTTCAATGTCATTTTGACAGAATATGTGTAACAGTACAGTTTAATCTAAAATCTATAAATTATTTGTTGCGGCGAGTGATAACCTTTATTGGTATAATTTTTAATTAGATTAAGTAAATAAAAGGTGTGATCGTATACAATTTTTATTAGTTCGTTTAATTTTTAAGTGAAAGGAAAATTAAATATATCACTATGGATCTTCATCGGCCGGTCGACGGCAATAAGGTATAGGTTCTTGTCTGTTATTTATTACTGATTAGTGCTCTAAAATAAACAATAGTGAAAAAGAATATTGTTAGCGCCCTTATATAATGTTTTAATGCGCTCATTTATTTATCGCTATTATAATAATTATGTGTAGGATAGGTGATGATAATGTTCTCCTGACCGATTCCGGCCAGGGCAGCCAATCTCATTGAGACTAAACAACTGCGCGGGAGATATTATAGTGCACAAGTGTACGCGCAGATACAAGTGCACTCTCTATTCCTGTCACTCATACTTTGGTGGGACGACTGCTCGACACGACCAGTGAGAGTTAAGGCGCAGGTCTGACGGCTTTACGTGCTCTCCGAGGCGCGGGGGTGAAACACCGCCAACTTCTCAACTCTGGGTTGTTACTGAGTCTTACTATACAGAAATACTCAATAACTAAACTTGGCCCGACCCAGGACTCGAACCCAGGACCTCCGGGTGTGCAGCCGTACATGCTAGCCACTACACCACCGTGGCAGCTAAAACTAAGTAGGATAGGTAGTGTAGGTGTGTAGGATAAAAAAATTAAAAAGTAATTTATTTATATATTTTCAGTCATATGAAGAAATGACACCTGATGAGAAACTTAGGCAAGTATTACAATGTCTTATATTAATTTTACTAATAAAAGTTACTGAATATAAAAATATCAAATCATTCATATATTTAATCAAATTTTGTTTTAAATATTTAAGTGTTATGTGTAATGTGGTCAAATCAAGTAAATATTCTACATGGTGTATATTAATAACAAATTAACAAATAAATCATTAATCAGTATTAATTATATTACAACATCCAATATTGTGTATAATTAAATGGATGAACTAAGAAAACTACCATTACCTATATTAATATTATAAAGAGGTAAAGCTTGTAAATTATGAGTTTGTGAAGTTATAGGGGGTAATCTTTGGATCTACTGAACCGATTTAGATGAAATTTGATAAGAAGATAGTTTGAGACCCGGGGAAGGACATAGGATACTTTTTATCCCAGAAATGATCCCTTAGGGGGGTGAAAATGGGGATGAAAGTTTGTTACGTTGTAGGAGGTAATCTCTGTTTCCTCCTACAACATCACAAACTCACAAACTTTACCTCTTTATAATATTAGTATACACTAGAGACTCACCATCACTTCACTTGGGTTCGTCCCTAGGTATGTTTTAACAGTTAGTATGGAATAGATAGTCAATCCCTTGCTCTAAAAAACAAAAACAAATCTATACCTCGGGAACTGTACATTTTTCTGGGATAGAAAGTAGCCTATGTGCTTTTCTGATTATAATCTATTTTTGTGCCAAATTTCATCCAGATCTTACAGCTGTTTTGGCGTGATTGAATAACAAACATCCATCCATATAAAATGTTTAATATAATAACATTTATTTAATACACAGATATGATCATCAGAAGTTACATGAAAAACATCGCGGTCATGACTCTATGCACATGACAATGGTTTTTATACTAATTGCAACTCTTGTGATTGCCCAAATCATAGTTTCAGAATGGAAGAAAATACACTATAGGTCATATGCAGTGAGTTAATTTTCTTTTATTTCTTTTACATTTTCTTATAATGGTTATGTTTTGTTTTACTTTTATAGTTATTTTTTCTACTTACTAGTATCATGCTTGCTAATGCAAATGAAGTAGTTAAATATATGACTTTTAAAATTTAAAAGAAAACCACAATTTTTAAAGTTTTTGTCGGTCTGTTTGTTCCGGTTAATCTTCGAAACGGTTGGACAGATTTTGACAGGACTTTCACTGACACATAGCCGATGCTATAAGAAGTAACTTAGGTTACTTTTATTTTAGAAAAAGAGTTATAGGGTTCCACTCAAAGAAATTAAAATGTATCTAGAGACACACCGGAGTGAAGCGAGTGTAAGTTGCTAGATTACTGTAAACAGTAATTTATTTATTTAAATTATTGGTTCTGATACTTTATCTTCTAGTGATTAACAGTTTTACAATATTTCTATATCTGTACTAACATTATAAAGAGGAAAGATTTTTTTGTTTGTTTGTACCGAATAGGCTCCGAAACTACTGAACCAATTTAGATGAATTTTTTCAAAAAGATAGTTTGAGACCCTGGAAAGGACATAGGATAGTTTTTATCCCGTAAATCATATCTTAAGGGGATGAAAATGGGGATGAAAGTTTGTATGGGGAAGCAACCCACTGACGAACCCGAGCGAAGCGTGGGTGAGTCACTAGTATTATGTATACTTTTAGTCTTTCACAATGGTGGCGATGTGGTCGATACCGTTAATTATGAGCATCCACAACCATTGGACACGGTTCATGATTATTTGGACCATCTTCACTCTACTCACTGCTCTAGTTATATGGAAATCTACACATAGACCCATGTCCGTCACAACACCAAGGTTTGTAATATATTTATGTATTACTATTTACTGTATTAAATTATTTTATCATCTGTCTAAGGCCCAACTTGCCATTCAGGGTTATCAAAATCGGCTCAAAAGATATGACATAATGAAACTGCACAACAGATTATAGCAGCGTACATTGGAGTAGCTTTCTTGATGGAGCAGACACTTAAAAAAGTGATAAACCAGATGAATCATCTGAATTATTATAGTAAATGAAGACTGATTGTAGATCCAACAAAATGTCTAAGGGCTGCAGATCATCAGATCCTTGTCAAAATGAGTTATCAGGGTGTTCATCTCCCAAAGCCTACTCTATCTTACTCTATGAGTAACCCTGGCTACTTATGTTTTTAAACTTTGTTATTTCGGCTGTTGTCACAGATAACCATTTAACACCTCCAGGTAAATTTCTAAGAAATTAATTAAATTTCTAAGAAATCTATTGTTAACTGTACGCCGGCGGGTCCGCTGTCGTTGAGGGATTAAATACAGTAATTAAAATTTAAAATACAATGTTTGTTTGCAAATACGGTACTGAGAAAGTGTTATAAAGCAGGCTAAGATTGTGCATTTGTAGAAATGTGCATACAGAAAAAGTAAATAAACATATTTTCATGAAAATAAGAAAGTATTAAACAGTTTTATATTATTTAAAAAAATCTCAATTTTTGCTTACAGTATATGTAAATATTACTTTTCAGATTGGTGTACAAATGGTTCTACTTAATATACAAAGCGAGTTGCTTCTTGGGTTTGTTTGGTTATATAGTCATGATGTTAGCTTTCTTGAACATTAATGTATTTTTCAACCAACAACCGCAAGTATGGATGGACACGGGCCTTATGTGTTTATTTTATGGTCTATATTTTGGTGTTTTGGGGCGAGATGTGGCTGAATATTGTACAGATAAAATGGCGGCTACAATTGGGGTAAGTTTGATCTAATAAAGTTAATAATTATATAGAATAATTTAAAAAATATATTATATAGTATATAATAAGTATACTTTCTTAGAGTTATGCGAATATTTAGCGTTTTAATAAAACTATTGTTTCGGATTGTTTTGTTTTGTTTATAACAGGAAGCCGATGTCCGCTAACATATAGATCAAGTGCTCATAAAATCTGCCAAGTATAGTCCTATAAAACGGGATCCGCCCCCAATAGATAAAAACTCAAGCAAAGACCTCCATGTTTGAAGTCGGTTGAAGAAAAAATAAAGATAATATGTTACTTTCCAGTATTACACAAAAGAAGGAATGCCAACGCGACATCTGGAGACCAATGTTTGTGCCGTGTGTGGGAACAAGTTGCTGGTGGACGTTAATGAGGAAGGAGTTTTAGGTGAGTATTTAATGTTCTTTATATCTCCGCTAATATTATAATGTATTCGGTCCTTTTTTAACGTCCCACTGCTGGGCACGGGCCTCCCTTTAGTACGAGGCGAATCAGGTCATAGTCCACCATGCTGGCCAAGTGCGGGCGGAATGAGCATGTCCTTCGAAAACTTTATATAATATTATTTTTTTTATTTTGAATACATAATATTTTTGATAGGGAACCCTCTTTATTATCGTTGGAAAAGCATGTATGCATACTACACCACCATAAATTGTTAATTGGAATTCACCGACTGGAAAAGTCAAGCCCAACGGAATCTCCCCCATATGATTCTGATGTTACAGGATTGCCACAGGATGTTACGAAACCCTGAAAATGAATAAAACAATACAATATTATTTTATTTTGATTAAATATAATTTCGTAACAGAATCCTAAAAATTAACGAGACAGTGCAAATTTTCCAGAGAACACATACAAATTGTCCTGCAGCCATGTGTTCCACGAGTTCTGCATACGCGGCTGGTGCATCGTCGGCAAGAAGCAGAGCTGTCCCTACTGCAAGGAGAAGGTGGACCTCAAGTTCATGTTTACTAACCCGTATCCTTTCTAATATGCCTGTAGCTCAGTTATGGTATGTATATCTTTGCCGCGGTAGTGTAGTGGCTAGCATTGTACGGATGCAGATCCACAGGTCCTAGGTTCGAGTATCGAGTTCGAATATTTTCTAATTTATTGTTTAGTTTTTAAACGTGAACAATTTAGTAGTAATATTTTTACTGAACCGATCTTCATGATTATTTTTTTTAATGAATAGGTAATATTTTAGTGCTTGAGAGAGAGAGAGAGCCTATATTTAAAAAAAAATGTACTGCCTAATGATTGAATCTATTCTTTTAAAATTTTGGAAGTTGATTTTCCTTTTTAGATAATAATTATGCAATGAACGCCTTAACAAGGTATCAGATGGGACCGACCCCACATATTGTATGGACAGCTGTTAGACTGCATCAGATGGGTGATCGCCTGGCAGCCACTAGTTCTCTTCCTAGCCCAAGGAATCAATTGGTTGCTGGGACTCGAATAGGGCATAGATAAACTCCAATGACTATGTCACCAAAATTGACAACCCTACTGGCAACACAGCCAAATTGTTAAACAAGAAACTTTTCAGTGGCTGCGCTACCAGTCGAGCTGCCATTGATTGGTTTTGAGTGTTTGTAAATAGTTTGACGTAAATATAAGCTAAATAGGACCGAAGTTGTATGCAATAATGGTATAGTTTATGTGAATGTCGAGATTCTAATATTTGGCAAACGCTAGTGTGTGTACCTTATCCCTGGTTAAATGTTCTTCAGTACATTTATTGATACATACTTATTTAAGAAATATTGCAATTATGTTTTAAAAATATGTCAAGTGTTTTATGCAAAATTGACCTTAAGTTATTTGAAATAATTTCGAAAAATTTAAAATTGAATAAAAAATGGCTGGGGGATTTTATAAAAGTTATATTCGGGGTTATTTTATCAAAGAGTAAATTAAATAAAAGTTTAAAAAGAAAATATATGAAAAGGACGTGCACACTTTTTCTATTAACATAACTTTTTTAATTTATAACAAATCTAACACGCGTAAGAAATATTATACTGTATAAAAGCTTGTAAAAAATCAATATTTATTGATTACCCAAAAAAATTAAATCGATCATACCCTCATATATTATACTCTTCGTATAAGCGTTGAAAATTAAAATGTTATTTTGTCATACATGTCAAGCCAATTTCCAATCTCTTTTGTGTCTTCTCCATTCTACGTGACATTGGCGAAGTATTCTGCGCTCAACTGGCACGCTTTGAAGCCGTTTACTAGTTTATTTTATTTATAGAAAATAAGATTGATAATATTATGCAAATTTTGTTTCTAGTAACAAATACTAATAGTATTGAAGCAGTATAGGAAAGTTAATTTATTAAAACAAAAAAACTACCTTTTGCTCGGAACTGTTAAAATGTCTTTTGTTTTATTTATTTTTTTCAATTATGTAAAAAGTCAAAATTATATTTTTAATATAATTCATTATTATTCTTAGAAATTGGATTACGTGGTAACTTTCCGCGGGAATGAGATACAAAATATGAAATTTAATTATATGATACGTTTTAACAGTTAGTATGGAATTGATAGACTATATATTATATATACATAAGTATGATGACTTGTTGTGGGTTGTATTCTAATGTGTTCCCGTCGGAATGAGATAATCTCCCGCGGTAAAAATTAGCCTATGTCACTCTCCAGCCCTCCGACTCGTCACCTCCCTGCCCATTTCCCAATCACTTGGGGTCGGCGCAGTACTTCTTCCGTACTGCTCATAGGAGTTGCAAAAGTTTTACGTCCGGCCGCCTTAGGGTATGCTTGACATCAACCCTCCTCTTTTTTTTATCGTCGGGAAATGCATTTACGCATACCACCTGATCCCCCAGGTGGTGATGTGGGGCTCACCGGCTAGAAGAGCCGGTACTACCCATTAAAACCCGACATCCCTTCCCCCCGCCTTATTGGGACACCGCAGGATCACTTGCGCATAACTACTACGGCGCCCCGGCGGCAGGTCTGCCTAAATACTAGGCAGACCACCAAACCAATGGGGCTGCTTCACAGTCAACTCTGCTACGCCAGAGAGGTACCCGGAGCAGCCCCATTAAACCAAACACCGCCCACCGAAGTGGACCACCTCCAATCGGCTGTAGAGGGCAGGACATCAACCCTCCTTGGGAATCATATTGTTTATCACGGAAAGAGCACAAGGTGCGACGACCAGCACCTAATTTAGATTTAGCTATATAAAATTATCTAATGCCAGTAATTTTATTCACCACTTTAATTGGAACAGTCAATTGCTTGAGGTTAGGCGTGGCTTAATATTGGAGAGCTCTTAAAATTTACATCTTGTAATATGCATATTCCATATTGTTTTCTTTTAAAACATTTTTATTGTGTTACTGAAAGTTTTAATGCAATTTTCTGATGTATTTTGAAAAAATTTTGAACACACAATAAATTTTGTTCTGACGTTGTCATTTTTTTTCTAAAACAGTCTCAAACTATCTCCACATAAAACCACGCCAATCCGTCTCTTTGTTTCGTCGTGAAAGAAGGACAAACAAACAAACACACTTTCACATTTATAATATTAAGTATGGTTGGTTTATTTATTAGTAGTAATAACATATAAGTATAGCAGTCATTATGCTAATTGAAAGCTAAAAATAATAGGAAAATTAATTATTTTTATTTACTCTACTGTAAAGAAATATACCTGTTGAGCATATATCTAGTATCAATATCACTAGCTTTCGAGTCAAAGTGCGTGAGACAGCTAGCGATTTCTCTTTTATTTTTTTACCTAGAAATGTAATGTGTAACTTCAGCCGTTAACTTATTATAATGTAAATCGGGATATTTACCATGTTTATCCCTTACTTTTGAGAGTTATTTTCCCGATATTTCAGCACTGTTGCAAGCGCCATGGTCATGGGTATATTTGTGACTTTGCGGGTGGATGTTAAACTTTTATTGGAAGACATATCTATCTTTTTGTTTCGTTTTGTACTTCCCTTACCACCACGTCTAGTACCGTATTTGAAGAATGCAGCCGAATATGAACAGAAGCTAAAATCTGTGGATAATTGAGAAATATTGTCAGGGTTTATTAATGGATACTACCAGTGTACAGAATAGTTATAATAAATAAGTTATGTATAATTAACTTGGAAAACAAAAACAAACCTATACCACGGGAACCGTATATTTTTAACCTATGTGTTTATTAGAGACTATACATAACATAATCTATCTCTGTGCCCATCTAGATCCGTTCAGCTGTTCTGGTGTGAAAGAATAACAAACATAGTATACTCACAAACCTTCACATATCTAATATTTATACAGATAAGATTAGTAAGATATATTTTTTCATTATTTAATGAATATTTGTTTTAATATTTTTTTAAGATTTCCTCACGATGTTTTTGTTCATCGTAAGATAAGTGGTAATCACGTTGGAAATGATTCGCACGTGAATATCAGAGGTGCGAGACCCGGGATTTTAACCCGCTTCACTTCACGCGTTACCACCCGTGTCTCTATACCGTATATTTCATTTAATCAAACGCGTATTTTGTGGGTACTATTTACTTGACCCTATCTACAAAATGGGAGTTACCGCACTTGGATTTGCCGCGAGAGGGCGCTAGTGTAGAGTGAGGTCTCTAGAAATGTCAAATGGTACTGAACGCCTGTTTGCGAGCTTTTTATCGTGGATTTTCACTAATATTAATGATTATTGTAAAGATTGTACCATTCCTGAATAATTATGGCAGACAAAGTACGGCACAGTAAATCTTACTGGTTTAAAGAAGAGTTACAGAAGAGTAATTATTTTATTTATTTGGTTATGATTGATTATTTAAAATCTGTTTGAACTATTTTCACGCTAACAATTATGATTATTATATTAAATTTATTGTCCTTGTCGCACTAACAAATACATTTTCAACGGCAGCGATAGGATCTCACTCGCAAGTGGCGCCAACTGGTGCCACCAAAAACGATGGCCGTCATTGAGCGAATGGACTATATAAATGCTACATTGTACGCATGTTACCTTATGTCGTGACTAGTCGTCGCCTCAGTTCATATTTGTTCAAACCACCAATACTTGTTGTACTTTACAGTAGAGAAGTATTTTTCTTTTAAAAACAAAGCTTTATTTTTAAGATATACATATATAAATTATTTTTTTCCGACTTTGTTTAAGTAAAATGTATTTAATAACAATAAAATTGTCATTTAAAAGTCAATAATTCTGTATTGAAAACTCTTTCGGTAAATTGGTTGGTTGGACAAATGAGCACAAAGACGACGTAGCGACAAAATTAGTAAATATATTTTTTTTTTGGTCATGACTAGAAGATATAAAATAGCTAAGAGAGAGAGGGAAATAAAGGGGAGAAATAGAGAGAGAGAGAGAGGGAGGGAAAAAGAGAGTCATATAGTATTGTAATGAGTTGGCTCTTCTCCAATTAGAAACTAGCAATACATTAGTATTAGGTATATGCTAATAAATGCTTAATTTTTCAAATTTTTTATTTCAAAAAACATAGACTTCGCTAATTATTGTATTGACGATGTAAAGAAACTTATTTTGTGCGATTTTTCTTAATGTGAAATGGTCTGTTGAATTTTAACATTTAAGTCAATTTTTACACATTTAAAATCTTGCCTTGTCTAAAAATATAAGATAAGATTTATTTGTATATAAACAACAAGTGTAAAGATCATTCAGTATGCAAATGTATCTATGAAATATATAAGTTAATGTCTGACTGACACTTGCCCAATCCAGAGGCAGTCAGTATTCGAATTAGCCTTAATTTTAGATTAAAAGATGGCAAATTTTTTTTTTACAAAATTAGTAATTAAAAAAATACTGACGAATATATAATCTTCTCCTTTTATGAAATCGGTTAAAATGATATAATATACCGGAAGGGACCGGAACGGAATAGTATTTTTTTAATTACATGTCTTATTTTTTTATATATAAATAAAAATGAAATGTTCAGTTCGTTAGTCAGATGGACCGATTTAGCTATTTTTCTTTTTTAAAAAGTTCATAATAGTTCGAATAAGGTCTCTTTTGGTAATTTCCCAATTTACAAATTATCCAAATTGGAAAATTCGCGATAAAATGAAAAGTACATTTTTGTAACAACTCAAAGATCACAAGCTTTATTGTTTGGATGCATCGATCTACTCTAAGTACTAGATACACAATCAGTGACAAAAATGTCCTCACCGAATGAGCGCTCATTTGAACATTTTTACATTGTTGTATATTTATATCAACTAGAATAATTACCCGAACACAATTGGTGACAGTTTTAAGAGAATTTTTACATGGATTGTGATTGTGTATCTAGTGATTTTTTTAAAAGATGTTTGGATACGGTGACATCTATCGGGTCATCAAATAAAAAAAAACATATTATGTATTCAAAGTTATTTTATGTGACCAGAATAAGTTATAACATGTTCTATTATGATGTAAGTTGACTAAAATAGAACATTTATGAGTAATAAATAATAAGTATGGAATTAATTCTTCCTTATTCGACGTCACGTCTCATTTGTTTAATTATTCAAAGCAAATATGATAATTTCTACAAAAAAAAACAAACCCTGTAATATAAAATCGATTAAAAGAACCTTAATATTAAAATATTGTTTTTTACGGTATTTTATTGTATTATGCTTAGTTTTAAACAAATTAATGTATTATAGTAAATAATTTTTAAATTAAATTTCAATGCATTTACAATCAACTATACAACCTATTTTACTGAGGCAGGTGTGCCACAAGTTATCTAGTGTCTATGGATAAAAAAAGTGCATGTGTGTGCAATTCACACATGGTAGAAGTAAAATTTAATATTATATATTTGTCAGACAATAACAACGGTTACCATGGCAACATGGCAATGTATTCTATCTCATTCTATCGCCGGCTTAATCCTATATGTTTATGTTTTTGTCTCTTTTTAGTGTCGCATTCCCGTTTCATTTTCGTTTCATCGAGTTTCAAATCGCAACGATTCTAAAGAAGTTTTACTTCAAAAAATTAGAAATCGGTTCATTTTACTCGAAAACTATTGTCGACTTTAGAACGCAAGATATATTAGTGTAAAGAGATCATTTAAACATAAAAATGGCTCACCTGCCTTCGTGGGACAGATTGTAATGTGATGATAGTCGTAGGTTTGATTCCTTCCTTAAGTTTTTTTTTAGAAAACTTCATTTTGTATGCTTGCACGAGCAGTTGTGTGAATATTATCAGCAATTTTATTGTCATTTGCAATGTTACATTTAAGGATATATGTTATAAAGTACATAATTTGAATATTTTTTGTATTATTGTGTAAATGTTGGTTTAATGTGTTGTAAATGTATGTATGTCGAATCGATTTGTAGCAATTTTGTACAAAATAAAATTGATTCAGTATTTTCGTTAATGCAATGTTTTATTTCCTATAATCATAATGAATATTTTACAACGTAGAGCAGAGCATTTATTTGGTTTTTTTGGATATACAGCATTTTATTCTTCAAAATTTATGAAATAGTTGTAGAATAAATTTTTGCGCAAAAATGCTAGTTAGGAGGTATCAGAAGTTCATGGACGATATGTATGTGTATTTGTTACTATTAAAACATTCCATTCTATTCTTATTGTATTTTTAGAAGATATTTTCTTTAAATTTCCTAGTGTTTTATTCCTATAGCGTATGCAACAAAATTTTAGAACTTCCAGATTTGCATTTCTATTATAGTTTTGACTTACGAATGTAAACTTTTTTCTATATTAAAGTAAAAATACTAAAAAATAATTTATCTGACACCTTACTTCTATCATTCGAATTTTCAATCGATGTCAAGAAGTATATTCCAAAATGTGTAAATTTCAAACCGTTAACAAAATAATGTAAAATCAAATATCCAATCCAAGTAATATCTCCTTTATAAACAAATTAACAAATTTTCGTGATAGTTTAATACAAAAAACAAAATGTTGAGTAATCAATTTAGATGTTGCAATCACATCCGACGAATCACTCCTCTGGTAATCAGTAATAACGGTGTTATAGACATTTCAACTATTATACGTAAGTTTTCTCCTTCTTATTTTAATAAAATTTCCAAATACTATTTTTAAGATACATTATATAGTTATTGCCTCATTAACTATATAATTTTTTTCGCCATATAATGTTTTTTAGGAGCTTCACGAACTTATACAAAGGACAAAGGCGATTGCTGTAAGGAAGTATCGCAAACAGAAGGGAAGACAGTACAGCCTTGGCCCAAAAGTGATCCACCGCCGCCCGCTTGGCGTATGCAGTGTCCTCAAGAGCCCCAACCCCCAAATTACGATCCTTATAGGATAAAAGTACCCAATGTTGTAGTTCCACCTCTTCCTTCAAGCAATGCGAAGGTATGATATATTCGATGGGACTAATTTAATTTTTTTTAATTACCTTAGTATTACCAAAAAATGTTTGGTAAAATATTTTCATCTTTTATTAAATATAAATAAGATTTTTAAAAGTCAGTAATCACGAACCATATGTTTTAACATTCCAAACAAGTGCGTTAGACGAAATCAGAGCCCGTGTTCAAATATACAATGAAATCCAGCTTGTACTTTCTTCATCAGTGGACGGGAGTCGTGTTCACCATCAATCAGCCCGGAGGCCATGAGCACAATTACCAACAAGGACACCAGCACCAATATCCTGGTCAGCAATGTCCTCAGGGCGAAGAGCAGGTTGAAAAAGAAGAGCCTGAGAGTCAAGGATTTTTTGGCTATCTAAAAAGTCTATTTGGTAGAGGCAAATCTAAATCAGAAAAAGGCGAAGGAGAGACGTCTATGATTGGTGAAAGAAGGAATTGGATATCGAGTTTTTAAGTCATCGGTAAGAAGATTTTATTTCCATGGTATACCATAATATATATCAAATGAAGCCAATGTTAGATTGAGGGAGATTTCGTCAAACGCACTTAAATTTCTTCCTTAAGACTAGTCTTGTATATAAATCGTTTTTTAACAGGAGGTACTGGGTGAAGATTCAAGAGAGCTCTTTAACAATCCGCAAATTGACTTCGGGAGTACGTATTCTGGTGTACAGGACTTGTTCTCTAATTCACCAATTATTCACCCCGACTATTGGAAGGAGACACCCCGAAAACTGCCAAAACCTGATGATGGACGGGAATCATTGGCCAAGCTTGGATATCATGGAAAGCAAAAATATAAATACGCCTTTCACGAACCTTGGAAACCTCTCGATAGACTTACATTATTAGCTCGGGCTGAAAAAGAAGACCTTGGGAGTGTCAACATGGAAAATGATGATGATACTGAAAAGCAATTCACATACCTAAACGGGCTCTGATCTTCACAATAATATAAGTGCACTTGTCAAAATTTGTAAACACAGTTGATAAATATACATTATTTATCTCATGACGTCTCTTTATTTGTAAAAGTATTAATTCGATAAAATTTCATCAAAAGTAGCAAAAGTTTTACGGTTGTAAATTTCATTAATATTTTAATTTATTAATTAAATATTTTATTCGGGTGCTTTGAAGTGTAAATAGAACCCAAATTAGATGTACTCTTATAGCCTATGCTGGACTGCGCTCGTACCAAGGGCCCGTGTTCTGTTAAACCTGTACCTGATCCACCGCCATGTCCGCCTCCGCCACGACCTCCATTTCCTTGGATATATGTCTGGTCTCTCGCTGGTTTCTTTAGTTTGATGGGGCTGGTAAGTAAGAAAGATAATAGTAAGTAATGCTAACTATAATTGACCACTCTGCTGACACCATGATGTGATATTATTCCTTAACTAATGATTTACGCTGCTTTTCTGTGATGCGTACCTTGGCGCCCTTTCGTTTATATGATTTACAGGCAGCGCCACTTTTTGGCAAATTTTATGACTAAAAGTACTCTGTGTACTCCTGATTACGTCTGTGTAGATAATAAATTTCATCGAAATCTGTTCAGCCGTTACAGTGCAGTGTAAAGGAGTAACAAACATTATACTCGTATACAAACTTTCGTTTTTATAAACGTAGTAGATATAATATAACAAGTTATTCCTCTTAATCGTTCAACTACCAATTTTTTTACATCGTTTTACTTGGGATAAAATGTCATTAATTTAACTTGCCTAAACTCCATTAAAATAAGCTTAGGAGGCAAAGTTAGCCAATATAAACAGATAGACTAAACTTTTTAAAATGAACATTTAATCCTTAGAATCGGTATTGAATTCAATACATGGTTAACATTTCATAAAATAGACTTTAATTTCATTTTGAAGTATTTTCTATAACATATGAATTTCACGTTTTTAAATTTACTTTACCTTTACAGATTTATAAAATATACTTATACTATGAACTTCAGAAAAAACTTGGTAAAAATATTGTTAAATGTAAGTACTACTACCGGATAAGTTTAACTTTACTTTTGAAGATATGTTGGGAATACAAAATAATCTTTTTAATTATCTCAGGGCGTCCTCGTCGCAAATTGAAACATCCTTTCCACAGTGGAGATCTTCCGGTATGCGTTCAGTATCTGATTATAGGAGCAGGGGCCGCTGGATGGGCAGCTTACAGAGCAATCATGGAGCATGATAAAACTGCCAAGGTAAAGTATTCTACATATTTATCAACCTTCGAGATATGGAACCTGATTTTAGGCTGTGTAGTGGATAATATATATCATACATGTGCAACATGTACAAATTAGCGCTCAATTAAGACCTATATGATTAACACCTCCAGGTAAATTTCTAATAAATTAATTAAAATTCTAAGAAATCTATTGTTTACTGACACGCCGGCGTGTCCGCGGTCGTGGAGAGATTAAGCCGATTGAAAGTAAGTAGTCCTAAGACCTAATGTTTTCCAAATTCGTGTTCAAATGGTTAATTTCTCTACGACCGCGGACACGCTGGCGCGGCGTGTCAGTTAACAATAAATTTCTTAGAATTTTAATTAATTTCTTAGAAATTTACTTGGAGGAGTCAATTTGAATGTAAATTGGTAAAGTGACAATTCTGTTGATAGAAGTTTGTTGGTAATTACTGCAAGCCCTTTCTAAATTGTTCATTTATATGTGAAAGCTCAAACTCAAAATAATTAATATTCTAATCGAGACGTTTAAGTTTAATTTTTAACTTCTAAAGTTTTGTAGGTGTTTTTCATCACAAAGGAAGATTGCTTACCATACATGCAACCACCCATGTCTAAACACATGTGGTGGAATACTGAGCCACCTGATTTGGCAACCTTAAATTACATTGAGGATGGCAAACCACATACGTACGTAATAGAAAAATATTACTCATAAAATTTATTGAGTGATACGATTTCATTTATTACAATACCAATTATATATTAAATACCAATAAAAAATATCATAATTTTATTTAAAGAAAGATTCAAATAATGTTTAGGCCCACTGACTTTCATACTTCACTTCTTTCTAGGATTGACTCATGTAGTTCTTTCAAAATAAAAAAAAATGTCTGAATAAATGAGAAAAGAAGACTATAATTTATATTTATTATGATGAAAACTAAAATTAACCACCCAACAATTGTATTTCAGTATGTACTTAGCTGAATGCTCTCAATTTATGGACCCTATTAAGTTTTACCGCAAGAAGATAGGTCCAGCAGTGTCGATAGCGACAGGCTGGTGTGTTCTGAGGGTGGATGCTGACGACCATGTAGCGTGGGTAAAGACACTGTGTGGGGAACAGCCAATTTATTACGAGAGATGTCTGATTGCACCCGGTAAATAACGAATACTTGTTAATTGGCTTTAATTCAATGACATTGTTTTTTCATTGCATTCATTTTTTTTTCGCACTCTAAGTATACATTTACAGCAGGAACGTACCTATACTAGGACGTAAATCTATATTACTTTTCGGCCTATAAATTATTGTATTTTTGATAAAATTACATCAACCTACTTCCCCAGGAAGGATAACCAAAACACATTTTACCAATATTCGGTATTTTATGATATCAACTAAATATTTTTAGGAGCAAAAGCAAAGAATTTATCAGTATTTAAGTCGGCTCCGAAACCAGTACGAGATAAAGTGTGTACGCTTCGAACTATACGAGATTTGGAGATCGCATATCGGAAGGTGAAGGCATCGAAGCATGTTGTAGTTATTGGTGGAGGCTTTTTAGGATGTGAACTGGCTTGGTATTTGGGAAGAATGAGTAAGACATCACTTTTTTAAAATATTATGTAGGTATATTAAATTACTAAAAACTTTGGAAAGGTGAATAATTTCTCTGTAACCAGAAAAAACTGGCCCTTGTTTATTTAGTTTTTATATAATATGTACGTATAAAAAAACCTTTAAATACATATAGATAAAGAGGTGGAACGTCATGAAGACGAAGAGCCTATTCAGATTGTACACATGATGAAGGACAAAGGCATAATGGCAGGAGCTTTGCCAGAATACATTGGCGAATGGGCGGCTGAAAAAATAAAGTGCGAAGGAGTAACAGTTATTCCCAAAAGTAGGTCCAAGAAATTTAAGATACTATTTAGTAAAAAGGGTCCTTTATGCCACTGACTTGACATTTGAATTACTTGATGTATCAAAATAGATGAGCAGTGTATTGATGACAATCTTCGGCCAATAAACTATATCTCTAGATAAAAAAATCATGTCAATTCACTAAAAAGGACAAAGCGACAAAGGAAAAACATGCTATACTCGTATTATTGACGGAAAATTATTTTATTTGTAATTCATTATATTTTTTTTATGACTTGTGCAATTACTTTGCTCAATAATCGAACCGGTGGGGCTTAGACAAGATGTTCTTATACAATCGTTGAAAGATAGTCCTAGATGTTTTTTTAATAAGCACGAACGGTTTTTATATTACGAACTATGCGTTTTTCATATAAAAGTATATGTTTTTACAGTCCAAGTGTATGACGCCTTTGAGACTCCAGATGGTCGAGTTGAATTAACATTATCTAATGGATCATCTCTTGTCACCGACTACGTACGTATAAACCTGTATAATATTTATTCTCTTCTATTCTAAAGATATTACATTGACGTTACAAAAAGTATTATATTTATCATTATATTATACTAGTGACTTACCTTCGCTTCGCTTATATTACGCCATATGAATTTGCCAATATCTACGAGCCAATGTTCATGATTCTTCCAATTCCAAGAAGAAATCTACAACTTTTAAGAGACGACACGTTTGGCTCAGTTTGTAGTGTAGTACTTGCTGTTACCAGCGGTCGCGGGTTCGAGTCCCGCTGGGGGCATCCATTTGTGTGATGACGAACGTTTGTACTCCAGTCATGGGTGTTTATATTTATAATATGTATGTATATAAAGTTATATATGTGTAGTGTATCAACTATCTGGTATCCATAACACAGGCCTCGTAGCTTACCATGGAACTAGATGGTGCTGTGTGTACAAAATAATAATAATAATTATTTTTATTTGGTGCACCTTTTTAGTTGAAAATAAATATAATTTGTTGTATTTAGGTTTTAGTCGCAGTTGGTACGGAGCCGCGAGATGAACTGGCGGAGCCATCATTCTTAGAACTAGACCCTGTTAATGGTGGATTTCTCGTTAACACCGAGTTAGAAGCTAGGACACATTTATATGTGGTAAGAACACGCATGATATGACAATAACAAAAAACTTTTTATTATGGCACTTAAAAATCTGTGAAAATCATATTTATTACACTCTTGAGTCTACATTTACTGGCTGATGACAAACTACGATTAATAAGTATTATTTGTTTAATGTAATTTAACAATTATTCAGCTGTCAGTGAAAACACTGTTGATAATTAATTAATAACACCTCCAGTTAAATTTCTAAGAAATTAATTAATTTTCTAAGAAATTTATTGTTAACTGTAACGCCGCGCCGGCGTGTTCGCGGTCGTGGAGGGATTAATTGAAGTTAGCTTAAAGTGGTAGCCCAGTGGTTACGTGGACTCTTGGGAAACCAAATGAAGGGGTTCAAATCCCGAGTCTCGCACCTCTGTATTTTCATGTGCGAATCACTTATCGTAAAGTAAACAAAAACATCGTGAGGAAACCTGCATGTCTGACATGTGAAATTCGCCAACCCGCTCGTGGCCAGCTTGGTGGACTATGACCTGATCCCGCTCGCATTGAAGGGAGGTCCGTGCCCAGCAATGGGACGTTATAAAGGGCTGAACACATTAGCGTATAAGAAAGTACTTTTTAACAATATAGATATTAAAGGAGGTAATCTCTAAATGTGATAATCATTAAATGTAGTAATTACCATCATTTAATGGTGTAATCATCATTCGCGGGTGATAGTTCTGCAGGAAATACTGGCACGATCTAACAAACTTCGGTTTTAGGCAGGGGATGCAGCCAGTTTTTATTCTCAATGGAAAGACACTAGACTTCGTTTAGCTCATTACGGCAATGCAGAGGAGCAAGGCTACGTGGCCGGCGCAAATATGACGGGCTACTGGATACCATGTAATATGGAGCCACATTTTAAACTCAGACTCGGAACTTCTTTGGAGATGGAGGTTAGATTAGTTTTTCGAACGACGTCAATAACGAAATAGAATACGTACGTACGTTCTTTGTGTGTATGTTGCGCGATACTATTGCTAATTGTGAATCGATTTTGTGTGTGTTTTGTGAGTGAAATTTTAGCAGAGGTAAGCCGTTCAAAAATATACAATTTTTATACACGTATTTATGCAGAAAAAATAAAGCTATTTTTATTGACCGTGCCTAATTAATTATAAATATATCTCTTAATAGAAATGTTGATGTACCGAATACACTAGAACAGGCATAGAATATGTAAAGTGTATAAGTTGAATATAAAAATAATTAAATTGCGATAATTGTGGCATTTGTCTAAAATCTCTTTAAAATATTAGGGCGTAGGTGAAATCGGTGCTTGTATGCCCACGGTGGGAGTGTTCAAGCCTTGCAGTGAGGCCCCCAAGCCGCAAGCGCCGGCCGCGGGCGACGGTGACCAGCCTTGCTATAAGAAGTAATATTTAATATTCAATTAATTAACATTAATTATTATATTCGAGTATTTGGTGACTAAAAGAGTTAAAGAAATAATACCACTAGCGACTTTAACCCTTGATTTGCTCGGGTGTTCCCCCGCCCCTATGGATGATATCTAGGGAGTACCTTAGGTATGTAGGCTAGGTAGCGTTTTTTTAGTGTTTGCTACTCCATGTCAAAGTCTACGTTTAAATTTCATCCAAAACCACCCGGTCATTCCAGCGAGAAGGAGTAACAAACATACACACACATACAAATATTCGCAATTATAACAGTACTCCAATTATAATTTTAGATTATAAATGAATTTAGATTTAATCTTTTACTCTAAGATATGTTCAATTTTCAGAATGTTTTGACCCTGATAGGTTTTCTAATAGGTTTGTTTTAACAAAATGTTCAAACTTTCAAACTAATTTTTTTTTTAATTTTGCAAAATATTCGATAGGTTGCGGGGTCATAAGTAAGCATTTGATTTTATCATCCTTCGCGCATTCTTAATAGTAAACGAAGAATGGAACAGCAAGCGGAACAAACTAAGTTACTACAAATATGTTTTAATAGAAAAGAAACAGATTAAATGGTTTGATTTAAAAGGAGAATATAGGATCTTTAAGGAACTTTAAGGAAAATTTAGTACTTTTTACTATATGGTATGCTTAATTATATTCAATACAATTCTCTTGTTAATGGCCTCAAAGCGTGCCAGTTGAGCACAGATTACTTCGCCAATGTCATGCAGAATGACGAAGACACGAAAGAGATTGGTCGGTAAAATAAGAATATTATATGCTTAGTTATCATTCTACTAATTACAACAGGTCAGAAGAGTATAAAAACAGATACAAGCGGGGCTTGCTGTACTACCTCCGAGATGAGACGATAGTTGGCATCGTGTTCTGGAACATGCCGCCCATCGACGACCGCTATGGTGTCGCCACTGAAGTTAGCTTCTATTTTGCTATCATATTTTTAACAGACTTCTCAAAGAAGGTGGTTCTCAATTCTGCATTTGGGACCATTCAAGTATTATTTAAACTAAATTTTGTATAATACTTTCTTAGATTTACGCGAATGTTTGACATTTTTTTAAATTTTGTAATTACTAACGGCTCCCTCCCCCTTGTTAGCAAAAGTAAGCTCTTATTCCCGTTCCTATGCTTACGTAAACATTACGCTTGAATATTTTTGGGAAATCTCTGAAAATGCTCTTCGCCCTCGAGCAGACAAGTAGACTTGTCATGTCTATTTGACCAATCAAAATCTAATTTTAAATTAATTATTTTAAATTAATAAATATTGCTGACGTAATCACCATCCAGACTTCCCGGTCCCCCATGTCATCAAAAACTAGCAAAGCAAAGACTCCCTTTTGGAGCGTATGTACTTGAATGGCCCCTTTCTTTAAGTTAGGGCTATAGTCTCTTTGTCCTAGACTTATAAATTTACCTTAGTCTCTACTAAGGTTTTATAGTTTTTAGAAAATATAGTTTTATTTACAATATACCTAAATAATCATCTCTATGCATTGTATCTTAGATTCTTCGCGCTCGTCCCTCATACAAAGACATTAACTTGATATCGGAGTTGCTGGGCTTCCCCGAGACTCAGTGCGACTACCTCAGCGAGGAGGAGCTGAGAGAACCCGGACCCTGCATACAGAAGTATTTTAACCATATATTATGTTTTTTATTTAATATTTAACTGTCACTTCGGTCTAGTGGATGTTCGAATGCAGATTGTGAAGTCCAGGGTTTAAGGTTATTAATATGAATAATGGATAATTATTATATCAATACTCTATATGTTTCTAGTAAAATATAATCATTTTTAAGCATAAATCGAACTTATTATTAAAATACCTAAAAATATTATATTATAAGCAACATATTATACGTAGGATCTACATTTTCGTAGAAACTTTTACGTGGACCATTTTGTTTTTGTTTCCAGTCGCAGATTTCCATGAAACAGTGTGAAGAGTAATCGCAAGTGTCGCAACAGATGTTGTCATTTTTACCTGTCTGAACTTTTTGCTAATGTTTTTTTTTCTTTGTATTATTCATGAATAAATAATATACAAAGTTTATTTGATATTATGTTTATTAATTTTTATGTTTATTAATATTATGTTCATTGGAAACTCGGACTAAGGAACAATATAGACAAAGTGTCTTAGAAGTTAACATAAAGCTAAACCATGTTTTAAGATAGTATACAAATGACAATTTTTATCTTACTTCTGATATTTTACTATCATGGAGGTACGTCTGTCGTCCAAAAATAAGGTATTGGTAATTCAAGTGTACTCAACTCCAATTAAACCTTAGTTTTTACGGCTTCTTTTCATTAATTTACGAAAACCGTAAAACAAAACATTAAATAAAGCCCAGAAAAGAAAAGTTGTATACATAGAAAGTACCTATATTTTATATACCTAATGATGAAGTTCAAGTTAGCTTTACGATCTATAGCGAAGACTGTTTTTGAAGACTTTATGTTCAATGATTTGTGACGTCACTAGATTTGACCATTTTAACGACATTTTTATTGAATGGCTTCTTCGAGGGATTTCACTTTGATTATGGGCAGCGGCAAAATTATTTCCAGGGGAGTACATCTGCTTCTTGATTCTTCATATTAAATTACTAATTAATCTTTAAATGATTAATTTTATAATATTTTCCAAATATAAATTTAAATAGGAATTTTACTAATAAAATTTTATTTCTTTAACATTTTCTATAATTTTCCTTCATGACAAGGGGGTGCACCTTTTATATGAAGTTATATTAATTTAAGCGGTCTTTGGATTTTTGTCTTTATTTTACACAATTTTTCTTGAGGTACTGTGTATGAAGTAGTACAGGTAGATTTCACTCAAGATGATAACATAAGAAAATTCAAATAAGTATTTGTAGACAATTTATATATAGTTATTTTACATGTAGCTAAATCCTATTTCTACATAATGAATAAATCATTTATGAAAAATTTGCGTATATTATATTATTAAAGTGTAACATGTCACAAGTGGGTTTCCCCCTTAGTTTATTGCGTGTTTTCCAAGCCTACTTCTTTGTAGTTTATAATATCTAGACTGGATTTTGAGGTCTTGAAAATCGAACTCACGACCTCCAACAAACTTAGATAAACCAAATACCACAAATGTTTATTAAGCATATCTAAGACTTTCACTATTTTCATTTTTATATCTTACTTCATACTTATTTATGTGATCCAAGTAGAAAATTAAAGTTATTTTATATGGGACAAAAGATTTTAATGATAATTTAAATTGGAACCTGAAGAAACCCGACTTCATAAGTTCTTGTTGTGGTTGTTTGAATTAATTGCTTGTCGCCGTACGTCTTCAACCGCCATTGTCTTTTAATTATTCATCCATTATCATCAAGACTTCCTCTTATTTCTCTTTGTGATATTTGATTTCCTTAATAGGTTGTTAATTAAAACGCGTGCATTCCAGACGTCTTTCAAAAACTTTAATTTACTACCGTAGTAAATAAGTAGTGCTGATCTTCGGTTATTTAAATAATTGAACTATTTTGCTTATATAACTACCATTCTTTTTATTTAATGTTGTATTTATAATATATATGTATTTAAAGTTATATATATGTATTGTATCAACTATATGGTATCCATAACGCAGGCGTCGTAGCTTACCATGGAACTAGATGGAACTGTGTGTTAATGTCCCAACATATTTATTTATTATTTGTGGTATGACTTTTGTTTAATCTGTGGATGTAAAAAATCTGTAATGTGAGGTACGAGCTGAGCTTAGGAGAAGATGTCCTACAACCATCAAACTAGAATCTTTGGATATCAATATCCTTACAATTTAATAGAGTAGGTAGATAGATAGAGATATTTTACTGTAACTCTCTCTGCATGCTACGTCATAGAGTAAACAAACAAAATGACACGCTTTTGCTTTAATAATTATAATAATATTATCACTCGTTTTATATTTTAAATAAGCACATGGCCTTTATCTTTTTCAAGGAATCTTGCTATCATTTCTATAAATGTTGACGAATAGAAATCAAAAAAATGTATGCGAAGGTATATGGAAATGACATCTTGTTTCTATGACATAACAATTAGTCTTTTGAAATTGAAATTATTTTCTTAAATATTTTAGGCCGACATTTAGTCTCAGCTCCCTGGATAGATGCTTGTATGTATATTGTACATACACATGGGAGATAACAAATATCTTTGGGTTTTAGAGGGCACTTGAGCCGGTTTCAGTGGTGAGCGTTTGATAGTTGGCATTACTTTGTCTTAGCCAGCCTTCGTCTATAAGATAAGTACAAGATTAAAAAAGAAACACAACTGAGACCATCAATTTCATTGTAAAGAATGGTATCTAAATAGGTATATATGCTCGGGTAGGCTGTCCTATTAAATTGAGATTAATTCAATACTAGCGGCTTACCCTCGTTTCGTTTAGGTTCATCCCTAGAAAAACGAAAACTAATCTATCCCACGGGAACCGTACATTTTTCTAGGATAAAAGTAGCCTATGTGTTTTCCAGAACATATTATAATCTAGCTCTTTGCCAAATTTCATCCAGATCCGTTCAGCCGTTCTGGTTTGATTGTGTAACAAACATCCAAACATTATAAATGTGAAAGATTAAATAATCTTTCACATTTATAATATTAGTAAGATGACACATTCATTACAGTGAGAAAGTATAAAATAATTCATTAAGCTAATCAAAGACTAGTCTTACTCTTGTAATTCGTAAAATTGTTTTGGAAAATCTATACATATAATAAAATTCTAACTAAGTCAAATCTGTACATCAAAAAATATTTTTTAGAAAATCTTATTGAAATAGACATTATTATCGATACGGAGGCCGAATCTATAGTTTTTAGAATTTTTGTCTGTCTGTCTGTTACCGCATCACAGAAAAACTACTGGACGGATTTTGATGAAATTTGGTATGGTCATAGCTGATTATCCGGGTCAATACATATATAGGATACTTTTTACCGCAGAAAAATATCTCGTTTCTGAGAAAAAATACAAAAACTGGTTAGAATAAAAAACGATGATACTATATAGATTTTAGCAAGTTAACTTACTAAATATATCAAAAACTATTAAAAATAACTAATCTTAAAAAAATTATTTAAATGAAAATAAATTTTGTATTATTTAGATATTTATCAATAGATGTCGCCATGTGTCTTTAAAATACGTAGTTTAAATTCCAAAAAATTGAATGTACAAATTCAACCTTTCTATGATTTTATTAGAATTACTACTAAATTACCCGCGGCGCCGCCCGTGTTTAAATTATCAAAAAACAATCTTTTTGGCTTTATAAATTAGTTACATCTATAGATACATTAAAATTTAATGAAGCAGTATCTGTGCTTTAAATATTTTTTGGAAAATTTTCTTGAAATACACACACACACATTATCGCTAACAGAGGCCGAACCTATAGTTTTAAGAATTTTTGTGTCTGTCTGTGACCGCATCACAGAAAATTACTTGAGGGATTTTGAAGAAATTTTGTATGGTAATAGCTTGTTATCCGGGTCAACTAATATACTAATACGAGTATACTAATATATAAAACCTAAGATTTTGGTTTTGGTCACATTAACGCGGGCGTTGTCGCGGGCAGTGCTAGTGTCAAATAACTTTCAAGTATCACCATAGTTGAAAGTTGCGTTAGTTGGCGACCTTCCAAATACATACGTCTTATAATTTATATAAATAGGCAAAGACAAAACAGCTCAGTACAATTTTCTCCTCTAGTTGTCAAATTATTTTTTGTTTAGTAGCTATTGACAAGGTTTAGTGTTATCAAAAAATATATAGAAACAGTTTTATTTATATAATGATTGTAGAACGAATTTCCACAGGGCACCCTAGCATACAGTATAAATAAATATACAATAACAAAAGTTTGTATGTGCAGTGTGCACTTATACTTATTCACGCTGGAAGGACTGGACTGATTTTGATGAAATGACACGTTCAAAAGTTTTTTTTAATCATCGAAAATTCTAACCAGGGTAAATTTTATGTATTTGAATAAACTCAAAACTAGCTCAAAACTAGCTTGTTTGAATAAATCACAGATTTTTAAACCCCTTCAATTTTGAGTAAAAACAATTTTTATCGAGCTTCCAAATGTGTGTATGTGTGTATTCAGCGTCGTAGAGGAAGAGCGTAGGACCTAATAGACACCAAGGAAGCGAAGTGTAAAATATAATTAATAAGTGAATAATATAACCAATGCGCTTTAGAGTTAGAAAATAAGCAGAATCCTGACCAATAATATAAATAGCTTCTAATATATGTTAGAAAGAACAAAATCATATAATATTATATAGAATTATAGATATAATTATAGATAAAATAACAAATTAATTTCCCAATATATAAAGTGAAAATTCAAAATTATTACAACACTCAGTGTACCTCCTCACCTACAATGTATTTCTTCATTAATGTTGTTTTCTTATTATTCTAATTGAAATTTCCTTTAATATTACATAAATATATTATTATTGTTATAACTTATTATAAAATATATTATAAGAAGACGTTCTTACGTAAGAAATCCTTGTTTACTTCGTTTAGCCTTAAACCTAGCTGTATGCTGGCGATTAAAGGATTAAATCTATTTATTAGAGAATTTATAATAAACGCAGATTGTGCATTTTAATACGATAAAATTCTAAGTCGAATCTGTACATTAAATTTTTTTGAGGAATCTAATTGAAATAGACATTATTGTCGATACAGAGTCCGAATCTATAGTTTTTAGAATTTTTGTCTGTCTGTCTGTCTGTCTGTCTATCTGTATGTCTGTTACCGCATCACGAGAAAACCACTGGACAGATTTTGATGAAATTCGGTATGATGATAGCTGGTTATCCGGGTCAACATATAGGCTACTTTTTACCGCGGGAAAATATTTCATTTCTGAGAAAAAAAACAAAAACACAAAAACTGCATTGTAAGAGTATACTAATATGTAAAACCTAAGAATTAGGTTTTTGATCATCTGAACGCGGGCGGAGCCGCGGGCGGAGTCGCGGACAATGCTAGTATAGAAATATGAGTTGCTTTTTCTTTGAAAGTAATACTAATAGTTTACGCAGTATTGCAGCAATCTTTAGCTATTATGTAGGTTATCTATACATATAATAAAATTCATTAAATATTTTTTGGAAAATCTTTTTACAATAGTTATTATTATCGATACAGAGACAGAATGTACCGTTTTTAGATTTTTTCCACGCATCATGAAAAAACCACTGGACAGATGAAATTTGGTATGATGATAGCTGGTCATCCGGGTCCACATATAGGATACTTTGTACTGCGGGAAAATGGCTCATCTCTGAGAAATCTATACTAAAAGTTAAAACGTAACTATAGGGACGAAACCGAGCAGAGCGAAGGTGAGTCATCAGTCTACGAGTAATTAAAATGAAAAAGAACATAGAAAATTTTATAGTCGTAATAAAAATATTTGTTTCCAAACTGTTCGTAGAGATTTTTGATGATCCATGAGAGTATTTTTTAAAAGCCTTTCAATAAGAATTTCAATTTGTATTAAGTATGTGTGTATATATATATATATATATATATATATATATATATATGTATATATATATATATATATATATGTATATATATGTATATATATATATATATATATATATATATATATATATATATATATGTATATATATATATATATATATATATATATATATATATTTGTAATTTTTTTAATTGTTAATAAAAATTTAGAAGATATTAATGATAATGAACGTATTTAAAAAAAAAGCAATTATAGAGTCTCTTTTTCGCTCTTCACACCAAAACTGCATTTCCAGTTCGTGGTACTTTCCTAACTTTCAACTAACATTACATATAAACTTATAAACTTTAAGACGTAAGGTTATATTAAATAAAGTTTATTTTAAACATTATATAGTGAAGATTAGATAAGGTTAGACACGATACTTCGAAACAAAATATAAATACCCAAACATGTCCGGAGAATAAACTTTTACAATATGCATATACTAGCGACTCACCCTCGCTTCGCTTTGAGTTCGTCGCTCGACGAAAACAAATCTATCTCACAGGAACCGTACATGATATATATTCCTTCCTCAATAAACGGGCTATCTAATACAAAAATATTTTTTCAAATAAAAAGTAGTTCCTGAGATTAGCGCGTTCAAACAAACAAACAAACAAACAAACAAACAAAGTCTGCCTTTTATAATATTAGTATAGATACTTACATTGTACAATATATTTCATTCGGAAAATATGAATATTGTACCTAATCATACGAGTGTTGTAAAAGCACTCAAAACTATAATATATTCAACTCGCTGGTGACACAGCGATGACAAATGTGCCTCTACTTAGGCCGTCATTCCTCTGGCACAGTTTATGGTAGATACTACAGATCGTGGATTAAAATAACAGTGAGGTAACCGGTTCGTGAAATAGCTATATCGAGCTCTGAAATTTTAAAGATTCTCAAAGTGTTCTAGCACCTAAATGGAATACGTATATTTTACTCAAATATAAGTTAGTCTTAATTCTATTTTGTAGAGCTATCACAAATGTGATTTACAATTTCAATTAAATCATTCAATAAAAAACCATCCATGTTTATGAAGCTTTTTAAAAGCTTTTATTTAACTGGAAATGTTTATAAGTTGGTATGTTTGTATAGTTCAAGTCTAGTTAGCTTAATTAGGACCACTAGACTTCCTCTTATCCTACAGAGTTGAAATTTTACACAAACCGAGTGCAGTTGGTTCAAATCCGGGTCTCGCACCTCTGATATTTTCATATTCGAATCATTTCCAACACGATTATCATTTGTCTTACTGTGAAGGAAAATATCGTGAGAAAACCTGTATATCTGAGAGAACGTCCCGGTAAAAAAGGGGTGAATACGAATAACTCTATTTTTAGGATTCTATTAGATTGAAAATGGGGTCTATATCTCATCGTTACAATTTGCTTCATACACCAGAATAAGGTGACGTTGATTAAATAATTATTAGGGAAAATGAGCATTTTCAGCTATCTCATGGGAACCACATACTTCATTACAAATATGTTGGGACATTCATATAGATATTCTAGTTCCATGGTAAGCTACGAGGCTTGTGTTATGGATACCAGATAGTTGATACACTACACATACATAACTTTAAATACATACATATTATAAATAAAACACCCATGACTGAAGTACAAACATTCATACTCATCACACAAATGAGTATCCCCAGCGGGACTCGAACCCGCGATCGCTGACACAGAAAGTAGGGTCACTACAAACTGAGCCAAACGTGTCGTCAAAATGTTCCACTTATTGCATTAAAATTTATAATATTTCTACATCGGTTCAGCTTAAAAAGGTTTTATAAGATACTGGATGTTTTATAAGAAACAGATGGTAAATAAAGGGGGCTCGCCGGGCGCCCACACTAACCTCATTATCTGAGGCCGACCTCGTATTGCGTGGTTCTTGCATCATTTTGAAAATAACTTTTCAATGTTCGTAATCTATACATGTTATAAAATTGTAACTTAGCCGAATCGGTACATTAAATATTTTTTGGAAAATCTTATTGAAATAGACATTATTATCGATACAGAGGCCGATTCTAGTTTTTAGAATTTTTGTCTGCCTGTCTATCTGTCTGTTCCGCATCACAGTAAAACCACTGGAGAGATTTTGATGAAATTGGGTATGGTGATAGCTGGTTATTCGGGTCAACATATAGGATACTTTTTCCGCGGGAAAATATCTCATTTCTGAGAAAAATTACAAAAACTGCAATGTAAGAGTTTACAAATATGTAAAACCTAAGGATATGATTTTTGGTGATCTGAACGCGGGCGGAGCCGCGGGCATTGCTAGTAATAAAAATAAACATAAGGTAACAAAATATAAGGTTAACTAAGAAAATGAAATAAATGATTCCACTATTCACGATAACGATGAATTTTTAAATTTTAGAAAATATTATTTTATATTAGTATTAAGATATTTTACTATTTCTTTTTTTTACTTTTAAAATTTATTACAGTCGTAGCTTGACAAATGAAAACGATACTTTTATTAGATTGGTGTGTTTATCTATGTTTTTTAATAATCTATATATTAATACGTAAAGTAAAAACTTTGTACCCCTTTTTTACAAAAATTGCGCGGTCGGAGGAGTATGAAATTTCCCACACTTACAGTTTATATAGAGAAGGAGTGCAGAATGCTAATATTTTTGTAAAATAAAATCAATAAAAAAACATTACACACACTACCATGTATTTGACACACACACACACACACACACACACATATATATATACTCTTTTGTTTATCGTTAAAGTCTGTGATCAAGTTGAGAATTATGTATTAATACGTAAAGCAAAAACTTTGAATCCCTTTTCAAGAAAATTACGCGGACGGAGGAATGTGAAATTTGACACAGTTAAAGTTTATATGGAGTTATAGTGTAGAAAGCTAATATTTTTATATAAAAAAGATTAGAAATACATTAAATTAATTAAAATAAACATTTAGTTTGTGAATAGATCTGTTTATTTTTTATTTTAGTTTAATAGCTATTGACGAGCTTTAGTTTTATAAATAAAAAAAAAAAATCAATAATAATCATGGTCGAAGTTCGACCACTCGGCGTACTCGAGTATATTATAATTATGATTTAAAAAAACTTAAAAAAAAAATACGACTTCCAGGCACTAAAATGTAAAAAATAACTAAACGGGGGTTTTTATTTAGAATAGATTTTAAGTATTTTCGAAGTTGGTGCCAGCCGATGCAAAGCAAATCTAATATATTTCGATACCTAAGTAAAACACATATTTACCTATTAGATATTCATATCTTAAAATATTGTCGGCTGGCACCGAGCTAATGTTTGCACCTGAAAATTTTAATTAGTACAGCTCGTGTCTTGCTTAAAATGGGCTATATTTTTATTTTATTTTTATTTTTTATATATGTCAGTCGAATATTTTCCTTTCCCGAATTTGGATGTTGCTTGAGCTTCCCGCATGTTGTGGTCCCGCATAAGGCGAGATTCATGTCAGATAATTTCAAACTAATTGGAAAAGCCTCAAAGAGAAGTCTAAAAGGAATATTTCTAAGTTTTTTTTTTCCAAAATTGTTATGTTTGAGATAAGGGTCATATGCTTGTTCACCTCCGCTTTGCCATATCTACCGATTTGCCCAACGCTATACGTTTACCAAAACAAAGCAAAGTTTTTTTATTTTTTTATTAATATTATTATTAAAAGAAATCTCTAAACACATACCAGGTTAGAAGATAACCTTCTATCCTAAATGTGATGGGAAATATGGTTTCCTGTAGTAAAGAGGATAGTATTTGACTTGAACTAGATATGGACGCGAGCGACCCTTGGGCAAATTCTAGTGTATAATATAAAAGGTACAGAAAATATATTGGCATACAGTATTTGTTACTAACAATGACTATAGAATGGACCAAATCAAGCTCTATTGTCGAATTTGGCCATAAAATCAAACAAATGCGAGCCTGACTCGGACACGCGAAGGATTCCGTATTATGTTATTTCAAAGATTACGTAATATCATATAAGTGGTTTTAAATTACATAATTTCTTTTACTAACTTACATAAAGTCCCCCGCCGCGTCTGTCTGTCTGGCTGTCTGAATGCGATAAACTCAAAACTACTGAAAGGATTTTCATAAGGTTTTCACCAAAAGATGGGGTGGTTCATGAGAAAGGTTATAATTCCTCTTAAAATGATCTTCCTATTAAACTGTAGCAACGCCATGTGCACGTACGTAGGCATGCACCCGAGTGAGGCGAGGGTAAGTCACTAGTTCTATTCTAAATTATTGTATAATTTTGTGGGACGACACCGTTTGTAAAACATATATGTATAATAACTTTTGACACATCAAAGCCTCTTCCGTGACCAAATTTTCTGTAAAAGATTCAAAACGTCGGGAACAAAAACATAAAAATAAAACCGCGAGAAATCCCGAAAAGAAAATAATTCAAAATGTATAAATTTTTATACTGTGATATTTCTTTAAAAAAAGATAATCTTAGAAAAGTATTATTTATTTATTTATTTATTTTGTAATTTCTGTCAGCTCTATAGTAAATACTAAAAGTTTACGAGTAAATTGGCTGTGACATACGGACAGATAGACATGACGAATAAACACTAAAACCGAATAAAAGATTCCATTTTCGCTTTTTACCTACATAACCCTAAAAGTCATGAAATTAAAGGCCGGAAAAATCTATTTACTGGCGTCACACGTGTTGCATGAAAAATGAGTTGGTCAATTAATCAGTTCTACCGCAACGTCACAGTAAAATTCATATTTTTGAAATAACCTGACATTTTTACTACGCCTACACTCTACAGACTCTACGATATTTAATTATGTCAAGATTTATACTAAAACTAGCAGAATCCGCGGCTTCACTCGCGGTAAAACTACAAGAAAATCTCTAAAGAGGCAGGTTTCATACAAACTTTCATGCCCTATTTTACCCCCTTATGGGATGAATTTTGAAAAATGCTAAAACACGCATTTATTTAATTGTATTGAAGAGCATTAATCACCCAATATATGTACACACATTAATACCAAGTTTCAAGTAATTCTGATTACAAATATTTTTTGGGTTGTGTTACAACGTGTTTTCCCTTGGGAATGAGGTAATCTCCCGCGGTAAAAAGTAGCCTATGTTACTCTCCAGCCCTTCAACTATCTCCATAAAAAAAATAACGCCAATCCGTCATTCCGTTTCGATGTGAAAGAAGGACAAATAAACAAACACACTTTCACATTTATAATATTAATTTATTATAAATTTTAAGATAATCTCAGTAGGTTTAGCTTATTTCGTATATTATAAACTTATTGTTATAATGTATTTTAGATAATAATTTGAAATAAGGCTTAATAATGCAAACTTGTATTAGGCAAAGAATAGTTGTTGGGCTTTTTTGTCCGGTAATTCTCAGTAATCAATTTGGAGTTGGGAGGTTGGCGACATTTTACCTTTGGACCTCGAAGAGACTTACTGTCGCCGTCCTCCGTAGATGGTTAGCCTTAGTCAGATTGGCCAGAGTAAACGAAATCTGTGAGGAGAGCATTATAAGCAAAATAAATAATAAATAAATAATAAATAAATATGTTGAGACATTAACACACAGCACCATCTAGTTCCATGGTAAGCTACGAGGCTTGTGTTATGGATACCAGATAGTTGATACACTACATATATATATAAACTTTAAATACATACATATTATAAATATAAACTCCCATGACTGGAGTACGAACATTCGTGCTCATCACACAATGAATGCCCCCAGCGGGACTCGAACCCGCGACCGCTGGCACGGCAAGTAGGGTCACTACACACTGAGCCAAACGTGTCGTCGAGATAGAATGACCAATACAAAAACTATCTTACTGATATCTTATATCTGACTGAGTGTTCGAGTTAGTTAATAGTTGACGTAAATTAAATGACGCCTACGCTTTGGGGCACGAGTAGATAACTATAAAATTCTCTTCCTAAGCTAACGAGATCTGAGAGAATGCTTATACTATACTATTACTTTCTTAGATTTACGCGAATATTTGACATTTTAACTAAAATATATATATTTTCTTGCTAATGATCTAGAATACAATAGGGAACTCTAGTTACGGGTAAATAAATACTTTGTTATCTTGAACACGATCTAAGTAAAATCTGAATTATATTAATAGTCGTAAATGTAATAGGTATTAAAGTTCAAGACCTTTTAGTTTATTAAAGTAAAGGTAACATCCATTTTAATAAAGGTAATCTTAAGAATTGTGTTTTTTCTTTCTACCGATAAAAACTATGTATATATATATGTTTTATTTTAAAACAATAATGTTTTTAGTGTGAAATCACTTCTTTTGTAAGTTTCGAAATCGGTTGACTGCTTTATCAGTATTTACGTGTTTTTTTTTTGTTTTACGTTAGTACTAGCGACTCACCCTCGCTTCGCTCCTGGTTCGTCCCTAGACAAAAACAAATCTATCCCACAGGAACCGTATTTTTTGAGATGATATAAGACCTATATATAGCCTACCTCCATAAATAAGCTATCTCATGCAAAAAAACAATTCAGATCGGATTAGTTGTTCCTGGGATTACCGCGTTTAAACAAACAAACAAAAAAACTCTGCCTCGTTATAAGTAATATTAGTATAGATTAGCGTTACCGGCGGCTGCGAATGCGTTTTTTATTTAGATCACATTGTGATTTTTGATATCCTTAAACCTAATAAACAGGCTATTCGAAAAGAACTTTTCACATAAACTGAAAGACTCAGAGATTAGTGCGTTGTATAAAGCATTCGTAACGTCGGGAACCAAAAATCAAAATAAATCCGCGAAAAAATCCGAGAAGGTAGTTTTATTTTAAAATGTCAAATATTCGCGTAAATCTAACTAACAAAGTTTCAGCTATTGATATAGTTCAAATAGTCGAAATAAGCGAAACTGGACGTAAAAACTAGATTTATTAAAGTTAAAATAATTACATTTCTATAGAAACCAAATCAGCCACCCAGAACAGTACGGGGCTGTCGGGGGCTTTTTATTTATCAATATATTGTAATAAATATTTTAAGGTAGAGTCCGGTTGGCCATTTTAAGCGCATAGGTTTAATATTATTGTAGTAAAAAAAAAGATGACAGCTGAGTGATGGTATTACTACGTCGGCGGTCGCGAATTTTATTCTCGCGATATTAAATATATACATATAATAAAATTCTGAATCGAATCTGCACATATATAATAAATATATTTTGGAAAATCTTATTGAAATAGTCATCATCGATGCAGAGACCGGACTTATAGTTTTTTAAAATTTTGTCTGTCCGTTTGTCTGGGAACGCATCACGAGAAAACCACTGAACAGATTTTGAATGTAATTTGATGTAGCAAAATATAATTATTTCTCTATCGGAATAAACAGAGTTATAATGTGTGACAGAAAATATAACTAGTATATATTTGTCACTAAAACAATTTACATCATACTCACTACAGATTTAGGATAAAATACAAGTTAACCTTTAAAATAAATAAATTATTACCTGCATATTGTAATTATGAATTATTACAATATGCAGGTAATAATATTATATACTCTTTGCTTGCCGGTCAAATTAAAACCCCTTCGAATAAGGTATAGACGTAGGTTGTTTTATTTTTATTTAGAGTTCAAAGTACCATTATACCAAACTTTGGCCATTCAGCCGTGAACCAAGTCTTGTTTGTCCGAAACAAATGGATTACTGTCGCATTAACAAAATTATTAGTGTGGTTGAAACATTTATATTATGTATCGGCCTCCGTTTTTATTTATTTTAAATACAATGAGTATTGTATAAGAAAAGATAGAAAAAAAAGAAAGTATACTTTTCATTTTCTTAAAGAAATCTTTTAAAACTACATTAAACTGCTAAGATTTTTATAGAAATCCGTATTAAATCTTATAATGTTTTAAGATATTGTCGATTTTTTTTCTCTTTATGGCTTAGAGCTGCGTTGACAGACGCAATATTATTTTTCTCAATTTGTTTCAATGCTTTTATTTAAAAAATACGACCTTAAAATGTTGAAACGACTTTTTTTGGATTTTGATGAAATTTGGTACACTCTATGTAGGATATTTAACGCGTAATATTGTAACCACCGCGCCTAGCGTCCCTTCTCCCCCGTGACGCTTCCGCTTGCCAAAATTCGTTGGTTCACTATTACTAGGTTCTATGTTACAATTTTAGTACTTATTTAGTTATTAATGTTACAAGGTTCTATGTGTCATTAGCTACAGTTTTGCAAAAACAAACCACTAGATAGCGGCACTTTAACTACAAAATATTCAATTTTACATATTTCTATGTTGTTTTTTTTTACGATAACAAAATAACTAAGTTCTATGTAAAAATTACTAAACTTTATTAAAATTAACATAGAACCTTTTAATAGTAAACCAACGAAATGCCATGTGCCAACTGACTTTCGTCATACACGCGTTCCGCTGACATACGCCGCTCACCCCTCTCGCGACCGTTGAGATTCTTTAGTTTGTTAATTACTCTTAACACTCAATTAATCTTGAAATACATGGTGTCGATTAAAAACAGAGTTTTAATGATTGTCCTATAACACAGATAAAGTATGACCCGGAGTGTGACACAGTCACATCGTGACGAAGCGAGATTTTTGTAGACATTTAATTACATATTTTTGAAAATTTTATTGGTTTCAAACATTTGAGATCAAAAACAATAATGATAAAATAAATTAATATTTTTTTAAAGAAGCTTTTATATCATATAAATTGTGTAACAAATGAGTTTCATTTAATTTAAAGTTTTTTTATTTACTTTTTAGGTATTTATTCGTATTCTTCTCAGCAAACCCTTTCATTTGACATCCATATCATGGGGTGCATAAAAAACATAGTCCGCCGTCGATAGGAATCCGCCATGTTGGATTTAGAATGACGTCACTTATCTAACCATGCATTGTGATCCAAATAAACGTGTATGCAAAATTTCAGCCCAATCGGCTAAGGATAACTGCTTTAAAATTCAATTGCAAGATTTGACCCTAAAAACATTCATACAAACATTGTAAGTTAAATAGAAATTATAATAATAAGTGATAAAATAGTGTTCAAATATTGTCTTTCTGTTCAGTTAAAACAAAAATTGCTACATGAATTTCAATTAAGTTTTAATCTGGACATACCTATATTAAAATTGTAATTTGTAACCAAGCCGAATCTGTACATTTGATATTTTCTGGAAAATCTTATTGAAATAAACATTATTATCGATACAGAGGCCGAATCTATAGTTTTTAGAATTTTTGTCTGTCTGTCTGTTACTACATCACAGAAAATCCACTGGAGGGATTTTGATGAAATTGGTATGGTGATAGCTGATGTGATGGTGATAGCTGATGATCCGGATCAACATATAGGATGCTTTTTACCGCGGGAAAATATCTCAGTTTTGAGAAAAAATACAAAAACTGCAATGTAAGTGTATACTAATATGTAAAACTTAAGAATTTGGTTTTGGTCATCTGAACGCGAGCGGAGCCGCGGGCAATGCTCGTTCTTAATAAATATCCTACTTTAAAAACACATTTTAATAGATCTCTCATTCTACAAACGGGCAAAATAGATATAACTAGAAATAATAACAAGGGGTTAAAAACAAAATACTCTCCCATATTATGAACAAAAAATATAAGTAAACCCAATCTTATAAACTAATATGAGCACTCAAGTGTTCGCATATTCGCGAGCTTGTCCGGACTGTTACAAAATTAGTAGCACCTATCTATCATATGCTTTCCCGCTGACGAGCGCAGGCTGTAGCAAAAATTGAAACGAAACACGAACGAAATTATAGAGAAGCGATGTTTTTACCAATTTAAGGAAAAAGAGGGTTTTACTATGGCATACTTTATTTTTTTAAGTTTCTACATTATTAAATCTTTGAAAAGTAATACATTTTTGTTTTATATGACTTTGTTATTATATAAATTAAACTTCCAAAGACAGATGTACGGTGCAACCGTACATATTGTAATTCATCATTTTTTCTCATGACACGTCATTTATTCCATTATATATTGATTATTATTCTAAAAGTTAGGCAAGTTCGCATTCGGCAAGCAAGAAGCCCGGGCGCGCTCACATCATATCATATCATTTTAATCGTTTTAATATAGCAGTTTATTTCTAATAAATCAAGCATTTTAAACATTCTCAGTAGACTATTATCAATTTACATAATCTATCAACTTACATCTATCAACAACCCCCACAACAGAAGACATATTTTTCCGAAGATAAACCACCACCTATTAGAATAAAATAAGGGTTGTTAATTTTTTCTTGTGTTTTATTTGTGTTATATTTTGTGAAATCGGTTTTTTATTATTTATGAACTTATTTATTATTTGGATGAGCGCCACATTACCTGATTGCCTTCATCTTAACAGACAGAACTTGCATTTTCGATTATGTACTGGGAATTCATCATACGGACGTGGATGTCCCATCGCACCCTACTGGAGTAGACTGGGAGTACGAGTAGCTAATTACTCTGATAAGAATTGCGAGAGCAGATTTTTCAAACTTAAGAGATATTCGCATATGTATGTATGAAAGAAAGTTGTAATTTTTATTGTATTTATTATATTACTACCGGCTCACCCTCGCTTCGCTCGGAAAACAAACACAAACCTATCCCACGGGAACCGTACATTAAATTCTGGGATAAAATAATTTAGATATCTCTGTGCCTTTCATCCAGATCTGTTCAGCCGTTCTGTCGTGAAAGAGTAATAAACATCCATACATCCATACAAACTTTCACATTTATAATATTAGTATGGATTCATATATTATATTTATAATATATGAAATTTAGTATTTAATCTATCATCGTGCTAAGTACATTATAAAATATAATGTAATATTTTCCCCATTTTTATAAAAAAAATGTTATAAGATAAGACCACATTTGCGCTAATTATAGCTCGCTTATCAGTATCGAACCTAGATAGTAAAAATATAAATGTAACATTAAGTTATATTTTTTAAACCATTTATCTAGTTTGAACGTTGATGGCGGATATTGTAGAGAATTTGATATTAGTATATGGGAGTGTGTGCGTGTATACACGTTTGCACTCCTTTACGCGGAAACGGCTGAAAGAAGTTTAATCGATTTGAATGTAGAATACACACACAGGCTATGACCTGGATAAATATATAGGATTCTGTCAGTATGCAAAAAGATGACATTACCCATAAGAAATTTATTGTTACCTACATAAGCCTTAACGTAATTTTAAGTAATGACACATTCATATATAAAAAACATAGATAAAGTTTCCCTAACAAATCTCATCTCATCAAAAAGTAGCGTCGATATGTGATGTTAATATAATATTCAAAAACCGAAAGTTCTAATTGTCTATGCACAAATTCGAACTTACGCACGCCACATAAAGTACTTTTTTAAACGAAACAATGTGCGTTTTAATTATGTCATCTGAAAAGCACCGAAGAAAAGAGATTTGAAAAAAAAAAACGCAATTCAATTTTGTATAGTCCACTTCTTTTGAGGATATTTGTGAGACGCTAACATCATACAAAACCTCAAGGTTTTTGTATGTCAACGTGTAGACATGATATTTTTCGTTGTTATTTTTTATTTATTTTTTTTTTCTTTTAAACAAGAGCCCGATTTTGTTCTTAAAATAGATACTAAGATTATTGCCAACAATAAAATATTTTTAGTATCTACTGGTATGGCGTCTGGAAACTTTAAAAATACTCTCTCTATTGTACCTTTTCTATGCCCACGTGAAAACTATATATAGGTTTTTTATAAAGTCTTTTTATAAAGAATCTAATATCTTGTTATATATATTATATACTTTTAACAAATCGTTCACCAAATCTCACTGCCTGAGGGTGGCAGGTTATTTGTACAAAGTTTAGAAATTCATGAAATAGTAGCGGTTACGTTCCCAGCGACTAAGTTTTGAATATTTGACGTCTAATATTTGTGGTATATATATGTATGTATGTAGGTGCTGTTACTCCTTGCTATTTTACTATCAACACTTTGTTTTTGTATGCGGTTTTGTTTTAGTGTTTTAAGTTTGGATTATTATTACAAGAGATATAAATTAAATAAATTTGTTTAACGAGTCGTGCGCCGAGCGTTCCGTACTCCCTTCGATACAATATTTTAGTTTTATTCATTTTTCGTCTTTAAATTATCCTTTACTTTCAGTACCAGTTCAACATAAAATGGCTATATTTTATTGTATAGGTACACAATATTATTTCCCTTTTGAATTTCGCGTATATTTACATAATAGCGATTATTTTTTACTTTTTATTAGGTATGTTTTTATTTAAACAGGGTAATGCTACCTTACACCTCCACCATTCATCAGTTCACTACTATTATAAAAAAAATAGTAACAGTTTTTTTAATTTACTTTGCATGCAAGAAATTGTCCTGTTAATTAAAACTCGTGGTCGCAATTCGACTATCATCATTATTGAAAATTTATAATGAAATATTATATGAATAGAATTTATATAAAAACCTTAAAAAAAAAACAAGGATTTTTCAAGTAAATGCACGATTTCTGTAAAACTATTTTAGTATTTAATTTATTAACAGATATGAAAACTCAGCATATAATTTTGCATTTTATTCTAAATGTGGATCTTCATAATGGAGATACGTCCGTTCCAGCCATCGTAGAAAGTAAATGGCCCAGAAAATCATACTATGAATGTATATCTGCGTAACAATAATAAGTAATAACTACAGTCTAGCCGTATCATACTTTTTGTTATCTCTAAATCCCTATACAGTACATAAATAATATTGCTCTTTCGGTCTGTTTGCTTGTGGGCTTAGGTCTTAGGTCTTATAGTAATAAACTAAGATTACTTATCATTTAGAGAATTTTGTCAAGAAAATTGTATCTTATATAAGTTATAATATTTTGTTTATATTTAATATTTATGACACCCAAATCCCAAAACACGTTTTCTAGTGACACTAATTAATTGTTTTCAGCTAAAAATGTCGCTAGTTTTCTTTTTATTTGTTCATGTACTTTACGAATATCGGGCATAAGCATATTGAATATCTAAATTGATAGTTTATTTTGCTTCATAAAAACACTAGAAGCTCACCCTCGTTTCGCGTGGGCTCGTCCCTAGGTACATTCTAACGGTTCATATGGAATAGATATACCATATATTTCATATATACATAGGTATAATGAGTCGCTGTCGGTTGTATTATGTTTTTCCCGTTGGAATGAGATAATCTCCCGCGGTAAAAAGTAGCGTATGTCACTCTTCAGCCCTTCAACTATGTATGTCTATACAAAACCACGCCAATCCGTCATTCTGTTTCGACGTGAAATGACGTTTTAACGTTTTAGTTTAAACTTTCAAGAATATTGAACTTAATTTCACGATCTGTCATGCCCTAATTTACCCTCTTATAAGATGAATTTTGTATTGAAGAGCATTAATACCAAGTTTCAAGTAATTCTGTTCATAAATATTTTTTTGTGTTGTATTATAACGTGTTTTCCCGTGGGAATGAGATAATCTCCAGCGGTAAAAAGTGGCATATATCACTCTCCAATCCTCAAACTATGTTTCGACGTGAAAGAAGGACAAACAAACAAACACACTTTCACATTTATATTAGTAGCATCTAAAGGTGCTGCGAGCTTTTGCCAAATTATATGTATCTCTGAGCAGCTTATGTGTTACTCCAGGTCATAGTCTATCTAAATTGAACTTTGTCCAGCCGTTTTAGTATAATAGTATTGTGATTTCTCATTTTGATTTAGTTAAGAAAACTTTACTAAAGCAATTAAATATCGTATCGATACGTTATCGATTAATTATTGCTCATAAGCTTCAGTTAAATCGCCTCTTAAGGAACATTTTTTTTCTAAGTACATATATTACTGGCTGCTTCAGACATGTGCGATTTTTTTTACTTTGATGAATTAATATTTCTTTGTGATTTGTAACGTAATGAATTATGTAATGCCAGTATTTTAGAAGGTCTGTTATTCAAATTTTCTTGCAATACAGTTCTAACAATCTCTGAGTAAAATGATTGTGACATACAGACAGTGAAGGTAGAAATTATAAGGGTTCCGTTTTTCCCTTTTGGCGACCTCAAAATTGACATCTCTTGTAATTTAAAATTAATTTATAGGGGTTTTCAAATGTTAATTGAATTATTGTGCTGAAATATTTTTAGATATTTCAAGAAAAAAAATTGTTTCCAGTTACTTTTTAAGGCTAAAGGTGACAATTAAAAGCAGAATGATGCAATCGCTATGATTTGTATAATCATGTATATTTATTTAGTGGTTATATTTAAAACAACAGTTCAATAAGTCTTCAAGAAACATACTTAGCTAGTAAGAAGTTAGTCATAGATCTACGAAATACTGAATTAAAAGTAATAATTGAATCAATTTTTAAATTTTCAAACGGAAAATTTTGGGAAATGGAAAAAACAGCTTTAGTATTCCTGATGATTTTGGCACGAAAATTTTGCTTATTTATATTAAAAAAATAAAATTCCAAATTCAATTTCGTACATCTATGTATATTTAAGCATAATCACTTAGATTTATTTATCAATTCTATTCAACTACAGTAACAATGATTTACAAAATAAATAATGTATTTAAACACAGACTATCGGCTGAATTTACAATTTAAAATTAATTAATATATTTGGTTAAAGTTAAAACGTCATGTCCAGTTCTGTTGTGGTTAAAATTAAGCTTATATTCCACTACTATGAAAACTCACGTGAAAGTCTACCAGCATCTAACTTTTAAGTTTTAATTTTAAATGTGAAAATCGGCTGTAATTTTCACAAATAAAAGTATTAATTAAATGGGTTTCAAATCTTTCATATTGAATATGTGATAGTTAACATTGATAAAACTTAATTTAAAAAAATATAATGGAACTACAAACATTGAAATTGAATGCCGCTTATTACTATTAAAAATTCATATTATAATACAATTACATACATTATAATTAAATAATTAACTATTCCACACAAGTTTCCAATAACATCAAAAGTTTAAACATCGAAGTAATTGTCATTATCGTCGAAAGGAATCTCTGATCTTTTGCCGAGGCCAAAACTAAACCTATGGAGGTCTCTCTGCCGTTTTCCGAGGCCGAAGTTGAATTTGCTGCTCAAACGTTTGCCAAGTCCGAAATTATAGCTTCTAGCGCGTTTCCCGAGACCAAAGCTGTATAGATGTGGTCGCTTTCCAAGACCAAAGTCGTACATTCTTGCGCGTTTGTCATCAGTATTTTCTTCCTCGTTCATTCGCTTGCCAAGTCCAAAGCTATAGGGACGAGCGCGCTTCTCAAAACCTGTAAGAATGTCTGCGTTAGAAACGGTAGCATCAAAAGTAAATATTTTGGGAGATTGTTACTAAAGAAAGACGTCAGCTTTTAATTTTTGATGCGCAAGAAATCTAAAAAAAAAACTTCGATGTCGTCTAAGAAAATCTCTGTTTTAGCAAAATTGGTATTTGAAATGAAAGTGAATATTAAATGATATCTTGCAATTTTTAAATTTTAATTAGTATAACTAGTGGTGATCACGGACGGGTATTTGAATCGAAAATATATATTCGCTTAAAAAATGGAAAAAAAAAACCTTTAAAAAAATATAAAAACCGACTTAAAAAGGCCACTAAAAAGTAAAAAATAACTGATTGGTACTTTTCATTTACTAGATAACTAATCAGATATTTTCGAAGTCGGTGTGCTTTGATTTGTATCGGCTGGCACCGACTTCGAAAATATTTCATTAGGTATCTATAGTAAATGAAAAGTACAAATCAGTTATTTTTCACCTTCAGGGGTGGTATTTTTTTTAAATTAAAAAGGGGCCAATTTGAAAGTCACACTTTCAAACAAAACAAAAATTGTATAAATCGGTTAATAAATGATGAAGTTCTTTGTAACAAACATAAAAAAAACATACAGCCGAATTGAGAACCTCCTCCTTTTTGAAGAAGTCAGTTAAAAAAAAATGGAAAATTAATTTGTAGGCATTATCACACAGCACCATCTATTTCCGTAGTAAACTACGAGACTTGTGGTATGGGTACCAGATAGTTGATACACTACAAATAAAAAAAAAATATAAAAACCCATTACTGAAGTACAAATATTCGTGCTGATCACACAAATTAATGTCCCCAGCGGGACTCGAATCCGCGACCGCTGGCACAGCAAGTAGGGTCACTACAAACTGAGCCAAACATGTCGTCAAATTAAATTATCAGTAACCATGGGTAAGTAGGAAATGGAACCCTATGTTAATGTGTTTTGATAGTTTAAGAAGTAAACGATACGCATGATTATAAGCGGCTTTCGTAGCCGGTCTTTATATTGTGTAATATTTAATTACTGTATACATTTTTGATAATATTATGAATTTATATAATTTTTCTGTACCTGGTGTATCATCATATTGATCGAATGCTTCAGCAAAGCCTCGCTGGTCGACGTCATTGGGGAACTCCTCCTCGACTTGCTCGTCATCTACAGACCTCTTGCCCAGGCCAAAAGAGTAAGGTCGGGATCTGCGAAGACGTACTTTATTATATTAATCCTATTTTCATAGCGTTATCTCTTAGATTAAACTACATTACAATGCTTTTGAATAAGTAAATAAATATACTATTAAAAGTTGGAACTTTAAAAAGGAGTTCAATTATTTTTTTTGTATGTTACGAGTATCTTTCCCACAAGTACATATAATATTTTTTTAAATTTAAATTGTTGTTTTTTTCTAATATTTAGAATGTAATATAACGAGATCTGCAGTCTTTAGATCTTTTTGTGACGATTGGATTCAAGGAATATTTATGGTCTCAATTAAAAACAAAGCCAAGTTTCACTTCAATTAATTGTGTAGACTTAAAATACCAGTTTATGTTCCCTCTCATATGGGTATATGGGTGCTTATAGAGAACATAGCTTGATTAGTGACTATGAAATATGAAATAAATAGAAATTAACAACAGGTAGAGTTGTGGGCAACACTTGTCAAAAATTAAAATATTCCCCTAAGATGTTATACTATCTTATCCATACCTTTTGCCCAATCCAAAGTTGTAGACGGGCAGTCTCTTGTATTCAGACACATAGCTGTAGGCCCGTTTGCCTAAACCGAAGTCGTAGTGCGGCGATCTTTTCTCCAAGGCTAGAGGATCTGCCAGGGCTAGGGGGTCCTGGTGGGTTTGGTCATTCTGGGGTACTTCAGGTAAGCATACTGCTGCACCCACCGCCAGGAGTATTATGAGAGACGT
The DNA here is from genome assembly GCA_951806755.1 of Brenthis hecate. Lineage (NCBI taxonomy): Eukaryota > Metazoa > Arthropoda > Insecta > Lepidoptera > Nymphalidae > Brenthis > Brenthis hecate. The sequence continues at coordinate 758,599 of OX638259.1, forward strand.
GTAGATCATTCTGAAATTGGAAGATATTGTTAATAAACTAGTAATTCCACCGATTTGACATGGGTATTTATTTAAAGACAACTAATGGGTCTATTGTTATAACTGCGAAAGTTTGTATGTGTGTATGTTTATTAGTCCTTCACGCTGAAATCGCTGGTTGGATTTGGATGAAACTTAATCAGCAGATAGGTTATGACCCAAATAGGGATGCACGTGAGCGGAGCGTCGCTACTGGGTAAGCTCCTAGTTAGTTCATACTGCGAAACTCTAAGAATTTATTTTGTTGTATTAATTTTAATAATAAAATAAAATATAACAATTTATTTTTTATAGCATATAACATAATATTTTCTTAAATTTACGCGAATGTTTGACATTATTAAATAAAACTATCTTTTCGGATTATTTCGCGGATTTATTTTGATTTTTGGTTCCCGACGTTTCGAATGCTTTACAGCATCCATGGTCACGGGAGAGACTGAGGTGTTACATGTCTTGAATGTATAGTTGTTACAGACAGCCTACCCACAATTAACAAAATGAAAGTTTCATACTGTGTAGATCAAAATGACAGCTTATCTGATTAATATTTTTCATTTTTCATTTGTAAAAGTATATATTAATAGTGTTGCTTAGTAATTTGTTTTTTAAATAATAGCAAACTAAATTAAAATTATTATCCTTAATTAATTTTAACTTTTTTAAATTATATGGCTTAAATAATTAATACTATATTTTATATTTTTCTTTATGGTTATAAATATAATAATGGCAACACTAAATATAGATTACTAATTAATATTTTAAAATTGTAATAATTATAAAAATAATAGCAAAAATTAAATAAATAATTTTCCATATTCAATTATAATTAAAATTATAAAATTATAAAAATGTTTAAAGTTAAAAAATATTGTAATGTAATTGGTGCAACTTTCATTTTGTTAATTGTGGGTAGGCTGTCTGTAACAACTATACTTTCAAGACATATAGCATATAACATATTGAAAAAGAATTAAGTAAAGTAAAAAAAGTATTAAACTTTTTATTTTTAAAAACCATTTTCATAACGCAGCAGTTTGTATAATATTTTTTATTAGATAAAATAATTTATCCAAGATATTGGTAAGTAGTAGTAGTTCTATGGTACTGTTCTGCGAAATACTTTCTCGGACTTGAGCAGTTTATCGAATAAATGAAATTAATCTTTGTATAACTAAGAACCTTGAGACTTTAATAAGCCAATCAGATAACTCTAAGGAACAAACGGCATTTAATAAAATAATTATAAAGCCTCCGGACTGATTTCGATCACGCTTTTGATCTAATCTTGTTGGACGAGTCAACTGTCAAAGTTCAACGTAATAAGCTGAATTGCGATCAATTTCAATGATATTAGCTTATACTAGGTGGGTAGACGAATCCCCCCCAACGTGCGTTCACCTTGTCGTGGTAGGGGGCTCAGTAGTACCATGCGGGTTGCTCCTGGTACTTCTCTGATAGCAGAGTGGACCTTGGAGCAACCCCATGGTTGTTGTGGTCTGCTTCGGCAGACCTGCCGTCGGGGCGTCGTAGTTGAATGCGTAAGCTATCCTGCGACGCCCCATTAAGACGGGGGAAGATTTTGTTGGGTTTTAGTGGGCAGTACTGGCTTTGCCGGTGAGTCCCACACCTCGTGCGTAAATGCATTTCCCAACGTTAAAAAAAAAGGTGGGTAGAAGAAATAGTAATATAATATAGTGCAGTGCACGCGTGGGACGGTGTGTTGGTTAAATACAAGTGCAAATTCTATTCTTTTCACTTTCATAGTTAACAACCCGACATGATCGTGGAGATTGTTGTACAAATCATGTTTCCTCACGGAATACTTTGCAGATGTAAATGTGAAGCTTATTTTAGTTGATACTTACGTAAAATAAGTAGGTACGTAATTATTGTATTGCAATATTGTAAAGATATCTTTTAAAGAGCAACTGTTGAGTTTTCCGCTGATTCTTTTAAGTACGTTTTAAAAATAAAAAATAAAGACAAATCATAGGTGTTATTTGAATAAAGTATATTTTAATTCGATTTCATCAGTTTCCGATGGTTTTACGTCTTTATTCACATTAGGGTTAATAAAGCCTCTAATTCTTCTCGTCATTTTAACCGAGTATTCCTTGATAAAAAAAACCGCAGATTTCTTACTACGACTTGGAATATTTTTGATACTTAGTATATTTTAATATTTAGTGGGTATATTATACAGATTCAAAGTATAAGCAATTTTATGATGCAAGGCAATTCTAGCCTTGACGTTTAATTTCCTATTTAATCTACATATATTACGTTTTAGCTGTAAGCCTCTTATGAGATATTTACCAATATAATATAATATGAAGCAAGTCCGCAGGGGATCTAATCAGGTTTAATAAAGGCCCCATGGAGCCTAATAGTGATGTGATGGTATTATAGAGATTATATTATTTAGTCAATGTTTCGACATGTTGACAATAATACCATGTTAATATAAAAAATAGACTTTATTATCTACTATATATGTGCTTTTGGAATTGATTGCGGAAAACGTTTAAAATTGGTTATTATAGATTTATCACCTCCAGGTCAATTTCTAAGAAATCTGTAGTTAACTGACACGCCGGCGTGTCCGCGGTCGTGGAGAGATTAATTGCCATTAATATTATATAATATAGTTAACATCGTAAGTAGAATTGATGTATTCCGATTAGTATTAACATTGTAGGTACAATATTCCCTCCACGACCGTGGACACGCCGGCGTGTCAGTTAACAATAGATTTCTTAAAATTTTAATTAATTTCTTAGAAATTTACCTGAAGGTGTTAATATTAGGGATATCAATAATAAAAAGTTATTATCTAAGATGATTATACGAAAGACATAATTCAATTATAATGCTACAAATCCTTTAGATTTTGAATGTAAATATTGATAAAACCTACTTCAGATCAAGAATTAATATTCGTTTCACGGTTAGATTCACACATTCGATTATAAGTTCTAACTAAGTTAGACGCGACAAACGGACAGTGTGAGACCCACCTTGTAATTGAGTAAGTTCAAGAATAGGAAATTTAAATATGTAATCAATGTCTGGAACTTTGGCGGTAAAATTGAACTACTATTGATTTGGATTTTTTTTATAATATTGAGAAATAATCAGGGGCACGAATGTTTCTGACAACCACATCTAAGATGACAATATTTTTGTACTGAAGAAGATTAAGTATTTACTTCGTAAAGATAAATAGTATTCCAGTTCTGTGGTCATCAGTAAATAATGAATTGCAATTGATGAAGTTGTACTTTCCAATACCGCTGTAAATATTAAAAAAAAAAAAATGTTTGAAATTTAATTTTTTTCCAAACTTATTAGTAAGATTCGTAGGATATCTCAGGAAAAGCCAACATCATGTTTCAAAATTTATATATTTTGAACTAGATTTAGTTAAAATTTATTAGAAAACACTTATTGTTAACAATTTCTTATTTCTTTTTTCCAGTTAAAAATCACGGATAGCATCCACTCATGTATTATCTATCGATTCATTCTCGTAATTTTTAACTGCCTGATTTACAAAGATATCTGTAATTTGTGCATTCGCGTCATCAGTGTGGCCAGTATAATGAATTAATGACTATTTTATTATATATTAAAATAGCGAAACCTTAACTCGATCATTCTGATGACGTGTATATACTCATATACGACTCTGGTGAAACCTTACAGATTCAAAATAATTTGAATATCGACAACAATTTGTCACGTGACTATGTTTGCTGTAACAGTAAAGAAATCGAAACGACAGGAACCAAAATATAAAATAAAACCGCGACAAATTTCAAAAAGATAGTTTCATTTTAAAATATTTCAAGAAGATAAAAAGAAAAACAGATAATTGTAACTGTTCTGTATACATATTTCCTTGAAAGTATTGCAGGCAAAGTGAACAACGCTCTACAAATAACTTATTAAATTCTACACTTTTCTTCTATATACATATGTACGTATTTTATACACGAACGTGCCTTCCAAGAGTCGCATATTTCGTTGTATATTAATAAGCAAGAACATGTACCATGTTTTTGTTACTGAATACGACTTAGCCGACTTCGTATTTGTTTAGGTTTTATACCTCAACGTCAGACTCCAGGCCCTAAGCTACATCGTCCCTAAGGCTACACGTCTGTCTATCTACCCATATATATAAAATCACTTTTAAGGAATGTATCTTTTTAAGTTATCAGTATCCATACTAATTTTATAAAGCTAAAGAGCTAGTTTTTGTCTGTTTATGTATGCTTATGTCTGTATGTGTATATGTCTGCTACTCCTTCTCGCTAATATGGCCGGGCTTAAATAAAATTTAGTACAAAGATAGATTTTGACATAGAGTAACATATGGGGTATTATTATAATAATGCCCTCCTGACCGATTTCGGCGACGGCGGCCAATCTCACTGAGATTAGCCAGATTCGATCCAGAGCCGGATGAGATATATTTTTTTTCTTTTTGGTGTTCAGTGACAAACGAGCAGACAGACCACCTGATAGAAAGCAGCACGCGTCGCCCTTAATACCAACGGTTTATGCACTTAGGTTTTATATAACAAAAATGTAGAACCGCAGGTGCGTTGTCACTGTAAGAACTGAGATGATATGCCTCTTGCCTGTAACTGCGCTGGCTACCTTATCCTTCAAACCGGAACACAACAATGTAATCATTGTTGCTTGGCGGGAGAAATAGATAAGGGAGTGGTACCCATCCAGTCGGACTCCTCAGGCTTGACAGAGTCCTACTACCGGTAAAAATATATAATTATAGTGCACAAGTGTGCACGGAGACACAAGTGCACTGTCTATTCCTTTTACTCACAAAGTCGGATGGGACGATATTTCGACACGACCAGTGAGAGTTAAAACAAAGGCCCCCGACGGCTTTACGTGTTCTTCGAGGCACGGGGATGAAACACCGCCGACTTCCCTACTCCAGACTGTTACTGAGAATTTCTTTGACAGAAATACTCTTTACCTGAGCTTTTCCTGACCCTGACTTGGCTAATTATCACTAGTGGATCCAAATAAATAAATAATAAAAAATAAAAAAAAGACTGCACCCGAGTTTAAGTCGCTAGTATTAAACAAAATTATTTGTAATTTTATTTTCAACATAAGTTATTATATTACAGTACCTGGGCGACCGAACTTCGTTCGGAATTTTTAGCCAAAAGTAGTAATTTTCTTTTTTTTTTAACTAAAAACTTGAATAAATACAAAAAAAAAAACAAACGTAAAAACTTTGTATCCAACCGGGATTCCTTTATCCATAATTAAAAGTAACCTATGTATTTCTTTATGACGATGAGACATTCATTGTACTAGGGGTCGCCCAGTGTCGAAATTCAAACATAATCATTTTTTGTATTGATAACACTAAAGTTCGCTATTAGACATAAAAACAGACAGAAAGACAATATTTTTGTTAGTAATATATACAAAGACGAGCAGTATCTTTGTTATTTGTAAATTAAAAATATATATACATCCCATGTCAAAGTGACGACGTCGTGACTCGTGACATAGACGGCGTTAGCCAAGAGCTTTTATTAATCAGATATAATCAGGCAAAGGGCCTTTATGATACTCTCTTTAACGTAGAACACCTGTCAGAAAAACTAAATTGAATTTTATGGTGTAAGGACCTACAGAAAGGTTCCCGTGGAGACAGCAGTAACAAAGTCGAGACAAAATCTAAGAACATGTTTCCATTTGAAAGCTAATAAACATTTTGAAAAGAAAACCTTTTAACGTCTTCCGTCCTTTACAAGACCATACGATTGAAATTTTAATGAACATCTACACGCCTTTTCAAAGACACTCCGGATGTTGGAAGTAAGGGAATGCTATGCGAAAATCCCCCTTATGGTTGATATTTTAGATCTTTCGTAGAAAAATGCTAAGTTCTTGAAAATAAACGTTGAATGGAAAACTATTTTTAAACGGTTTGTTGGAATTTTCAATTTAAATACACGAAAAGGCAGTTGAGAATTGTGGAAGTAATATTGTAAAAGATATGGTCGATTTTAAAAGTTGAGAGGAATTTTGTCGAAGTCGATGTTCTATTGTTTTGATTCCTTATTTGTGGCACAGTAAGTGTAGTGCTTGCAAGACACAGGTTCGACCACCGTACAAAAGCTTTTATCATTTGCTATAAAAATATTTCTTCGAATGCTGTTAGTAATATTATTATTGAGAGACTAGAAACAAAAACACAGTTAAAGTAAACTGGGTTAGAAATGAACACGTAATGAAACGTTAAACCAAACACTCTTGGTTAGTAAAAATTTAACTTATTAGCATTAAAATTTTAATTCAATATAGACATATTTAATTAAAATTTGACTCATTTGTAGGTTAGACGGATAACACTATATAATTAAAATACTGACATTTTATAAATTTTACCGCATTGTTCTAGTGGCTAGCATGTTCGGAGTGGCTGCAGATTCCGATGTCCTGGGTCTGAGACCCGGATCGGATCAATTATAGTTATTGAGTTTCCTGTCAAGAAGTTCTCAGTCGACTCTGGGTTAAAAAGTTGGCATCATTCCATTCCCGGCCACGAAAAGCATGTATTGGTTCTGCGCCTGACCTTTTCCAATCTTTCGAATTGACGTTCCATTAGAATTTAAAAGTGAAATACTACAAGTTTAAAAACGATCCTGTGCTAGTTATCGCACCTTGTATCTTCTGCGCGATGGCGGGTAAATAACAGCATTCCCAAAGAGGGTTGATGCCAAAACTGATCAGCACTATGGAAGATGTACTCCGCTGATCCCAAGTAATTTGGGATACAGACATGAGAATGATGATAGGATTTGAAAGTGAAAAGAACATAGAGATCCACTAGTATATGGCTCTCAGTGAAATTTTCCGCTGTGGCTGAAGTTGGCTGGAATTTTATTTTCCTTTCAGTATCAGTGGAAGAGATTCAGACTACAACATTCACTAGTAGAGTGTTTGTACTTAGAAGAGCTGCTTAAAGTAAAATAAAATATTGTTATTATTCGAATTCTTTTCATATTGAAGACTTTTACGAATGTATATTTGTCAACCCTATTAGATAAGTTGAATAAGTTTTCTTACTTTATAACGTATTTTCATATAAATGTGGTAAAGGTGATTAAAATATAAGTCAAGTTAAAAATAATCATATCTGAACCATCCGAGATTAAAGCTTGTAGTTGAACTTGTTTGTTTACTGACAGCTTATGCTTTAGTTTTAATTAAATTGCAGTTAAGTTTTTAAACTAGGCGGTTAATAACTAAGTTAATTACCAGAGATACCGTACGCAGTCTGTTTTGTTCCCTGAAGAGTATTCGCGTACGACGGAAATTGTTGATAGCTTCTCTTGATATGCTTTACTTAGAGAAATTCAAACGGAATATAAAACTATATTTTTGGATTATTTTGCGGATTTATTTTGATTTTTGGTTGCCGATGTTTCGAATGCTTTACAGCAAATATAGTCAAGAGAGCGACTAAGGCCTTAGACGTCTCAAAGGTTATTATATAGAAATTAAGGGGAGAAAAAGTGGTATCATCATATCAGATATTTCTTCAATTTTTATAACTGATTTTAGAAAATAAGGAAGATGGATATATATTTATGTAAAAATGTTAAACGACATATCTTTGTTTAAATTTCGTTTGATACGAATATGTAAAGAATTCTCCCTTTGATATGTAATTATTGCACCACTGATTTTTAGTCGTTATATATTTTTTTTAATTTTAAGTATTTTAAAGTTATTAGATATCACTTGTCTCACGTTGAAGGAAAACATCGTGAGGAAACTTGCATGCTGAGAGAAATTGACAGGTTTTCGAAAGTCATGTGCAGTCTGCCAACCCGCACTTGGTCAGCGTGGTGGACTATGGCCTAATCCCCCTCATATTGAAGGGAGGCCCGTGCCCAGTAGTGGGACGTTAAAAAGGGCTGAATACATACACAAACAAAATTACGTCAAGTCCAAATCAGTAAATAGATACATTATATGAACATGATTAATATCTAATATAGACATTCATATTCTAGAAATTAACATAGACTAAGACTAGTAAGAGGGTGAACTGACAAACAACGAATAGAGATGAATCTCTAAGGGTCAGTGACAATTTAAGTTACAATTTAATTTAACTTTTTTTTTTGACAAAAAATCATGATAGTCGTTTCACAATTGTCCATATGTACATATATAAAATACTAAAAAGAAACATACACGTGCTCATCATTTTTAAAGTCAGTAAATAGAAATGTTACTAAAATCTATATATAAATAGACAAAGAGAAAACAGTTCAGTACCTTTTTTCTCTCTGTTTGTCAATCGATTTTCCTTTTTTTTGTTATCAATAAAAAAATTGATTACAGTCGAACCTTAGTTCCTTAGGAACTGGATGAACAGAATTCATATAAAATACTCAAAAAATTTGAATTGAGTATCTCCTCTTTTTTAAAGTCGGTTAACAAATAATAATGTCACTAAAATATTTGTAAGAGATCGAATCACGAGATCCAAATTGGTTATGAAATATCGATACCAGCCATCAGACAAGCTTTCTAGAGAATTATCTAGTAACGAGATCCAACTCGTCGCTACTCGCATTCGGCTTCCGCCTAATGGGATAGGTCTTTGCGAAATTTGAAAATGTATATTTCGAAAATGCATAATATCATGTTTAATGAAATATCATTAGTTTAGTTTATAGATACACATTGGTATATGTACAGTAAAATCATATATAAACATATTTTCGTTATACATTCTTTTTTTTTTAAATTAAATATGATTATATTTAGTCTATAGCTACTCGATATAAAGCGTTCAGGTGACCACTAGAGCTAAAACTGCCTCTTTGTATGTACATGACTAATTTAAATTACTTTTTAGCAAAAAGTATGTGAAGTACGCTAAAATCATTTATAAAAATTTTATTTTCATTCTTTTAAGTTTTATTGAACATAACCCATATATATGAAATTTTTGCTTTAGGAAAAAAAATATTATAATAGAAAATTTGTCTTTTAAAATGCCTGGGTGACCGAGCTTCACTCAGCGTTTTTTTTGTAAAATCATGTTTTTCTTAAATACAAAAATTGCGCTTTTGCAGAAATGTCCTCTGTTATATAATGTCTATAAACTTTACAAGCAAAACCTTATTTAAATACAAAATTTGATCCAAATTGTCGTTTTCGAGATACACAAATTAAATTTACATATACATATACAAGGATTGCTCATTTAATTTTATAAAATTATAGCAAGTTTAATTTAAATCAACAGTGCGCTATAAGCGATCTTTAAAATTCTTCATATCGAGTGCAGTTCCGCTTGTTAACCAAATAATGGATGGCTTATCAATGTAATCTCAGTAGATATATTCAAACAGGCTTTTCAACGTATCATCGCTTACTGTATATCCATATATTATTTATACTATACTAGTAGGTCTCTTTGGCTGTGGGCAGCTATTATTTCAACAATAAGAGTTAAATAAAATATGTATTTCAACAAAAAGGGTTAAATGAAAACCGAAAAAAAATTAAATGATAATTTTATTATATATTCGCGTAAAACTAAGAAAGTATTACGAAAAAAGAAAAAAGAGCTCGTTTAAAACAAATTTAATTTACTCGAGTACGAGTTTAAAACAATAAAAAAAAATATAATTTTAATAAAAAGGTCTCCAATAGCTGTTCCATGTGCAATACATTTCGTATTAGCAAACGATAGCTCTTATCGTTTAGCTTATCTATCACTAGTTGTCTGTGATAGGTCTTGACACACACAGTTTGAAGGATGAATTTTTAATTTTATGATTATCTGTTCAGTCTGTTCACATATATTTTATGTGACAATTAGCCCTACTATATTAATACTTTGTTTTATTATGCAATTTATATATAGATTTGAGATGGTGATTATTTCAGAAGAAATACTAAAAAAAATCTTTTCAATACGTTTTCTTAGTTATGTGGTTTTGAACTATATACAAACAGATATTTTTACAAAGCCAAATTTTGTATATATTTACAATCGGCTTACTGTACAGGCATATCAATTTGTTTTCTTCCTTCTAATTGGGTCTCTACAATATCTTGTGTCCATGTAACTCATATTACTTCGATGTGACTATTATAAACCTATATATATAATAAAATTGTAACTAAGCAGAATCTGTATATTAAATATTTTTTGGAAAATCTTATTGAAATAGATATTATTATCGATACAGAGGTCGAATCTATAGATTTTAGAATTTTTGTCTGTCTGTCGGTCTGTCTGTCTGTTACCGTATCACGTAAAAACCACTGGAGGGATTTTGATGTTATTTGGTATGATGATAGCTGGTTATCCGGGTCAACATATAGAATACTTCTGACTGCAGGAAAATATCTCATCTCTGAGAAATCGATGTTAAACGGTACAACGTAGGTAGGGATGAACCCGAGCGAAGCGAGGGTGAGTCGCTAGTATTAATAATGAAACTATTTGTCGCTTTGTAATAGTAAATTAATAATAATAGTAGACGCAATACATTTATTTAAATAAAATAACCGTTTTGGAGAAACTTGTGTATACTGTAGCGCCCCCTGGCGGTCTGAAACATTATAAAACTTAGCTAAGAACATGCTCAGGAATGAGACTTATACAAAGCAAAAAATCGGCCTAGCCGTTTCCGCGAAAAGTGGTAACAGACACACATACACACACAAACACCTCTTAAATATGTTAAGAGAATATTTTTCACATTCAAACTACACTATTTACCTGTCTTTTAGTTAAGCGAGACTGTTCATATTAGTGAGTTTACTGAAGTTCAAATGGAGCAACCCCTCTAGGGATTTAGCCAATATAGCTAAGTGTTTTAATAGCACGCAAACGAAGCGAAATTAATATTGATTATTTTGTGTACTGTTATTATATAAACATACATTATACTGTTATTTGATGACACGTTTAGCTCAGTTTGTAGTGACCCTACATGCTGTGTCAGTGGTCGCGGGTTCAAGTCCCACTGGGGGTATTCATTTGTGTGATGAGCACGAATGTTTGTACTCCAGTCATGGGTGCTTATATTTATAATATGTATGTATTTAAAGTTATATAATATGTGTAGAATATCAACTATTTGGTATCCATAACACAAGCCTCGTAGCTTACATTGGAACTAGATGGTGCCGTGTGTTAATGTCCTAAAAAAAATATTGTGTAATGATATGTCTTATTTACATATGCGGCTGTAGTATAAGGTTAAATCTACTAGGTTATGGGTTCGAAATTCGAAGTCTAAATCGGGTCAAGATAACTTATTGAGTTCCTGTATTAAGTATGTCTCAGTAACAGTGTGGAATTGGAACTTTGCGGTGTTTCACCCCCATGACTCTGAGAGCACCTAAAGTCATCCAGCATGTGAGACTTCCACTGCCACTTTCCAGATCTACACTATACTTGGCTACGCGACCACGACACCCATATCCACAATTATTTGCGTGACCAATCACCATGGGGCCAAAATCTCAATCTATTTATTATTTACCATGAAATATATGTTATACAAAATAAAAAGAGATTTCTTCCAGAAACCATTTAGAAGTGATAAAATAAGTTAATTTAGTGCGGTGTAGATACAGTACAATAAATCTATAATCCTTATAGAATATAAATTTTAAAAGTTGTATTGAAATGATAAATTAAACCCGTATGCCATAGACGTCTAATGTACCATTTCAATATATTTTTATAAAATTCAAAAAATTCAAAATTCAAAATATTTTATTTAGCATTAAATTATTACAATTTTTTACTGAACGTCATGAGTTTACTACCCTATACTACTATAATTTTTATTCTTAAACAATTCTATAATGACATGTCTAAGTTTTTTAGTTTGACATTGAATTTTGACTTGGCCGAGTTACTTTATTCACTCCTCGCTTTGAATTCATAAACAAGAAAATTGAATTGAATTCTTTCCGTCGTCCAGAATCGTGGTCGAGGTAGTCTAGTACGTATAAGCTCTTAGGTTCATTGAAGTCATAGAGAAGCTATTTTATTCAGTACTAGCGGCTCACTCTCGCTTCGCTCGGGTTCGCCTCTAGAAAGACACTAATAGAGATCTATTAGTTCCCACGGGAACCGTTCATTTTTCCGGGATGAAAAGTAACCTGTTGTTTGACCGGCAATAGAAGGTATCAGAATGTTAAATTTTACTAAATTAGGTGCATAAGTTGTTGTGTACTAAGCTGTATAAGATACTATAGTTTTTTAACTATCCCACGGGAACTCTTTAATTTTCCGGGATAAAAAGTATCTAAGATGTTGACCGGGGATATAACGTATCACCATGCAAAATTTCATTTAAATCGGTCCAATAAATTCGGAGATTAGTCTGTACAAACAGACAAACAGACAGATTTGTTCTATTTGTTTTCTTACGTCCCCCTGACTCGGTTTTAAGCATTTTTTGCTATATATAGACATTCGAACTCTACTGTTTTATTATAGTATAGATATGAATAATATATTCTCCTATTATAAGTCAAGAACTCTTCTACCGGCGTTGAAAGAAAGGAATTGCTTTATTTCTGAGAAGAACTGGAAAAAGATAGTTGGCTAGAAAAGTGGGGAACTAAACAATAAATTTTCCTTTAAGCTCGTACATTATGCAGCTACATTCTCGTAACGAGTAACAAAGTGAAATACCTTTGTGTGCAGTGGATTTTAATTTACCACTTTAAAGCAAGACAGTACGTGTAAAGCTAAATAGAACTGGTAGAATGCAGCAAGTTAGAGGTTATTTTTAATATCATGGAAAATTTTAATATTCTAAGCCATGTGTTTTCATTTAGTGCATGATTTTATGATAACTATATGTTTTAATATATAATCAAATTATAATGTGTGACCTCAATCGAAGGAGTAACAAACATACATACATATATACATACAAATTTCCTTGTTTAATAATAAGTAAATAAAATTATGTTCGATAAAGACATTAGTTAAAGACTGTGTCGTAGTCGTTAGCGCTCACCTCCATATTATACTAATATGTATACATTTGTTCCAATTTAAGATTTAAAAGTTAAATTATAAGTTAATTTATTATAATTTTACGTAACCGTAGGCAAGTAAATCAAGAGTAACCTATGCTTTAATCTATCCCAAAAGTTATCTCCATTCTGAATTTGACCTAAATCTTTTGACCAGTTACAGCGTGAAAATAAAACATTATCAAAAAAAACGGCCAAATCGGTCCAGCAGTTCTCAAATATTTGTTGGTAAGTGTATGAAGTGTTGACGAGGATTTATTTTTATTAATATAGGTTAGTATAGATTGATAGCTTTTAATTTAACTTTACTCGGAAGCTTCAGGGAAATCATTCATATTACAATCTCCCATACAACTAAGGTACATATATATAGGGTATAAATATATATATATATATATATATATATATATATATATATATATATATATATATATATATATATATATATATATATATATATATATATATATATATATATTTCTCGATCCAACCGGACTAATATGAATAAAATTATTAGGAGGGTCAGTTTTGGAGGTCAAATTAAAATATCAAAAAATATCTTTATTCATTTTATTTCTTTGTTAATAAAAGTTTTATTGAGCGCAACACATGATATTTGAAAAGAATACGATTTTATTCAATTTTCAAAAAAAATCTTCGGTTTCATCGTAAAATGAATTATTAACCAATTTATTAGAATTATGCAAGCACTTTTATATAATCGTCAATTCAATTGAAAGAGCGTCAGTGAAGTGAGTTCGTGGGAAACAGGAAGCTACTACCGGCTCGGAGGGTAGTTCCGCTGAGCAGTTTTATATGTAGTTTTAATCGGGTACCTATACTTCATAGTAGTATTCAGAAACTTTGTGAGATTAAAATATACGAAAGAATTTTGGGGAAAGTTCAATATCTACTTAAAATTACATATATAGTATAAAAATTATTACCTATTGAGTGAAGCCGCGGGCAAAAGAATTACTTATAATATTATAGGTATGCACCTTTGAAGTTGAGTTCTTGAACTCAGCGTTTTAAAGGCTATAAAAGTTAAGTTCCTATTTGCAGTAAACGCTACGTTAAGTAGATAACAAGGTAGCTACGTAACGTAACAGCTCGTAAACTACATAGATTTCTCTCGGTATGGGCGTAAACCATTAAAAACATTCAAAATGAAACTATCTTTTTGGATTTTGTCGCGGTTTTATTTTATAATTTGTTTTTCGACGTTTCGAATGTTTTACAGCAAACATGGTCACGGGAGAGACTAACACAAATATACAATAATTATTAAATAAATATCAAACATCTAAGAAAATATGACGTAATAGCTAACGCTACTTGGATACGTTCCACAACAAAATTACCTAAATAAAACTTGTCGTAAAATTACGTCTCGGATGGCATAGTATTTAATAATTTTTTTTAATTTCAAAATATCTCTATGTCAATTCGATTACGAAATAAATATCTCTTTTTTAAAGTTTTTCAAACAAAATTGTTTCTAAACTATACTCAGAATAAGTTGAAAGCTTTTTATTGAACTTCCGAGCTTCCATAACGTTGTAGTCTGTAAAGTGTGCGACGATGTTTAGAAAGTTATGTTGCATTTTTCTTTAACTTAGAACAATTATTATTGTTATATCACTTTAAAATGAGTTTTTCTATTTATTTATCCCAACAAAGGCTAGTTTTATATACATATATCTTGTTATATTAAACGATAAATTCTTGTATACTCGTATACGGAAACGGTTCTAACGATATGGATCAAATTTTGTATTTAGATAACGTTTAGATTTCTAAGTTTATCTTTTGTGAAAAACGCAATTTCTTCTTCAAGATCAATTCTTCTTCAATCAAATACTTTCGAAGTCGGTGTGCTTTGCTTTGTATGGGCTGGCACCGATTTCGAAAATATTTGATTAGGTATGTATTTAATAGGTAGGCTTTAATTACTTAGCCAAAGCACACCGACTTCGAAAATATTTGATTAGGTATGTATAGTAAATGAAAACTACCAATCAGTTATTTTTTACTTTTTAGTGCGTTTGTTTGAAGTCGGTTTTTATTTTTTTGTTAAAAAGTCTTTATTTTTCCCTTTTTAGTGTAGATAGTAGTAGCAAAGTAAGAATTGTAACGTGTTAGGCTTGTCAAATCAAACAAAATAAGCCGAAACTCAAAGTATCTACTATTAGCCGTTGAAGAGTTCCACCTATCCACCTTCTGGCCTTACCATCAGATCAGGTCAACAATACCGAACCACTGTACTATCAACGGAAATAGAAACACTTGCAAAGTTTCAAGTCAATATGACAATTAGAAGTAGGTTAAATTCATCATTAGCTATTTTTCCACCCTTAGGGGTGGTATTTTTTTTGAAATTTAAATGGGACCAATTTGGAAGTATATACTTTCAAACAACACAAAAATTGTCCAAATCGGTTAATAAATGACGGAGTTCTGAGGTAACAAACATAAAAATAAATAAATAAATAAATACAGTCGCATTGAGAACCTCCTCCTTTTTGAAGTCGGTTGAAAATGTGATTTTCAGTTTTTTTCGATTTTTTTTCATTAATATAACTATAACGTTTTAATAACACCGTGAAATAAATATTAAAAATCAACAAAATATGAACAAAGTTCCTAAACGAAAAATGTATATTCTTTCTTTATTGTGAAAATGGTATGATAATAAGCGTCAAGTTACGAAACATTTCGCGAGTCACATTTGACAAATTTTATGTATGAAACATGGCATAGACATGTTCAAGGTAACTTATATATCTATTATTTCATGAATAAGAGCTATTTCCATTTCGAATTTCACTTTGTAAGGTTGAGAATGAATGAATGTACTCTTTATTGTACACCTAAAAAGAGAAAAGAAAATATACAAAATATAGAAAATGGTACAAGAGGCGGCCTTATCGCTTAAAGAGTGATTTCTTCCAGGTAACCTTTAGGTGTAGGAAATAGTAAGAAAATAAAAAATTAGACACAGCAGAAAGAGTATATATTTATACATGTACGTATCATACAAATATATAAAATATAATATACAAAATAAATACTATACTATATATATATTATATATATATATATATATATATATATATATATATATATATATATATATATATATATATATATATATATATAATAAAATTGTAACCAAGCCGAATCTGTACATTAAATATTTTTTGGAAAATCTTATTGAAATAGACTTTATTATCGATACAGAGGCCGAATCTATAATTTTTAGAAATTTTTTCTGTCTGTTACCGCATCACGGAAAATCCACTGGATAGATTTTGATGAAATTTGGTATGATGATAGCTGGTTATCCGGGTCAACGTATAGAATTTTTACTGCGGGAAAATAGCTCATTTCTGAAAAAAAATACAAAAACTGCATTGTAAGAGTGTACTAATATGTATACTATTAGTTTTTGGTCATCTGAACGTGGGCGGAGCCGCGAGCAATGCTAGTACATAAATAAATATAAAACATAAAAAGGTCGAGCCTCATTCTCCAGCTTTTGCCTACACTAATAACCCAGTAAGTGTTTAATAAGCACTGTATGTAAACGTAATCTATAAGATAGCGAGCTAAAAATGTGTAGCGATCTTAAATGGTAATGATTTTTTTAATTAAATTTTAAAGCGTGGGCATAAGGCTGAGGGCCGAGATGTGAGATAAGGCAGGACTGCAGATATCCATTGACACACAATTTGCTCTTTAAAGCTCTTTTTTATATTATGTATAAACCAAAAACGATTAGTAGATAACAGATTAAATTTTTTATCTATATTATCATTATAAACTGAACAATTGACTGGATTTATTTTAGTTTTTGGTTTTGATTGCTGTAAAGCATTTGAAACGTTAGGGACGGAGGAGTTTGGAACGACAGGAAAGGAAAAAAACGAAAAGATAGTTTTATTTAAACTGAAGATTTTTTTTCATTTACGAGGATTAGATTACTAAGATTAATAATATTCTTACAGATTTTTTATTTTCTTCTTCTGAATCTTACCTAGGTTAGCTATCACACCACTAGACGAGTGAAATATTAAAGAGTAGTGTGTATGCAGACAAAATTCATCACACAAATGAATGCCCCCTGCGGGACTCGAACCCGCGACCGCTGGCACAACAAGTAGTCACTGCAAACTGAGCCAATCGTGTCGTCAAAATTACTATGTAAGTACTAACATAATATTAGTATATAAGCGTATTTTAGTTCGTTAGACAAAAAAAAAGGTTAAATTTCCGATTCCGGTCTCTTTGGTTTCAAAATAATATCGAATGTTGTAACGTATTATTAAAATTAATGTAAAAGATTCAGTGGTTTGACATATTTTAGTATTTGTAAATATCTGCTCATTTAAAATACAGATCACGCGCTGTGCAAAATTGTATTTGCTTTAAACAAGTACTTACTTTAAATTTTAATTTGACTTAATTTTCCTTATATATGAGTATAATTTCATGGGTCAGTTTCCCCGCTTTCATATTTTTATTGACTACTAGCGACTCACTCTCGCTTCGCTCGGGTTAGTCCCGAGCTTGATTCTTCATACAAACTTTTATCCCCATTTTCACCCCCTTAAAAGCCGATTTCCGGGATAAAAAGTATCCTATATCCTCCCCAGGGTCTCAAACTTTCTTCTTACCAGATTTCATCTAAATCGGTTCAGTACATCCAGAGCTTACAATCTTTACCTCTTTATAATATTAGTATAATAGACTAGCGACTTATTCTTGCTTCGCTCGGTTGGGAACGAGGTACGTTTTGAATACATAAAAATATTTATTATATACCATATAATAAGAGATAGAAATATGCTATCGCAAACTTCTCTGTAGGCTTTTCTAAGACCTACAATTTTAATATAATGTTTTATCGTCTCTTAGGGCTTAGTCAGCGTTAGACATGTAAGCGTATAAAAACAGATTTTTTTACAAAATATTTATAATTTGTATACACAAATTTTCCTCGTTTATCGCATGTAAAAATCGAATCAAAACCTGTTACGTGGCTTAGAAAAAAAAAACTGAAAAATAGGCAGAGACAGACAGTGACTTTGATAGAGACCCTTAAAATTTATTTCATCCCTCAGTTACGAGTATGGAGCGTCACCCCTATTTTTTTATTTTTTTGTAATATGACTAGAATTGCTTAGCCCGTTAACATATGGCACTATAGCTTTGATATACGGACCAGACGGACATGGGAAAATTAAGAGTTTTGTTTTAGCCATTTGTTTACGATGCCCTAAAAATTGTATTTAAATGATAAAAATTGCTATATCATAGAAAAGTTATGTCATTCCCATATATTTTTTAGATTTTTATTCGTCCTTTACCGTATCGTTCTGCATAGATACCAATCTGGTTTTGTTATTATACAACGATAGTTATTAAGAGCCTGTCTTATAGTGAGTAGTATTCGTATATAATACTAGTAATATACCCTTGCTTCGCTTGAAGTCTGTAGATACCTAATAGCCTGTGTTTCTACAGGTCATAAGTCTATCTACGTACTAAATTAGCAAGACACATACACAAGTGGGATGTTCAGAGTGGGACTGAATTTTCATATAAATAAATAATTAATATGTTGGGACCTTAACACATAACCATCTAGTTCCATGGTAAGCTACGAGGCTTGTGTTATGGAAACCAGATAGTTGATACACTACACTTATATAACTTAAATACATACATATTACAAATATGTATGTATTTAAGTTATATAAAACAAAACAACAAAGTTTAAACACCCATAACTGGAGTAGAAACATTCGTGATTCGTGATCATCACACAAATGAATGCCCCTCGTGGGTCTCGAACTCGCGACTGCTGGCACAGCAAGTAGGCTCACTATAAACTGAGCCAAACGTGTCGTCATTTATATAAACCATTACTGTTGGGTACAACGTTTGTTAGAAATAAGTCATGGGTGAGAAGTAAACGATGCGAAAATGCGTCAATTGAATCATCCTGAACTCCTATCAAATATATTCGAGTCCTATTGTGGTGTATTTGGTCAATGGATTTCAGAAACTAATTAATATTTCATACAAATTGCTGTACCCAATTTAATTATATATAGACTGAAGTCTAAAGATAACTATTAGCTATGAAACGGTCTGTCTGTGAGCCATGAAGCGTAGAATCGATTTAAATTTAGGTAATAATATTTATTCATTATTGCTTATGTTTGTTGAACGTCTGGATTTGGAAAATTTTAACTAAAAATATTGAACGCATTGTTATTTGATATATAAAACACACACATTTGTTAACAAATATCTCTTCAAAAATTGGCGTCGACATGTGACATTAAGTCAAACCAAAGTATGAAAATCAGAAATAGAAAGTTCTAATTGTCTAAATACTAATTCGAACTTACGCACACAATATAGAGTACCTTTTTAAACGATACAACATGCGTTTTAATCTTGCCATCTGAAAAGCAATGAACAAAAGTGATTTGAAAAAAGAGTGGCACTTCTTTTTAAGGATACTTATCTTGTTTCCTACTACTTATCTTAATTTATAGTTTTTACATATCAATGATTGACCGATTCTTTTGTGAAATGTTTTTTGTATTATACTAGCTTCTTAAAGGAATTGCGTTTATTTGCTTATCTAGAACTCGAAAATTAGTAAATTTTACTCGAACCCCTAAGTATAACTAGTTAATTCGCATTTAAATTTAAGGAACCCTTGAAGATTTTAAATAAAACTTTTTTTTACGGAAGAGTCCCGCCCGTGACCATGGTTGCTGTAAAGAATTCGAAACGTAGAGAACCAAAAATCAAAATAAATCCGCGAAAACACCGAAAAGATAATTTTACTTTAAATGTCAAATATTTATATAAATCTAAGGAAGTATTTTGTTAGCCCTTAAAGTTTGTATTCAGATATATTTTTATGGTTATAGCATATATATGTCATCTGGCATCGAATCTGTGACCGTCAGAAGGTTTCGCAAAACGTAACCTGTAAAATATACACACTGTGATATAACTACGTAACAATATACCCCAGTGAATTGTTTGTAATTCCACCTACCTGTTTTCCTTCAAAAATAATGAGACAAGCACATTTTTATCAGTATGATATATCTGATGATATTATCATTCCAATATTTTGTTGTCATAATAACATTTTTCGTAATATTTTTTTATATATCTCGTCGATTACGATTATTTAACAATAATTAGTAACTCAATTGATATTGTTGTAACGGTGGGGAGTGAACGCCGTGGCGTAACGAGTCACGCGATCGGAATCGTTTGGAGGGGCAACTGTTACTATAAATATCAAAGAGCAGTGTGTCAGAGGACAGTTCACTAGTAATAGCGATACAGTTCGGACCTTCCAAACGGGACCGTTGGTTTACTCAACTCCGATATTTATACCTGCTTTGTAATTTGTGATTGCTGATTACCTACATAGAATACAAAGATTATCAAACTATATCTTTGTGGTTTAATTGCCTGAGACCTACGCCATGAACCCTGTAACAGAAGCTCCTACCGATGACGGGTGTGCCGCTAATCTATCGCAGCCGCCGTCATCAGAAGTGGGATTCACTCAGGCATCACAACCACCAACTACCCACGAAAGTCAATGGCAGATGATGTTTGAACTCCAACAACGGAATATGGCTGTGCTTATTGAAGCTATGAAATCACGCCAAGCTGTACCAACACTCCCAGAGTTCAATCCTGACTCCAATGATGCTGATGCACATGCCTGGTGCTCAACCATTGACATTTGTATGGCAGAACAAGCGCTGGAAGGAGGTGCCTTGATCATTGCACTCAGCAAGTCTTTGAAAGGCAGCGCTTCTTCGTGGCTGTCACAAGTGTCATATCCTGGTATGACGTGGACTTATTTCAAGGAGCTATTTCTTGCTCGTTATGAAAGTTCTGAAACCGTCGCGGCAGCTCTTATAAATATCAACAATGGTCGACCAAAGGAAGGTGAATGTATGGCTGCATACGCAAGTCGATTGATGACGTCACTAACAACAAAATGGAAAAACCTGACTGCTGAGGAAATTGCTATATCGTATGTACTTGCGCATACCTCCCAATTCGACACTAGACTCCATCGTTTGGCATGTACCACCGAAATTTCCAATAGAAGCAAGTTGCTGCAAGAAATGAAGTCATTTTCTTATTTGAAACGCAAACTATATGATCGTGACAACAAAATGCTGGATAACAAGCGTTTCAGACCTTCAACAACTGAACCTTTGACATGCAATTATTGTGGCAAATTGGGCCATAAAATAAACGACTGTCGCAAACGAAAGTTTAATGCACACCAAACTCAGAGTGCATCTACAAACTCTTCGTCGGTAGCCACTCCTAACATGAAAAAAAACGTCATTTGTTTCACTTGTGGCGAGAAAGGACACATCGCAACACACTGTTCAAGCTTCGGCACTCGTGGTAGTAGCAGCACAAACGGAAAGGCTGGTAACGGCGGAGCACTACCACCGCGTCGTGTAGATTATTGTGAGACACAAGGCGTGATGGGCCAGCTAAAACACTCCGGTGAGTTGTACTCATTTTTCTTTGATTCCGGTGCCGAATGTTCTCTCATAAAACTTAGTGTAGCTAAAAAATTTTTAGGCACACGTTATCATGCCTCTATCCACATTACCGGTATTGGTAATTCCACTCTGTGTTGTACCGACCAAATTCAAAGTGACGTTGTTATTAATGGAAATTGTTTTTCAATTTTATTTCACATTCTGCCTGATAACGCTTTAAGGCAAGATATTATGATAGGTCGTGATATTCTAAAACTGGGATATACAATTACGATGACAGACACTTGTTTGACAATTACAAAATTTAAAGAAGTAGATTTTTGTGAAGTACCTTCAAATTTTAATAACGTAAATTCAGATATTTCTAAGGAAAATAAACAAAAATTAGTGACATTGTTAAAGGACTTTTCCGATTCGTTTGTAGACGGTTTGCCAAAAACGCGTGTTACAACTGGTGAATTAAATATTCGTTTAATAAATCCAAATATTGTTGTTCAACGTCGCCCGTACCGATTAAGTCCAGGTGAAAGGCAAGTTGTGCGTACCAAAATTAACGAGTTGTTACAAGCGAAAATTATCCGTCCTAGTTGTTCTCCCTTTTCGAGTCCTATTTTATTAGTGAAAAAGCGTGATGGTAGTGACCGTATGTGCGTGGATTATCGCGAGTTAAATAGGAATACTGTACCTGATCGCTTCCCTTTGCCTTTAATTTCTGACCTGATTGCTAGACTGTCTGGGGCTAATTTCTTCTCCTGTCTAGATTGTGCAAGTGGCTTTAATCTTATACCCGTAAATGCCGAAAGTATCGAACGTACTGCATTCGTTACCCCAGATGGGCAATACGAGTATTTGACAATGCCTTTTGGTTTACGTAACGCGCCAAGTGTTTTCCAACGAGCAGCATCAAATGCCTTAGGTGACTTAGTACATTCATACGCGGTCCTTTACATGGATGATATTTTAATTCCTTCACTTGACGAAAACGAGGGCTTAGAACGGTTGCGTGAGATTTTGGTAGCCCTGACCAAGGCCGGTTTTTCACTTAATATTTCGAAATGTTCCTTTTTAAAACATCGCGTAGAGTTTCTTGGATATGAAATTACTGCTGGTGAAGTCAGGCCTAATCCAAGAAAAGTTGAGGCTCTTACCAAATTACCACCTCCTGAAAATGTTCACCAACTCAGGCAATTCATTGGCCTTGCATCTTATTTTAGAAAATTTATTTCTGGCTTTTCTCAAATCATGACCCCTCTTTTTCTTCTTATTTCTTCTAAAGTGTTCGTTTGGAAGCCAGATCATGAGAAAATTCGAGAGCAAATAACTTCCCTTTTAACTAATAAACCAGTTCTTATGATTTTTAATCCTGATTTACCCACGGAATTGCATACAGATGCCAGTGCGGAAGGGTATGGTGGTATCCTCTTTCAAAAAGACGATAAATTACATGTGGTTGAATACTTTAGCAAGCGCACCACGAATGCCGAGTCAAAGTATCACTCTTACGAGTTAGAAACCTTGGCCGTGGTGAATGCTGTAAAACATTTTCGACATTACTTACATGGTCGTCATTTTACTATCGTAACTGATTGCAACTCCCTAAAAAGCTCTCATAATAAACTTGACTTGACACCTAGAGTACACCGATGGTGGGCTTTTCTTCAAGCATTTGATTTTGAAATAGTCTATAGACCCGGAAAATTAATGAGTCATGTAGATTTTTTATCTCGGAATCCCCTCCCCACTACTTCAAAGGTCACAACTCAAAAGGTTGAGCAAAAACGTGTTGATATTGCGACTTTGTCTGAAAATTGGCTTTTAGCAGAACAGATTCGAGACTCAGAAATTCAGTCTATTGTTTCTAAGCTTAAAAATAACGATCTGCCATCCGATGATGCTAAAACTTATGAGATACGTTCCGGTGTATTATTTCGTAAGGTTCAGAGAAATAACCGCACTCGTTGCTTACCTATCGTGCCCCGTGCGTTTCGTTGGTCCGTAGTGAATCATATTCACGAGGCAGTCATGCATCTTGGTTGGGAAAAAACGCTTGAGAAACTTTACGATCATTACTGGTTTGATCACATGTCGAAATATGTGCGCAAATTTGTAGACAACTGTATTACATGTAAGGTATCAAAATCTAGCTCTGGCAGAATACAGGCCGAACTTCACCCCATACCTAAGGAATGCGTACCATGGCATACCTTACATGTAGACATAACAGGAAAACTTAGTGGGAAAAATGACACGAGAGAATACGTTATTGTTCTCATAGATACCTTTACGAAGTTTGTTTTGTTGTACCATACAATGCGGATTGATACACCGAGCGTGATTAAAGCACTAAAATCTAGTATTTCCCTTTTTGGTTCTCCTAGTCGTTTAATAGCCGATCAAGGGCGTTGCTTTGCAAGTAAAGATTTTAGGGACTTCTGTGAATCTCATTGTGTTGCTTTGCATTTGATTGCTACGGGTTCTAGTCGTGCTAACGGACAAGTTGAGAGGGTAATGGGAACGTTAAAGGGTATGTTGACGTCTGTTGAAACTTCAGATAGGTCATGGCAGGATGGTTTAGAGGATATTCAGTTAGCGTTAAACTGTACTGTTAGCCGTGTCACGAAATCAAGCCCTTTAGAACTTTTGATTGGTAAAGTAGCAAGACCCCTTAATCTTTTGTGTGTAGATGATAGTGACAATGTAGTTAATATAGAAAATGTGAGAGAACAAGCGGTACGGAATATAGAAAAGAATGCCAAATATGAAAAGTCCCGTTTCGATAAAAATAAGGCAAAATTAGTAAAATTTGTTGTTGGTGATTTAGTCCTAATAAAAAATGAAGAACGGAATCAAGTGAAGCTTGATCCGAAGTATAAAGGTCCCTTTAAAGTAATTGAGCTACTTGAAGGTGACCGATATATTTTAAAGTCTTTAAACGGTAATAGGACATACAAGTATGCCCATGATCGTTTAAGGAAGATGCCACAAGACCATGTTCCGATTGAATTAGATGTACTAAGTGAAGACTTAGATGTAGAGGATGCGGGCGAAGGCCCATCCACCAGTACAAAGTAGTGAATTATTGCATGGCTATAACTTACCAGTGAGAAGGACTGGTAATGTCTATTCTGTTTGGGGCTTATCAGTAAGAAGGACTGATACTGCCTACTTATATTGGACTTAGGTACACGTACCAGAGAGAAGGCCTGGTACTGTTCCTTGTATTATCAGGCTTACTGGAAAGAATTACCAGTAATGTCTTTTACTGTCGTTACTTGGTGCATTAATTATTACTGTGATTTTGTAATGTTAATTTAACTTTTAATCGAACTTGTTTTCTTTCTGATGTGACTTAATTATGAGCGACTTTTCTATGTGGTCAGGTAGGCCGAGCTGAGAGACGTCTATACTTGTATTTTGTTTTGCCACCAGATACGCAAACACACGAGGACGTGTGACTTGTCAGTATGGCCGTGTCGTCGATTACGATTATTTAACAATAATTAGTAACTCAATTGATATTGTTGTAACGGTGGGGAGTGAACGCCGTGGCGTAACGAGTCACGCGATCGGAATCGTTTGGAGGGGCAACTGTTACTATAAATATCAAAGAGCAGTGTGTCAGAGGACAGTTCACTAGTAATAGCGATACAGTTCGGACCTTCCAAACGGGACCGTTGGTTTACTCAACTCCGATATTTATACCTGCTTTGTAATTTGTGATTGCTGATTACCTACATAGAATACAAAGATTATCAAACTATATCTTTGTGGTTTAATTGCCTGAGACCTACGCCATGAACCCTGTAACAGAAGCTCCTACCGATGACGGGTGTGCCGCTAATCTATCGCAGCCGCCGTCATATATATAATATTATGTCATCTGATCTACCACCCCACATATTATGTACATAACCGTATAAATATTATAAATGTGAAAGTTTGTGAGTATGTATGTATGTTTGTTACTCTTTCACGCCAGAACAGATGAACGGATCTGGATAAAATTTGGCAGAGAAATAGATTATAGTCTGAAATAGCACATAGGCTACTTTTTATTCCGGTAAAATATAAGATTCCCGAGGGATTGATATGTATTTTTTTGTTATTTTATACATATAGTTTGAGCCCGTTTTCGAGGTAACCATTTTTAATGCATATTTTTTAAATACATACTCGTACATATACTGTACTTGGCTGTAATACAGTATTTCAAATAATATAATTACCGGAGGAAGATTTAGTTACGTTTTTCTGCTATAAAACTTTATTGTTGCTTAAAGTCACTATGTTATTTAATTTAGATTGCTCTTAAAATAATTTTAAGTTAAGAGCAGAGATTAGGTCTCGGGCGGCTACGTGGCTTAGTAACGTTGGTTGATCATGGTGGATCATTGGAGAGTTGTGTTTCGATATTGAATGTGGAAGTATGATCAGTGTCTGAGAACCCGCTTGTTCAAATAAATTATTAGAATTACCGTTACAAATTCATAATATTGTGATTTCCCTCATTCAATTATATTGAACGTTAAATACTTTATTATTTGAGCCCTGATAACGCCCACAAGATTAAGGTGATGTTCGTAGAACATGGATAAAACGATAGGTATACTTTATTTTTATTTGGCCAGCTTGATGGAATATACCCATGCTGCCTCTGTAGATAGGCTCGAACCCAGCAGTGGGATAGTAAAAATCAATTAAAACTTTATTAATAGCTTACACTAAGGTTATTTTTCTGGGTGATATATCTAAAGACTTTAATATTTTTTGCGAGGGTTGGAGTTTTTTTGTTTCGAGGTAAAAACTAACGTACGTCTGTCTCATATTTTATTTTAGGTAAAACAAAAATCGTCCATAAGATAAAAATTATTATTAGTGCATACAAACTGTCAATTAGTTGTAGGCCAAATATTTTATGAATTTGCGTTCTTACACCATTGATTAAATTGTGATGAAGCTCTGGTTATTCTGTATACACCAGTTCCAGGCGCAAAAGAAAAAAAATCTTTGGACGTTTGTCTTTTATGCTTTTGTAAGCCATTCAAGCTAAAGGACGCGAGCAAAGCAAGGCTAAGTCGTTAGTATTACATGAAAAAATCTTTTTAAATGTAAGTAAATATTTATGAGATTAAGTAAATAGAAAATTGATAAATTTTTCCTCCAATAAAGTTACCTTATTTTTGTAACTATGAATAAGAAAGGATAAGCATTAGCAAGCTATAAGAAAAAGTGATTTTATTTTCATGTCACGTAAAAGTGAATTTGGACGATAGAGCCGGTTGCCTGAGAAATCGTCACGTCCTCGATATAATGTTTATATTACTTTCCTAGTTGTTGCCCCTTCCTTTACATCTTGGCTGAATATTTTGTATATAATCAAATCTACGGTGAAGGGTCGTGAAGAAACCTGCATGTCTGAGAACTTAGCAAGTTTCGAAAGACATGTGAAGTCCGACAACCCGCACTTGGCCAGCGTGGTGGACTATGGCCTAATTTCCCTCGAATTGAAGAGAGACCCGTGCCCAGCAGTGGGACGGTAAAGAAGGGTTGAATACAATCACACTATAACTAGTATATATAAAGTACTTGTGATGCTTTGAAATATCTACATTTTATGACAAGGCAAACTTTGCATCCTTAATACACATATTATACAAAGTTATACCAGTGAGGTCAAGGACCTCTATAATAATTTGATAGCGTCCACCCTACAGCATATTTTGCTTAAAATTCCTTCGTCACATTAAAAGTGATGGATGGCATTGAAATTGAATACAAAATTAATATCCGTCATTAATTTTTGTGTTTTATGAAAAAAAAAAAAATATAAAAAATCGGTCAAGTGCGAGTGGGACTTGCATAACAAGGGTTACTTATCATCACGTTATTTACTTCTTTAACGTATTTGCCAATAAAATCTCATAGTTGGCCAGATTTTTGTTTTTTGGTATTTAGAAGCTTATACTCGTACTATAGGTACATTTAGTTTGATACTTTTGCATAATATATTGACAGATATAGTTTAATTTAATCAGTTGTGAACTAAATTAAAATAGTTGAAAATTAGAAATACACACTCGATTTAATGTCACAGCCAAATAACATTTTAAATATTCTCTAAGTCTGCATTTAACAATTATTTTCAATTAAACAAAACATACTTCCAATTTGTAAAGTTTACAGAAGACACGTAGTTGCTAAAAAACAATTGAGGACGTGCTTTATCTAAACCTAAGGTCCTCTTATACACGCACCTCTTATTAGCTTCACTCTTTATCTTTCACTAATATCTTCATATATATAAAAATTGATGTAAGTATGCATGTTCTTTATGGACACCAAAACAGGTCGGGTGATAAAATTTTTAATTTATACTTATAGACAATATATACAAAACGGATGGAGCGATTTTGATGAAATTTTCAGGAAATCTTCAGATTAGCCCAGCAGATCATTCTGTAAAGTTTGGTTGCGATCGGAATTTTGGACGCGGGTGAAGCTAGTTCTATGTGTATGTTTGTTATTGTAGTGTATGTTTGTTATATCTTGATATATTGTCCGAAATTGCGTTTTAAGACCCAAAAGTTTAGGCTGTGCTCAGTTAGTGAGTCAGTGAATATGTTTTTTTTAATTGAATGAAACTTACATATTAGAGTTCACATGTCGTCAAAATACGTTTTATTTGTTAGAATCAGAAAAATATAACAATCTCTTACAACTGACCATTAAAATATCCTGCTTCAACGAACTCGTTGATTCAATGAACTAAAATTGTTTAAAATTGCTTGAGCTGTGTAAAATGGTAGCGATATATTTTACTTCATTTCTAAAATTGCTTTTAATCGATTTTACTTCGGGTGTATTTTTATTATTGGAAAATCCGTTTTATAGAAGACAGATAAAGCATAGTGGTTTTGGACTGATATAGCATACCTCAATAAAAGTCGTAAGTTCGGTTTCCGATTGCGAGAAATAATATTGTAACTTATTGTCTAATTAAAAAAAAATCTATAAATTTTTGATTTAAAGCTACCGCAATATGAGTTCTAATATCTTTTTATTGCTGTTTTTTTGAATTCTTTATTATGTTTTGACCCAAAGCTGTCTATGTACAACAAATGTTGTATATGTCTGATTAGTCTGGTTAGTTGGCAATAAAAGCTAGTAAAAGCGTTTTAATAATAAATTCAAGTGCATTTGTATTCAATCCTTTTTAACGTCCCACTGCTGGGTATGGGTCTCCCTTTAATACGAGGAGGATCAGGCTATAGTCCACCACGCTGACCGAGTGTCTTTTAAAAACTTGCTAGATTCTCTCAGAAATGCAGATTTCCTCACGATGTATTCTTTCACCGTAAGACAAGTAGTAATCATGTTGGAAAATGATTCGCACATGACATCAGAGGTGCGATACCCGGGATTTGAACCCGGTTCACTCGGTTTCCTATGCGAGCCAGTTACCACTGGGCTACTACTGCCTGCAAGTGCGTTTATAATAGATTTAATAAACAAACAAGTCATTTAAATATTGACCATATTGAAGCGTGGCAGGTGTCAAGCAAGTTGTCGTCAAGCGATCTATTAATATGCAAATGTATCTCACGACCTGTCGGCCTGATATTAACTAGGTTTATAACTATGTATAATATCTAGGCTTAGTGGTGGAAACTAACATTTTCTTTAGCTGTAGGTTAGATTATATTTTTGATCGAATTCAAACTCTTCAAATGCCTCATGTATTTATTTATAGATTCCCAATATTTTCGACAAGTGTGAATCTTGATTATTTTAATAATAGTACCTGGGTGACCGGTGTTTTTATGAAAAGATATAAAATTGCGCTATTTTTAATAACACCATATATATAGTGAACTTAAAAAACAAAACCTTATCTAAATACGAAATTTGATCCAAATCGTTAGAGCCGTTTCCGAAATATGATAACGATACATGCCCTATGTAACAATTTCAAGGCACCATACCTATACCTAAGAGTATTTTAAATATCTATCTTTTCGGATTATTTCGCGGATTTATTATGATTTTTAGTTCCCGACGTTTCGAATTCTTTACAGCAATCATGGTCACGGAAGAGACTAATAAAGGTTTTAACATAATTTGAAGTAATTTTGAAAGTCAATTTTTTTTTTTAATTAAAAGTAATTAAATAATATTCTATTCTATCATTTTACTTAGTAATACATCTAAGGTCATCTATCATTCAATCATTCGACTCGTAGTCGTCGATATTTAAGTGAAATAATATCAGTGCTCATACAAGAATATTTAAATCAAGTATAATTTGATTTAATTGGCTTAGGCTTAGAAACAAGGAGCCAAGAAAACGTAGGTGTATAAGCGAACCACTAACGTAACTGAGACCATAATGTTAAATACCAATTTGTTATTTCTCAATATAAAGTATAGTAACAGACATAGTTTATTACAGAAGTTACACGTACTTTTATTACACAAATATCTTGTTTACTTTTCTAATAAAGTATGTTTAGTCTTTGTAAGTTTGAAGTTTTACCCGAATTAACTCATAAAAAGTTTCAAGTGACCAAAGCTGATTTCCCACGTGTGTTGGTGTTTCACATTAATATGGTTAAGTTTGTTAATTCTGTTAACTTACGAGTTAATGGAATTAATGAAACTGTTAACTTTGTAAGTTTTTTATCTTTAATATATATGTTAAAAGTTTTAATAGGATTTTAAAATAAAACTATCTTTTCGGATTTTTTCGCGAATTTATTTTGATTTTTGGTTCCCGACGTTTCGAATGCTTTACAGCATCCATGGTCACGGGAGAGACTGAGGTGTTACATGTCTTGAAGGTATAGTTGTTAGAGACAGCTACCCACAATTAACAAAATGAAAATTGCACCAATTACATTACAATATTTTTTAACTTTAAAACATTTTTTTTTATTTTTATATTTTTATATATATTTATATATATAATATATATTTATATATTATTTTGGTGCAATTTTCATTTTGTTAATTGTGGGTAGGCTGTCTGTAACAACTATACCTTCAAGACATGTAACACCTCAGTCTCTCCCGTGACCATGGATGCTGTAAAGCATTCGAAACGAAGAAAACGAACGAAGAAAAGCTTAATAACTAAACTTGACCCGATCCGGGACTCGAACCTAAGACCTTTTTATCAACTGTAAATACTGTAGCTATTAGACCAATAAGGTATTAAGTTAAAATATATTGTAAATTTTCATATAAGTTATTAGTAATTACAAGTCTAATATTTGGAGATGCCTTTTTCTATCTAGAAAAGTTAACAAGAAATAGGCATCACATCTCAAAGCTTGCATAAACGTTATCATCTCATGACCTAAAATGTCAGAGTTCATGAACATAATTACAAATTCACTAATGAACTTTTATAATGAGAAAACTTCATAGCTCGATTAATTCGGTTACGAAAACCCCATATGTGCAGTTAGTTGATTAAAAAAATGAAAACTAACTTGACTATATGTTTCTTAACTTTGCAACTTTAGTGTTTTACCGGTTTTATAATGGACCTAAAATATCTGTATATTAAAAAGTTTTCGGAAAATCTTATTGAAATAGTCATTATTGTCGATATAGAGGCCAATTCTATAGTTTTTAGAATTTTTGTCTGTCTGTCTGTCTGGGGACGCATCACGAGAAAACCACTGGACAGATTTTGATGAAATGTGGTATGATAATACCTTTTACTGCGGGAATATTTCATCTCTAAGAAATCTATAGTAAACGTTAATTTAAATTTTAATTTTTGGTTCTCTACGTATGAATGCTCTACACTCTACAGCAATCATTCAGTTGTAGGCGTCTCTATATAATATAGTTCTGTATATAGTTGTTACAGACAGCATCTGTAAAATGTGTTGCTATTAAAACGACTATTTCAATTTTAAAATTTACTTACAATATATTATAATACAAATTATTCATAAACAAAACTTTTATAGATTTCATTTCACAATAACCGTACATAGTCGAATCGAGTAAATCATTTTTAAGCTCGATCAAAAATAAGCTTTAAATTTCGTCCATCCAAATGTAAGTAATACTTGTTCGAGCAGATAAACAATTTGGCAAATGCATATAAATATGTAGTGCTGGACTCAAACAAGTATTTTCAGAACAAATTGTTCTGATCCG
Source organism: Brenthis hecate (assembly GCA_951806755.1). Taxonomy (NCBI): domain Eukaryota; kingdom Metazoa; phylum Arthropoda; class Insecta; order Lepidoptera; family Nymphalidae; genus Brenthis; species Brenthis hecate. The sequence continues at coordinate 790,494 of OX638259.1, forward strand.
TCAATCGATGATAAAATACCTAGCTCTTTTCAGGATTGATTTTTACTGTTTTATTAGAGTGTACTGAAATAAATAAACAAAGTATAAATAAATAGGCAATTTTGCCTTGTTTTGATGTTATCTTTTAATATTTCCCAAAGAAGCTTTAATTTGAAACTTATATATAAATTAATACATAAAATAGTAACAAAACGAAGCCTGTACATGAAATATTTTTTAAGATCAATGACTGTAAGGTAAATTTTGTCTGTCTGTATGTTTTTCATTAAATTTATCCTATTCAAAATGTCCCATCCGTAGTACGCACTCGATCGAAGCGATGGTAAGTCGCTAGTCTATACATACGAGTATAATAGAACTCTAACGGAGTCTAATCTGTACATGGAAAATCTTATTGAAATAGTCGTTATTATCGACACAGAGGCCGAATTTATAGGTTTTAGAATTTTTTCTGTCTGCCAGTCCGTCTGTCTGGGAACGCATCACGAGAAAACCAATGGACAGTTTTTAATGAAATTTGATATGATGATAGCTAGTTATCCGGGTCAACATATAGGATACTTTTTACTGCGGGAAAATACTTATCTCTGAGAAATCTATACTAAACGAACCCGAGCGGAGCGAGGGTGAAGCGCTTGTAATAAATAAAATTTCATTAAAATATGCCATCATGTAATGTCAATCTTGTCATTGTATTTGTGTTTCAATTGCTTTCATTCAAATATTCATTTCTGTCATTTAATTATAGCTTTGATTTGGTTACCCAAATCTTTATTCTGTTCAGATCTTTGTTAAAGTTACATTTACCTATTACTTGATTTAGCTCTCAATTTTAAGACTAAATGTTAGCTCATTTGGAGTAAACGGCGAATAATGACTTGAGTGCAATCGAATTTTGGCTCAACAGACCGGGTCAAAGCATCTATAGCTATTGTATTTATTATTTTCCTGAATTCTTATATTCAACTAGCACTGCCCGCGGCTCCGCCCGCGTTCTGATGACCAAAAATCAAATTCTTAGGTTTTACATATTAGTAGTATACTCTTACATTGCAGTTTTTGTATTTGAAAGAAAGAAATGAGTCATTTTCCCGCGGTAAAAAGTATCCTATATGTTGACCCGTATAATCAGCTATCACCATACCAAATTTCATCAAAATCCCTCCAGTGGATTTTCCGTTATGCGGTAACAGACAGACAGACAAAAATTCTAAAAACTCTAGATTCGGCCTTTGTATCGATAGTAATGTTTTTTTTGTACAAATTTTTGTAAAAATATTTAATGTACAGATCCAGCTTGGTTACAATTTTATTAGATGTATAGATTACATTTATTCATGTACTATGTAATAATATAATTCATTTATTACATGTAAGATATACAAGTTGTTGCCATGTCTCCGCTCGTGTGGTATGATGACAGGTGTTGCTCATTCGTTATGAAAAAAAAAAATACTACTATGTCTTTTTAAATAAACTAACTTGCATTTGGCAAGCGTGGTAGACTATGAACCTATTAAAGCTAGATAGGTTTTGCAGATATATAGGTACTAGGATGTTTTCTTTCATCATTAACACTCAAAATGGTAATGAAAATTCATTAAGACCACGTGGCCCTCAAGAGACTACCTACTATGCAAATGCATTGTAAAGTTAATTAAATGAAAACATGGTGGCTTACTTCACTACCAGAATCGCGGTGAAATCTAGTTCATTTGAGTTCCTTATAAAGATGTTTCAATATACAAAAATTACGAGTCAGATCGCGAACTTCATTCAATTTGAAGTCAGCAAAAAGGGCTTATTTTGATTTCTTCGCAAACATTCGCTATATGAAAGATTTTTTTAATAAAGCAGTAATTACATTGTTACTTCATCTCCTTGATAATGTTCCTCGTCGGAATTATAATTTTGAATGTTATAGAAAACAAAGGATTTTATAGGGCTGTTATTATTCTGATTTCCTTCCGCTTTTTGTTGTGAAACTTAACAGGGTTGTTTATATTTTATTAGTTTTTTAGGCATTTATTTTAGCCTTTGTACAGTGGTAACCCAGCCAGGCCAGTTATAACGCGCTCGCGTGGGCAACTAAGTAAACCGGGTTCGAGTCGAGTCCGTCCGTTGTCCAGATTTCATACTTCTATATATATATATATATATATATATATATATATATATATATATATATATATATATATATATATATACAGAACAAACAAACCTTCACATTACAAGAGAGAATCTAGCTAGTTTTCGAAAACCTGTGAACACTAGACCGCACTTGGTCAGCGTGGTGGGCTATGACCTTGTCCCACTCGCATTGAGAGGAGACCCATGCCCAGCAGTGGGATGTAAAAAGAGCTGAATATATTAAGCTTTTATTGTTTAACACATTTTAAAACTTTGTACCTATTCTACTTATAATCCATATAGTGTATTGTTTAGACGAATTCGAAATCGATGAACGATATCTTTTTCAACAAAATACTCTTCTGGACATACATTTTTTGACGATTTTTCTATTATGTAGATAAAATTATTTTTTAACAAGATTTAAGGGCAAGGTATTGAATTACTGTAAAAGGTAATCTGACCCTATAATTAATTCGGCGATTCTCTAAACAACCAGGGAGCAGTTAACTTGACCGAGATTCTATCCCACGGGACCTTTATGAAGCTGTCACGCAAAAATTAATATGAAATTCTAATTATCAAAATTAATTCAGTAACCCTCATTTTGCTTTTGTTGGTTAATTTTAAAATAGTTTAGGTAGTTGTTTGTGCTTAAAACTTAGTTTAGAATAAGTATCAAAGCTTTTTGCAAGCTTTTTTTTCAATAATTATATGAAATTGTACTTAGATTGGACTAGTTGGGAGTGCTCATTTCTATGACATTTTAAAATGAGAACGAATTCATTATGTATTAAAAAGAATTTTAATATTTATATATATATATATATATATATATATATATATATATATATATATATATATATATATATAATAGGTAAATATTATATATTTTACGTATCGAAATATAATATTAGATTTGCTTTGCGTCGGCTGGCACCGACTTCGAAAATATCTGATTAGGTATCTATTCTAAATGAAAACGTTTAGTTAGTTTTACATTTGAGTGCCTGGAAGTTGGTTTTTTAAAGTTTTTATAATAATCACAATCTTATAATGTGGAAAGGATAAAGCCACGAAGTAGTTCGTAAGAAGTAGCTTGACCTAAACTAACAAGATTAACCTAAACAAACAGAGTGGACTGCAAACAGTTACACGTTATAAATGCAAGACTTTTATTTTGCTAAACCTTATTTTTAATATATTTTTTTTTAATTTAAATCATACTACCTTTTCGGATATATATAGATTTTTGGTTCAGGAGAGATCTCCCAGTGACCATGATTGCTGTAAAACATTCGTAACGTCGGGAACCAAAAATCAAAATAAATGCGCGTTAAAAACCGAAAAGTTGGTTTTATTTAAAATGTCAAATATTCGCGTAAATCTAAGAAAGTATATTTTTTTTATGTTAATTATTACTACAGTGACTTACGTTTACTTTACGGCTTTTGCATATCTATACATAATGTATGAATAGGCAAGGAAGGAACAATTCAGTAACTTTTTATCCTCTGTTCGTCGACTGGTTTTCTTTATGCTTAGTAGCTTTTGACGAACTTTAGTGTATTACTAATAAAAAAATATTGAAAATTTAGTTTTTTACATAGATAAGTAAATTCTATTCATAAATGTTTTCCTCAAATTTTCAATAATAATTATGGTCGAATTTTGACCAATGAGCAACACTAGTCTATTCTAATATTATAAATAGGAAAAATTTGTTTTCTTTTGTTTGTATCAAATAGGCTCCGAAACGACTGAACCGATTTAGCTGAAATTTGGTAAAAAGAGAGCTTGAGACCCTGGAAAGGACATGGGTTAGTTTTTATCCTGGAAATCATCCCACAAAAGGGGTGAAAATGAGTGAGAAAGTTTGTATGGGGAAGCAACCTAGGAACGAACCTGAGCGAAGCAAGGGTGAGTCGCTAGTAATATTATAAATACAAAAAGCATTTAGAAAAGTGAATTGCTAGTTTAAAGGAAACGCAACAAACAAATAACAGTTTCAACGTAAAATTATAAATTTTAAGGAAACTTTTCACTTATTCTTATTGTTCAATTAGTTCAAAAATTTACTTATCAAGTGCATAAAGTCGAGTGTCGGGAAATAAAGATCAAGTATCTCTTTGATTTTGTTCGGACAAAGGCTTCTGTTATTAATAATGAAAATCAAAACTATAAATTTATTTTTTAGAAACACAATTTGTAGTAATAGTATAAAAGGTTTCGAGAATACGTAGTTGTGTCTCATCGTTATTACGAAAATGGATACCTTCTAGCTAATTTTATTAATCTATAAAGCCTTTTTCTCCTCTATTTGTCAACCGATTTTCTTTTTTCTTTTTAGTAGCTAGTGACGAGCATTAGTGTTATCAGTAAAAAAACTTTTGAAAATTGATGTTGAATTTCGATTTCTAAGTGAACACAAGTTATTAATAAATAACTAGTTATCGGCTTTGCAGTGAGATGCCTATTAATGGTTGGTTTAAAAAGAAATATTAATATTAAAAATTGTTTGTTTGAAATCGATATCATCGAAAACTATTAAATCGATTTTAATAATTCTTTCACAAATAAATAGCTACGTTATGTTTTAATTAGTGTTATAAATTACAAATTATATTTGTATTGTGTGTTTTAGCCGAGTTGTCACGATTTTTGTCTGGCAAATTGCAACTCGAGCAGTGCAACAAGGGGAAACTGAGCGAAGCGGGTTCAAATCCCGGGTCTCACATCTCTGATATTTTCATGATTACCAATACATTGAAGGAAAACATCGTGAGGAAACCTGCATGTCTGAGAGAACTAAGCAAGTTTCCGAAAGACATGTGAAGTCCGCCAACCCACACTTGGCCCCTGATCTCTTTCGTATAGAAGGGAGGCCCACCCCCAGCAGTGGGACGTTAAAAAGGGCTGAATACAAACTGCAACTTGCAACAATAGCAATAATAAATTAGATTCATCTAATGTAAAAATTAGTACAAAATAAATAGATTGAATTTTGTTTCCTACGTAAGATTTGTATCTTGTTTTTCCTTGTTTTTTTATAATTTATAGATAGCTTACCATACACAAATGTTTTTCAAAATCGTCATCAATCTTATTTAAATAATACGCCCAAATAACTTTACGCCATCTGATGACATGGAAGAAGACACGATTTGTCTTGATTATATACGCTATTGAATTGTTTGATACATTTTATTTTCAATTCCTACATCGAAACACCGCCTTCGTCTAAAGGTCGCGAGTTCGATCGTAAGTAGATCTAGGAGTAAGACAGTAATAATAAATAATAATAATAATAATGTCCTCGATACCGATTCCGGTCACGGCGGCCACTCTTATTAACACTAGCTATATGTGTACGAGGTATTATAATGCACAAGTGTTCGCACAGACACAAGTGTACTCTCTATTCTTTTATGTGCTATCCGAGATAGAAATACTCAGTAACTAAACTGGTTCGACCCAAGATTCGAAGCTAGGACCTTGGGATCTGCGGCCTACATTCTCACTACTAGACCACAGACGCAGTTAAAGCCGCGTTCAATAATTAACTAAATAAATAATTATAACCTATTGGTTAATAGAATTAAAAACATAACTAAGTTTCATTTATCTCGGTTGCGTTCATACAAAGATACACTAAAGCTTTCCATTCTACATGCTCCCATTAAGAGGGTCCATGTTATGTAGTGATGGAACTTGGATTAGATAAACTACATACGTGTAGGAAGATGCAAGCTTTACTGCTTAACATGCTAGCTGCCAGCGTCCTTGGTCAGCATAAACTTTGAAAAAATTCGTTTAACTGGGTATTCCCCTTCGACACAGTGATATCGATACATTAATGTTCCAAGTAAATCACTAAACGAACCACTAAATAAATAATTCATTTATTATAAATGTTTGCAAATTATTTTACAAAATTGTTTAAACAAAAAATGATTTCGTCAAGTATTTATAAGCATAAGTCCAGATACTCGCACTTGTCCAGCGTGGTCGACTATGGCCTGATCCCCCTTGTACTGAAGGGAGGCCCGTGCCCAGCAGCGGGACGTTAATAAGGACTGAATAGTGAATACATGGAGTATAACCATATATCATACAGTTTCGTCAAAAACCCAAATATGAGTAAATTAAATTTTATAAATCATATCGATTTGTGCGTATTTATTTAAAAATATTCAACTACCTTCAAAAAATTTTGCATTTTTATAATTTTATAATTTTGAATTGATTTAAGCATTAAAAATCTAACTTTTTCAAATTACTGTATTAAGTATTGCTATATAGTTGCAAGTATAACACATACAATGTTAGCACAACGTTATCGTTTGATAGGTCATTTCATTTCCATATTTAATCAAGAAGCTAACTATAATGGTTATGGTTTTATTATCGCTTACCAACCAACAACACTCACGTAGATTGAGTAGATAAAAATAATTACTGTAGCTAAACTGGTTATTAATGTAATTGTGTCATATTTAAGTACTAGCGAAAATAATTATATCCCACGGGAACCGTACATTTTTCGGTATAGAAAGTTACCTATGTGCTATTTCAGACTATAATCTATCTCTGTGTCAAATTTCATCCAGATCCGTTCAGTTGTTCTGGCGTGAAAGAGTAACAAACATCCATCCATAATCACAAACTTTCACATTTATAATATTAATATATAATTGAAGATCAATCAATAAGCATCAATAATTACAAAATTGTATTTGTTTGTATATCAAGTTTGAAGCATCAAAAAAACAAGCTTTTAAATTAATATTTTTATTTTTGTGGACGGGAAGTTTATTTTTTAAATAGATAATTTTGGTTTTAAAATCATGACAAGAAGTGATATCGATTAAAATCAATATTTTACAATATAATAGCAATTTACCTTAGTTTCTTAATCTGCAACAAGAAAACGTGCGTACATACGAGCACATAAATATCCAAACTTTGACATTTATCGGTACGAGCAGATACTATTTTGTTCAGTTTTTTTTGGACAATACAAACAATAAACGCAATAATTTGGGAAAAATAGAAAAAGATAATAAGAAAAGTTAAAAGATTCTGAAGAATCTATTATGGGATAGATTTTCATAGAAAAGCAACCTATTTTGCACTCGCCTAAATATTTCATGCCTCGATTTTAAAGGGACTTCCGACCTTTGGTTAAAATCGCTATTTAGGCCTTTAACATGTATGCACACACATATAACAGATTTTCGTATCGTATAGAATATAACAAATTTATTAACTTTTATATCACGGACAGAAATAGACACATTTTAATTTATATACGTAAAATATATAATTATAAGAAGTTTTTAATCTTATTGCTATAATAAATGTAAAAGTTTGTGAGTATGGGTGTTTGTTACTCTTTCATGCCAGAACGGCTTAACGGATCTGGATGAAATTTGGCACAGAGATAGATTATAGTCTGGAATAAGACATAAAATAAATAAATAAATATAAAAACGCCTTTTAATTCATTTAAACTGACTACAGAATACAATACTCGTATGTTAGAGTAAAGTTTTTCTTTAAACATGACTAAGGTATACAATAATCGTTACATGCAGTTGTTAGAAATAAATTAAATATAGTAATTGATAGTATATAGATAGTAATTTAAAGATTAATAATGATTGAATTAGTTGTAATAAATTATTGGTTATTTTTTTATTTTTAATAACTTTTTTACTACTTTGTTAATTATTGTACTTTGTAAATTTGTTAATTTATAAATTTTTATTAATCAATTTATTTATTTAAGTAATTTATTGATTTTAATTGATTTGTTAATTGAAATAATTTATTATCTTAATTGCTTTAACTGTTAACACAAAGGTTACTTTTTATCCCGGAAAAATATACGGTTCCCAAGGGATAGATTTGTTTCTGTTCTGAACCCGAGAGAAGCAAAGGTGAGCCGCTAGTAATTATAATAATTTATTCAATTTTGTAAATAATTTATTAAGTATTTGATGATCACGAGATTTTACTAGCGGAGTTTATGTGCGAAATTTACGAGTTCCCTATCGGACGGCGCCGGCGTTATAGCCTCAAAAGTGTGGGATAAAATGATTAATGTTTACACTCAAGTGGATTCCGATAGACGCAGTCATAACATTTTAAACAATAAACTTTTAAATTGTGTGAGGGGAATGATGTGATACTTTCTATCTATGAAATACAGTTTTTTTACAAGTATTTTTAGTGTTTTATGTGTCTGTGTGTGCTAAAGGTGAAAGCTTAGGAATTGTGAAAAATATTGTTGGATAAATTGCATTGGATCGAGCTAAAAATAAGCTATTTGATAAATTATCTTCCTTAAACCTTATCAACAATCTGACATTAGGCTAAGATCACAATTCATTTAAAGAATTCACAATTTTACGGTTTACCGAAACAATTTTTGTATATGATTTCCTATATTAGACTGCAAAAAACGTACATGAGTTCATATTAATACGTTTTTTTATTCAGATCTCAGATTTGGGAAACCTTATAATACTTTTTAAATAAAACTAGCTATTGTAGTTAGACATAATAATCAAAAAATAATATTAGGGTTGACCTAAAAAAAAAGATTACTAGTTCAAGCGTCATTCTTTATTACCCGACCGCGGCGAAGCCCAAAGGAGGGTTATGTGTTTAACCTGTATGTTTGTATGTATGTATGTCCGACTCTCTATTACCTCACAACCGATTTTAATGATTCATGCGTTGTTAGATTCGTTTTGATAACGGGGTCGTATATTTGTACATATAGAGTATGTTTTATACTATCTCGAGTCATGCTCATGTCTCCGATTGTACACTACGTCTATGCTCCTTCGTCAACGTGTTCTCATCTTTTTAATTCGATTTGTACGCAATCGAGATTTTTACGACTACGATTTAATATTATTTCGTAAGCTTATCTGTGAGATATTTTCAGTAATTTAAATTAATAATTATCACAAAAAACATTTCATACAAAACGAACCAAATGTTGATGACATTTGTACTTGAATACTTCAAAAAAGTTTACTATGAAATAAATAACAGGAAAAAATCTAACAAGAATTACGACATACTTAACTTTTACGCAGGGCCGTGCCTGGGTATATGGCCGCCTGCGTGCCAGTCTGTATGGCCGCCCCCAGGATAACATTAAAAAAAACTACTTTAATTTTTAATGTTTATTATTATACACAGGGCATCAAACCGGGAAAAAAATCAGTTTTTGGTTAACCGAAATCGAGAACGAAAAAAAATATTGGTTTTGTTCCCAAAACCGGTTTTATGAGATTTATATGTTTGGATGAAATTTAAGAAAAAAAAATGCACAAAATAAACATTTTTTTATTTAAAATTTAAACAAAAATAATAACATGAAAAAAATTATGGTATTGGTTTTATAATCACAGACAAAATTATCAAACATAAAGAACAAGGAATAACCCTTAAATCTATACTAACATATTAGGATAACAAAGCTCAGTGGCCAATGGCAGATCTGGGCTGACTTGCAATTTGGGAGGTATACAAAATAGAATTAATTTACTTACTTTAATAATAACATGAAAAAAAGTAATTATGGTATTGGTATTATAATCACAGACAAAATTATCAAACATAAAGAACATAGGAATACGATAATTTAAAATCCTAGGTGTCGCTCAGTGACAATTTAAAATTATTTGATTTTAAAAAATCAAATCTTACGTATTATTTATTGATATTGAAAATAGTAAAGGTTTTTGGTTAATTAACCGGTTTCATAAAATTATTTCGGTTAGGTTACCGGTTAATTAGGGAAATCTTTCAATCTTTCAATTATCGCGATTGAAAGTGAAATTGCTGAATCTTCACGAAGCAATTATTAAATAAAGTACATATTAAAAGTTAATCCTACGGGATTTTTTACTGACAAAATCGTCAATTGCTTCGTGAATATTTAAAGATTCAGCAATTTCACTTTCAATCGCGATAATTGAAAGATTGCTCATACGTTCTTGCGTCATGGAAGTACGTAGGTAATTTTTTATGATTTTCAATTTAGAAAAACTACGTTCTCCAGACGCAACTGATACAGGCATGGTCAATAATAGTTTTAAGCTTGTAGATACATTTGGAAATGAATTTTGTAAATTGTGTTTGTACAAATACTTTAGGAGTTCTTCGGGTTGTTTCCTATCTTTTATAATTATTTTCAATGAAATTAACTCTTCGTATAATTCTGCTCCGTTTATGTCGCACGATTCGCCATCCTTGAATTTATTATGAAAGTCGAAGCAACTTTTTTTTATGTCGTCCTCTCCTATTTCAACAAATTTATATAAAAATCCGAAAGACTGTTCGAAATTGGATAATGTTTTAAATCGGGTAGTAACAGATGAAATGGCTGTATCCAATATTACATAGAAAAAAATAATTTTGAAATTTTCTTTAGCAGTTAACTGAATATCCTCATCTCCTTCATAGTCAAATTGTTTTCGCTTATGGCGTCGACGTAGATTAATTTCAACAGGAAATTCCGGTTGTATTTCAAGTGATTCACATAATTCATCAGCAATTTTCAAATACTTTTCGAAATTTTCATCATTTCTAATACTTTGGAAAAAAATTAAAATATTATTAATAGATTCAGCACATGAAGTAAGATTCCAAGAAACGGTCTGCATCATTTTACTAATAATATTTACTTTTTCTAAGATTTCGTACCATATTACTGTGGAACAAATAAATTTGTACGATTTAATTTTCATTGCCAAACATTTAGCTTCATGTTGACCTATTGGTGTTGAACATTCTTCCGCTAGTTCTATTAGGTTGTCATAAATTTCACCTAATTCATGACGCAGTGGTCTAATCGCCTTAATCCTTGATTCCCACCGGGTTACGCTAACTTGTTTTACTGTTAACGATTTTACATGTTTTTTTAAAATTTGCCATCGAAAAGGTGATCCGGAAAAGTAATTGCTGACACATTACTAAAAAAATCCACAGTTGAAAAAGAAACTTTCGCTGCATCATTGACGACCAAATTTAATGTATGCGCGTTGCATGGCATAAACAAAGCTCGTGGATAATTGTCCAAAATTCGTTTCTGCAATCCAATATGTTTTCCAGCCATATTTGATCCATTATCATACCCCTGGCCTCTCATATCGTTAACATTTAATTTAAGAGAGCTTAATTTTTCAATTAAAAAGTCGTAAAAAGCTTCTCCAGTACTTTTTTGAGCTGGAGAAAAACCAACGAAATTTTCTCTCACTTCTACTTCGTCATTTTGAATATGCACATATCTCAAAATTATTGTAATTTGCTCGACATGTCCCATGTCCGGCGTACAATCCAAAATTACTGAAAAATATTTGGCGTCTTTTATTGCTGACAAAATATATTTTTGAATTTGCGCTGCAAGGATACTAATTATTTCATTTTGGAAGCGATTTCCCGCATAATGTGGCATATGGTTCTTTAAAGCAACTGATTGTTGAATGCGATTTATGTGATATGGAAATTTTCTAAAAGCAATTGAAATGATAGGAAAATTTGATGATGTTATGGCAGACCATAACATCATCAAATTTTCCTATCATTTCAATTGCTTTTAGAAAATTTCCATTATTGTTTTCATACAATCTGCTCGAGCTACCTCTAAACGCTAAACCCTGTACTGCCAGAAATTGTACCACAGATATCATGCGTACGACAATTTGATACCATCGTTTTTTCTCTGCGTCATAATACCGTTGCAAATTTTTATCAATTGTAGCTTTGTTTTTTAAATTTAATTCCAAATTTTTCCAATTGGTGCAATTTCCGATATGCAGCGATGTTTTTTCATGACGAGATAAATTATCAGATGTGTGTTGCCAATCATTGAAGCCTTCATTAACTAATTTTATTTCTTGTTTGCCAAATAATTTACAACAGAAGCAAAATATGGAATCCGTTTTTGGAGAATAGATTAACCACTCACGATTAAATTTTTCACCATTTGGCATTTTTCTATAGAAATAAGTTGATGAAAATGATCTTCCCAATTCATTAATTGGATATGTAGATTGTTTATTTTGTATGGGTCCTTTTTCGATTAATATATCCAATATTTTAGTGGTAATTGTTAAAGGCCAGCAAGCTGGATCATTTAAATCCATACACATAGCAAAATATGCTTTATCAATTTCAGCGGTATCGGTATTGTATAGATCGATATCCTTATTATCTTCTGTTTCCATTTCGTCGGTACTACTAGTATTGTCATTAGCCTTTTCATTTTCGACAGATAATTCATTTTCATTTTCATCGCAAAACAAATCATCAATTGGATTTAATTGGCTACTACAACTACTTTCCGGTTCTGGCGATTTTACTAAAAACTTTGTTAATGAGCCAAACATTTTTTTAGCTTCATTTTGCTTTTCCTCTCACTTTCTTTTATATTGCGCTCCAGACAATCTTTTCGTTTTCCTTTCAGACATTCGTAGGCCTTTAAAAATGTAAATGAGCAGTGATATTAAATTTTAGGGTAGACTTTCAATTTTGGGGCCCGGAAAATTTTGGCGGGTCTTTTTGGAGACATAATATGAAATTCTTAAATAAATATTAAAAAATATTTAATAATATTAAAAAAAAATTAAAAAAAAATTAAATAATAATTAAAATAAATAATAAAATAGTGCAATTTAATATTAAATTACTTAAAATCTTCCTTAATTTATACTAAAAAATGAATATCTTTCTCATTTTGAATGCATTTATCATGAACGAATAAACCACTGGACGAGACATAAAATACAAATGTATGAAAACTCGTTCAACCAAAAGACGCATAACGCACACAAAGATTTTATTACATTATTATACACACAGGTACACAATACAATATTTCTAGTGCTTGAACGTAATCGATAAAATACATATATCGATGAACGAATGAATGACATTTTAGACATTGGTTAGCATAGTCATCATAATTTTACATCTTTTAATTTAAAACATCTGTTTTTATTATAATAAATTAATATAAATGAATTAAAGAGGCAGTAATAATGTGTTAAATAATAATTATTTATTAATTTGGTTTATATAAATACGATGGCATTGATGGCAACATTCTGTTGGCCTATAATAATGTTAATGAACGAATGAATATCGGGTGTATATTCCATTAATATATAATAAATATTATTTTGTATAGATAATAATTATAAACTTATTTAAAAAAATATTAAGCTAATTTAATTAAATAAAGTGTTTTTGTTGATTCTGTTATTTAACTATGTTAGTTAATTGATTGTCTCGGGTAGTTTATAAAAATGTGACACTGTCCTAATATTGCTCAGTTCTTAATCTACATTTGTAAAATTAGGAAAAAGAAAAAGTGATTTCAAATTGTGAAAAGTGAGTGAGTGTTGGATGGTGAACGTTAAATAATTAGTGCAAGTGGTAAAGTGTTTTATTACAAATCGCTTAAACCCAGAAGTTTATTGCTAGCACATTATTGTTTGATTTTGCGCCGGCAATCAAATCCAGAACCTTCGAATGGGAAAGAAAAGGCGTATCATAAATAAGCTGTGAGACAAAGGAAATAAAGGGAGAATGAAGGTGAGGTAAGCTTCCGGTATTTATATTTTAATTAAACTAAAATAAGTAGGACATAGTTATGATTTTTTTAGTCAATTATAGAAGTTTAAATTATGTAAATAGGTTTCATGATCAGCCCTTTTTAACGTCCCACTTCTGGGCACGGGCATCCCTCAGTACGAGGAGGATCAGGCTATAGTCCACCGCGCTGGCCTAGTGCGTTTTGGCGGATTTCACATGCCTTTCGAAAACTTGCTAGATTTTTCTCATACATGCAGGTTTCCTCACGATGTTTTCCTTCACCGTAAAATAAGTGGTAATCATGATAGAAATGATTCACACATGAAACTATCAAAGGTGCGAGATCCGGATTTGACACGCATCACTCGGTTACACTGGGCTAACACTGCAATAAGTCAGTCAGTAAATAGGTTTACTGACTCTTTCTTAGATTTACGCGAATATTTGACATTTTAAATAGTTTTATCTTTTCGGATTTTTTCGCGGATTTATTTGGATTTTTGATTCCCGTCGTTTCGACGATCAAAATGACAGCATATCAGATTATTTGTGGGTAGGCTGTCTGTAACAACTATACCTTCGAGACATCTAACACCTCAGTCATATATAGGTAAAAACAATGTTGGAACAGCATCTTTTTCGAGCTTTTTCTGCTTCTTTGCATTGTTATTAAAACAGGCAGTTTCGAAATGTACACTGCATATTGCGCTGTGTTTCGTTGGAATCCAGGTGTCATCTCTACGAACTGCTTCTACCCACTTTCTCTTTCGAGAAGGGTCCCTAGGAAATCTAAAATTTTGTGTAATTTATGTGTTGAAATAAAATAATCTTTATTATTATTAGAATGGAATAATATTCCAAAGTATATAATTGTGGTATAAAATAAAATAAAAAATTAAGTAAGTACACATACTAATTATAATTTATGCATTTATATTTTTATTTGATTTAGAAAATATTTTTATAAATTTATTGTCATCAGATTGTAGGATACTGTGTAAAAGTATTTTATGTTATTGTACTATACAAATAACATCATTCGTTCAGTCATTTCGTCAAATATCGATATATTTTTCGACATTGTCAAGCACTAGTCGATGTGAAATGGACTCACTCGACAGTTTAGTCATTTGTTCTGAATGGTATAATCCAGGGATTTTATGATGGTTGTCAGATGTCAACAATACATAGAAATATCGACTATATTTAACATAGTTGGATAATATGACATTTTATTTTACAATTTTATTAAATTGTGTGATAAATAACAATAAATGTAATAAAATAATGTATTTACAAGTGAAAAGAAACAGTGCTGCTTCCGCCGCTATAGTTTTTACACCATTTAACAGAACATTTAGTCATTTTTGGCAGATTGTTTGTTGACAAGTAATTAGTAAATGCTTGAGACTGACGCAAAAAACAAACGACAAAGGCTGAAATTTCCTGGCTACTAATAAGACAGATAAAGGTACGTCCGCTTATATGTCTGGTCCAGTGACTTATTCGTTCATGGCATTTATATAATAATTAAAAGTTGTTTGTTTGCATACGAGATTCTCTGTTTAAATCACTCACAACCCGCCGATGGAAAATCAAGCATTTGAACTTGTGTAGCCGAAAGCAACTCTTTAAATTAAGCTTATGATTCCTTTTTATAATAGCAATGTTATTGTTATTAAATGGAAGAAATTTACCTGACATTGAACTAGAAAACAGTTATATGTGGTTGAATTTACCTCTCCGTTTTCATTTTCAAAATAAATCTTGACATATTTATGTTTAAAAATATGTTTTACTTAAAAAGCTTATAAATGATTTTCTTATCGTGTCATCCTATGCGCATTAAAATATACATTAATTATAGATTTTAAGTAATTTAATATTAAATTGCGCTATTTTATTATTTATTTTAATTATTATTTAATTTTTTTTTAATTTTTTTTAATATTATTAAATATTTTTTAATATTTATTTAAGAATTTCATATCAAAAGGCCTTTTCCTTCCAAAAAGACCCGCCAAATTTTCCCGGGCCCCAAAAGTGAAAGTCTACCCAAATTTTACATTTTTTGTGTATTACCTTTTTCAGTCTTTGTCGAGTAAATAAACTTTTTATTAAATTTCACCACACGAACACACAGCTAAAAGTTTTCAGGAATTAAGCAATTTATTTTTATTCGTTAAATTAAAGACTTTAATAATATCGGATCACACACAGGACACAAATAACGATTTATCCTCGCTAGTCTATAGACTAATACGACTAATAAGACGAATAAGACCGCTTACGCGACGCCGGTCAATTGAAAAAACTATTTCGGCTCGTCGCTCGTGCAATGTTCGAAAAAATTCGGATTCGCTGCATGACTAGGTATATAAATACTACAACGACCTAATCAGTTTTTATACATTTCTTATTTCTGAGAAACTCTTTTTAGATAGATTAGATTAGAGAAACTGTTTTTACTTCGTATCTTAATGAAAACAAACCGATTGTATTTTTGCCCAGTAAACAACTTGTAACGATTTGGCCGCCTCTTAATTTCGGCCGCCTGCGTGCGGTGCACGCAATGAACGCCCGTCAGGCACGGCCCTGCTTTTACGCAAACTACCTACCATTTAAAACCCGAAAATTCGTTCGAAAGCACTTCTTTAAGCTCTTGCTAAACCTATATTAAGAGTTATAATCCCGTCAGATAAGGCTTTATTGATATTTACTGCGACACCGTGATACACTTAAGTGACTAAGTTAGTGCTGTAGACTTCTTGAGAGGTTTTTTTGTATTTTTTGGTAGCTTTTTTCCTATTTATATTTTCAGCTTAAGATTTTCATAGAAACTCACTTGGGCTTGGTTTAGGTGACGTGTTTATTATTATTAAGATCTGAAGAAGAAGCTGTACACCCCATCAAGTGTGTAAAATTCGTGGTTTTTTAACTATAGCGATTAGCAAAATGGCTGAAACAAAACATAATTTACTAAGCTATTAATGTCGTAGTTTTATTTATTATGTATTAGCTCTAGAAAACCAAACACAAAGTTGCCTAAGTCTTATTCTTATATTTAAGCTATATTATTGTAAAGTTTCATTAAATTCCATTCAGTAGTCTTTGCGTGAAAGAGTATCATCCATACATCTATACATCCAGACATCCTCACAAACTTTCGCATTTATAATATTAGTAGGATTTAATCCTGATGTTTCCACTGCTTCGCCGTCTCACCCGTTTGGTTTTATTTCAAATGAAATAGCTTACATTGGATTGGGTTGGAGAAGTACCAGCATAACATAGCTCGATGACGTGTTTTTAAAAAGATTTGATTCTTAACACGTGTATCGAACACAGGACCATCCGCTAATATGATATCCGTTGAAGTGATAATGCCACTACACTATAGTGCAAAAATAATATTTTACAATTTAAATTGTACTTTATTAACTAATAATTAATTTCACGCTTAGAACATGTTGTCTTTTAATAAAATCGATGGAAAGCAGTCTATGATTTCAATTAACGGAATGCTTTATATTGTTTGACGTGTTACTTCAAATGTGGTTCGCAAATATAAAATTACGTTTCAAATTGATTAAAATGTGCCTTTAGCTTTTAAAGAAATGAATGAATCTGTTTGGTGAAGAGTTTCTACACTTCTCGATGTATTATATTATAATAAAACTAGCGACTTCACCTGGCTTAACGCATAGTTTTATAAGTAGATAAATTTCAATATCAATATTGAATAAATAAATTTTGAATCGTTTTTTTTTTGTGCAGTGTATGTTTAGTATTAGAATTCCGACTGGACCCTTCACGTGAAAAATCCTCAAGAGTTTCACTTTAAATTGACTCTGAATTTCGATAAAACTGTCATAAAACATTCTTCTGTAACCTGTTACGTGCCTATGTGAATAATACCGTTCTTAACTCCATTTATCATTGCGAACCTATTGTTGATATACAAAATACAATGAATTCAAAAACCTACCATTGTACTACTATTTGAATGCTTCAAATTCAATTGAGGAAAAAGATGAGTGAATCAAATTTAATTATTTTATGGGCGACAGTAGGCTTTATATTGACAGCTAAGATTCGCAAAGACGTACAACTTTGAAATATTTGCTTCGTTAGCTGAGAATTGAGCGAATCTGAATAATATGTAAATGTTTGTATGTGTGTATGTTCGTTACTTTTTCGGATTCCGAGTACACAGATTTAAGTATGACGTGGGATATCATATAGACTACTGATAGGCACCTAGGTGCCCAGAAAAGCATGCGAGCGAAGCAAGGGCACATCACTAGCGCAATATATTTATGTGGTGATAGATCATTAATATTACTGGTTTTTCTATGACATTTTAGATGCTCGTGCTTAGCAGTAGGATGTTGAGAGAGGAACTGAATTATCACATATGTGTATATTTATACATATAACATCGGTAGTGCGTATTTGTTCAAATGACCAATACTTTTAAAGAGTTTTTTCATTTTAAAAACAAAGCTTTATTTCAGTTTTATTACAGTAAAATGTATATTTAATACCAATAGAATTGACATTTAAAAGTGAATAATTCTGTATTAAAAACTCTTTCGGTAAATTGGTCGTTTGGACAAATAAGCAGTGAGACAATAAGCTGATATAAATACTATTCTAAAATAGCTAACCCTAATAGAAAACTAAGAAATATATATAGATGATATACTGTATATCTAAGCGTTAAGTCACATGGTCAGAATAAATATTTTTGATTTTTTTAGCCGCATCCGTTACAAATGTGCTTGAATGAAAAAAAAGTTTAACTGAATATTTTATTAGCGTTTCATTCAATGGTCAAATATTACTTTGTAGAGTTTAATCTTTCGAAAACGATGTTATTTAATAGCTGAAGCAATAAAACACAGGTTCCAACTCTTAAAAATATGTTGCGGAATCAGTTGTAGAATTGCGTGAAATTCAAAATTGATATGTATAATTATTCAAAATTGATATGTATAATGTAAATTGCAATTGTTTTAAGGTAAAGTGTTTATTTACAATAAAGAAATTTACAAATATACTTTATTATATATACGATACAAATGTACACTTAGTTATTACTGTACAAGTCATGTCCGCGTGGAATAGTGGCAAGAATGCTAGCCGCATTCCCCCGTTGAATGGCAATGCCGATTCTTTTGCTGAGTTGCAAATAGATGAAGTATAGTTTAACTTTAATACTTGTAAAATAAATGAAAATCTATAAGAATTATACATAAATAAACGTTTATGTGGATAAGGTCTTTAATTTGCATACAACTAAAACTAATAATGTATTAGAATGAGGTTTCATTAGTTGAAACATGAAAAAGGTTGTGTCGACCCACTCAAATGCTCACTTAAAATTATTTCAAAAAATATCTAGACAATGTAATCAGCCAGGATGGCAGCTTTTAATGCATACGAGTACATATTCGAATTTAAATTTAAGAACAAAAATATTTTAACATTAATATATTGCAGTTTTTAACTGGGCGTTGTGAAACTCCAACAGTTCTAAAGGAAAAAGCTCTCCTGAGAAGAATTACTGGCGAAAGAAACTCATTTTAAATTATTTAAAATTATTGAATACATATTATATACATAGTTATACATATTAGTTAATAAAGTGCCTATTGTATTTCCAATATAGATAGAAAATATGAAATGTATGTATTAAAATTAAAATCAGAAAGCTTCATCGGAAACAATGAAAAGGGAAATCAGAGCGGAACAAATGTTGAGCACAACTTGTTGCATCCTACAAATACAATAGATGAAAGCTCATTTGCGCTTTCGTATAAAATATCTATATTAGTTTTTTTTTCATTCAATTAAGTTAATATTTTATTTATTTATAATAATTATAAAATTGCGTAGCTTCTTTGGATTGCAACGTTTATTATTCAATAAAGATTTTTAGTCCAGCCTTTGGGTCTTGCTTGATGAATATTTTTTTTTAATTTACGTTGAGGATTATAAATAAAATACATTAATTTATTTTGTCAAATGTGCCTCACGAACTGAATCACAGATGAATTCAAGTTCAATTTTAAAGCAACTTTTGCTATATAAGTACTTACAACAATAGGTATATGAAACTCAGTGAACACTCAGTGTCACATATAAGTCACTCAAGTCATCATGTACTTTTAAAAAGATGTATAATATGGAACTACCCATGACGTATAACCAATTAATTAAAAAAAAAATATATCATAGATATCGCATGATGAACACACAAAAACATACCTACAATTTGAGGACTTCCTTTTTCTAAAGTTGGTTTAACATCAATATTTTTGTAATTTTAAGTAGCACTCGTTTTTCTGCTTATGGGATTCTAACGAGTGGCTCCCGAGATAATATAACTAAAGTTTTGCCGACAAAGTGACGTATATGGAAATGAATAGCCGAAAAGGTTAGATTTAACACTTTGGTATATCAAACACTGTAATAACTTATAAGTTTTTACATAAGTTTGGACTGTCTACCCCTTGGGAATCTCTTTGAGTGATGTGACCGTTTTGATCATACATTTCTATTATGACGACATGTTTGGCTCAGTTTGCCCTACTTGCTGTGACAGCGGTCAGGGTTCGAGTCCCGCTGGGGGGATGAGGGGGGTGGGGGTGTGTGCATTCTTTAGTGTGATGAGCACGAATGCTTGTACTCCAGACTTGGGTGTTTATATTTATAATATTTATGTATTTAAAAGTTATAATAATATATGTAATATATCAACTATCTGGTATCCATAACACGAGCCTCGTAGCTTACCATGGAACTAGATGGTGCTCCCAACATATTACATATTTATATATGTCATGCATTTTATATGTCAAGATAAGATAAAAAGCTATATACAAATGGAAATGTGTGTTTTGTTATTTTGTTTTCTTTTAAGAGTTATGTTTCTTATCGTATGGTAGTTTTGGGTAAAGTGATATATGTACAGCACTTTTAACATCACAAATCTTAGGGGCTGAAAAATAAAAACCTAAATTATATTTTCGCAAATTGCTTTTATTTATTTACATGTTCGCTATGTATCATATATGTGAAGCGTCATGTATTCTGAAGCTAACCGGTTCGATTCCAAACAAAGTAAATGTTGATTTAATTTTTATTTTGTTTTAATTAAGGCGGTACACAGTAAGTCGAATCAAAGCAAAAAGTTCCATTGTTTATCAATTATTTAAATAAAAAAAGTGAAAAATTAAGTAAGGGCTTATAATAATTACCATACTGATTATATCTACTACGAAAAGGTTGGAACATAGCGTTAAAATACAACGTCGAGTTCATTTACGCACTGATGATTGCGTACCACAATCAATATTACAGGTCTACCTCGTTAGTTTATCTAGCATGTACAGCTGGAGATCCGGTAATACTGGGTTCGAATCACGGCTTGGGTCGAGAAATTTTAGTAATTTTTCCCAATTTTTCCGAGTAGAATTCAGAGGTTGGCGATGTTACACCCCCATGTCCCAGAGAGCATGTGTGAAAGGGATAGAAATTGCACGTGCTCTGTACTTGTGCATTATAATATCTTCTGCAAACTTGGCTGATGATATGGAAATCGATCAAGAGGACATTATTATCATAGAACCGCTAAAACAAGAGTTAACCGAGTCAACTTTATAATACGAATTAATTATACAATAGTTTTAAAATATATAAATATCAGTTAAAAATCAAGAAAATAATCAACATCGATATTAAAACTAAATAATGTTACAGTAATAAAAGCAATATCAGTTTATTTTAGTTTGAGAATATTTATGTCATGTAAGCCATGTTTTTCAATCGAACCCCTTAGAAACCTTATGCATTTCTACGAAGGAATCCTAATAAGTGGCATTTTTTGAGGAAAACACGTTACACAACTATCCGCATGTACAATTGATACTAAAAATCTATACATATAATAAAATTGTAACTTAGCCGAATCTGTACATTACATATTTTTTGGAAAATCTTATTGAAATAGACATAATTATCGATACATAGGCCGAATCTATAGTTTTTAGAATTTTTATCTGTCTATCTATCTGTGATCGCATCACGAAAAAACCACTGGGAGGATTTTGATGAAATTGGGTATTATGATAGCTGGTTATCCGGATCAACATATAGGATACTTTTACTGCGGGAAAATATCTCATCTTGGAATCTATACTAAACGTTAAAACGTAAGTAGGGACGAAATCGAGCGAAGCGAGGGTGAGTCGCTTGTTGTAATAATATATTATGTAATTGTTGATCTGAAACCACTTATTTAAACGTATACAATTTATATTAAAAGATGATAGAAAATGAAGAAGAATTCTAATCAAAATTCAACATTGTTAAATCTATGGAATATAAAGGTGTCAAAAATGATTACAAACAAAAATTTAAACTTCTACGAGTATCTTTATAAGGCTGGAACTGGGTTCACTATACGGATATCGAACCTGTGACTTTAGGCATATTGTGACTTCTCGTCATCAGGACTGAAAGTTATATCTTGTACAATGATGATCGTCGAAAAAAATAATAATATTGTAATTAATTTATGTCACTGATAATACGTTGTGAAAATACCAAATAACATATTTCCGTCTGAGCTTAAACAATTATTGTGGCTTGTGGCGAATCAAAAACATTTTCAAATTGTACGCTTATGTTCTTTCCTGTGGCAATAATGTAATAATTTTTCATGATTTCTACATAATAAATAATACAAATATTGACTAGTATTATTATATATATTTAAATAGGTAAAAGTGGAGATTACAAGAAATAATAATTGGTACATATTCTATCTATCGTCTTTTACTTGTATACCACAAAAGACGTCTAACAGATTTTGATCAAATTTGATTGCTAGCCAAATACTTGTTGGGTAACTATTGAAGCAAGTTCAATTAGGTTTCGCATCTCTGATATTCTCACGTGTAAATCATTTTCATATTGATTGAAAACGTTAAGAGAAAACATAACCAGCTTTCTAAAAGCTTGTGAAGAATCTTTAAAACTTGTAATGCCTGTGACTCGTTTACACAGAGTCAGTAATTTTTATGAACAGTATACGCTTTTACAACAGGATCCCAGAAAACGTTCAAAAAGCTTCTATCGCCAAATTAAACGAAAATGTTAAAGAATGTTTGTGTGTTAAAGGTTACTATATAATTAATGATTTTATAGAAGATGGCACGCCTTGGGAATGAAGTGATCGCCTCCAGGCTACTTCAACTTTATAAACTTATTGTAAAATATAATTAAATTTAATTAGAATACCAACAAGATAAAGTAATAATATTAGTCTCGCTGAGTTTCCTTCACCAGTTTTTCTCATGTCTGAGACTTCTTCTTTCCGAACTGGTAGTAGACTCATGACGTTCAGTAAAAAATTGTAATAATTTAATACTGAATAAAACATTTTGAATTTAAATTTGAATTTGAGTCGCTTAATTTCACTTATGAGAATAGCTGACTTGGTTTTAAGTTTCAATTAAATCGAATATGTGTTCTTTTTATTCACATCTAACTTCTAGTTTTTAAAATATTATAACTATTTTTCATTCCAATAACAAAACTTTAAAGTTGAAATAAGCTCGCATTTTTCATCGTATTCGCATACCGTAACAAAGCCGTCAAAATAACCTACGATAAGAAAATTCGTTACTGTATCTAAATGCTAACCGCGGAATTTGATTTGCGTGAATATGCCAGAACAAGTTTTAATAACGAGCTAGGATTATTTAGTTTAGCACGTGTGGGAATGAGTTGTTTATCTACATTTTATACAAGTGTTTATATCAAGTATCAAGTGTAATATATAACAGTCAGGATTGGAAAAAATCGTTACAAATGTTCAAATATTTTTTCTTAAAGCGACATCCATAAAAGAACAACTCAAAAATATTTTAAATAAAACTATCTTTTCGATTTTTTCGCGTATTCCGTTTGATTTTTGATTCGAATTAAAAATCAAAATAAATCTGCGAAAAAATCCGAAAAAATATTTTTAATTCAAAAAACAAATATTCGCTTTAACCTAAGATTATATGTAAAAATATATATCACGCATGTGTATACTAATTAAATTCAATTCACAGATTTTATTAGACTCTACTTTTCCTTTCATCGCTTACCTCACATCCTTACACCATATTATAAAATATAATAAGTAAAAAACACGCCAAGGCGCTTATTAAATCTTCTAAGCCACTGTCGAAGCTTTACAATTTTTTCTTTATAGGCCTTATAAAGCTTTTTTAAGCTGACTGTTTTACAAAAAAATATGTGTCCAAAATTTTGAATATTCATAGTCAGGCTCACACAGGACGCAAGGCAAGCTATTTAAAAGAATAAAACACAGCTTTTATATTTTGCAAACTTTGATATTTCAGTGACTTTGATACTAATATTATGTAAAAGTTGCATAACATATGTACATTTGTATTGAAAATGGTCATAATATTTTATTTGACCAAAAAAAAAATTTTTTGTGGCTTAAGTATGAATATTTATTACAGACTACTTTAAAATAGAGTCTAAGCCTGTAGAGTTCGTGGAGGTATGAAGTTTAACGTTTAAATTATAGGAATAAGTCTACGTAACGCCATAAGCTCTAGGGTGCAGAAATAAAAAACGAGCTCGCCAAAGATAGAGCTAAGTTATAAGTTTTAGAAAAATCCGACGATTTTATGCCAAAATGTATAATTTTCTATACATATAACAGATATAATACAAGTATTTGTTTATAGAAAAAATTATACAATCTGATATAAAAACTGATCAGTGTTTTGTATAAACTACAGTTAGACAATAAAACTTAAGTTTGGAGGAAATACGTATATAAATAATATATTATGCATGCAAGGTGCCCCAAGAAATAGAGAAGTATTTGGAAATTTTAATTTTGAGAAGAAAAATACGTCCGTAGTCATGGGAAGACTATACTTTCAGACTAACCATAAGACCATGTATAAAATAATCAAAGGTTTATTAAAACATTTTATATGGGTTTAAAGAAGACTTTAAAAAATTACTCGCTGATAGCTCACCATTCTCTACATTAGAACTAGAAATGTAGAGAAAGCTAACTGGTGTTTGCTTAAAATTAGATACCTATGTCTGGTTGTAAAAGTTACTTTTAAAGCCTCGAAAGGGGTGGAAAAATGAAGTAGTCATGCTATTTATAACCGACTTAAAAAAAAGGAAGCTAGCAAAGCCATTGAATAGAAAACTTAGCAATCAAAATAAAATATACATATTTGAAAGGTACTTTCCTTAAGCGTTGGCCGACCTTTAAAAAAATTTAGGCCCTTAATTTATTTCGTACCTGCTTTTTATTTCGTTTTGGTTACTTAATTTCGTGTATGCATACGAGTATGTAAAAACTAGCGTGAGTTGCTACGCTCGGATTCGTCCCTAGTTACCTTTTAAAGTTTTAAAATGAGATATTTCCCCGCAGTAAAAAGTATCCTATGTATTGACCCGGATACCCAGCTATCATCATACCTTTCTATCAAAATCTGTCCATTGGTTTTCTCGTGATGCGTTCCTAGACAGACAGACAGACAGACAAAAATTCTAAAGACTATATATTCGGCCTCTGTATCGATAGTAGTAACTATTTCAATAAGATTTTCCAAAAAATATTTGATATACAGATTCGATTCAGAATTTTGTTATACGTATATACGTAGGTATAGATATCCATACTAATATTATAAATGTGAAAGTGTTTGTTTGTTTGTTTGTCCTTCTTTCACGTCAAAACAGAGTGACGGATTGGAGTAGTTTTTTGTGTGAAGATAGTTGGAGGGCTGGACAGTAACATAGACTACTTTTTACCGCGGGAGAACATCTAATTCCCATGGGAAAACACGTTATAATACAATCCAAAAAAATATTTATGATCAGAATTACTTGAAACTTGGTATTAATGCTCTTCAATAAAATTAAATAAATACGTGTTTTAGAATTTTTTGAAATTTGTCCTATAAGGAAGTAAAATAAGGGTAAAAAGTTTGTATGAAACCACCTTTTTAGAGTTTTTTTTGTAGTTTTAGCGCGAGCGAAGCCGCGGGTTCTGTTAGTTATTTCATAATTTTGAGTGAATTTCTTTTCGACGTCAATTTATTTTTATAGATTACTTTTTATTTTCTCCAAAAGTATAAAAATTAATAGGATAAATAAAATTCGGTGAAAATGTAACATAAAAAAATACATACAGACGAACAAAGAACCTCCTCGAAATAACTTTTCTCAAGGAAAGGCCTTAAAACAAAATAACATAAGTTAACCGCTATGTCAGTCCGTAACCTAAAATCCTTAATGATAAAATACGATATTTAAAGTTTATAAACCGTGGGTAGATAATAAATAAAGTGGTTGTTTGGAAGCCATTCAGTTTTTGCCCCCCCTAATGACCTGTTTAGCATTTGAGTCAAAAGTTGCTTTTGAACTCTCAAACTTATGATATATAAGATAAGGTTTTGCTGCGATTTACCAAGAGTCAGTAATTAATTCAATGAAACAATGAAATAATTAGAATGGTACAAAAGATTACAAAGATAGCGAGAGGTCTGTGATAACGCGGTTGGTTGGGAAACTGAGTGGAGCGGGTGCAAATCCAAGGTTTGAGATCTCTGATATCCATGTGCGAATCATTTTCAATATAATTACTACTTACCTTACGGTGAAGGAAAACATCGTGAGGATGCTGTCTGAGATAACTTAACTAGTTTTCGAAAGACATGTAAAGTCGGCCAACCCGCACTTGTCCAGCGTGGTGGATTATGTCCGACACGCATTGAGGAGAGGCTCGTGCCCAGCAGTGGATGTTAAAAAGGTCTGAATAAGGCAGCAAAAACAGCGTGTAGCGTTCAAATTACTATTTTTCATTACTATCACTGAAATTGTAATTAAAATTCTTTTGTCGAGTGCTCATTGTTTGATGTCTTTATAGAGCTTTGGAAAATGAAGCGAAACTTTCATTTAAAGGCCTCGCTAGAATATCATACTTCACTGGTTTGTCATTTCCTAGAGAGAATAGTTCAGAATTTCAACATAGTACTATTACTACTACATTTTAGTATATTATGTGATGTGTAACATTCTTAATAAATCAAAATAGTGAAAAAATGTGACGTTGTTTTGTAAATGCTTAGAAATGTACATTTAAAAAAATTATAAATCAAATAGCCTATGCCACTCTCTAGCCCTCCGACTATCTCCACACAAAAAATCACGCTAATTCGTCACTCCGTTTTGACGTGAAAGAAGGACAGACAGACAAACAAACAAACAAACAAAAAAAACAAACAAACAAACTCACTTTCACATTTATAATATTAGTATGGATAACCTGTATATTGTATGCAAGTGGTATGAGTGTGCAAGTTCAAAGGTTTTGTTTTTTAAAATTGAATTTTTAAACAATACTAAACAGCAATACTAAATGTAAAAATTAATGCATGATTCGTTTCAAAATACAAGGTTAATATGAAATTATTATTTTAAAAGTGCAAGTATATTCCTTCTATAGCATAAAGTATAGACATTATTTATTGAAGGGTATTTTACACATTGTCATGAAACATGTACATATTAGCAACTACGAGCCAACGATGTTAACCTGCCCCATTAGTCAAGTCAACTTTCCCATAGATCACATCATACACCATGACTGTCTACAGCTTTCTTAGAAGCATAAATAAACTAACAGGATATTGAATTTATAGGGCTACTTACCTTAGTCTATTTCTATCATATTTTAAAAATAATTGATTTAAAACTTGTTCAAAGGAGGTCCTATAAATAGAGGCTTTATCAAGTTTTAAGCTTATTCATGTTTCTTTATGTTAAAGCCCTATACGCTGAGTAAAGATGTGTCAACGTATTAATTTTATATGTAATCTTTGTTACCTTTAAAAGATAATATAAAGCGGAAGTTGCTCAAAGCTCTAATATTTGGAAGCTTAATTAATTTGTTATTCATTTTACTTTATGTTATACATAGTCATAGTCCGGGGGTCGATACAATAAAATGTATATTTTTAACTAATTTTGATATTTTAAATAAAACGGTTTTTCCGGATTGCTGTAAAGCATTTGAAACGTCGGGAACCAAAAATCAAAATAAAACCGCGAAAAGTGTCAAATATTCGCGTAAATCTAAGAAAGTATTATTATTAATATTACTAAATATATTATTGAGAAGAAACTTAAGAAAATGAAATAAAAAAGTTATTATGTCTTTCAAAATATTATTTATTACATTGTATTTTGAATTACTTCTTTTAATTAATTACATACTGTAGTCCAAGCGAATAAATGTATATTTTTCTTGACTAAAAAGTTTTATTCAGTTGTTTCAGTTAAACTAATAAAAACTTTAAAAAAACCGAATTCCAGGCACTAAAATATAAAAAAATAACTAAACGGAGGTTTTCATTTAGAATAGATACCTAATCAGATATTTTTGATCTAATAGGTAAATATGATTTGGTATGAACTATAGATAAAATATTATACATCAATTTATGATGTATTTTAGGTATCGAAATATATTAGATTTGCTTAGAATCGGCTTCGATTATTTTAACCGCTCAACCGATTTTGTTTAAAATTTAAATGAGACCACATAGGAATACCCTTCAAAACAAAAAAAAATCTAAATCGGTTCAGGTGTCTTCGAGTAATCGGTGAACATACATAAAAAAAAAAATAAAGATTCCCAAGAATTGAGAACCTCCTCTTTTTTTGAATTCGGTTAAAAATAAAATTAACTATTTGGTTGTCTATAAAATTTAGGTC
Source organism: Brenthis hecate (assembly GCA_951806755.1). Taxonomy (NCBI): domain Eukaryota; kingdom Metazoa; phylum Arthropoda; class Insecta; order Lepidoptera; family Nymphalidae; genus Brenthis; species Brenthis hecate. The sequence goes on from OX638259.1 coordinate 819,084, forward strand.
ATCTAGAGTGGGTGAACTAAAATAAAATATGAACTGAAATGGGAAACGTAGGCTATTTTCATTTTACATAGATAAGAATGTTTAAAAGATGATAAAGTTCATCTTCAGTAAAGATTTCTCATTAGAATTATTGACAGTAATCTAATATAACGCTATCAAAGTTAATTAAAGTCAGATTAGTTTTTTCTGTCATTTCCCCTTTTATTCTTTTTATTTATAGAGATTGAATAATTAAAACTTTGATCTATTTATTTCGTACAAGCGACTTACCCGCGCTTCACTCGAGTTCGTCCCTAGGTAGATTCCCCATACAAATCATCCCCTTTTTCACCTCCTTCAGGGATGATTTCCAGGATAAAAAGTATCTTATGTCCTTTCCAGGATCTTAAATTATCTTCATACCAAATTTTATCTAAATTGGTCGAGTAGTTTCGGGGCTTATTCGGTAAAAACAAATAAACAAACAACATAATCTTTCCTCTTTATAACATTAAATATTAGTATAGCTGATAACTTAATAAATAAAGTTTGTAGATCAAAAACATACATGATGTTTTTTTGATAATATAAATAATATTTCTAGCTGTAACTGGCTAGACGGTTATTGGTGATGCTTTTTCTTTCAATAATTATTGACATTATAATGACAGATTCAAAGATACCGGGTTTGGATTCCGGGTCGGACTAAGTTTAGTTATTGGGTTTTCTATCAAATTCTTAGTAACAGACTAAAGTAGGAAAGCTGCGTTACGTCCTTGTATCGATCAATAATTATTATTGGATAATTAATTAAAATACATAAATGAAAGTATTTTTATGTTTATTGAATATATGTTATTATAAAAAAAACATATCAATTGCAAGTCAAGCGGCGGGGAAGTATTCATATAAAAAAGCTATTTATAAACTATAATACAAAACTAATTCAATACTACTTAAACACTCAAACTTCAATGGAGCGATAAGACCCCACTTTATATCGTTATATCTTGGACTATATACTTCTGTTTCGCTTCCAAAATTCTTTAAGCAATTCTGACTTTTAAGATAATTTTATCATCCTTTAGATATGCAAAAAGATCCTTTACATCGTGTTACGATATGGAATTCATTTGAAGAGGCTACAAGTTCTTTTAAAGTATGTACAATACAAAGAGAAAGCTATAATATTTCGTACAAGTCTTCTTTTTACATACATATTGGGTTTGAGTGAGGTATCAATGTGAATGACATTTTACTACCATGTAATATGTACACAATTACGTATTATTTACTAATGAATATCCATAGAATGAAATGACCCGAAAAAATCTTATTTTAATTTTTGTGTGTTCACCTCATCGTGATTTGGGCGGCTCATTAACGTCATTCCAGCTGAGCAAGACTAGTAAAGACAAAAAAACACACTTGAGATGTGACCTACAACGATGGGCGGTGGACCATGCGGATTGCTCCTGGTACTTCTCCAATAAAGAGTGGACCGTGGAAGCAACCCCTTAATTCTTGTGGCGTCGGGGTCGGGGTTGAGTCCGTAAGCAATATTGCGCCATCCTATTAATACGGGGGCCTATTCGGTGATCCGGCTCTAGTCGGTGAGTCCACATAACCACCTGTATACATACAGGTAGTATGCGTAAACGTATTTCTCGCGAAGTTTTTCAACGTAAGTCAAGTGATAATCACGTTAAAAATGATTCATGATAATAATATCAGAAGTGTGATCCCGCTTTATTTGGTTTCAGACAGAGCGTTTAACTCTGGGCTACTTTTGCCTTATATTATGAGGTACAATGATAATTGTAACTGCTGATCGAGATGACCAAGAATATGGTAGATTAATTTTATTTTGTAGCTTTTCTATTTTTACATTTTTGACTTAAACACGATATTTTTATACATCTTTACGCCTACATTTTATTTTCTAAGTGCGCGTGGATAGAGTCATTAACGCCTACTCCGCTTTCCATTTGTATCGAAAATGGCTTTATTGTACAATACTTTATTGCGCTTTGTTTTAATTACTAGAATAATATATAATTATCCAAATACTTTTACTGAGAGAGAAAAAACACCTGACGGTCTCGATAGACGATACGATAGTAAATTCTATTTGCACTGGTGGCCTAACTGGTCTTGTTTCGTTCAAACTCTTTAAAGAATTAACGATAATAAACTCTGCAAGTTCTTTAAAATTAACGCCACGGCACAGTCTTTTTCGTGTCCTACACCATCTCAAAGTGTTATTCCTAATATTCTAAGGAAGGTATCTGACCAAATATGTATGTACATACGTACTAACTTTAGATTACGTACATATTTCAATGAAATTATATTATAGTTTAATATTAGACTTTGGAGTTATGAACGCATGAACAGACAGATAAAACGTATTAACGAAGAAAATAATGCTTTGCTTTAATATACAGTTTTTTTAATTGTTATTTCTAATTAATACGAGTATACTTACAATCCATTTGCTGACACACAATAAATTTAATCAAACAGCTTCGCTTCTGTTTCTACTAACTACGACTTTTTAAAATTTACGTTCATATCTTAAGCTTAAAACCTTCATAACTCGGTTAATTTTGACCGGAGGAAAAAAGTCATGATACTTTTTTTATGCAAAATTTTAAGTTCTACATATTTTTACTAAAACTTTTTTGTCTAATTTTTACCGTTTTTGAGTAATTCCGAAAAAATACTTTTGACAAATTTTTTTCAACCCTTGCCGGGGGTTGCAAGCACGAAAAATGTGTCGACGAACTATATTATATCAAAAATGCAAAGTTGAGTGCAAGCATTTTGATTTCAGACCTTATTTGACTGGACTATAATGCCTAGTTAGGTTGTTATAAGTAGGTAATTATTGTATTACAATATTGTAAATAAATATAGTTTTAAAAGAGCAACTGTTGAGCTTCTCGGCAGTCTCTCTCAGCTGCCTTTCGAGCCGGTGGTAGATTCCTCACGGACTGACTACACTGTCATTTAATTTAAATTTGAAATGTAAAAGTAACGATTCAATAGTGCTTGTAAAAGTCTATTTGAATAAAGGATATATTAATTTGATTTACTATGCCATCTGCATGAATCTTTTATCTGAAAGTCATGTTGCCACAATTCGACGTTCTCGGTGAGAGATGAGGCGCAGAAATGACTCTCATTAGATTATCTTCTATCATGTGTCAATAAATCCATTCAATTTTCATTTTTATATTTGTAATGCCACGTCTTCACCGAAATAAATTAGAATTGGCGTAAAAATAAATGCTATATAAGAGAATGGCTGAAACAGAAAAATTCCCAAGCGTCAGGATGGTCTAAGGTCGTGTAAAATTTCTCTTAGTATACGGATTTTCATGTAAATTATCTTTTATTATTTACCTTTAATTCTAAAAGATATAAGTTTCCCTTGAGATTTATTGGTTATAACTTGCAGCGTTATTAAACAAAATCTGGGAAAAATATACAGCTGCAGACCCAGAGGTTGTCTTCGAGAGTCCTGGGTTCGATTTTTAAGTCAGGCCAGTTTATAGTTGTATATTTATTTTATTTTTCTATCATAGGAATTCGTGACTTTCCGGAGTTGAAAAATTGGTAGTGTTTCATATTTGAGCCTCGGAGGTCAAGCGCCCAACTTAAATAAAAGTCATCACATCGGACTTTAAGTAAGAGTACACTTGTATTTGCCAATAGACTTATGCACTAAAATATTTCCTACATAGTTGGCGAGTCTCGAGGAGATGGGCTGACGTGACTGAAATTTACATTTTTATACTTGATTTTTATGCTTAGTTATAACATTATGGCTATATTCGTATAAAGTTACATGATTTTGTTAGTTTTATATATTTTCCACGATAATAAAGCAGCACAATTAAGCGACAGATGCGAGTGTCGTATGGAAGTTACTACAGTTAAATTGACGGTGTTTCGTTTGCGAGAAATTAACGAATTTCATTTCCATATCCGGTGTCCTCGGGCATTGGCAAAATGAACGCTTTTAATATATCGCAAGTATAAAATAAATGTGTTATAATATTTCATTGTACTATTCAGTAGTTTGGTTAAGTTTTTATTTATTGCTATATCAGCAAAATCTAAAAAGGGTTAACAGTTTTGAGTTGAGTTCAAAATGAAGGGGCTAGCGCGATGTCTATTATATATATATATATATATATATATATATATATATATATATATATATATATATATATATATGTATATATAGAGGATAGTCTGGATTTACACGTAGGTTTTTTATCGACGTACATGCCATGCGAGTGCATCCGCGGAAAAAACCTTGTTTATCTTCTATTAATCTATTAATAGATATCACTTTCTACCCTTTTAATTAAAAAAAGAAGGATGAAATTTAACCTGTAAGTGGTATTCCTCCTACCCGAAATCTCTTATAAGTTAAAATGTAGGAATGATGAGTTTAATGAAAAAATCTAGTACAAACAAATAACGTGTAAGCCTCGGAATAGAATATAATAAGCTTTAAACTTGCATATATGTAGGCACCTTTGTTTCAGCATTTTTAGAGTTGTGTAAATTCATGAAAATTTTGTTTTGTTAATATCCTGTTTTCTTTGCTCATATACATACATACCCTTAGAATTTATTAAAAAATTTATAACTTCAAATATAATTTTTAACAAAGAGAACAGGATATATAAAAATAAGAAAACGATTTTAATGATCACGTGAATATATGATACTTTTTACTTTATATTTATTCTATTATTTACACCCCTTCCCTCTTGCAGTTTGCTATCTCCTATACCTAAAGGTTGCCTGAAAGAAATCGCTGTTTTAGCGATAAGGCCGCCTCTTGTACATTTCTATTCTGTGTTTATTTACTTTTCTTTTATTCTTGGTGTACAATAAAGAGTTTATTATTATTATTATTACTTTTGAAGCCACTTTTAATAAAAATAAATAAATATAGTATATATGTTGGGACATACACACAACAACATCTACTTCCATGGTAAGTTAGGAGACCTGTGTTTTGGATACCAGGTAGTTCATACACTACACGTATTTAACTTTATATACGAGTATAATACATACAATATTGTAAATATAAATATAAACATAAACACCCATGACTGGAGTCCAAACATTTGTGCTTATCACACAGATGAATGCCCCCAGCGGGACTCGAACCCGCGACCGCTTGCACAGCAAGCACAACAAATCGATCGAAATGTGTCGTCATATTTTAATGCCTTATAACAAAGGTTATAGCTAATTATATTCTATTCCGAAGTTAAACCTGTATTTGATTTGCAAGAAATCAATCATTACACTCACTAAAGTCAGGAAACAAGGATTTCTATACAGGAAACTGATTATTTATTATCAACAAGTTTCACTAAAATTCGGATTCATTCAAAGAATAGATTGTCCCAGAGCTTTTGAATAATAAAACACACTACAATGAAACACGAGTATTAAAGTCCTACGAATTGTTTCAGATTTAATTTCGTATTTAGAAATGAACTCATTAACTCCCTTTTCAATAGAAAACGTTTCGGGACAACTTAATTATGTAATATGTAGGAGTGTTATAATTGTCGATGAAAGTACCTGGATCGTTTAAATCCTTGGAACATTTATTATGAGTGTTTCACGTTGTTTTCTAACTTCACGCTGTTTTCTGCGCTTCGAGGCGTGTTAATGCGTGCGATTTTTAACGCCTCACTTAACCAAATAAGATATTCTTACTAATATTATAAATGCCAAATATGTTTGTTTGTCCTTCTTTAATGTGACTTTAAGGTAACAAATCGATTATTAAACATATAATGTTTGGATTCTAATCTTATTCTAATCTTTAATATAATGTTTCTATACATATAATAAAATTCTGAGTCGAATCTCTACATTAAATATTTTTTGGAAAATCTTATTGAAATAGCTATTTTAATTGAAACAGAGGCCGAATCTATATAATTATTGTCTGTCTGTCTGTCTGTCTGTCTGGGAACGTATGCAATGTGTTAACCTAATTATAAGTAGTACCTATTCTTTTTATATTTACCACAACTTTAGTTTTCTATCATTTAATTATAAGTTTTGAAACATTGAATACATTTTAATTTATAACAACTAAAAGTATATTAAAAATTTGGTTTTACAAATTCATAAAGCGAATAAATCTTAGATAAACGGTCGAAAGCTAAGCAGCTTTATTTTTTAGATGACTCACAATTTACTAGATTGTAGAAGCTTAAAAGCTATCTTTTGGTCAAAGCACTTAATAAAGAAGTGCTTTAATAATCCCTTTCTGCATTACTGAGTAAATTTTTTTACTAAACCTATATAAATATATGAATGTATATTGTACATAAAAGCGAAAGATACTTATGTTAATTCACTCACTGAATAAACAAGAAATATTAAAAACTACATGCCGTATAAAATTGAAATTTGACAGGTAGTTTTTTGTTACTTTAAGTTTGTTTAATTACCACTTGCCTTACGGTAAAGAAAAATAGGCATGTCTGAGAGAACCTAACAAGTTTTCGAAAGACATGTGAAGAGCATCAATCAAAAAAAAATCGATTGTACTTAGAGAATGAACAAACATAAGTAATTCTTCAGACTTATAATATCTATATATAAAAAGGCAAAGACAAAACGGTTCAGTACCTTTTTCTCTTCTCTTTATCAACTGTTTTTTTTTCTTTAGTAGCTAATGGCGAGCTTTAGTTTTAATTTTTTAAATATAGATACTTAAATTTTATTCGTATATATTTTTCTAAAATTTGCAATAATGATTATGATCGAATTTCGACCACTGGACGATCGCTAGTAAAAATACGTATAAATATTCCAGTAGTCTCTGTGATAAGGCGGATAAGGCATATGTTTATCTTATAGTGTATTCTTGCAATTTTGTATTAGTAACTTTCTGCTGGTATGTGACCCAGAATTTTGGTGCAAAACGTAGAAACTCCTTAGTGGATGTATTTTTTTTTGAAAGCTTAGAATATTTTAAATGAAACTACGTATATTATCGGGTTTTGTCGCAGTTTTATTTTATAATTTGGTTCCCGACGTTTCGTGTGTTTTACAGCAAACACAAAAGTTTCATTTAAAATGCTAAATAATCACGTAAATCTAAGATTTTTTTTATAGAATATTTTAAAATACTTGTAAAGAAAATTGTTTTAAAAATAATTATTGCACCCTTAAGAATATAATTTTTCTTGAAACTAGGACATAGTTTTCCTGATTTTAATTTACAGAAGAAGCCTATACATAACCTCAAAATGGAAACGATTGCTTTGGAAAACAAAGTGAAGCGGGTTCAGAGCCAGGACGAAACATCTCATAAACATATTTACATGTACAAATTACTTTTTGTAAAGATTGATGACAAAAACTTTACATCGTACGGAAACTAACTAAATAGTTTTGAAAGCTATGTCAAGTCCGCAACCTACACTTGGTCAGTGTAGGTCTCCTTACATTTCGTATTGATTTTTTTTACGTTTATACACATTCTGTTGATATTTCTGTTAGGCCACTTATTATTTTCCTTTTTCAAAAAATTGTTCGTCAGCGAAACGGCTTTTAAAAGATAAGACTGTCTTTTGTTCGCTTTTATTTCTTCTGAATCTCGTTTCATGTTTTTTTTAAATTATAAACAGTATCTTATCTGCCTATTATATTTATAAATAGCTTTCATTGTATAATAAAAAGCTTTTACCCTTAAAAAAGCTCGTACTACACGTATTCTATACTTAATTTGATATCAAAAGGCAGTGAAAGATTAACAACGTTTCTACAGAAAAAAGTGTAAAAAACAGCCAGATAAAGTCAGGGTAGACGCATAGCTATAGATATACAACTATGCGAAGAAATATAGGATGATTTAAATATAAGTAACATACAAATTAAGTACTCAATATGTTAAAACTAAACTTCACTTATTCAAGCACTTTTGAGTCATCATTTTAAATCTATATATATAAAAGAAAGATGTGTTAGTTACACTATTTATAACTCAAGAACGGCTGAACCGATTTGGCTGAAAATTGGTGGGTAGTTAGCTTACTCGTAGAACCAAGATATGGACATAGGATACTTTTTATCCCGTTTGACCAGGTTCCTGTGTGACGTGACATAAAACTCAAGAACGGCTGGACCAATTTTTACGATATTTGAATTATTGGATTTCTCTTAGTGCGGAATAGGATAATAAGTATCAAAACATTAGAACATTAACGAAAAAAAAATATTATATGGCTAACGCTGGCTAATAACTATTTATATCTATTTAAAACGTACCTAGTTTTAAAATACAAAGTAGGTATATACCAATGATAGGGGAAATTTTCATATGAAATTTTGCAGTCTAAGAATATAATAGGATCATTCACGTAGATGAGTATCTTTTGCTTTATCTTTTTGCTGATTTTTAATTTTACGTATATTGTATATGCCCGTAGCATACCGTAGCATACAACTAACTTCTAAATCTATGTCTTGAATGTAAAGTTACAAAATGCTTCTAAAGAATATTTCAACGAATATCAAATATATGTTGTATAATAATCTTACTAATGTTATAAACGCGAAAGTTTGTGAGGATGTACGAATGTCTGGATGTATTATAGATGTTTGTTACTCTTGCACGCAAAAACTACTGAACAGATTTTAATGAAACTTTCCAATAATATAGCTCATACATCAGAATAACACATAGGCTACTTTTATCCCGGAAAAATGTACGGTTTCCGTAAGATAGATTTGTTTTTGTTATTCTAGTTGGAAATAGATTAATGAAACCTGGAGTTATATCTCCGTTGTAATTTTTGAAAGGGAAACCGTCGTTATGTTGTAATAGGAAATATTTAAATCTGTGGGCCCCATAAGAAACAAATGGTGGTAAAAAGATTATTTTTATATAACAACAATATGTTTTGTTATAGTGTAATTTAGATATGAGTTTAAATTTTCCTCTATCTGAAACCATTGAATAAAATGCATTATAACATAATTGCATATATATAATTATTTATTTACAGATAATTTAAACGATTTAATACCTGTTTCATTTTTTTATATCGTTTTCATAAAAATCAGAACTTAATGTAACTTTTGACAACTTTTTCAAATTTTTTGCTGAGATGCAACACTTTTTCAGGGGTAAGTTAATTAAATAACCGTTAAGTAATTAACGTTTGAAATTTTAATGTACGAGTAAGTGTAATTGAAAAGAAAATTATGTTTTCGCATTTTTAAAACCAATCGAATAAAATTGAAACTTTCAATAATTATGCACTTATATATCGCAATAAATTCCAGCCACGAAAAATTACATCAATTATTAAGTATACTTTAATTTAAGTATTTTAATATATTAACTAACTTATTACGCTTTTTTTAAATATCCGCATCTTTTTTAAATAAAAAAAAACACCATAAATAGTAACTTTAAACAACTTTAACAACCATAATATTAGACTAAATTTCGTATTTTTCATTGCTATACCGTAAAAAAAATATAAAAGCTAATATAATATAATGAAAACTTACGTGAGTGTTTCGTCGAACTTGAAGCTTTCGAGTTTCAGCGTGGCATGTCCTCACGCTCGCGTCTCACACTGAGGATGGCGCCCAGCTTTTATAGGCGGCGCCTATATATGGGCGGCTGCCTTACTTGTTGAACTAACTCACTAGTCAATATATTTGGTTTTGTTTGTTTTTGTGCTTAATATTTTATTTTTGATTCTAGAGCTTTTGTTTTTTTATGAGCGGGAGAGTTTTTTTTTTCAAATATTTAACTTTTTTTTGCTTAATGCTTTTTGTTATTTTAGTTTTAGGGTATTATAATTTATTATCTATTAAGCTATTTTTTTTATTCTAAGAGATTTTATTTTAATTATTGTGATATCTACAATATAATGTAATACTATCGTAAAATATAAGACAAAACGCTCTATAGCTTAATTTCATTGTTGATGTGTCGTCAACAAGTGTACATGAATTTTGCTTCTTTGATACGTGATTTTTACGTTTATAGTTGAAATTGTTTGTTTATTGATAGCATAGTATAAGGGCTTTACAGATTTGAAGAAAATTCAGAATAGAAATAGTTTATATTCAGTAATTATTCATGCTCCTCATTGACATACTTGAACCTATTACACGATGATTAATTACTCAATGGTTTCAATTGAGATTATTACTTACACAATTTAAAAAATTTTGTTTAAATCGGTCCAAATATTCTACAGATATGTGTGTATTAAATTAATGAACTAAAATTCTACAACTGTTAATTTGGGTTAAATAAAATTTTTAACTAGTAGATTCGGCTACGCATTGCTATGCACACATATTAAATTTTTTAATTTTGCTGATATTGATAAAAAACGAATTAATCTGGATAAAAAATCTATCTTTTAAGTAAGAAAAAATCACACATTTTGAAAAAAATACGTTAAGATGGAATAAATAGTTGAGGAGTTCATCGCGGACCAACATCGTGACACGGGAATTTTATATATTATGGATATGTTAATGTGTGGAACTAATATGTCTGGTTGGGTCTCACGTAGTATAAGTAGATAATTATTGTATTGCAATATTGTAAACAAATATTATTTTAAAAGAGCAACTGTTGAGTTTCTCGCCGACTCTTTTCAGCAGAACTGCCTTCAGAGCCGGTGGTACATTCCTCACGAACTGACTACGCTGACATTTAGTTTAATTTTAAAATGTAAAATTGACGATTTAAAAAATGCTTGTAAAAGTATATTTGAATAAAGTACATTTTAATGTGATTAAAACTCTATCACTCTCAACTCAATCTTCATATTGTACAAACTTTTCACTTGGTTAGTAGTACAATCTTCATATTTTGAAATATAACACTTTTGTAACGATAATTTGTTAATATTATTGTAAGTGTTATGTTGAATTAATTGAATTACAATGAAAAATTAAATGATTAAAATGTCGTTTTAGGGATAAATGAATGTATTGTGGAGCGATAATTACTCTCACAAATCTTCTTTTTAAGCTATTAAATAAATATGTATCTATAGAGCGAAATAGTAATATCTATACTCTATACTCGTTTTCAGTTATTATTAACAATTTACCCTCGCTACGGCCCACTTAGTCAAGATAATTTTCTACAATCGACATCGCTAATAAAAATTAAAAATACGTAGGAAAAACATTAGTACCTAATATCGATAACGAATCGAGAACGTGAAGTTGGCTAGATAATCCTCTCTTATCCGATCCCTCCCAAGAAAAATACTAGAATAAATTCTAACTACTTGATAGTTTAATAATAGCCAATTAAATAATTATAAAGGTATGTATACATATAAAAATGTACCTGAAGTAAATTATATACTAATATTATAAATGTGAAAGATTGTGAGTATAGATGTTTGTTACTCTTTCACGCCAGAACGGCTGAACGGATCTCGATGGAATTTGGTACAGAGATAGATGGAACATCCTGTATAATATTGGCCTCCTGTATAATGTATATCGCAATGTTAACAAAAGCTCATTATTATTAGTCATGCTTAAATTAATAATAAAATTAAGCTTATAATAAAGTTTATCTTAGACCATAAAAGATAATTCTTATTTATGATATTATCAAATTAATATCGACACATCAAATTAGATTATATTTTACTGGACAGCTATTAACGTGGTGTTATTTTGTTAATAAGCTTTGTTTGGTAATACAAGGTCACAGGTTTGACTCTATTTTGATGCAAATCTTTATAATTTAGACTCTTTTTCAGCACTGTAACTAATGTAGCGATTCAATTTAAAACAGCTATGTATAGAAAAGCTTTCTGTTGGTAAGAGATATTTTTGATTGGTATTATTTTATTTTTGAATGGTATTATTTAATTGGTATATATTAGAATTAGATCATAAATTAGAAATACAAATGCGATTGATGCCACAAACAGTAGCTAGTTCAACAAAATGTACTGTAGATATTTCATGATTAATCTACTTTATAATTAATTGTTCACAGATCTCATATATCAACATAGAGATCCTCTCGATTGGATGGAAGCGGATCTTTTACCAATAAGTAAGAGAGTCAATATTAAACTTCATAATATGATATCAAGCTTCTATTATAGAAAAGATAAAATAGCCGACAATTTTCCGGTAGTTATACTCATATCTACTGAAAATTATCCAATTTTTATGTTGATTTTGTTAAATTGAAAACCAAATATTTGACTACTTGCTGTGTCAGCGGTCGTGAGTTCGAGTACCGCTGGGGGCATTCATTTGTGTGATGAGTACGATTGTTTGTACTCCAGTCATGGGTGTTTACATTTATAATATGTATGTATTTAAAGTTATATATATATATATATATATATATATATATATATATATATATATATATATATATATATATATATATATATATATATATATATATATAGTGTATCAACTATTTAGTATCCATAGCACAAGCTTCGCATCTTACCATGGTATAAAGCATACCATAATGCTGTGTGTTAATGTCCCAAAAAAAGTTACATCTAAAGGCGAGTTATTTGTATATTGTACACAATGGTGTAATATTCAATAGTTTGGTTTTGCATAGCGTAGGAAGAACGCCAACAAGTAGCAACGTGAATAAAAATATAATAATAACGCACTCGACTCGTATATGCTATTTCAGTTTTTTATAAAATTAAAATTATGTTATATATAGTTTATTTTATGTACTGTCTGTATGTTGTTATTACACTTAAAAGTAAGATGTACTGAAATAAGTATATTATCTAACTGAAAAGATACATCGACTTATTTTACTTCAAATTAAAATATCACTATCAAAGTCATTATTTTACTCTTAGGATTCATTCTTAAAATATATTTGAGAGTACCTATCATTTACAAAATAATCTTGGAAATTAATTCATAATTGAAGAAGAAGAATACCGCGTAATCTAAACAATAAAATTCTGAGTCGAATCTGTACATTAAATATTTTTTGAAAAATATTATTGAAATAGTCATTGTTGTCGATACAGAGGCCGAATCTGTAGTTTTTAGAATTTTTGTCTGTCTGTCTGTCTATCTGTTTGTCTGGGAACGCATAACGAGAAAACCACTGGACATATTTTGATGAAATTTTGTATGAAAATAGCTGGTTATCCGGGTCAACATATATGATACTTTTTATTGCAGGAAAATATCTCATCTCTGAGAAATCTATACTAAACGTTAAAACGTAACTAGGAACGAACCCAAGCGGAGCGAGGGTGAGTCTCTAGTATAAACATAAAAACGCACAACCGAATTGAGTACGACGTTCTGTTCAAGTGATCTAAACTGAATTTCATTGCTTAAGTATTTTTACAAATATTTAGAAAACTTAAGAGCTTTTATAGACGATAATCCTAATAAAAAGCTCATTTAAAATTTTAAAGCAAAATCATTAAATCAGACTTTTATGTGCATTAGTTCTATTAATATTATTGTGCATGAGACCCTGTGGCTAACAATGGTGTGAAACAAATAACTTTTACAGTTATTGCCGCTATTAGGCGAAACATCGGCTTACATTGTATGGCTTTTTTCCCATATATTCTGTTATAATTAAAACTAGTTGTTACTGGGTTAATACTGGGCTTTAGATTGCAAAAGACGTAGTAAAAATAAATATTTTCATTGGAATGAATCGGAAATTATATAGGTAATAGCAGTAGAATTGTGCCTGTATTACGTTTCTTCAAGGTTTCCTTCGTCATGATATAAAAAAAAACTCTTAGTTAAATCTTTCCAAATTATATATAACCTCTTTTCTGTGATATTAATATTATTCATAGCATAAGTATAGTTGTAAAAATAATTTTAATCTGCCCTTTTTAGAGTTTCTCTTTTGAGAGAATATAACAACTTAACTGTGTAACTGAAACCCAATTAGCTATGTTTAGACTTTTTAGGCTTAACTCCGCATATCCATTACTTTGGTGGTAAGTTCAAAATATTTACTTGAAAACATTTTTTAAATGAAATTAATAAAAATTCTATATATCTATACATATAATAAAATAATGATTTGAATTTGTAAATTAAATATATTTTGGAAAGTCTTATTGAAATCATCATTATTATCGATACAGAGGCCGAATTTATAGTTTTTAGAATTTTATCTGTCTGTCTGTGAACGCATCACGAGAAAACCGCTGGACAGATTTTGATGAAATTTGGTATGATGATAACTAGAGAAATCTATAGTAACCGTTAAAACATAACTAGGGACGAACGCGAGCGGAGCGAGGGTGACTCGCTAGTACTGAATATTTATAATAATCTCGGCTATTTTTATCAAGTCCTATAATTTAATTAATATCTAAGAAAAGCTCAAACTATAAAATATAACAATGGTTCATAAATATTATATATACCTGTATATATGTTATAAATAAGAGAAAAATATTTAATTTAAAAATTTTCAAATTAAGCCAATAATACACTGGCCGAATCGGGGTGGTTGGAATTTGCACATCTTTCGAAAACTGGTTAGATACTCTCAGACATGCAAAAGTCCACCCTGTAGCATAGAAATCAAATGTTCAAAATGATTCACACATGATAATGGAAAAAAAACGAGTTTTTCTGTACTTCGTTCGACTGCCGCTTTTCTTAGTTTTTTTTACTTTGAATTCAAAAAAGAGATAGTGCTAAAAATAAAAATAATCTTTTAAAGCACTACTTAATTTGCAACGTCAGCAAAATACAAGTATTTTCCTAGTAACACTGGTCTTTGATGAGATAAAAATGCATATAATAGACGTGGGTGCGCCCACGGTTATCGTGATGTAACACAAAAATCTGCACTCAATTTAGCCATAGTTAATCAGATTAGATTATTATCTACATTCTATATAGAATATGTATATTTATAAAATCATTTGTCCTGACTCACAGACCAACCAAAACTGACTATCCTAAATGATATCTGAATTTTGATGAAAATTTCCGATAATGTCATGGGTAGCGAAGCACTAAAATAAAATTTTTATAAGACAGCTCGCAAAAGCATGAAAAAATTCAATTTTTGTTTGTAAGGAGGAGCCAAGCAAAGCCGAGGTAGGCTGTTTTTAGACTTCGATAACATTAATATGTAGTATAAAACAGTCGCTATTTACGTCCAGCAGTTTGTGCCCTTATTTCTTTTGATCTACTCGTCAAATTTTGATACAGCTTTCGGTATAATTGAGATATATTATATTTATAAAAAGTAAAGAAAACTCGATATTTTAAAATGAAGTTATCAACGAAACGAGTATGAGTTGTTCTATTATAAGTGCAAAAGGTACTTTTTTAATATTGGGAAATGCATTTACGCATACCACCTGTGTACATACAGATGGTTATGTGGGACTCACCGGCTAGAAAAGCCAGTACTACCCACTAAAACCTAACAGAACCTCCCCCGTCTTAATGGGGCGTCACAGGATCGCTTACGGACTCAAACACGACGTCGTTGCTGGTCTGCCGAAGCAGACCACGATAACCATGGTGTTGCTCCCATGGTCCACTCTAAGCGCAAAAGGTATCTAGAACCTAGAGTTTTTCATAATATAAAGAATGTATATATATATATATATATATATATATATATATATAGTATTAATATAAAGAATAACATATATATAATATAAAGAAAAACCACCTCATATACAAGTGCTTTTGTTAAATTTATATTTACTACATAAATACTCTTTGATCAATTCCAAATTACGTTTTTACCTTTTTTAACTTAGATATATAATGAAGTAATTAAGTAATTATATTTTCCTTATAGAATTTGCTAAAATATAAAGATTTTCCATATAATTTGTTAAAATATAGAGATCCTTGAAATAGAGGCTTTAAATGTATCTATTATTTTTACAGGTGAGCTATTATTTTGTTATGTTGTTAGTGTAATTTTTTAAATGTTTTTTTTTTATTCTAATCTATACATATAATAAAATTCTGAGTCGTATCTGTACATTAAATATCTTTTGGGTAAAATCTTATTGAAGTATGTAGTCATTATTATCGATACAGATGCCGAATTTATACTTTTTAGAATTTTTGTCTGTCTGTCTGGGAACGCATCTACTAATACTACTACTGCTCTGTGCTACAGGGCCTTATTACCAAGCCTCTGCTGTCCGTCTGCCTGTCAATGGGCTCTAATTAGCCGTAATTGGTAGAGTTGAAATTTTCGCAGTATGTATATTTCTATTGGCGCTATAACAACAAATAATAAAAAAGCAAGATATGGAACAGAACACTTCGTGTGCAAGTCCGACTCGCACTTGACCGGTTTTTTATAAATAAATAAATATGTCAGGACATTAACACACAGCACCATCTAGTTCCATGGTCCCCCCCAACGTGCGTTCACCTTGTCGTGGTGGGGGGGCTCAGTAGTGCCCGGCAACCCAACCGGGCGCGAAGCCAAGAAACGCACAGGGAGGTGGCCCACTTCGGTGGGCGGTGGGAGGTGGCCCTCTTCGGAGGACAGTGTACCATGCGGGTTGCTCCTGGTACTTTTTGATAGCAGAGTGGACTGTGGAGCAACCCCGTGGTTGTTGTGGTCTGCTTCGGCAGACCTGCCGTCGGGGCGTCGTAGTTGAATGCGTAAGCGATCCTGCGACGCCCCATTAAGACGGGGGAAGGTTTTGTTGGGTTTTAGTGGGTAGTACTGGCTTTGCCGGTGAGTCCCTCACCTCGTGCGTAAATGCATTTCCCAACGTTAAAAAAAAATAAATCTAGTTCCATGGTAAGCTACGAGGCTTGTGTTATGGATACCAGATAGTTGATACATTATACATATATAACTTTTTTTTATATACATACATATTATAAATATAAACATCCATGACTGGAGTACAAACATTCGTGCTCATCACACAAATGAATGCCCCCAAGCGGGACTCGAACCCGCGACCGCGACCAAGCGTGTCGTCTTTTTATATCACTAAAATTTCTCTATAGGATGCACATCATAACAACAAAAATTATATCTAAATTCGTTCAATCTTTCTTGAGTTTAGCGACGTGCTACGTACTACTACCTCTTATACGCACAGACAGACGCTTGCTGGCGACTTCCGTTTCCGTTTATATATATTGTTAAATAACTTTACACTACGGCAAAGTAAGGGCGCATTGCTAGTTTAACATTAAGATAGATTGCAACAAACAACACTATACACTATAATACCAATTCTGTAAAGTTCTAAGAACTTAATATTAAGTTTCTTAATATCCCAGAATTGAGGCTACTTGACATAGCATTATTCATTTAAACTTGCCACTAGAAGCAAGCTCATCTCAACCGTTGAATTTCGACTGTCATAAAAGTATAATGAATTCTGATATGTCATAAACGTTATTATTAACAGTCTCGTTGGTCTACTTCTTAACATGTACGCTTTCAGATCTGGATGGTCCTGTGTTCGAGTCCCGAGGCGGGCTAAATATTGGTACCAGATTTTTCCAAGATAATTTCAGTAGTGGGAACTTAGCGATATCACACTCTCCTGCCTAATTACCAGTCGTGTCAAATTATACTCCAACTGGAGTTTGAAAGTAAAAAGGATTAGAGAGTGCACTTGTGTTTGTATCCACACTTGTGTACTAAAATATTTCCTGTCCACTTGGTTAATGGTAGCGAGATAGCTGTCGAAATCGTCTAGGACACTGGACTTGGACAAGTGTGATCTTTCTTATATTTGGTCCATAACTACTAAATAGATATCTATTGTACATTGAAACATATTTTGAACCATTATAGTAGCTTTTTTAAGAAAAAATATCATTTTTGTGTATATATCCATTTAAAAATTCGTATAAAAATGTAAAATTTATTAATTCTTTCAGTTTCCAACAATACATTCTTATTTTTAAGAGAAAAACTTTTTAATAATAAACTTGGCTTAGAGGAATTCAGTTCTAATGTTAGCTCTACCATAATGAAATATAGCTTTGGCTATTCAGTTAGACAAGTTGACTTTCTACGATCGATATTGTTATTAGAAAAAATGTTGGAATCTATATAAATAAAAATGAATGTTGGTAAGCGCATAACTCAAGAATGGCTGGACCAATTCGGCAAATTTTATTTTCGTATGTTCCTTAATGTCCACGGAATGTTTTAATAAAAAGAAAAAAGAAAAAATTAACGAAAAAAAATTTATATAGCTAACGCTGGCTAATAACTATTTATATCTATTCAAAACTGTATTATAAAAAGTCGTAATATAAATTGTCATTTGAGTAATTTGCATACATTGAATGTGAATGTATAGTGGACTCGTTTTCCGCACTTAGACTCCCTTCTGGTCCGTTGTACGTGCGAATCCTGGCTATATTAGCCAGCCGAGCTCCGCCCAGAAGCGCAGAAGTCTCCTGGGAACTTCACAGGCTTCGCGGAGCGACATCACTGATCCGAGGATTTCTTCACTATCCAGGATGGATGTGTGTGGACTATGGCGGTTTTGAATTTGTATACATTTTAAAGTTTTCTATTAGCAATAGAAATTGTAGTAAATAATCTTCACTAAGCCGATAACTAATAAGAATACATAAAGCAAACGTTATTTTTTTATTTTATTTTAATGAACTGTTCTAAAGCAGAGTCTCATTTATGAAAAACAAGAGTAAGAAAAGCCTTCAGTGCCTTTTTCATATAATTTAATTTTATAATATCTTCTATATAACTAAATATATTCTTTCTATAAATATTTATATTGAGTCAATTTATTTCGCAATAACGTTCGATTAGCTTTGAACACAAATATATTTTCCAATAAAAGAATTACTGAGATGTATTGTAATAAGTACATTCATAAATACGTGAAATGTAAAATGTTTATACATTAAGTAAAGTATATTATAGCATAATATAGTATAGCATTAGTATAGCGATAGTATAGCATTAAGTCCACTGTAAGCCTTACTTTAGTAAATCTCATGTATCATCCATATGGTCCATATGTATCCATATGGTCGACCACCCACTAAGCTAAGTTTCATTATAAATGTACTTATGATATTCTGATTATTAAATATGTCTCCAACCTAAGAAGACGTTTATCTCTGGAACCTTTAAAACATACCACATTTGATACGTGTGCAGACTTTTATGTGCCGATACAAAGCAAAGCACACCGACTTCAAAATATTTGATTAGGTATGTATAGTAAATGAAAACTACCAATCAGTAATTTTCACTTTTTAGTGAATTTTTTGAAGTCGGTTGTTATTTTTTTGTCAAAAAGTTTTATGTTTCTACTCTATCTCTTTAATATGCCTCCAAAGAAGTTCTTTGTACGTACTTAAACTTTGTCACGATTTAACTATATAATATACAGTATACATATATATGTATAGCTAAGGCATATATAAATGAGTGCTTGTTTAAATGACAAAAACGTTGTCCCACAATAGAAAATATTTCTACAGAAATAGAGGAAGACGTTAAATATAGTATAGGGCTACATACATATTGGAGTAAGAACATCTCGACGATAAATGAGTGCACTATGTTACTGTGACAGTGCGATGAAGAGTTATTGGTGAACTGTTGTGAAATATTACTTATTACTACATCTGAATACAGCCTTACTCGAGTTTATCTTCCTAAACGTCTATGCATCTATGATCTATTCACCTAGGAGATAGTTAATACTGTTGCAGATCAGGAGGTCTTGGGTTCGAGCCCTGGATAGAGCTAAATAGAGTTGCTACGTTTTTCTGCTAAGAAGTTCCCCAAAACAACTATATGAATCATGGATTATTAGGCATTATTAGGTAAAATATCTCATAATCTGAAACATAAAATTAAATGCTTCTTTGTACGTTTTTACTCTATGCATTCCTAAACCCTTTATACAATTGTGGTGAAACTCAAGATCCAAAAAAAAAATCTTTTTTATTTGCTCTCTATATGTTCCTAAACTAATTATCCCTAGGGATACACCAAAGCAAAGCAAAGCCCCTAGTAAAGTATAAAAATCCCTCACTCTACACATCACCATCAGTAATTGACATTGTTTCATAGTTTTTCCTATAAAATTATTACGTAGTTTAAAAATAATAAAGATGTACGTAGAAAGCAACACGGAAAGGTCCTCAAAGAATTTATTTAAGTTGATAAAATATCGTTCCCACATCGATGCAATTTATTGTTTTATTGGATTCTCGAGGATAACTTGTTTTATGTACTACAACTTTTTAAATAACGCCTCCCGATAGCTCCGTTATTGCTTGCTATAAGTTGTACTTGAAAAATGTAATTATAAACTGCTGTTTGTACTCTTAACAGGACTTGGATAAGGATTTATAAGACTAGTGACACGTCTCCACTTTCTTCATCGTATTTTTTGTGTTTGGCAATATGATAGTTTATACCATCTATGGGAACTACTCTTGAACCCGGAAATAAATTAAGCAATCTTCTTTAATTCTAAGATTTTAAATAAAACTATCGCTTCGGATTTTTTCGCGGATTTATTTTGATTTTTGGTTCATTAATTTTCAGCTTGGTTGATCATTAGCGGTTCACCCTCGCTTAGCTCGGGTTCGTCGTCATAAGTTTTCGGTTAGTATGAAATACAAATCTTTGAATTTCTCGGCTTTTCTGTACTATAATACGCATTTAATAAACATATAAACCTTCCTCTTGAATCACTCTATCTATTGCTGAAAACTGCATTAAAATCAGCTGAGTAGTTTTAATAGACAGCGGAAGCGACTTCATATTATACTGTAAAGATGGTCACGAGAGAGACCCTCGGGAGATTTTTTTTATTTAAAATGTCAAATATTTGCGTAAATATAAACAAGTATTCTTTGGTTTTAATCTTTTTTATATAATTATCAATTCGGTGAAAAAAATAAATGCCAAAGTATGTTTGTTAGGCCTTATTAAACGCAAGAACTGAACACCATATCCTCTTGGTTTTTTACTCAGAAGCTTGTTGAGCCGAATACTACATCTCTACATGAAACTGTTCCCATGAGATATTAGTTTTATTAAGTTTTTACGACGATTCACTTTGCATAGTTATTATTAAAGTCTTTTATTTCAAGATAATATTATTCAATTATTCACTTTTAAATATGATTGTTATCATGAATATGTAATATTTTAAGAATTATATTTAGTCTAATTGACTTTACTAACTACGCCGAACGTCGCAAGTTCGATTCCCTGGATTATATTGATCCATACAAATTTTTATTATACTTAAATTAAGACTAAAAGAGCTGGTCAACGTTAATAAGCCACGAAATGAAGTAATATTTTCCACAAAAAGAGATTCATGTAGCCTAATTGCTATATTTTGAGAATTTATTTAAGATTTTACAACAGGATAATGAGGACTAGAAAATGTTTAAAAAAGCTTCTATCGCTCTAAATTAATAAAAATATGTTAAAGAATGTTTGTGCGTTAGTGATTTTATAGAAGATGGCACGGCACGCATTGGGAACGATAGAATTATTGTAAATTATAATTTAACTTACAAAAAATATAAATTAATAATATTAGTCCCGCTGAGTTTCTTTCGCCAGTTCTTCTCAGGTCTGAGGCTTCTTCTTTCCGAACTGGTAGTAGACTCATGACGTTCAGTAAAAAAAATGTAATAACATAATGGAGAATAAAATATTTTGAATTTGAATTTGAAAATAAAAATGAAAAATAATATTATTATTTAGCTTATTCACAATAAAGACTATATACAAGTACCACAATTAATAGATTATTAAATAATTGAAAAAAAAATTTTAGTAAAATAAAATATACAGTCAAATTAAAAAAACCTTTTTATTTGAAATCAGGTTAAAAAACTTGTACATTTGTTCTTGTTATCATCTAAAATAAATAAATTAACAGTGGTAGCCCAGTGGTAACGCGCTTGCTTGGGAATCTGAGTGAAGCGCGATCTAATCTCGGGTCTTGCATTTCTGATATTTTCATGTGCAAATCATTTCCAACATAATTACCATTTGTTTATCAGTTAAAGAAAACATCGCGAGGAAACCTGCATATCTGAAAACCTAGCAAGTTTTCAAAAGACGTGTGAAGTAGAAGGGAGGCACGTGCCCAGCAGTGGGACGTTAAGAAAAGGGACGTAAAATACATAAACATATATTATATAATATACAAAACGTCTATAATACAGTCTACAAAATCTTAATAATATTTCATTTCAGATTTTTCATATATAATAAGCAAGTAAAGTTAAAGAAAAGTGAAGCTTTTAATAAATTTAAAAGTTAATAAGAAAATTGATTTCATCAAGTTGACTCATCAATATGCATCGTCCTTAGATAGAAGGTGGTCACTTAAAACTCGTCAGAAAGAGGTCACTCGACAATCACCCTATCTCATCTTGGTTTCTACATAACCATATATATAAAATTTATGTATAAAAATATGTATGTATGTATATATTAGAAGATAAAAAACATTTAATATTTTTCTTAATTATAAAAGTAAGAAGAAATTCTTACTTAAATAATTAACTAGGCTTTTCTCACCCGGGTTTATTTATTTAGTAGAATACTCCACTTTCTACGATCATATTATTCCTTAATCTATACATATAATAAAATTCTAACTGAGTCGAATCTGTACATTAAATATTTTTGGAAAATCTTATTGAAATAGTTGTTATTATCGATACAAAAGCCGAATTTATAGTTTTCAGAATTTTTGTTTGTCTGTCTGAGAACACAGCACGAGAAAACCACAGGATGGATTTTGATGAAATTTGCTATGATGATAGCTGATTATCCGGGTCAACATATACGATACTTTTTACTGCGGGAAACTATCTCAACTCTGAGAAATCTATACTAAACGTTAAAACGTAACTAGGGACGAACACGAGCGGAACGAGGGTGAGTCGCTAGTATATGCTATAAAATGTAAAATGATTTTTTCAAATCGCCAGTATATCCAGAGATGAGTGAGTTCAAACAAATAAACTTTTCAGCTTTATACATTAGTATATAGATACACTTTATCTTATTACACACTAGCGACTATAGCTTTTTTGCGCGGAATCCTAATTACTTTTATTAAAATAAAAATAGCCTGAAATTACTCCATATATCATTAGCTATCCAGTAAGTCGCATCAAAATCCGTCAAGCCGTTTCGAAGATTAATCAGAACAGACAGACAAAAAAAACTATGTATATACGTAAGCAGAATATTGATTTTATTGATACATCTAAATATTTACGTGAAACTTGCCATAATGATAGATCATGTTCTTGATTAAAACATAGGATGTTTTTATCCTAGAAATGCACCTCCAATAATAGTCTATTGCAAAAAGCTTTTAACTCTTTGCCATGATATTAAAATTGTTGATATCTCACTATTCAGAAGCTTAATTTAACAGCTTCTGTGGAAATTCATTTCTTTTTTCAACAAATTGGAATTAAATTTCTCGCTATCTAAAGTTAATAATGTTAGTTTCCTAAACTCATGACTAAAAAAAAGGAAAATCCAACAGAATTTTTACACCAGCTCTATTAGCTAAGTTGAAAAAGATTTCTGCAAGATCATTGTCACTGTTAAAATACTGAAAATGTTTAAGAGGATAATTTTTCTGCTGAATTTATTCACTCATTAATCCATTTTTAGTAAAAACCTACATTTTAAATTACAAAAAAAGTAACCTAAATCCTCAATTATCAATTCTTTTCTTACTCGACTGCAGAAGGTTATGATTTAAGCAAGCTATATATGTATACATAAATGCACATATGTATGTATGTATGTTCATCTTTTTTTTATAACGTTGGGAAATGCATTTAGCCATACCTGCATACATACGAGTGGTTATGTGGGGCTCACCGGCAAAGCCAGTACTACCCAGTAAAACCCAACGGATCTTCCCCGGTCTTAATAGAACGTCGCAGGCCGACCGAGGTGAGCCTTGGCTTCGCGCCCGGCTGTATTTCCGGCTGCTAATGAGCACCAATGACTGTAAAGTTATGAATATCAATTCACACTTTACGAAGATATCGCTTAATACTGATAAAAACTTATCCAAATTGAGTACTTCTTTCTTTTCAAAATCTTTCAAAAATTAATCTTTAGTTTAAAAGATAATACAATAAATCATTAGGTAAACCTAATTTTATTGAACCTTTCTTCACATTGTTTAGTTTTCCGCTCACGAATCGTGGGAATTTTGTTTGTACGCTACTTTTCTTTACTTCTTTTATGGATAAACTGTCGTTTTATAGCACGTTCTTTTGTGTCCAAGGCAGTAGACATGGGTTCAATTTAGATCTAAAAGTTTACTCGCTTGTATTTTAAACTAGTGAAATAATTCAAAAAAGGTGTTAGTTTTTCGCTTGTGAACGTTAAAAATATACTCGGATAAGTTCTATGTTCAACTAAAGAAAACAAATTGGAATTTGAACATAAATACTTAATATCTATACCTACCCACATTCTTTGGGCGATAGCCAGAGAGAAGAGAGTAACAATAGGAAATATGCGTGTGACTTAAATAAAGGCGATTTTTTTTATAATGTTTATTGCTTTTGAATTAAGCCTATATTAATATTTTTTAATATAACTTCTTTCTGATTAAGAAAATAATTATTAAAATGTTCAACAACAGGTGGGAAATTCAAAGTAGTTGAAATGCAAGCCATTGATCAGACCGAATATGACGTCAGAGTAATATAACAGAGCGATTAGTGATTTTGTCGCTTATATATCGAGTCGTCATTTCTCTATGTATATCATACTGTGACGTCACAAGTCACGAAATGGCGAGTGTTTAAAGTATCCGTATGATATTTAAATTTTTTTTATTAAATTTTAGTATTTTGGAGCTGGATTTTTTTAAATATATAACGATGTAAACTGTTGTATAAAAAATAAAAAAAAAATTAAGCATATTCTCTATTGCTAAGACCTTTGCATACTTATCTCATTTCTAAAAATTTCATCTTCTTCAAATTATCAGCATAAAGGAGCGTCCTCAAACCACAATCCTCTTACCTCATGAAGCAGGCGTATATGTAAAGCGCATTTAGAATAGACTCTCATAAATGTTTCATGAAAAACATCACTTTTTACCCCAACCGTTCTCGTGACTTGTTGGAATGTGCACGAATAAACACAATATTGCGACGTTTTAGATACATACGGACAAATTAAATGAAATATTTAATGTTTGTATGTATTCATTTTAGAATATATTGTTTGTTTTCGTTTGTTATTTCAATCCTACTAGTTATGAATTGAGTTTTCAGCATCTCCCCTTAAATAATTATTTGATTAGCAATTTTAAGCCATTTTCAAATAGCCTGTATGATTTAATATGTTTCTATTGTATATATTTGATATTTTTTTTTAAATGTTTTCCTATGTCATGGTTTAGGGGTAGCCTAAATATACACATTTCACAAAAAGGCATTAGAATTGTGAATGTGTGAATTGTTATGTATATACAACACCATGTGTCAAATAATAACTATATACTCTCGCTGAATGCCGATTCTTTGGGAGATTCTCAAATATTTAGAGTTAATACTTTCTTAGATTTACCTGAATATTTGATATTTTATATAAAACTATCTTTTCGAATTTTTCCGTAGATTTATGTTCATTTTGGTTCCCGACATTTGAAATGCCTTACAGCAATCATGGTCACGTGAGAGACTATATGTATAGTAATACTGACCATTCGAGAAGACCGTGTGTCACATCCACAAATCCAGGTAGAGTGGTTCATTATTGTTTAATGTCGAACGAATCCATGGGCAAGAACAAAAAGCTCTATGAAGTACTGAACGGTTTAGCTAGAATCGTATATAAAGTTTTGTTTGCAGAATGGATTCAATACAGTTTCATGCTTTGTTATATATATTTTAGTTAAATTTAGTTGTTATTGTTATTTAGTAGTATTTTATTAATTTTAGTAAGTTTATTAAAATGACAATGAGTTAAATATTTGTTATGAGTTTTATTGTAGTTATGAGAGTCAAATATTTTAAAACATATGGTTTATTTTTGCAGAATTATTAACGTCTATAAAGCTGGAATGGTCAATTGGGCAGAATCGATTAAAAATTGCAGAAAATTAAGTGATCTTTTAGTGCTAAGTTGCTACTGCAAAATTGAATTGTACGTTCAAATAGCTTGATCAAAAATTAGAAAACTGCTAGCTATCAATTAAGCTAGCAGTGTACTAGTAGCTGTAGCCTTCTAATACGCTAACCGCATAACACAGCATCAAATCGATTTTAAGTTACGTAAATTGGTCGTTTGGACATTTAATAAGCACTGAGACGACGACGTACTGCTTTAAAATGTTACATTTCATACTCAGATTCGTATTTACACTATGTTATAACCACAGAGTATTTTTCTTTCTAGCATAATATAATTAGGAGTTAAATAGAAATGAAAGCTTTATTGCCTTCATTGTTTGCCCTTTAGTTAATCTTCGAATTGGTAAAGTAATCCACTTGCTTGGCAACCCTATTCACTAAATCCTTATAAGTATTCAATTAAGATATTTGTTTCGTTAAGAACTATTTTATATAATAATTAGCTGTTTCCCTCAACTTCTCGTATATATGTAATAAACAAAAAAATCTATCCCACGGGAACCATATCTTTTTCCGGGATAGGAAGTGCCTATGTGCTATATATCCAGACTATAATCTATCTCTGTGCCTTTCATGAAATAAAATTCAAAAAGCTGAAACGTTTTTTATTTACTAGCAGTTTTATTCAAAATTTCAAAGATTCGTGTAAACCTATAAAAGTATTATAATGTATCTGAAAGCAGTGGTAGCCCAGTAACGCACTCAATTGAGAAACCAAGTATGATATACAAACAAAGTAGGTATCTGTAAATATAATAAATATGTTAGGACAATAGCACACAGCACCATCTAGTTTCATGGTAAGCTACGAGGCTTGTGTTATGAATACCAGAGAGTTGATACACTACACGTATATAACTTTAAATACATACATATTATAAATATAAACACCTATGACTGCAGTACAAACATTCGTGGTCATCACACAAATGAATGCACCCAGCGGACCTCGAACCCGCGACCGCTGGCACAGCAAGTAGGGTCACTATAAACTGAGCCTAACGTGTCGTCTAAATCTATATATCTGTATTTGTCCCCTCTCCGTCGCTATTTTCTTCTTTTTTTAATAAAGACGATTAAAAATAGAAAAATCTTATTTTTGAGACATAAAAAAAAATTAAAACAGCAGCCAAAAGATTTACAATTGATCTTATCATAAGTCATATCTTCCTTAATTTTACAAATAGTTATAACTATAATGAAATAAGAAAACCTTTAGCCAAAATAATAGATAGTGCGTTCATATTTTACACATCACTCTACCTTGTACCCAATCTTTAACAGATGAAGACGATATACAAGAAATTTCCCAGAAGGCACATTCTTTAGGACGTATCGAATTAATTTACCTGAATACATATAAGATCCCTATTGTACATGTTGTATATGTGTAAAGTACTATTTATACCATTACGTAATTTAGGAATTAGATAGTCTATGAATTCGATTTCTGGTGAAAAAATATCAAATAAAGCTTGATAAGTCAAGAAGTTCTCTTAAAAGTACTTATTTTTAATAACTTACAAGTAATCCGTTCTTGCTTACTTGAAACCCCAACTGTTTTTACGATATTTAATTACTTTAAATTTGCTTATTATACTAATATTAGAAAAAAGTAAAGTTTGTAAGTTTGTGAGTTTGTTTGTAAAAAGTAATCTGTGGAACTACTGCACCAATTTAGATAGAATTTGGTAAGAAGATAGTTTCAGACCCTGGGAAGAACATAACATAGTTTTAATCCCGAATCATCTGAAGGGGGT
This sequence comes from Brenthis hecate, assembly GCA_951806755.1. Lineage (NCBI taxonomy): Eukaryota > Metazoa > Arthropoda > Insecta > Lepidoptera > Nymphalidae > Brenthis > Brenthis hecate. Next base: position 847,040 of record OX638259.1, read on the forward strand.
GAAAATGGGGATAAAAATTTACATGGGGAATCAACCTAGAGACGAACCCGAACGAAGCGAAGGTGACTCACCCTCGCCTCGTGCGAGTGTATCTATACTTGTGAGTCGCAAGTGTATTTATACTTCTAAACTAATATTATAAAGATCTAAAGTTTGTATGTTTGTGTGTTCACTAAAATTGCTGAAAATTCTGGCAAGTCTCTAGTACTCGTATATTATAAAGAGGTAAAAATGGTAAGTTTTGATGTTGTATGTTATCTCCGAAAATAATCATCCGATTTTAAAAATACTTCCAGCAATGCTTAGAATGGACTTCAAAACATAAGCTGTATAAATAATCCACCAAAATAAAAGGTCCTGTCGTAGTGACAACGACAGCGTAATTTTGTAATGAAAGTCAGCGAAAATTATTAAGGGATTTAAGAAGGTTTTATATTTTCGGATTTGAGCTATTCAATAAATGGCACGCATTATATTTGCCAAGCTATTATAAAAAAAGAAAAAAGAATTTCACTTGTGCATTTGTAATACAAATCAAATAATACAAATAATATATAAAAGAAAGTCGTGTTAGTTACACTATTTATAACTCAACAACGGCTGAACCGATTTGGCTGAAAATTGGTGGGGAAGTAGCTTAGACCCAGGAGACGGACATGGGTTTTTTATCCCGTTCGATTGCGTTCCCGTGTGACGTGACATAAAACTCAAGAACGGCTGGACCAATTTTTATGATATTTGAATTTTTGGATTTCTCTTAGTCCGGAATAGGATAATAAGTATTAAAACATCAGAAAGATTAACGAAAAAAAAATTATATGGCTAGCGCTGGCTAATAACTATTTATCTCTATTTAAAACGTACCTAGCGACGAACCCGAGCGAAGCGAGGGTGAGCCGCTAGTAGGAGATAAACAGAGGAATGCTATGGACTTCTAACTTGGGCGTTACTTACGACCTAGTACAAACCTATATATGGTACTAAAGTGCGATACTAAAAAGGCTGTAATTGTTTAAAATACAATACTTTTTAACGTTTAAATGAAAAAATATTCTACCTTTAGATATTTACTAAGCTAAAGATAATAATGTAGAAATTAAAATGGGACCCTTGACAATTGATATTTAAATACACAGTTATATATTATTATATTTAAATGCAAAGTTATAATAAAATATTACCATATTCCCTATAGCCCTATAGAGAGCACGTTACGTCACATTGCTTTTGATCTACAAAATAGATCAGAAAAATGTGTTCTTTTCATGTGTATTCTGCCAAAAATATGATGAATATATTGGGATGATTTATTTCCTATTTTTAGATTAAGTTTTTATACTCAGAGATATTAAGAAAAAACACTTTGTTAAATTCTACGAAGTATGTATATGTTTTTTCAGATAGTGGTTATGTTATGTGAGCTGGCATATGTACATACTTTAAAAGATTTCAAATAGCTTGCATTGATAAACCATTTATCCAATTGCGATGAAACTTTGGTGACTTATTTTGTTTTTACTCACGAAGGTTCTTAGCTCAAAAAAAATTTTTTTTTTCATATGTGTGTCTTCTATGCATTGGAAAGCGAAGGTAAAGAGGCAACGTCTCAATGAACTTGAGTGGTTGGACGACATTTTAAACGAATTTTTCTATTGAATTTTTCTATATTTCTATACACGAGCGGAGCCATAGGAAGAAACCACAATAAAATAGAATTTAGTGCATAACCTACGTAAGCTTCCAGCTTACCTTCAACGATAATATTTTTGACGATGTTATTATTAAACAATTCGTCATTGAAACTCACCAACAATAAGAAGACGTACAAACTAAAACCCCAATCTCATTAGAAATCTTATTTTTCTGGAAACTTTCCTTTTCTTCTAAATTTTGTTTTGTTTTGTCAACATTCGTTGAAGAAGGCTGCCTCGTATTTAATTATGTATGGTACATGTCTAACTATGCTTATTGCTTATCTTGAAATACTAATCTGCATATCTGTATCTGTATATTAAATATTATAAATGTGAAAGTTTGTGAGTGTAGGGAAATAAAAATATATAATTAAAATATTGTTGCCTACATTATTTATTTATTTTTTTATTTTATTTAATCATTTATTTCAAGTAATATTTACAAAAGGATCTTAAATATGTAAACGGAGGCCTGTCTATATTTATAATATGTGTGTATTTAAAGTTAAATATGTGTAGTGTATCAACTATCTGGTATCCATAACACAAGCCTCGTAGCTTACCATGGAACTAGATGGCGCTGTGTGTCCAAACATATTTATTTATTATGATAATTATAATAATCTTTCTATAAAAAGTCAGGGATTACTCCACAGACGAAACCGCTAACACAAAATAAGTTATTATCTTTATATCTATTATTCTTTTAATATAGAATTACACAATAATGTGCTTATTCATTAAGTTTATCGAACTTTTGCTTCTCAGTCTCTTTACCATTAAAAAAGTCAATAAAATCAAACAAAACCAATGCTGAGTACGTGACTGTTAACGGGGCTGCAGTGGCCATATATTTGGATTTAAACTTTCGGATAAATATTTGAGTTTTCTAAAAAATAATGAAATATATGAATTTGATATTTCATAATTATTATATTTTTTCTTTCGACGACATTTTTGTTGTACAAATATAACGCAAGCTAAGGGCTAAAACAAATCTACAAAGTTACACTACAATTATATATTACATTATTACAATTATAATTTATATAGTAGTTTTAAAAGTAAAATTAAACGTATGTAACTATTAAAATAAATAATTAAATAATCAAACACTTCACGTACTTCATTTTCCCATCTGTCCTCATAACATAAAACATTTGGCTACACGAGTATGTGCGAGTCACAGCCTAAAATCAATCAGCATCCAATTGTATAAAATTCGATACGATATCTTGTCTATTATTTCAACTATCAAATGCTAAACAAAACTTCAGAACATGACACTGAGTATTGCCAGATACAAAATCTAATTTCTCTGATTTAGATTACATTGAATTATTTAATTTTAAAATATTAAATGAGCAATTCTTATATTATATTAGTAATTATATTTCGTGTATCTCGGAAACGGCTCTAACGATTTGGATCAAAAAAAAAATCGCGAAAAAAAGTTTTAATGGTTAGTACTATTTCTCAAAGATGAGATATTTTTCCGCAGTAAAATATATCCTATATGTTGACCCGGATACCCGCTATCATTATACCAAATTTCATCAAAATCTGTTCAGTGGTTTTCTCGTGATCCGTTCCCAGACGGACAGATAAAAAATTTAAAACTATAGATTCGGTCTCTATATCGATAATAATGACTATTTCAATAAGATTTCCAAAAAATATTTAATTTACCGATTCGACTCAGAATTTTATAAAATAATTTATTCAACTATGCAAATACACCCTATTCCCTACACAACTACACGCTTTTTTTTTCTTTTAAAATAACTTTTTTTTCTAAGAATTAATATACGACAAAGGAATAACTAACTATCATGAACAAAACAAAATAAATTGATAATTTTGTATTATAAAAAGTATTTCCTTTTAAAATTTAAATATAAAAGGTAAGACAATATTTATTTATCCATTCCCGTACTGGGAATCGAACCCAAGCCTCCTGGCTGAAAGCCAGGTATCCTAGCCACTAGACCATACGGTGACCATTAAATTTTAAATTTCAAATTGCTAAGAGAAAGAACATTAAAGAACTACAAGTTTCATTTTACTAGCTTTGTTGATGCTCTTATATCTTTTGTTATGATTCATCAACCATTGGCCGTATATACTGCCTTTGCATTAAAATATACCATAGAACTTAGCAACAAAAATAATTTATATATGTAAAATCTTTCATATCAAGAAGGCCTTTCACGTTTTTAAGTTATTTAAAAGATCGATTAAACCAACGCGCAACGGTGTCAATAATTTGTATTCAGCCCTTTTTGACGTCCTACTGCTGGGCACTAGCCTGGAGCAAATTTTTAGTGACAACCCCCCTGGGTTGTGTTTGTTAATATGTTTTATGACTTAAAAAAATATATTTCGTCTGAAAAAAGAATGATTTATCCACCACATAGGGTCTCCTACTATCTCTAATATAGTTGTCATATAAATTACTAGCAACGTCCCTAGACAGCTAACAGTAAATAAATAAATATATTGGGACATTTACACACATCACCATCTAGTTTGTTTATCACCGTGCTTACCCTCAGTCTCCTTTGCCTCACCTGATTTCCACTTAGTTCGTAATGATCGCACTGGCAAGGGTGGTGGGGGAGTTGCTATTTACATTCGGAATCACATACCTTTCACTATACTTCATAAGTCCGATTCTCAATACTCTGAAACTTCTGAGCATATTTTAATTGAGGTATTATTTGGTTCTGTGAAATTGTTGCTGGGTGTTTTTTACAGCCCATCCTTATTAATCGATTATTTTGCAACCTTTGAAAATCTTTTAGAACAATTTTTACCGTCTGTTGACCACACCATAATTATGGGTGATTTTAATACATGTGTAATCAAAAATGATTCTCGAGCTAAACGTCTCCTAAACATCGTCAACAGTGCCAATCTTCAGTTGTTGAATTCAAATCCTACTCACTTTTTTCCTAATTGTACCCCGTCCCTTCTAGATCTCATGTTCGTCTCCTCTCCTGATTTTGTTATATCCCATGGACAATTTCCAGCTGACTCCTTCTCATATATGACTCCTTCTCATCTAGGTCATGACCTAGTATATTTATCTTATAAAATCCGTCCTCCCAAATTAAAACCTACGGTCGTGATGCGGCGTAGCTTTAAAAATTTTGACAACAACAAATTTTTGAATGATCTGAATGATATTGATTGGCAAACGATTTTTGACGCTGGAAATATTAATGACAAATTGGAAATTTTTAACTCATTTTTGACTAACCTCTTTGACAAACATGCTCCATTCCGCCCTATTAAATTAAAGCATCTTCCTGCACCATGGCTCACACAAGACATTAAAATTCTAATGGCTAAACGTAACGCAGCTAAATCTAAATATAAATTAAAACCTACAGAAGAGAATCTGCTGAAGTATAAACGACTCCGCAACCGATGCAATAAAGTATGTAGAGACGCTCAACGGAATTACATCCATACTGCAATAGATAATGGTAATCCTGCCAAAACCTGGAAGCTCTTAGAATCTTTTGGTATTGGTCGCAGATCTAGAAGCGTCTCTTACAATACACTTGATCTCGATGCTCTGAACAGATTTTTTGCCTCTGTCACTTCTATGGATAATAATGTAAGACTTCGCACACTGAGCCAACTCCATTCAACACCACGTCCTAATCATCCCATGTTCAATTTTACCCCTGTTAGCACTTTCGAGGTTAAGAAACACATCCTAGCAATTAAATCTGATGCTACTGGCAGTGATGGTATAAATCGCAAAATGATCCTCTTACTTCTTGATACCATTACTCCTGTACTTACCCATATTTTTAACTTCTCTCTTTCCTCCAATGAATTTCCCTCTACCTGGCAAACTGCTCGCATTATTCCTATTCCTAAGACGAAAAATCCCTCTTGCTTCTCCCACTACCGTCCCATTTCCATTCTCCCATTTTTGTCGAAAGCTTTAGAACGAATTGTGTTTAACCAACTCAGTGGCTATTTAGACCAGCACAACATACTTTCTCCGTACCAATCTGGTTTTCGAAAAGGTCATAGCACTGTGACAGCCTTACTCAAAGTATCCGACGATATACGATTTAATATGAGTGAGAAACTAATCAGCGTTGTAGCCCTGCTTGACTTCAGTAATGCTTTCAACACAGTTGACTTTAAACTCCTGTTAGCTGTGCTTGAATCCATCAATGTGTCAAGCGACGCCATCAGGTGGTTTAGCAGTTACCTGTACGGTCGTCAGCAGTGTGTCCATATTGATAATAAATCCTCCACCTACTTTCCTCTCTCAGCTGGGGTTCCACAAGGTGGTGTCCTCTCACCTCTTCTGTTTTCTATATTTATTAATACAATTTCCACACTTCTTTCATGTCCCTATCATCTTTATGCTGACGACTTACAGGTTTACACTGCGGGTCCCTCCAGTGAACTCAATAATACTATTGAACGGTTAAACAGTGACCTACACAAAATTTATTCCTGGAGTACGACGTATGGGCTCCGTGTTAATCCTATCAAGTCACAAGTCATTATTATTGGAAGTCAAAAGTTGACCAACAAGATCGACTTTAATACCTTGTCCCCTGTTAGGTTTGGCAATTCCGACCTAGCATACAGTAACGCCGTCAGGAACCTTGGACTGTTTTTCGACAACTCCTTCTCCTGGACTGTGCAAATTGCGGAGGTTAGTAAAAGGATGTTTGCTGCAATAAGTTGTTTGAGGCGATGGAAAAATCTGTTGCCTATTAAAACTAAAACTGCACTAGCTCACTCACTACTGCTACCAATTTTAGATTATGCTGATTGCTGCTACCTCGACGTTTCAGAGGAACAGCTTAACAAGCTCGAACGTTTGCAGAATATGTGCATCAGATTTATATTTGGTTTACGTAAATTCGACCACATCTCCGAATACCGTAAGCAATTAAAGTGGCTTCCAATCAGATTTAGGCGCAATTTGCACGTCCTTTCCATCCTTTTCTCCATCCTTTATAACCCAACTACTCCCTCCTACTTAAAGGAACGGTTTAATTTTCTAGGTTCGGACGTGTCTGGTTTCCAACTTAGGTCTCAGAGTGACAACCGTTTGAAATTACCATCTTGCACCACCAATTACTATGGTAATTCTTTTACCGTAAAAGCTGTAAAGCTATGGAATATGCTCCCCCATGATGTTCGCCATTCAAAGTCGCTAAATATTTTTAAACGTCGTCTAACTAATTATTATCTGTCTTGTTAGTTATTGAGTATATATGTATATACTATGTATTCATATGTAGTTATGTATCTATATGTATGTATGTGTATGTATGTATTTATGTATCTGTGTACGTATATATTATACGTGTATGTATATACTTTTGTCTTATGTATGTATTCATGTTTGTAAACGTAGTTCATCATGTCTGTCTGTATTTAGTGTTAATTGTACCGTCCCGTCTTCGATTCTTCTAATCCTTTCACCAAAGGTTGTCTGTAAGAGATTGCTCGTAGCAATAAGACCGCCTTTGCATGCCTATTTGTTATTTATTTTTTATTTTTATCTTCTGTAATCTTTTTTTTTTGTGTGTGCAATAAAGAATTTATCTATCTATCTATCTATCTATCTAGTTCCATGGTAAGCTTCAAGGCTTGTGTTATGGATACCAGATAGTTGATACACTACACATACATAACTTTAAATACATACATATTATAAATATAAATACCCATGACTGGGGTACAAACATTCATGCTCATCACACAAATGAATCCCCCCAGCGGCACTCCAACCTGCGACCGCTGGCACAGCAAGTAGGGTCAGTACAAACTGATCACACAAATAATAAAAATATAAAACCGCCGATAAAGTAAATGAACGGCCATGTTTCCCGAGTTTAATTAAAATTGTTATAATTGCTGACAATAAGCACTATTGTATTGAAATAAAAGTAGCACTTGGCGGTAATATAGCTTCCTATCAGTGAAAGAATTTTCAGAATCGGATTTGTAGTTTCAGAGAAACTCCCTACATACAAACTTACATACTCTACCTCTTTAGAGTATTAGTGGAGATTGACCACCTATTGGTTTAACTAAGTTCAATATGTCTTGTTTCAATATATGTATATCTTGAAAGGAAATTTCTGTTCACTTTAAAGTTTTTTTTATTGAACTTCTTATAAAATGAGACTGAAAGCGACAAATGCCTGAAACGATCGCCCGCTTGGTCTTACAGCAAATATGTCGTTGGAAATGCGAAATCGTCATTTTAACGAGATTTTTATTACTTTTAGTATACCTACGTATATACGTGCCTACTTCTACTATACGCCTACGTATATACGTAGGTATACTATGTATTATATATTCCTCTGTATTATACCTATGTATAATATATTATATATTATAGCTATGTATAATAGTATATACGTTATATAAAAAGGTAAAAGTAAATACCTTTTAATTTTTACCTTTTAATTTTTCGAGTTCCGTCGAAATGAGTTTGGACGAAAGTACCAAATTATGAATTACTCATATGCTCTTACTCGCATACTCTTGCTCCACTCGGGGTCGTCCCTAGTTACGTTTGAACGTTGAGTACTCGTATATCGATTTCTTAGATACGATATTTTTCCGCAATAAAAAGTCTCCTATATGTTGACCCGGATAACCAGTTAACATCATACACAATTTTATCAAAATCTGTCCAGCGGTTTTCTCGTGATGCGGTCCCAGACTGACAGACAGATAGACAAAAATTCTAAAAACTATAGATTCGGCCTCTGTATCCGATATTAATGACTATTTCCATAATATTTTCAAAAAAATATTATAATCTAATTCGACTCTGTTAGAAATTTATTATATATATAGCTGAATAATATATATTTCTTACAAACTAAAAACAATTTGTGTCTATTCCCAGAGTATATTTAGCATACGCTAAGCTACTTGTGTGATTTTTTTCGAATTCCCTCGATCGGTGTGATCTCATGACTTTCATGCATATTTTTTTTTACATCCTTAGCTTCCTTGATTTATCTTCACTTCTATATTGTGTAAGTTTTAGTTACATCTTCATAGTTTCCGGATAAAAGCTCAACATATTTTAGTGATATTTGATTATGGGGATAGTTTAGTTCCTTGAGTAAATATATTTTTACGCGAGCGAAGCCATATGCCAAAATTATAGCTTCAATTTTATTGTATTCTGAACATGGACTTTAGATCGCAACCAAGTCTGTAACTGACAGCGACAGAGTGTTTACAAGGAAACCCATTTGCAAAATGCATAGTAACGATATATAGTTTTGAAAGGTAATGTACGTCATCGCCAGTTGAAAGTTATACTTAAACCTTTCAGAAATCAGAAGTTACTGCACCACTCCTTTAGTTGTAATAGTAAATTTTTACAGGTTCTTTCAAAGAAAAGCAATTATATATATATATATATATATATATATATATATATATATATATATATATATATATATATATATATATATATATATATATATATATATATATATAGATGTACAGATTCGACTTAGAATTTTATTATATGTATATTTGAGTAGTTTAATATAATACTGATATTTAAATTTTTTATTTATATAAAATAAATAAAACAAAGTAATAAATTGACTATTTTTCAACAATTGCCAATTTCAAACTTATTACCAAAAAGGAATGACCGCAGACGCTATTTTATTTCGTAATCATAAAATAAGATTAGTAATTGATTTATTCGACTACTTATTTCTTATTCAATTTACTTATTTGTGTTTATTTTAATCTATATCTATACTTATATTAAAATTGTAACCAAGCCGAATCTGTACATTAAATATTTTTTGAAAAATCTTATTGAAATAAACATTATTATCGATATAGGGGCCGAATCTATAGTTTTAGAATTTTTGTCTGTCTGTCTGTCTGTCTGTCCGTTACCGCATCACGTAAAAAGCACAGGACGTATTTTGATATAATTTGGTATAATTATAGCTGGTTATCCCGGTTAACATATACGATACTTTAAAAAAAAATACAAAAAATGCATTGTAAGAGTATACTAATATGTAAAACCTAAGAATTTGGTTTTTGGTCATCTGGACGCGGGCGGAGCCGCGGGCAATGTTAGTCTACTATATAATCATTATTTTATTGGTACAACACTAAAGCTCGTCAATAGGTAATTGTTAAATGAAAAAAAAATCACTTGACAAACAAAGGAGAAAAAGAACTGTTTTATATATAGATACTAGCTGTAGCATTTGATTATATTATATTATATTTGATTATATATTCGTGTTTTTTAGTGTCGAAGGTATGTATTGTAAGTGATGCTTCTATCACCAAGCTTTGTAGTATTTTAAAGTAAGGAATTCCTATTTTACTTCAATTTTTTTTAAGTAAATCATTTTTAGTTTAATAAGATAAATCATGGTAAAACAGTCCCCAAGATTATTTTTCGTATACGAGTATTTAACAATTGAAGTCGGCGTACATTTTTACTTAAAAGTAATTTAATACTATATAATATATAATTTTTTTCAGAGGGTATAGGGTTAATTAAATATTATCCATGTTCCTTTCAAGCCTCGCTAAGCTCAAGTAAACTATTTCTATACAAAAAAAATCTCATTCATCGCTGCGTGAAATAAAAATGCGAAAAAACCAACAAACAAAAATATCGCGGGGATAAATACGTTAATATAACCTGTCTTTTATATTCTGTCACGTTAATATAAGCTGTTTTGTGGTCTAGTGGCTGGCATATGCGCCTGCAAATCCAGAGGTCGTGGGTTCCGTCATCCCACTAATCCTAGATGTTACCTACCAAATATTAAATTTTACCTTTTTCCGTACAGTAGATTCGTAGCCTATACGTTTCAGGACACACAAACACACAAGTGACCCTATAAGGGTGCCAATTTTCTATTTGGTGGTCTTTAAAACGCTCTAAAATTAAGCCACAGTCGATCGCTAATAGGGTATTACAAAATCTAATTTATAAATACAAGACGAGATGGTTGAGAGATGGGGAGAATGGTTTATTTCATTACGACAATAGAAAACTATAAATAATATGGATACGACAACAACTTGATAACGTAGCAATAAGGAAAACAGCAAATTAAATAGTATATTTCATCAGTTACTAAATAATTAATAAATAAATTAAATTTAGCTGAGAATAAACTAAAAGAAGAAATAGAAAATACTTGCAAGTTTAAAAAAGTTTACACCAAAATTAAAGTTTTTTAGAGCTTGGAATATTGCTTCATTATGATAAAAACTATGGCAACAAGATCTCTAATCAAGAACTTTCAATAAGTAAAGGCTATAGTGATTTTATGGAATGCATTCTAAAATTATTTATATAAAGAGCCCTTTATTTTCATTCAATACTAACTTGTTATTAGAGATAATGGAAAAAATTCCATTATACTAATATATACATAAAATTTAATAAATGAAACATTAGAAAACTAGATTAAAAAAATCGATAAATGTTTATTGAAGTTGAATTACACGATTTCATCGCTGTATTAAATTGATTTTATTTGTAACAATTAAACAAACGATAGTTGGGTAAAATAATTTTAATGAGAGCATTATATTGCTGTGGACAAAGGACTAGTTAAATATTGATTGCGATATCCATTCTATTCTATCATCTGCCCGAACCGAAGAGAATCGTTTAAAAACAGTTTATATAAATAATAGTGACTAAAGCATTGCTAACAGTCAGTGCCGCGACGTCGTCATCGCCAGCCGTAACCAGGCCGTGTTTAAAAACATCATACCGAGATATGATACTATGAGAATTTTCTCATATGAAAATGTCGTTATTAATTTGGATTTTACTATTTATCGCGGCTAACTGCGACTCTTCAAGTATAAGAATTAAACAGAATGTGACGAAACGTGAAGTAGACAGTAATTTTTTTCCAAATTGGGTTCCTTTTAAAAATAAACATGGAGACGAACTGGGTGAATTTATAGATGTTAAGAAGCCTAAGCCGAAGAAAAGGCTGGCGCTTCCCGTCAACTTCGTTTTAAAGGCTGTTGCGTCGGAAAGTGACGATTACTACGATAAAAGTCAAGGAGACGGTGAGGATTACTATGAAAAAAAAGAATGGTCCGATTTAAATAGACCTGCTCAATCCGTTGATGTTAAAATACATCCGTCTAATATTTCAGACATAGATGGTATAGTGAACATTATAACGAAACCGAGTAATAGCCCTATTCTTAAGGCCCTAAGTGGTAGACTAAAAACTAGTAAACAAAAGGTCAAAGAAAAATCTAAGCGTCAAAGTATAGATAAAGATTTAGAAGTTAAAAAATTAGAAGAAGTTAATGAAAATGTAGAATCTCAATCACAAAATGATGTGAGAAATGAAGAAAAAAATGAAGACGAACTTAAAGATGAGGAATTTACAAATGACAATAAAAAGGAAAATATTGAAGAAAGTGATGATGATATTGAAAATGAGAGAGAAGAGAAAGTAGAAAAACACAACTCGAACAAAAAAGATGAAATTAGTGACAAAGAGAAAGAATATAGTGATGATGAAGAAGATAGTACTGAAAAACAAAAAGAAGAAGAGGCAAAAGCTGAAGAACAACGACAATATGAGGAAAAAAAAGCGAAAATACTTAGTAGTGTTGACGAGTTAAAGGAAAGACATGCAAAAGAACAACAGAGTATTTCAGAAAAAGTAAAAGAAGAGGAAATGTTTAAAGATGAGTTAGATAGAGAATTGAAAAGGAGTAGTAACCATAAACATGATGATTATGACAAGTATACTCATACTAGTTCAAAATGGAAAAAGTTAACTGATGATATAGATTCTTCAGATGAAGATGAAGAGCCTGTTTTTAAAAATAAATATGAATTTCACCCATACAAAAGTACAACAACTTTTACAACAACAATTACGACAACTTTACCCCCTAAAAAGCCAACTACGCAAAAGCGTAGAAAAGAAAAAACTGTAGCTACTGGAAAGCTCTCAGTCTTTAGGAATCCAAATTTATATACAATATATGATGAAGAATATGATACAACAACTGTTAAGCCTACAAAACCTAAAATACAAAAACCTCGAAAATTTTCTTCAAGATATTCAGCGGCTGACAAAGATAATGTACGGATATCGTTGGTTCCAGCTGATGATTCAGAGGAAGGTGAACCAACACTATTTTATCCAAAGAAACGTGATAATATGCGTAAATCAAAGACCACAACTCCTATACCTGATACCACTGCTGACTCAAGTCAGGAGACAAGTTCCCTGACAGAGACGAGAATAAGTTCTGTTTTATCGGGAATAAATCCATCAGAACCAGGACCAACAGGCACTGGACCATCAGACACTTTTATATCAGCATCAAATACTGCTCCATCAGATGACGTTGCACCAGATACGACAGCATCTGACTCAAGTGATTCCACTCATGCTTCTTCTAAGAAAGAAGAGGCAAAAGATGGCGATTACCATCGAGTGAAAGGTTAGTCTATTGAATTAATATTAATATAAAGGACTCTTCATTTATGCTACACCGACATGCCTTGATTCATTATGCTTTAAAAATTAAGTAAAGAAATTATTTACATAAGATTGAAATTCGATATGATTCATTATGGAACACAAAAAATTATATTCAAAATTTTTTAATCCATTTAGTGCTAAAGTTTGTGTGATTTAATTATTTGCATACTTCGACAGATATTTTTTATATCAATATAATTAGCTACAGAAATCAAACTTGAGACCACAAATCGATTACGTTAGCAACTAAACACGAAAGAAAAACTAATCTATCTAAAAAAATTGAGGCGTCTACAACTTTAGTCTCTCCTGTAACCATGTTTGCTGTAAAGCATTCGAGACGTCGGGAACCAGAATATAAAATAAAACCACGACAACATTCGAAAAAAATATTTGTAAAATATTCGCTAAAAAAAGTATTATCTAAAATTATTTCGCACTAAACAAAATAAACGCTGAACATAAATATCTAAGTATATATACATCCTTTTACAACTTTCCCAATTTACATCATCCCTTCAAATCTATTTGACCTATGAAGTATCTGGGTAAATGTCGTACGCAATACTCTTTGGATACTGGACCAAAATAGACGATTCTCGAATTTGGGAATTGAAATTTTATGGTTGAATGTAATATTTTTCGGTCTGAAATGTTCATGACATATGCGAATACGTAATATATATCGCTAACAAGGGTTTTCAGTAACGTATATTTAAAATCATCGTTTAAGCTCTTCAATAAGAGATGCTTCAGAACGACATAATTTCTATTAACTTAATATTGAAAATATTTATTTTCAGTAATTTCGAGTGCAATAAATGGTAAAATAGTAATTATTTACATATCTGTGCATGCCTACTACTACGCGGATTTTGTTCTCAATTTCATGGGTTTTAATTTTTTTGGGCATAACTCTGATTTTTCTGAAATAAAAGTAGCCTAAGTACCTCCTTATAACATCAGGTATCTGCCAGTGAAAGTCTCGTAAAAATTGGTCCAGCCGTTTCGGAGATTAGCCGGAACAAACAGACAGACAGATTTTTTTATTAGTACCGTATAATATGCTTTCATTTGCATTTAGTAAAAATCTGTTATTTTTACATTACAAACAGACACTTCAATTTTATTTATCTGTATAGATGTATACAAAACAGTATGAACATGAATGTTCATGTACTAAACACAATAAAAATAACTAAGTAACATGTGGGGTATAAGTCAATATATTATTTACGTTACAACGTTATGATAAAAACTTAGAAAAACTAATCAATTTTTTATTAATTTCAAGAAAGGAAAGAAATCCTTTGTACGTCTGTACAACTTTTTTCATTATCGACAAAATCGCTTCTTTATATTTTTAATTAGTTACCCAAATTCGCTTTAAAATAGTAATTAAACGATCAAATTATAGTAATTACGATGTTAGTACAGATTTTTTAATTAATATAGTAAAAATGGTACATAATGGTACATAATATATTGTACGAGTATTATTTATTCCTATATAGGCCAAAATATCGTTGGTTCACAATTCATAAGCTTATTCATGATTACGTGACCGTTTCGTAACATTAGTTATAAAGGTGTATTTTTAAAACTTTCAATAAGTCTGTATCAAATTCTTGAACAAATTCACCTCTCAGGTTTCACAGACTCCAACACTTTTATACAACCAGAACGATATGTCGAATACCAGCTTATGTACAGGCTTACAACTAAAAAGGTACTTGCAAAAGAAAGATTTTTATACATACACTAGCGACTTAACCTCGCTCCGCTCGGGTTCGTCTCTACGTTTTGACGTTTAGTATAAATTTCTCAGAGATGAGATATTTTCCCGTAGTAAAAAGTATCGTATATGTTGACCCGGATAATCAGTTATCATCGTACCATATTTTAACGCTAGACACAAAACTACAAAGTAAACTACAAACTAGAGACAAAAATTCTAAAAACTATAGATTCGGCATTGGTATCGATAATAATGCTTATTTTAATAAGATTTTTCAAAAAATATTTAATGTACAGATTATGCTCAGTTACAATTTTATTATATGTATAGATTTCTTGTGATTTCGCTTTTGAAAAAAAATAGCGTCATTATTTTAACGGAACTTTCACTGACTGAAAGTAGCATAAGCCATATACTAGAAAAGGGTTTTTACAAAAAATTAGATTGGAGTTGAGTATTGGTACAGAAAGAGAAGAATTAAGAAAAAGAATTAAAATGAAATGCTGTTCGTTGACGGTTGACTTGACAACTTATGAATTGAAAACTTATGAAAATTGAAAAAAATTAAGTCTGTTTTGCTTTTTCTTGCATGAAATCAAAGGGTCAGGATGACGTTTCTCTCAGATCATATAGAAGACATTTAGATTCTATCGAACAGTTAAAATTACTATAAATAACATTTTTGTACGCGATTATACAAGTATGTTGGTGACAGTGAGATGACGTTGAAGCTGACTGAAGGGTCGCTATTAGAATATAAAAAGTAATATTTTGCAACGTAATGAGCTTAGAATATAACGATGCATCATAAAATGTGTGGGAAGTAATACATACTTCTTTTACATTATTTCTAAGAACATTTTCTGCTCATAAAATATATGGGTTTTAAGTTAAAGGTTTAAATGTACCTGCAGTACCCGCGCCCGCGTTTAAACTTTCGATCGCTATCAAACTTCAAAGGATAGCTAATCTGAAAATTTCATCAAAATCCAGCCACTTTGGAGTCCATATCTATTTTGGGGGCATACATACACACATCGATTTTTATATATTATTAGATTAATCATCACTTGCTAATAGGGTATAAGAAAACTTTTCATGGGAACCTGCTAAGAAAATCTACCTTAAAAGACTTTAATTTTTATAATGTATGATTCTTTTAACCTTTAAATTTTGATTTTTTCGATTTGATTCGACCGACCTAAAAAACCTAATTGATTTTATCTGACTTAAACTGAATAGGTACAGAGTATCTTTAAAAATTTTTTATATAGTTACAATATTTAAAAACCATATTTAAATTCAGTAATTCGAAAAATAAAACTAAAATATGAGACATAAAACCAAGGAATATTTTTTTAAAATTATAAAAAATAGTATCTACTAATAAACAGTATGTAGTTGTATACAAATTACAAGCTCCATAATTATACAGTAACATAATACAAGTAAGAGACGGGTACTAATTGGGCCGCATTTATTTAAAAAGTTCAAACTAATTCAAAATATCACAATAAATACATACATATATATTAATATTATATGATATATATACATATTAATATTATATTTTTAATAGAAAACTAACTTTAATGAAATACAATTTTCAACAGTGTGGTAGCCCAGTGGCAACGCGTTCACTTGGGAAACCGAGTGAAGCGGGTTCGAAGCCCGGGTTTCGCACTTCTGATATTTTCATGTGTGTATCATTTCCGACCATATTACTACTTGTCTTACGGTGAAAGAAAACATCGTGATGAAACCTGCATGTCTGAGAGAACCTAGCAAGTTTTTGAAAGACATGTGAAGTCCGCCAACCCGCACTTGGCCAGCGTGGTGGACTATGGACTGACCCTCCTCGTATTGAAGAGTCCGTGCCCAGCAGTAAGACGTTAAATAGAGCTGAATACCAATTTCAAAAATAAAATATGAACTAGAAGTATTTAAAATTAAAGCTAATTATAAAATTAAAAGATATAATGAATGCATTTTAAAATAGAGTGACAATACTAATTATAAACTTTCGCAGTGAAATGTTAGCAAATTAGCGAAGTTGATAAAATAACACACAATCCCTTGTCCCTCGAACATTACTCATTTTATTATGTAGATACGACCATGCTCATGTAATACTACGAGTATGATATTCCTTTCAGCTTTTTATCTCGAACGAAAGAAGTTTTTAAATAAATTTGTATGAGACAGGCATTTTTATATGACTAATGTTCCCCAAAATTGTCAAAATGTTACCCAAAATGGTGGAAATTCAACCATAATCATAATTGATAATTTGAGGAAAATATATATGAATAGAATTCACCTATCCATATAAAAAAAACTTTTTCCAAAATTTTTATTGATAACACTAAAGCTTGTCAATACACAAAAAAAAATCAGTTGAAAAACAGAGAAAATAATACTGAACTGTTGACAAACAGAGATAGTACACATTGTATTGATTTTGTCTTTTCCTATTTATATATAGATACTAGCTTTTTCTAGCGCGTCCGCTCGCTTAGATTATCTATTTATGGATGATTACTTCTCTAGACCACCGAGGCAGTTGGTATGATAAGCTTTCATACAAAATTCTAACCGCCTTTTCCCCCACTTAGGATTGAATTTCCACAAATCCTTTCTTGCCAAATATCTATATCGATAATCTACCCGCAACGTAAATTTAAATACTTTTTGAGATCTCATGATTAATCAGTGAATTGTATTTATTATCTATACAGAAACATTTTAAGCAACGTTATACTAAATTTATTATAAAAATTAAATAATAATAAATATTTTGTTTTAAAATTAAATAAATACGTGTTTTAGTATTTTTCGAAATTTATCCCATATGAGGGTAAAATAGGGGATGAAAGTTTGTGTGAAACCTACTTTTTAGAGATTTTCCGCCGCGGGCTCTGGTAGTAATAATATAAAAACTTTGAATTGCAATTCAGCAAGAGTCGTTGAAAAGACAAACTTAGGTGTCACAATAACCTCTCTAATAAAATAAACAGTTCAAACTCCATACATGTTTAAATACGAAAGCGAACCCGTGACATTCGCTATATAAATCTTTACTAAGTAATTACCACTGCGCCAGACCACTCACAGTTAGCAGAACTGTTCTAGAAAAAACTTCAACGCTTTCATTATAAGTATGAATAATCAAATTACTCTGTGGCTGATTTTACCGGCAGGTGTGGGGATGAGACCGTAGACCGTGACATGGAACCATTGTAATATTTGCCAGTAAAAAGTTTTAATAGATTCTATTGATTTTTTCTTAGATATTGCAAGTGGTGGCTCTCCGATATCATACAAGACGTAATTTAGTTTCGTTTTGAAAAATGATAAGTTAATCTAGATTGTTAAATTATCTAAAAATCTGACCAAATACAAAATATCTACAAAATGTCACGTAAAGTTTTAAAATGATAATTTTTGAGCGAATAATAGGTTGGTGTAGCTTTTTTTTCACGTTTAGATAGTTTAGCATAGTACATATTATATGTTTTAGATTTAATATAGTTATTTTTTTTTTAAATGTATCATACAGCATAGACCGTGAGCTCCTTTATTATTACAAGCTTTTATTTAACTTGAAATGTTTTTTTGTTCGTGTCAAATCTTGCAACTAATTTTAAAGCAGTTATCGTCAACCGATTGAGCTGAAATTTTTCAGACACGTTTAGTTTGGACGACAATGTGTGGTTAGCTAAGTGACGTCACTCTAAATACAACATGGCGGACTCCCAACGATGACGGGTATGTTTTTTATGCACTCTCATGGTATATATATCAAATGAAAGGTTTTGCTGAGAAGTAAAAACTATAAAATGAAAATAAATTAGTAGTAAAAAAGTATTTCTAAAACAAGCTATTATTTAATTGCTCTTAAAAAAAGAAAAAAAAAAACTTTAAATTAAATCCAACCCAACAATTTATTATATTCCACAATTTAATTGATACATATGTAAAACACAAACGAACCTATCCCACGGGAACCGTATATTTTTCCGAGATAAAAAGTAGCCTATGTGTTATTCCAGACTATAATCTATCTCTGTACCAAATTTCATCCAGATCCGTTCAGCCGTTCTGACGTGAAAGAGTAACAAACATCCATACTCACAAACTTTCACTTTTATAATATTAATACGGATAAAATCTTGTCGGGAGATTTACCTGTGTAGATAAACAAGAATTCAATATGTAACTTGATCTTGCCATAAGCAATTCTAAGAAAAAATAATATGTTTATTTTTTATAAAATAGCAGAAAAATCTTCTACATGTGAAAACACTTATGCCTTAAAATTTGAAAGCAATCGGTAAAAAATTTTCGGTGTTATTCTGCTTGGCATTATTCATATTTTTATGTTTTATCACACTGTGTAAGAAAATATTTTATCAATTAAATCTATAATCACTCGTGGGAGTAACGAAATGATACTCGATTTCACAGAGTTAATTGAAATTTATCTGTATCATTATACTATTATATTACGAAATTCTAATTAGCGTGATCAGTATTCACTTGTAATTAGTTAAATTGTTTCTATGGGGAAAGTACCTGTTCACTTTACCATTTTTTTTCTAACCCCTTCTTCATGGAGCGTTGCGGGATCGCTTTCGCACTCAACCGCGATGCTCCGACGGAAGGTCTGCCGAAGCAGACCACACGACCAAGGGTTTCTCCCATAGTCTACTCTACTATCAAGAAAGCACCAGGAACAACCCGCATGACAAACGACCCACCGAAGTGGACCACCTCCTACTGACGCTAATGAATACACAATATGATCATAGTGAAATTATAAGAATTCCGTTTTTAACCTTAAAACGTTTTTTAATGTAAAATATTGATACAACTTCAGAGAACTACAAAATTAATCAGATGCTCTACTTAAAAACATAATTGATTCGCAAAGCATTTTCGTGTATGACAAATTAGTTATCGGCCTTAGAGGTCACACGATTGGTCACAAACAAATTTCTCAATAAATAAATAAACTGACGGACATTTACGACACAGCTAAAAGAAGAAAGATGAATATAATTAAATCAATGACCTTCCAGAGTTTGTCAACTCATCTATTTCGACATTTTTGATAGCATTTAAAAATTTTCATCCCGACGCGAATTAGTTTTAATTGGATAGAAAATGGTTTTAAAATAATTATTAAATTTTTAGACTATAAAAACTTTTTAACAAAAAAATAAAAACCGACTTCAAACAAAAGCACTAAAAATTAAAAAATAACTGATTGGTAGTTTTCATTTACTATACATACCTAATCAAATATTTTCGAAGTCGGTGTGCTTTGTTTTGTATGGGTTGGCACCGATTTCGAAAATATTTGGTTAGGTATGTATTTAATAAGTAGGCTTTAATTACTTAGCCAAAGCACACCGACTTCGAAAATATTTGATTAGGTATGTATAGTAAATGAAAACTACCAATCAGTTATTTTTTAATTTTTAGTGCTTTTGTTTGAAGTCGGTTTTTATTTTTTTGTTAAAAAGTTTTTATTTTTCCCTTTTTAGTGTAGACAGTAGTAGCAAAGTAAGGATTCTAACGTGTTAGGCTTGTCAAATCAAACAAACTAAGCCCAAACTCAAAGTATCTACTATTAGCCGTTGAAGACTTCCACCTATCCACCTTCTGGCCTTGCCATCAGATCAGGTCAACAACACCGAACCACTGTACTATCAATGGAAATAGAAATACTTGCAAAGTTTCAAGTCAATATGACAATTAGAAGTAGGTTAAATTCATCATTAGTTGTTTTTCCACCCTTAGGGGTGGTATTTTTTTTTTGAAAAAAAAAAAAAAAACATACAGTCGAATTGAGAACCTCCTCCTTTTTGAAGTCGGTTGAATATAGGGATTTCATTTAAAATTCTGTGATTCTTTTTGGTAATTTATATAAATGTATTAACTTTATTCCTCACTGGGAGATTCGATTAATTAATTATAATCTATACTAATTTGATAAAGCTAACGACATAATTTGTTTTTTTTTTTGTTTATATAGTTCATTCACTTTAAAAAATTTCATTAACCTTCTAATGAACCTGCTTTCGTCCACTGCTGGATATAGGCCTCTCCAATAATACGCCACAGAGCTCGATCTTCAGCTCTACGCATTTAACCGCTGCCAGACACTTTGCGTATAATATCGTCAATCCACTTTTTGATGTGATGGTCTATTTATCGAGGAAGTAACATGATCGAAACAAGTATTGAACACTTATGGTAATCGAACCTATGATCTTTGGTGTCATACACGTACACCACTGTTCCACAACAGACCTTAGAATTCATTATTTGTCACGGAATATTGCGCAAATCGTAATTTACTAAAGATAATTGAAGATGAAAGTATAAAAAAGAAAGTTTAAATAACAAAACTGAAGTGTTTGAACATAACAAAACTTTAACTATTTATTTTAAATAAACATTATATAGGACTAGCAACGCACCCTCGCTCTGCTTGGGTTCGTCCCTAGCTACATTTTAATGGTTAGCATAGATTTTTCAGAGATGACATATTTTCTAATGTAAAAAGTATCCTAAATGTTGACCCGGATAACCAACCATCATCATACCAATTTTCATCAAAATCTGTTTAGTGTTTTTTTTCGCAATGCGTTCTCAGACAAACAAACAGACAAAAATTCTAAAAACTATAGATTCAGACGATATAGATAATAATAACTATTTCAATAATGATTTTCCAAAAATATTTAATGTACTAATTTGACTCAGTTACAATTTTATTATATGTATAGTGTAATGTTAAATTAGGTATTTTGATATGACAATAGATTGTATTGTACCTTTAGAAC
The DNA here is from genome assembly GCA_951806755.1 of Brenthis hecate. Lineage (NCBI taxonomy): Eukaryota > Metazoa > Arthropoda > Insecta > Lepidoptera > Nymphalidae > Brenthis > Brenthis hecate. The sequence goes on from OX638259.1 coordinate 868,878, forward strand.
ATATTCTATTGGATTACGAAAGTTTGTATGTGTGTATGTTTGTTATTCTGTTAGGTACCTAAAGGTAAAGTAAATTTTATTTAATTACTTTGGTCTATCTGGTATATCGACTTCGAAATTGTATTTTGGACAGCGGCTTAGAGAATATGACTTATTGCTCTCGCTTTGAGGTAATGCATATTAGCTATAAGTGGCTGAATTTTATTATATTGTTATATTATTTATATGAATTTCCATACGCAATAATTTGAAATTTTATTTATACAGATGTATAAGTATCAAACATCGATGAAAAGAAAATAATTTAACCTCTCTGTCTAATTATTTTAATTAGAAAGAGATGTAATAAGAATGAAATTTTTATACACTTAATAATATAGAAATGACTGATAAAAGTGTCATTACTATAAAATTTATATCTTTGGCAGGTGGCGGTAAAGAAACAAGTGAAGAGCACGAGGAGACACACGAGGAACACGGCAAGAAGGCGTACGAGGTGAGCTCTACGTTCTAACATGCTTATTGTATATTAATAAAATCTATAACTCATATTTATATAATACTTTCTTAGATTAAAAATCTCAAATATTTGACATTTTGATGCAATGCTTTACAGCAAACATGGTCACGGGAGAGACTAAAAACGGGAACGAAATTCAAAATAAACAAGCGAAAAAAACCGATAGTTTTATTCATATTTTATATATTATGACCGCTAAGCATATATAACTTATATATATATATATATATATATATATATATATATATATATATATATATATATATATATATATATATATAAGCATATATAACATAAAATAATTACTATTAAATATTATATTACTGTAAACCGACAGTAACTGAGACTTTGAAATAATTTAATATTATTTAGGATTCTGTATCGGCAATATAAATAGACATTTAAAAATAAATGTTTTTTTATATATATTTAGATTAAAATATAAGGACTTCCATACAATCTTTAAAGGACAAATATTCTAAAATCCTTAGTGCCCTTCGACTTATAACTAACTCTCGTAGAAAATTTCATGCTTGTAATTCAGCGGTTTATTTAGATGGTACGTTATCTCTCAATCAGTTATTGTTAGTGTTATTAACTAAATATTAGCGATCTTTTCAGACGTTGCCTAGTTAGAAGTCATAAAACAAACATACATATATATACATACATATTATTATGAATATTTATTCTCTTATCGTACGTTCAATTAAGATTATTAAATCACGAACTATCCGATATCAATCAATATTAAAATTATGATTTTTTTATCAATTTTTTTTGCCAGCAACTTAAAGTTTCTAAGGTCTCTGACATGAACGAATTTAATTCGTTCATTGTCTCTGATATATGTTTGACTTATATGTGCCACATTCCAATGTATAGTAATTTACTTAAAATTAAAGACATACGTAAATTAAAGTTAAATCTATACATCTTTATATATATATATATATATATATATATATATATATATATATATATATATATATATATATATATATATATATATAATAAAATTCTAACTAAGTCGAATCTGTACATTAAATATTTTTTGGAAAATCTTACTGAAATAGACATTATTATCGATACAGAAGCCAAATCTATAGTTTTTAGATTTTTGTCGGTCTGTTACCGCGGGAAAATGTCTCATTTCTGAGAAAAAATACAAAAACTGCAATGTATGAGTATACTAATATGTAAAACTTAAGAATTTGGTTTTTTGGTTATCTGAACGCGGGCGGAGCCGCGGGCAATGCTAGTAATAAAATAAAGACATAGTAAAAAATTAAGGAAGAAGAACGATTACATATTATATACATATATACCTACCTACGTAAGGCCTCGTTGATTACCACCTACGCCTAATTTCACGTGGTATGATAATAAAAAAACCTTTAATAGTTGTTGAGGCTTTCACTCTTCTCTTTGCAGTAATATTATTATTGGAATTAATTCAATAATATGACACACAAATTGACATAATATGTATATGTATGGATCCTCTAAGGATTTTGCTTTTGATATATAGAATCTTAAAAATCTATGCTACATTTTTTTCAAAACAAAGCTTTGCTTTTTGAAAATCTATTATTTTTTTATTAATTTATCTATACATATAAATAAAAATGATTATTCCTATGTTTATCCTCTATGCCTTCCTAAAATATTGATCCGATTATGATGAAACTCTGGTGGGTTATTCTGTATACGCTTTCGGTTCCTGGCGCAAAAAAAGAACTTTTGTCTTTTATGCGTTCGTAAACCATTCAAGCTTAGGGTCTTAATTTATAACAAAAATGATATACTTTAAAAAAACACTTTAACTGACACCTCTATTCTACTCTTTACGGTGGAAATAACAAGACTCTCCAAAATTAAAATCGAATTGACAGTATTTATATGAATTAATTGAATTGGTGGTTAGTTATACGGGTTCAAGTCCCGGGTCGCGCACTTCTGAGATTTTCAGGTGCGAATAATTTTAAACTCTAAAATCTGCATGTGTGAGAGAACGTATTTCTTAAAAAACGTAATTGTCTAACTTGATCCCCCTCGTATTGAAGTGAGAAAACCTAGAGGTCTGTATCTAGCAATAGCCCACTTTATGCAATAATTAAAAAAAACGAAAAGAAAAACTAGGAACCTTCTTTTTTTGAAATCGGTTAAAATATATCACCCAAAGAATTGAGATATATATTCCATATAATATCCCGAGCTATCTACGTACATCATTCATGAGACAGGTAAGTCATAAAAGCTTTCGAAAGTCAATAAACACACTTTTACGACGGCGACGAACGTGACGATTACGTTACGTTTTACGGTTACGTATAATGGAACGAATGTATCAGTTTTGTTACGGCTGTTTCGTGAATGGCGTCTGAAATTGTTAAAAGATTAGCTTTTACTGATCTAATAATCTCTTATTTGTTTTATTATTTTCATCTCAAACTGGAGCTTTTATATTTAATTATCGGAATTTTAAACGTTGATTAAATTGTTAATAGTACTACCTGTTCCTACCGGTGGTAGGACTCTGTTTTACCGGTGGTAGAACTCTGTCAAGCCTGAGCAGTCCGACTGGATGGGCCACCCCCCCCCCCCCCCCCCCCCCCCCCCCACCACAACCATCTTACACCGCCTTATCTATTTCTCCCGCCAAGCAACAGTGATGGCATTGTTGTGTTCCGGTTTGAAGGATAATGTAGCCAGCGCAATTACAGACAAGAGGCATATCATCTTAGTCCTCACAGTGACAACGCACTTGCGGTTCTGTATTTTTGTAACATAAAACCTAAGTGTATGAACCGTAGGTGTTATGGGCGACAGGTACCGCTTTCCATCAGGTGGGCTGTCTGCTCGTTTGTCACTGAATAACATAAAAATAAGTTCCGTTTTGCTATTTTACGTCTGCTACAATAAAGACGACAGATATCGTCAGATATGTATATGTCCTACTTGCGACTTACTCTCCCTTCAATAGGATGCATGATTAGGTATCCATGTAGCACATCTGTGTATTAATTAGTCTAAGTTTAGCCGTATAAGTATAGCTAATCAGCCCCCAAATGATTGACTGACCAAATGAATGCCTATTTCGAAACTAATGTTTCAATATCGATTTACAAATGCAATTTAATGCAATAAATTGATTTGAGCTGAGATATGGAAAAAATTATCGTCAAAAGTGTCATATCTCAAAAAAAATTTATTAAGGCAGCTCTGTGGTAGCGCGTTCACTTGAGAACCGCACTCGCACCTCTGATGTTTTCATGTGCGAATTATTACCACTTGTTTTACGGCAAAGGAAAACATCGTGAGAGAATCTGCATATCTGAGAGAACCTAGCAAGTTTTTGAAAGTGGTCAGCGTGGTGAACTAAAGCCTCATTCCCTTTATATTAAAGGGAGACCCGTGCCCAGTAGTAGGACGTTAAAAGGGCTGGATATACTATGTGAACCTAAACGTTTCCTTTTAAGTAAACTTTTTTCTTCTCTTTTTAACTCTACTAATAATTGAGAATATCCAAAAATACGAATGACAAATATTCGCTCAAAGAAAGTCATAATGCATTTGCAGTAAAAACTAAATAATCCACCATTAGGGCTGAATACTTGAAATATGGGTCTACCCCAAAAGTAATTAAATTAAAATCACCATTTAGAAAATATCATAAAACACTCAAGTACCTCTTTTCTGAACTCGGTCAAAACTGAAATGAGATATTTCAACGGTTCTATTTTCGGTTTATAAAAGTACGAATCCATCGAGATCTAATATCGCGGTATTGGTATTTGCAAACAAGTGAACTCAATGGTCTGTGATTGCAACGAATGTGAATGCTTTTTGATTACGCCTACTAAATATTGCTATTTATTGTTATTGAAAAATTCATATTGTATTAATATGAGAACACGTTTGGCTCAGTTGGTAGTGACCCTACTTGATGTGCCAGCGGTCGCGGGTTCGAGTCCCGCTGGGGGCATTCATTTGTGTGATGAGCACGAATGTTTGTACTCCAGTCATGGGTGTTTATATTTATAATATGTATGTATTTAAAAGTTATATATGTGTAGTGTATCAACTATCTGGTATCCATAACACAAGCCTCGTAGCTTACCATGGAACTAGATGGCGCTGTGTGTTAATGTCCCAACATTTATTTATTTGTTTATTTAATAACGTGCTGTCGTTCAAATTGACTTCCCTTCAAGATGTTTCATAGATAATTGATATCGTGGGGATAGATCGTAATTTAAGTACTTTTACATGGCAATACTAGAAAATAAATAAAACTTTGAAAATTGGGCAGGATCTGTCGGGTTAGCTTCCTATAATATAAAATGTAGAAAAGCCGATCGGATTCCTCATCGTAACATACACAAAACTTACAAAAACTCCATTTTCATACAATTTTGACTCATTGCTTTTTGACATTTTCCATACAAATTAATCCAAATACATACCTGTATTTTGATTAATATATAAAAGCAGTTATACAAAAAATATGTATAGACTTATTACTATATATATATATATATATATATATATATATATATATATATATATATATATATATATATATATATATATATATATATATATATACTTACAAAAAAACTGATGTAAATTATTTATTGATGTATTCTAACTAAATCGCTAAAACGGACGTGTCTAGGTACTTGCTGTGATCCTAGACTGCCCCTAGGGTACTGGTACTTATAATAAGAGGGATATAATAACATATAATCATATTAAATCAAAATATCTTTGAAGCATAAATAACAATATTTGTTTTGAGTAAATATTATGTTTAACTTTATTAAATCTATAATAAATTGAAATTTACTGCAAACATATACGGTTATTATTCAACTAGCGACTCACCCCGCTCGGGTTCGTCCCTAGCTTGTTTCTCCATACAAACTGTTATCCCCATTTTCACCCCGTTAAGGGATGATTTCCGGGATAAAAAGTATATCTATCCTATCCTATATCCTTCCCAGGCTCTAAGGAAAACCAACTGACTAAAACTAAGTCTTTCACTTTTTACGATTATATATACTCGTAATTTTAAGCTATTAAAAGATCGGTTCGATTTAACCAACTAACAATCAATATAAATTATTAATTATATAAAATAGGATTTACATGTATTATTGTAGATTCATTATTTTATTCTTTATGTTGTCATTCTGATACAAAATACGTATATATATAAATTCTTTAAGTTTTTCTGACGTTGTTATCTTGAGTGGAAAAAGGGCGGGAGCAGCGTTGTATTTTGTTTCATGACTTTTAAAATAATGCGTGATGCGTCATTCCTTTTTGTAATGTCGGTTGAGGCGTTACTCTGACTCTGTATAAAATAATAAAAACTGTGTGCTGTTACATCGAATTTTACTTGGACTCTGACCTACTTCTAGATAGACACGTCATGATTTTCTCCTGACCGATTCCGGCCACGGCGGCCAATCTCATTAAGACTAGCCAACTGCGCAGGAGATATTATAGTGCACAAGTGTACGCGCAGACACAACGTGCACTCTCTATTCCTGTCACTCTCATACTCCGGTGGGACGATTACTCGACACGACCAGTGAGAGTTAAGGCGCAGGACCGACGGCTTTACGTGCTCTGCGAGGCACGGGAGTGGAACACCGCCAACTTCCCAACTTCTGGCTGTTACTGAGGCTTACTATACAGAAAGACTCAATAACTAAACTTGGCCCGACCCGGGACTCGAACCCAGGACCTCCGGGTGTGCAGATATACATGCTAGCCACTACATCACCGAGGCAGTTCTCATCATACTTGTTTATTGTTTAATAATCCACATAATTAATGTTTATAGTCAACAATATATCAAAATTGAATAGGTTACAAGAACAATACATATATAGGTAAGGTGTTTTCTTGTTACATATAAATATTATGAAACATGAATACGACAATAGAAATAAAACAAAACAAACAGACAATGCCGTTTAAATATTCATTGTAATTTGTGATCATTTGTTCGATATTCGGCTGTGAATCATGTTATCTTAAGTACATTGAAATGCACATGGATATAGATATTTTTATAATTCAGCTTTTTGAACATCCCACTATTGAGCATGCCTGTCTCTTTAATACGAGGGGGATCAGTCCATTGTTCACCACGTTGGCCAAGTGCGGGTTAATGGACATCAGGTGTTTCGAAAACTTGCTAGGTTCTCTCAGACATGCAGGTTTTCTCACGATGTTTTTCTTCACTGTAAAGCCAAATCTCAGAGATGCGAAACCGGGGTTTGAACCCGCTGCACTTGGTTTTCAAAGCGAGTGCATTACCACTGCCATGATAGATATCAGTTGATCTTTACACCAAATATTTCACTATTACAAACTTCAAATAAAAAAATAGGACGAAGATTGACGAGGGTTGGTTGTAGTCTTTATTGTATATAGATGCACTAAGTAGAAATAAAGTAAAAAATAGGTTTTATTCAGTGTCACTTGTTAAATAGAAATATAAATAAATTTAAATATATATTATCTATATTCATTTTTTTTCTTTTTGGTAAAATAGAAACAAAATTATTCTTATTTTAAATAAATAATTTCTATTAAAATAAAATAATTAAAACGTAAAAGAGATGTAACTAATGGCTACCTGATAACATGACAACAAGTATTCTAATATTTTAGATAATATAAAAAAAATATATAGAAACTTTTTAAACAAAACGTTAATATATTTAAAAGCCTTATAAGAAACAAGAGGATTAAAGTTGAACTGTAACATCGATCCCTCACTATTAATCCAGACTCATTTTAATTTGGTTAAATTAATTTTATAACTTAACTTCAAAGATTGTTTACATCTTACCATTGATTCTCACTGATTACTCACTTTGATATCGTTTTTGAAAATAAAACTGTATTATCTCTCGAATCAGAATACTGTTTTTTTTTGTTTTACCGGTGGTAGGACTCTGTCAAGCCTGAGGAGTCCGGCTGGATGGGTACCACCCCCTTATCTATTTCTCCCGCCAAGCAACAATGATTACATTGTTGTTTCGGTTTGAAGGATAAGGTAGCCAGCGCAATTACAGGCCAAGAGGCGTATCATCTCAGTCCTCACAGTGACAACGCATCTACGGATCTGCATTATTGTTACATAAAACCTAAGTGCATGAACCGTAGGTGTTATGGGCGACACGTACTGCTTTCCATCAGGTGAGCTGTCTGCTCATTTGTCACTAAATACCATAATAAAACTGTATAATGGGTTAGGCTCGAATGATAAATATAAATAAAACTTTTCTAGGTTCATAATTCCGATCTACATCCATATATGTTATAAAGTCCCATTAAAAAATGATTCAATTATTTAAACGCCGATTTCAGAATCTCTTTAAAGTAATAATTCCAGCTGCATTAGTAATAATTGAAACTGCTTTTAAGATATACTAGCGGCTCACCCTTGCTTCGCTTTGGGTTCGTCCTTAGACTAAATCCAATCTATCCCACGGGAACCATACATGTTCCCGGGATAAAAAGTAACGTATGTGCTATTCCAGATTATAAACTATTTATCGAATTCTGGTAAACGGTTTAAGAGTGCAATAGTAACAGACAGAGAATTTATAATGTTTGAGAAAAAAATATGAGATTATAATATTTTATATATTTTAAGCATTCGTTCTATTCCCCTTTATAGGAATATAGCCATAAACCAGTTATAACGTTATTTTTATTATCTGTGGTGCTACTCGAGCGCTCACTCTGCTTTGTCTTTGTTTCTTTACTCTTTCTCGTTTTCGTTGGAACCGGTGTCATAATTCGTTGGCTTACTATTACAAAGTTCTATGTTAATTTTAATGAAGTTTAGTAATTTTTACATAAAACTTCGTTATTTTGTTATCGTAAAAAAAACATAGAACTATGTAAAATTGAATATTTTGTAGTTATAGTGCCGCTGTCTAGTGGTTTGTTTTTGCAAAACTGTAGCTAATGACACATAGAACCTTGTAGCATTAATAACTAAATAAGTACTAAAATTGTAACATAGAACCTTGTAATAGTGAGCCAGCGATATGTATTATGTACAATTTGCTTCTAATATTTAATACTTTGATTAAACCACTAATTATATTAATTCATCCTTGCAAGAGAGATAGCATCATATTAGGTTCTTTTGTATATCTTTATTATAATAAAATCCGTTAGCAATGTTTTTATTAACATTTATTTACCTAACACTCAGTATACAAATAACAAATCGACATTTTTATAAAATTTTAAAACATTATATATTATTTTAAATCATTATTTAGCTTCATGTTTAGTTATAAGACACTCTGCCTATATTTTTCCTTGGTCTGAGTGATAGTAGTGGATACTCCACTGTGAGACGTCAGAGTTGGGAAGTCAATTATGCTTGCTGTAGATTAAATTAGCGCGCATCAGCGCGTGATACGGAACTCGGAATAAAGGATAGTTATTATCATTTTCTTATATATTACAGGTTTATACAATGTTTTTAAAGTATTTTAATAATATTTTTGGTTTTTGAAGCTATATATCTTTTGACACGTTTAGAAGAAAAAGCGAGTAAAATGTTTACGATGCGCGCGCACACCGACAGCCAAAAAGTGACATGATGAAGTTAACTGCGTTCCTTTTATAAACAGAGAGTTGTGACATACGGTATGAAATCTTTAGCTATTTTTGTTTTATACGCCAAAGATGTACTGTACCTATAACTTCTTACGTGCGGACACACACACACGTTTTTCTTCTTTTTTTTTAATATACTCGAAAGATTTTGTAAATGAAAGTTTAGGATCATTTTTTTTACTCGACAGATCTCTTCGAATTTCGAAAAGATAATTTGATTTAAAATATCAAAATATTGTAGTAAATCTAAGATAATATCAATTTTAAAAAAGGTAAAACTTAATTAAACTCCGGTTACAGATATAATACATACATATTTATATATTTATATGTGAATAACCACTGTATTTCAGTCTATTTTTAATGACGGTGACTTCATTCAATTTCGAAAAATGACATGGGTACATGAGAAATTTGAACAAAGTATTTAACGTTCAATAGGATAATATGAAAATATATATTTCTACATGTTATCAGATTATTGTTTTTTTCCCCTTTTTACCTGTCATTCTATAATACATAACGTGCCTTCTCCATTCTACGCAACATTGGCGAAATAAATTGTAGCCAAAGTCACTTCTAGAAGCCACGAAACTAAAGAATTGAATTGAATTGAAAATATGTGAATGAAAACTGAAAGTTTTTTATAATTCCAAAAAGTTCATTCAAAATAGAATATAAAAAATAGAGATAGACAACTTTTGCTTTAGTTTTTGCAAAGTATAATGATTTATCCCTAATAACATATACGCAAAAATTATAAAATTACTAGCGACTCACCCTCGCTCCGCTCGGGTTCGTCCCTGGGGTGGGGTCTGGGAGGACCACCCTTATCCTTATCACTTAGGGGTATGAAAAATAGATAGTAGCCGATTCTCAGACCTACTGATTGCGCATATAAAATTTGGTAAAAATCGGTAAAGTCGTTTCGGAGGAGTACGGTAACAAACATTGTGACATGGAAATTTTATATATAAGATATTTGTATGATATATTTATATGTATGTATGTATGTATGTTAGAACATAATATTTCCAATACTTTTATTATTATATACTTACCTATCCATGTCATGATAGTACTGTCCGTTTCCATCTTGTTGAATCCTTTCACCAAAGGTTTTCTTATAGAGAGCTTTAAAAATAAGACCGCCTTTGCCTGTATTATGTATTTTCTTAGACAACACTTGTATCTATTTTTATTGTTTTTGAAGTTAATAATAAAAATATTAATATACCTACATAGAAAATGAACTCAATTCTTACATAAAACTATGTCTAAATCACATAAAAAACCCTTACTTATCCGTCTGTGTCTCGCTTATTAGAGATAGGAAATTGGCATTATTTTTTAAGGATTTCACGTTCTATCTCTAGTAAGGAAAACTTCATATAGATAGATTATTGAAAACCGCTGTTAATAATGTCATATTAATTAATCAGGGGGTGCACAAGGATACGAAAACCAATAAGGGACACCATGACAAGGAAGATGTGTTGGACAAGTACGACGACCACGGTGCCAGCGACAAGCAACACCATAAAGAAGATAAACACTTCGGCTCCCATCATCATGAGGAACATGGGAAGAAACATGCTAAGGTATGCTAAGCAAAAATTTTACGAATAATTCTAAAGCCTAATTTTTGAACACTTAAATTATCTACAAAAACAGACAATTTCGTATGATAGAAGTATCTTTACAGATAAATAAAATGGAGGTGTCTATTTGTAATGTCAAAATAACAACATTTTATTAAAAACACAATTTTTAACATTTTTGTCTGTCTGTCTGTTTGTTCCGGCTAATCTCCGAAACAGCTGGGTCGATTTTGACGGGACTTTCACTGGCCGGTAGTTGATGTTAAAGGAGTAACTTAGGCTGCTTTTATTTCAGTAAAAGAATTAGGGTTCCGCTCAAAAAAATTAAAATGTAACTAATAATATTTACGCTTTCATACTTTTTTTGTTTACTTGAACCCGCTAATTTCTGATACTAGCAGTCTTATTCGCATGATATAAGCCTACTAGTTTTTAACCGTGGCCTTGCTCGAGTGATAATCGGCGCTGGGTTCAAGAGTAGCTTGTGTTCGAGCATAAAGATGCAATCTATGTCCTTTGCAAATTTTATCAAAATCAGTTCGGCGGCTTAAATTTATTAAGGTGACAGAGTTACTTTGATATTTATAATATTAGAATGAATTTGTTAAGGAAGGTTTAGGAAGAGAACTCTACGACATGTTTAGGTGGAGGCATTATGAATAGAAAAATTACGTGAACAGAGTCGCGGATTAATAGGGCGTCAAAAGGGCTAAATCGTTGTAATAAATTATATTTATGATATAACGTATTTAAAATTATTATAATTATACAACATAAATGGTTAAGATTCCAATAGTTTTATGTATTAATACTTTTTGATTTATTAAGTATGAAGAATCAGGCAAGCATTCGAAAGGGCACAGTACAAAAGGCAGCCATGATATTCACAAAAAAGATGAATATGAGAAGAAAGTAGAGTTCTTCGAGGAAGAAGGAGATTCAGATGACGAAGAACATAATGGAGGGTATCATAAAGAGAAAGAACATTCTTCGGTAAGATTTATTTCATTTTCAACTAGCGGCTCACCCTCGCTTCGAACGGGTTCGTAGCTTGGTACGTTTTAAATAGATATAAATAGTTATTAGCCAGCGTTAGCCATATAAGTTTTAATTTTTTTTTCGTTAATTTTTCATTTTTTCTCTTTATTAAACCTTCCGTGGACATTAAGGAACATACGAAACAAAATTTAGCCAAATTGTTCCAGCCATTCTTGAGTTATGTGCTTACCAACATTCACTTTTATTTATATAGATAATATAATGTAATATTTATTAATGTGCAATAAAAATTACCACAGAACCACGAGCTAGTTAATTATACAAAACACACAAATAAATAATTAATTATACAAAACAATAGTTAATTATACAAAACACAAAAAGTCGAAGAACAGTTCTTTCTAAAAGGAAGTCTTTTAGATTTTATGTAATCTATACATATAATAAAATTGTAATTGAGCCGAATCTGTACCATAAATATTTTTTGGAAAATTTTATTGAAATAAACATTATTATCGATACAGAGGCCGAATCAATAGTTTTTAGAGTTTTGTCTGTCTGTCTGTCTGTCTGTTACCGCATCACAAAAAACCACTGGAAGGATTTTGGTGAAATTTGATATGGTGATAGCTGGTTGTCCGGATCATATATAGGATACTTTTTAGGATACTTTTTACCGCGGGAAATGTCTCATTTCCGAGAAAAAATACAAAAATTGCAATGTAAGAGTATACTAATATGTAAAACCTAAGAATATGGTTTTTGGTCATTTGAACGCGGGCGGAGCCGCGGGCAATGCTAGTGATGAATATTGATATCTAGTGTCAGGGTTTACAATCATTTTAATACCTAACATTTTCTCCTTTCTACGTGACATTAGGGAAGTAATCTGTGTTCTACTGTCTCGCTCTGAAGCCATTAATAAATAACAAGAAAATTGAACTTAATCGAACAATCTGTTAACTTTACTCGACCATTCAAATACAACGTGCTGCTTTTAATTTTAAATATATCGTCGTTTCAGCCGAAACACGTTCGCTGTTGGATATAGGACTCCCCCAAAGATTGAAAAATATGTACAATGTACACATATTATACTAAAAAGTCTCATGTAGATTTAAATGAAGCAAATTTATCCTGTGTGTTTCAGATAAACATTTTTAAAATCTTACTCTAGTATATGTTTTTAAGTATTTCTCTCAATATTTTGACAATATTCAAACCTCCGACATTTCTCACAATAACTAAAGTCAATCAAACCGTAGCATTTTCAATCATTTCTAAAAGTAAATAATAAACTGAGAAGTAATTTCACAAGTTATTTTAAACTATTTGATACCTATACAATTTTATATTATAATTTATAACTGTCTCCGAGTGCTCAAGTGTGAAGGACCCCTTATTTTTTCACCATCTGATGTAATACGCTTTATACTAATTCGTCCGTGCAATTCTTGCATTAAAGAGTTCATTTATTATTTAGTATTGGGAAATTCTATTTGGCAGTTGTAAAGATTATTCGCATTACTGTTACTCAATATAATAAAAAAATAGATTGAATATTTAATAGCTTAGCACAAAAAATATCGTAAGTATTGTATTTTATCAGTAATTTACGACTTTTATGCTGTAAACAAAAAGAGTTATTATTAAAAGAGCAACTGTTGAGTTCCTCTTGGGCTTTTCTCAGCAGAGTTGTCTTTCGAGCCGGTGTTAGCTTCTTCGCGGACTCACATACTAAAATTTAGTTTATTTGTGAAAATTTTCTTATGAAATCCTATATAAATAAATAAGATAAATTTGATTTGATTTTCCTTGCTTAGCAACTTAATATGTACTTAAGTGGGTAAGACATACCCTTTATATAAGCGAGTAGAAAAATAGTTGCATATTTTAATCTACATATCTACATACATTGATACAAGATTTCTTGGAAGTCCAGCTATTCCCAAACAAATATGTCAAACAGACAAACGTCTTTCAGACATATGTACATCTTATTGAGCTGATTGATAAAAACACATAAATTTAGTGAGTTTCATTATTCCTCTAGTTTTTGCTTACGGTTCCGCTTGTATATCAATAAAAAGTAGCATGTGTCTTATATTTACTTATACATACATTTGATTTTTTTACACAGATATATTAATTTTAGAGATCTTAGAGATAGAGAAATATTCACTTTTATATATATAAATCTGCATAGTATATATATATATATATATATATATATATATATATATATATATATATATATATATATATATATATATATATATACAAACCAAAGAATAATCAATACAGTTCAAAAATCGAAAGTTTTAATTGTCTAAACATTAATTCGAACTTACTGTTCATACATTTTTAACGAAATAACGTGCGTTACAATTTTTTCATCCGAAAAGCAATGAACAAAAGGGATTTAAAAAAGCGCATAGTTTCGAATTTAGCGCTATTTTTTGAGGACACTTTTGAGACGCTAATTGTGTATCTTGAGTTTTTGTACGCCATTGATTAATAAGAAATTATTGAAAGTTCAACCCCAAAAGGTTTAAAAGTTATTATGCAAAGAGTTAAAAAATCCACGTCAACTTATTCACACTGTTTCCATATAAATATACTAGTTTGAATCTTGCTAAAGTTTAATTAAATTATCCTTAGTTGTTCATTTTTATTATACATTTAGAATATTTTATGACCCTGCAGATGTTAGATGGTCAGATGAATATTCATTTTAGTTTATAACTTGTAGATGAAACTACCTTTTCGGAATTTGTCGCGGCTTTATTTTATATTTTAATTCCCGACATCTTTGAATGCTTTACAGGAAACATGATCACGAAAGAGATAGCCTCAAAAGTTATTATAATATAAGTAGTTTTTTAAATTATACATTAAATCGAAATTATACAGCGGTTAGTACCTATAGATTTCTCAGAAATGAGATATTTTCCGTCAGTTTATCCTATATGTTGACCCGGATCATCATACCCATTAAAATCTGTCCAGTAGTTATCTCGTGATGCGACAGACAGACAGACAAAAATTCTAAAAACTATGGATTCAGTCTGTGTATCGTCAGTAATGACCATTTCAATAAGATTTTCCAAAAAATATTTAATGTACAGATTCGACTCAGTACTTTATTATATGTATAGAAAGAGACAAAACTGTCTATTTCTTCCAAATTATTGTATAATTTTGCGCCTCCGCTAACAACAAAGAGACTAAGTTAGATAAACCCGACTGTAATAAAAGTTAGTTAATTAAAACTGTCAGTACATATTTTCAATACAAATAATATTAGAAAGTTTTCATAATTTAATGAAAGGCTTACTTAAATAATGTTACAAATGGATTTAGATTTTGGTTACTTTAGAGTTGGAGTTACAAAGTTTGTTTTTATTTAACTGAGCTTTATGAGATCCACTTGTATTAACTTACTACTTAGAATTCAGAGGGTTGCTATTAATAATGTAAAATCTTCTGGATCTCTTTTAAAAATGGGTTTTCCACAAGGATCTATTCTTGGCCCTTTTTCATTCTTAATATAGTATATTGATGAATTACCTTCCTACGTAAAGAAATTATATGCTCATTTATGCTCATATATTAATGCTCTTAGCTGATGATACCTTCTTAATTTTTAAAGTTGAGCGAAGTAAACAATGCATTGTCGCATATACTTTGCTGGTTTAAATTAAATAACCTAATATTAGATGCTATAGAAATAAAATGTGTCGAATTGATATTGTCTAACGTAAATTATAGAATTTCAAAATGAATAAAATCTTTCAAGATTTGAGATAGTACATAGACCACTTTTTCCCGACTACATAAAAAACTTAATGAGATACATTTATATAACTAATAAATTAGATAGTACTATTATTAGATAGTACTAATAGATAGATTTATATAACTAAGACTCACTGATATTATTTTAAAGGGCGGGCAGTTTAAGAAGGGTGGCTTGGACGCGGCCCACGCGGGACACTCGAAGGGCGACACCAGACACTTTGTTAAGGGTGGACACGGCAGCCATCATAAGGTAAGGAAAAATAGCATACATCGAATCATCGAGCGGCATATTTAAGTAAATATGTTGGGATATTAACACATAGCACCATCGAGTTCCATGGTAAGCTACGAGGACTGTGTTATGGATACTAGATAGTTGATACACTACACATACACCAATAACTTTAATACATTCATATTATAAATATAAACACCCATGACTGGAGTACAAACATTCGTGCTCATCACACAAATGAATGCCCCAGCGGGACTCGAACGACTGCTGGTACAATAAATCACACTGGTGGCTACAAACTGAGCTAAACGTGACGTTATATGACCCGATATATCTTGTATGTCTCGTATACCCATGTGTTTTTTCTACTCATAAGGATTAAAAAAAAAATTCAAAACTTTAAAACGTTTGCCGTTAATTTAATAACTCACAATTTGTACAAATTAAATTACATCTAATTTTCATAAAGTAGCATTTTTGTGGAGATGGGTTTGCAAGCGTACGCCATCTCCAAGCTGCCGAAGTTTTTGTGTTTATGTATATAAATGTGCCAATATCTGGAATTATGAGTCCAATAAACATTTTGTATTTTATGGCCTACTTACCCTTTACTCGGATCCCTAGGTACGCGAATTTTGTTCACAATTTCATTATATTTTTTTTTTACGTGGAACCCTAATTCTTTTCCTAAAATAAAAATTAAGTTAGCCTAAGTTACGTCTTATAATATCAGTTACCTGCTAGTGAAAGTCCCGTCAATTTCGGTCTAGCCGCTTAGGAGATTAGCCAGAACAAACAGACAGATAAATAGACAAAAAATTAAAAATTGTTATTTTTTCTTTTTAGTGCTCTATATACTTTCATACGTATTCAGTAAAAAGCTGTTATTTTGAGATGACAAACAGACACTTAAATTTTGTTTATCTATATTTATTCATAGAGATTTTTTTTTAATTAATAAAATACTAATGTCACAATATCAACGTTTTCGTGAATCTACTTGGTAATAAATAACCTATTAATAAAGATATTATAATATCTCAATTCAATATACTTTTTTATATCATTTCCACAAACTATTCGTTGTGGAACTTTAACGTAACCAGGCGCGGATCCAGAGTTAAATTTTGGGGGAGGTCTTAGGCTGAAATATGCATATAATAAAACAGTATACATAACTTAGCAAAATCTGTACATGATTTTTTTATAAACAATGACTGTAAACGTGTAACGTATAGTGTACAGAATATAGAACCCCAAACAAAATTTTTATCTGTATGTCTGTTTGTTTGTGCGGATTCACGCAAAAAGTACTGAACCGTTTTTAACCAAATTTTGTGTAGTAATAACTTATTACTCGGGTCAACATTAATCTATTAATCCTTCTATTCTCAAACTTCAGGTTCTTAAAAAATATATTTAGTTTTGGGGGGGATCATGACCCCCATGACCCCCCTCCCCGCTCTGGATCCGCGCTTGAACGTAACAATCTCAAGTAAGAAACTTGAAGGCATTTTACAAACCGTGAATATAATGAAGTCCGTGCTGTCTCGAGGTTTAACTCATTTCAGTAGTTTATTTGCATTAAAGTCTTGTTCTTGGAATATAATGTGACTATTACTATACTTTAATTCTTATTGTACTTAAAATAGTACACGCTATATAGGTACATTTAAAAGGATTTTTCTTTAAATTAAACTTTTTTTTGATAAAATAAAAAAATCTCTATCATAAACGGTACAGCAAAACTCGAGTTATGAAACAAATACGTATGTAATATACGAATAAGATACTAGCTTTATTTTGCTTTTTTAAAACATAAACTTTTACGATACTAATAATTATTGTGATCATGATATTATTGCTATTACTAATCAAAAGCAAGAGCTACTTGTAATAAAAATGTTGCCAGTATTTTTACACTACACCGAATTCGCTCGAACTACTATAAGTACTTATAAAAAATATATTTATTTCCAGGGTCACAAAGTATCTGAGGGTAAAGATTCACACGGACGCCATAGAGGTGGACACCATAACTTTGAAGGTCATGTCGGAGGCAAGAGATGGGTCTACCACCATGGGTACCCAGCGAAGAATGCAAACCTCGTCATCATCGATAGACGAGCTGATGCTTATCAACACGGACCTTCGTATTATGGATAGATCATATTACTATGTTATTGGCGACTTCACGTTCTTGTTTGGCTTTTCTTACCATATCACTGTTAGGCATGGACTTTCAAGATATATTTTTATTAAAAGCTTTTATTTAAAAAGCTCTATTCATATTCTGTTTTTCTAGATGGATGATGGATGTAAAAACTAGTTTAAAAATAAAAACTTGTTTTTAATATGTATTAGAATATTTCATATTCAAAATAATATACAGTAAAGACTAAAGTGTGGTTAATAAAATATATGATATTTACTTAGGAAATTGTGTTGTTTTATAGGTTTCGAAGTTATACTTACTTGTAAGTCATTGCGGGTGGACATATTTTTATATTTTCCCTGTTATATCTAAACTAGCGACTCACCGTCGCTCAGCTCGGGTTCATCCTTAGTTACATTTTAACGTTTAGTATAGATTTTACAGAGATGAGATATTTTCCCGCAGTAAAAAGAATCCTATATGTTGACCCGGATAACCAGCTATCATCATACCAAATGTCATCAAAATCTGTCCAGTGGTTTTCTCGTGATGCGGCCACAGACACACAGACTAGTAGTGTGTCTACACAGATAAACAGACAGACAGACGAAAATTCTAAAAACTTTAGATTTAGCCTGTGTATTGAGAATAATAATGACTATTTCAATAAGATTTTTCAAAAAATATTTAGATGTATAGATAAGAATATTTATCAGATGTGACGCTTTCAAATCCATACTAATGTTGTAAATGCCAAAGTGTCTCTGTCTGTCTTTTTTGTGTCTATTATCTTTTCACGCTTAATTCGCTGAATCGATTTAGTTGTAATTTGGTAGAGATATAGTTTGAGACCCTGCGAAGGTCATAGGAGAGGAGACATACGGATCCCTTAAGGGAGTGAAAATGGGGTGGAAGTTTATATGGGGAATCGATCAATTCTCAAGTAAGAGATATAAAAAATTATCATGCCTGTGTATATGTATATAGTGTATATATTCCATACTAACAGTCAAAACATACCTAGGGACGAACCAGACCGAAGCGAGGGTGAGTCGCTAGTACATCATAAATCCCAAACGTTTGGACCTAACTATGAAAGTTTTCACTTTATGACTTCAACGCATCAAATATAAACACTATTAAATTTCTATTTTTATTATGTATATTTTGTATTCGTGATATTAGTCTAATTTTTTTTATTCTTAATTTTTGTTAATTAGGTGTTTAATAGCATTATAATATTATAATCTGTTTTACTTCGGAATTAGTCTTAGATACTTCACGGGTCTTATTTATAAGAAATATTATTCTGTGGAATTTTTTTTTTGACAATTGTTTAATTATACTCTTAAAAAATACATACATTTACAATTTCTTTGTTAAAGGAAATATTAGTTATTTTTGCATATATATATATATATATATATATATATATATATATATATATATATATATATATATATATATATATATATATTTACTCATATATTCATATTTACTCATATATTTATATGGTAAAGTTAAATGAAAACCGCAAAAACCAAGCGCTTACATCATTGATCATACCATAACAGAAGCCATGTTTTCTGAGAAAAAGGGGAAGGAACAGACAGACGGGTCATCTGATATGGAACTTTGTTTTTCAACGGAAAATATTATCAGCTACGAAAGTTTTTTCAAAGAATATTGTGCTATCTTATAAGTTTAAAGTAAAAGATACATATGTATATGTCATATTTTTTACCATCGATTATTTTAATCGTTAATAGAGAATTTTATCTATACTAAGTACGTACATATGCTATAGTATATTAGAATATGGTTATAAAGTTTTTAATATTATTATCACTTTCTTTGTAATTTTTCATTTTCTAGAAGTCAAAGTAATATATTTTTGTATAAAAACCTAATGAAATTATTATTAATTTTAATTTTTCAAATGGGTACTATCAATTATTATTATAGTTATATACTAATTCCATTTAACGCTCAATTTGCTCAATTAGTATCTTTATTATATTTCATTATAATAAATGTTGTTGTTATTTAAAATTGTCCTTAAATATCACATGTTACTAACAAATAAATATTACTACGAGTGAAAATCGAACTTTTGACCCTTCTCTTAAGGTTCTATTTTTCATCATCAATTCAAATCATATAAAAAAAGATGTAATAAAATTGTGTGCATTGTATTATTGACATTAATTTTGTTAATTTTATCATTATTATGTGAAAGTGTTAGTGTCATTACGTAATTTTCTTTCTTTATACTAAAACGGTTCAAAAATTTGAGTAAAATTCTTAAGAGATATATGTGGCTTATATCCAAAACACTTATTTATATACACATATATTTATATATTTATAAACACAGCTTATAAAAAAACCAGAGAAACTACAGACAAGACCTATATATTTTGTAACGGACTAGTTGTATAATTGCAAAAGTTTGATTGGATTTAAATGCACAGATATTAAAGATATGATAGAGATGTATCACCTCCAAGTAAATTTCTAAGAAATTAATTAAAATTCTAAGAAATCTATTGTTAACTGACACGCTGGCGTGTCCGCGGTCGTGGAGGGATTAAACTACATTGGAAGATATTTGATAGTATTTGATAGTTGAGAGATATATACTATGTTGAGAGAGTAAGCTGGAGTAACTCATAAGCTACTTTATAAGGTATCTAGGGAAACAAAGGCAAGTCGCTACTATTAAATAAAAACTTATACAGAAATTAAAATCAATTTTTTTTCTTATTACTTCTTTTTATTACGTGTTTTATAAGCATCATTAAATAAACCTATGGTACCTTCAATATAAAAAAAAAACACAAAATGGCAAGCGACACCGCGGTTAATTGCTATCCTAATATGAAGAGCCAATACGATATCTTTAATATCTGAAATAGGGTTTATCACTTTATTTATAGCGTCAATATTACATATTGTAAAGTAATTATTTTTATATCTAATATTCATTTACGAGTTGACTAGCCTTCGCCTGGATGTTTACATGTGTTCGCTTAAATTGACGATGATCTCTTTTTGATCCAATTTCGTCCATTTTCCAACTGCGCAGGAGATATTATAGTTCACGCGCAAATACAACCACTCTTTATACCTGTTACTCTCAAATTCTGATGGGATGATAATTCCACACGACAAGTAAGAGATTAGGACCGATAGATTTAGGTACGTGATATCTGAGGCACGAGGGTGCAACATCGCCAACTTTCCCGACTCCAGGCTGTTACTGAGGCATTTTTAAACACCCCCGACACACCCCCAACAAAACAAAAAAAAGAGTTATACAAATCGGTCCAGCCGTTTTTGAGTTTTAACGAGACTAACGCAATTGTATCTATATATATAAAAGAAAGTCGTGTTAGTTACACTATTTATAACTCAACAACGGCTGAACCGATTTGGCTGAAAATTGGTGGGGAAGTAGCTTAGACCCAGGAGACGGACATGGGATACTTTTTATCCCGTTCGATTGCGTTCCCGTGTGACGTGACATAAAACTCAAGAACGGCTGGACCAATTTTTATGATATTTGAATTTTTGGATTTCTCTTAGTCCGGAATAGGATAATAAGTATTAAAACTCTGATATGATGAATAGTCATCTTTATTTAAAACGTACCTAGCGACGAACCCGAGCGAAGCGAGGGTGAGCCGCTAGTATATATATATTATACTGAATTGAAAGATTTCCAGGATGCTTGTATTTATAATTACTAGTTAAAAAAATCTAAAATAGTTAAAAATGTTGTTAGGAACATATTAAACATCAATCTTACTCTTTTAGTACATATTTTGTAATATTTTCTTAGATTTACGCGAATATTATTAATATGAATATTACATATTTTGTATTGAAAGAGTAAAAATAACTATATTCGGTGAGCATATTTTTAAATAATAAAAAAGCGAGAAGTAAATTATCACTTCTAGATTGTATTACAGGAATATAAGAGGATCCGATGTTGGGCCGACAAACGAGATAACATTTTATAGCGCGAGTGTAAACCGTACGGAACCAGTTTATATCTACATATAATAAAATTCTGAGTTGAATCTGTACAAATAACACTTTCTTAGATTTACGCGAATTCTTGCCATTTTAAATAAAACTATCTTTTCGGATTTTTTCGCGGATTTATTTTGATTTCTGGTCCCCGACGTTTCGAATGCTTTACAGCAATCATAGTCATGGGAGAGACTGAGGTGTTAGATGTCTCTAAGGTATTATATAGTTGTTACAGACAGCCTACCCACAAATAACAAAATGAATTCAAAAAATTGAAAAATGGCACCAAATTACTTTACAATATTTTATAACTTTAAACATTTTTATAATTTTAATTAGTTTTATAATTGAATATGGAATATTATTTATTATATTATAATTATTACAATTCTAAAAATATTAATTAGTGATCTATATTTTTAGTGTTGCCATTATTATATTTATGATTTTTCTTTATGATTATTTTCTTTATGGTTATTTTTATATCTTTGTCGAGAAAACACCCAACGAAGCTCGATCGCCCAGGTGCTTACCATTAAACGTACACCTACGAGTATATATAAACTGAGAGAAATGCATTTTGCAGTCTAACCCCTTAGAGGAATATCTAATTTGTATACTCGGCTTTCTCGTCAAAGGGACAATATCACACACGACATCGAATATAAATTGACGCCTTTCTAAGGAAATTGAGGAGGCACCTACGATTTACAAAATATATCCAGCAGGTAAATATACGAATTAACTAGCAATTGCTCGTGACTTCGCTCCCGTTAATTAAAGAATGAAGTAAGAATATATGTAGTTTAATCAATAACTATCAACGATTACAATTATAGCAACAGCATATTTTTAAAGTATTAGAAAGCTGAAATTATTTTATCCCAAAATTGTCTTAAACCAAACTCTATGTCAAATCAAATAACAAGTTTTATCAAAATCTTGTTTTTGAAGTTATACTTCATTAAGCACATTTGGAAAAAACTATGAGAGTAAAATTTTTACGATGCGTGCGCACATCGACAGCCAAAACGCGACATGATGATTTGATGACATGATGAATGTTTACTGAAAGCAACATTATGAAGTTATCTGCATTCCTTTTACAAACAGAGAGTTGTTACATACGGGATGAAATCTTTAGCTATTTTTGGTTGTTACGCCAAAGAAGTATAACTTCTTACGTGCGTACATAAGTACACACACTTTTTTTATTTTTATAAATTATATTAGTAAAACCGACGTATCTACTTCATTTTCGATATAAGTGGCATTTGAAGTAAAATTAATATTCGGGACCATTTAGTACTTACAAAAACAGTTATTAGAAAAATTATAGAGTATTTCAACTTTATTTTATATCATCATTACTTCTTTATTGGGAAAAAACGCGCTTTTTAACTCTTTTAACATCTAGTTGAAAGCCGTCCACAGAGACAGCGCATAAGAAATAATGGCACGCCATGAAACAAGAGTTTTATGTCGAAACCGAAGCTTATATTCTACAATGTAGAGCGATATCCCGCACACTCTTAACATAATTACGCTGTGGCCCATAAATATTATCGAATCTAACAGATTTTGTATTTTCCTTTGAAGTTTTTATAAGTCAATTGCTTTGCAAATTGAATATTCTTTTAAAGAATACTTTCTTTAATTAAGCGGTTGTTTTTGTTTGTTTTTTTTTAACCTTCCTTACCTCCCTTCCTTACCTCGTCGATCTCGTGATGAGAATGATCGCTTCGAAAGCCATAGAGCTTGCAGATAATGATGACCGTCTTCTAGATCTACGTTACCTTCTAGTATAGAGAAAATATATGCTTATTAGGTTAATAAATAGATATTCTATACAAATATCTATTTATTAACCCTAAATGGGTATCGAATCTGTGAATTTCGACGTAATTAAAATTTCAGATGCTACATTGCTATACAATGACTATAGTTGTAACTTGTAGCTCAAGAGAAACATAATGTTATTTATTTACTGTGCAATACCCACATTTCTTTAAAAAAACAGTTTATGGACGTTGTCTATTGCACCGCATCGTTTCATACATTTAGAATCTACCCGGGAATATTTCATTTTCTTCTAAACTGTGTAGTTGGATTCTAAAACAAAGCTTTTTAACAATACTGTAAGGTTTTGTGAATATATAGGTATATTTTGTGAATACATAATGCTTTATACTAACCTTTTATAGCTTTTACTAGCTACTTACTCTCGCTTCACTCGAGTTCGTCCCTAGTGAAAAACAAAAACAAAAGTATCCCACGGGAACTGTACCTATGTGCTATTCCAAACTAAATCTCAATCTAAATCTATCTCTGTGTCAAATTTCATCGAAATCCGTTTAGCCGTTCTGGCGTGATTGAGTAACAAACATCCATCCAAACTTTCGCATTTATAATATTTATAGGATGAATATTTTATAACTTCTATAAATTTGAAGATTACTATTATTTTTTTCTAAATTTACTTTTATATGTATCTTGTTAAGTCTGGCATTGAAACAAGTAGAGAAAATAGCAGTTTGAATTACAACACGATTTACCTATTAACCGCGTCTGTCGGGTAAAATGAAAGATAAGTATTTCCTCGGGGATAACGTTGACTTGCATAGTACATTGTGATATTTCGTACTTTCTTGTTCAAAAGTCTGTATTACATGACTCAGTGACATCAAAAGCGAGCTGATTTATCGTCACAAGCTAACTTTGCGAAACTTATATCTCATGGGAATCACTACATATATTCAGTCCTTTTTAACGTCCCACTGCTTCGAGAGTTACGGAACTTCCTTCAATACGAGAGAGATTGGTTATAGTTCACCACGCTGACCAAGTGAGGGTTGGCGGACCTCACATGTATAAGCCCTTCAATGGGCTACCACTGTCCTATCCCTGCATGTACTAAGAAAAAAAGAGCCTATATTACTCGACTCATATATAATTATACAAAAAACCTTGCCAATCCGTTGCTACTGGTAGAAAAACACTTAAAACACTTTAGTACGTATATAATTAGTAAAAATTCTATGGTCTCTTCACCCTTGTTCATGTCAAATGAAAGCCTCGAGCTTTTCTGTAAGATTTATCAGAGATATATCTCATTATAAGAGCTTTTGAACCGGATGTCAAACAATACGGAGGAACAGTTTAAAGTTTAATTCATAAATCGCGAAAGTATAAAATTTTATTTTCACCCCTTTTTCCTCAATAAGTCCTATCACTATACATATAACTATACTTCTTTTCCACTTTTAAAAATCAATAATATTAGCCATATTGACGTTGGTCAGTGCGATATATCTCACTGAGATTCCTCTACGTGAGAGATACTATAATGCACTAAATATACATTAATTATGTGCAGATACAAGTATAAGCTATACATTCTATACATTCCTATAAGATCTATAAATTTAACTTTCGTCCAGTTAGTCGTCGGTGGGTCAAGAAAGTGTCAGGACCATGAACCAAACTACCAAATTTTAAACTCCAAGTTGCTATTAGGAAGCTCTTGATAGAAAAATTCAATAGGTAACTGTCTTTCAGCCCGACTTTGGGATTAAACTTCAAGGTCCTCTAAATGCTCACCACTTGATCGATGATGCGTTTTACACGCATTACGTTCTAAATAGCGCTCAACAACGATCTATGGTCAATGGTCATATATAATTTTACATACTGTCATAAAACTAACCAGCATTTTTAATAGACTTTGAAAATTGCGATTATTCTAAAATATTCATCTACACACCCTTGAGATGTAAAATTTTCATTAAGAATTTTAATTTCAGATAGTGGCTAGTTTTTTTTTATCTTACTCTTGAACTTAGTATGAAAATGGCGATATAAGGTCAATGCGTCTGAGCCGACACAATTTCCCAGTTGAAATGAATTCTCATAATGAGACACTCTAACTACCATTGTTAAACCTTGCTTAGGTTTACTAGAAGAGACATATATTTTTATAATATGTGAGTGAAGCATCTATGTATGTATGTGTATATATATATATATATATATATATATATATATATATATATATATAGTATAGATGCTTCACTCACTATATATATAACTATTTATAGAGCCATCCTTATATTTTAAAACTTACCATCTTCAAAACCATGTTTGGGGAATAACCTATTAAGTAAAAAAAGAATCATGAAAATCTATTAACGAAAATATCCCGTTACATGCCCATCCAAAAAACAAGACGAATTGAGTAGATATCTGATCTTTTTGACATTTAATTATATAAAAAATATACTCAACATAATACTTTCTTAGATTTACGCAAATATTTGACACTTTAAATAAAACTATCTTTTCGATTTTTTTGTGGATTTATTTTGATTTTTGGTTCCCGACGTTTTGAAGGCTTTGCAGCGACTAAGGTTTTACACGTCTCAAAAGTATATACATATAGTTGTTACAAACAGTACCTACCCACAAAATTACAAAATGAATTCAAAAATGGCACTGCACTAGCTTACAATATTCGTTAAATTTAATTTAAACATTTTTAAATTTTTATACTCAACATACTATGAGAAATAAAATTAGTTTCGTAGGTACATCATTATGTTGTATCGTAGCAATAGAACTCCACTTTATCATATATGATAATAAAATTCACATAAGTATTCGCATGACTGACCCATTCATCAACTAGCTGAGATTGAAACCGCGACGTTTTAATCTAAGCAATTCCAGCCAACAATCATGTCTTATTGAGATGTATTTTATATTAGAATATGATATTAAGTTTTAATTAAAAGAAGCATGCTTACTTCAAAACGACTTTAAAGTTTTTTCCCTAAAGAGTGGATTCTTTTCTTTAAATATATGGTGGTCACAATTAAGGTAGGTATATCTATTTATTAACTAAAATAATAATAATACTTTCTTAGATTTACACGAATACTTGCCATTTTAAATAAAACTATAATATTTTTTTATATAACTACTTTATAGTAATATTTTTAAATAATAAATAATAATATTTTTAATATTACGCTAATATTTTTTGGATTTTTGGTTCCCGACGTTTCGAATGGTTTACAGAAATCATGGTCGCGGGAGAGGCTCTGTCTCTCCTGTGACCATCCATGATTGCTCCGAATCAGAAAATCCGAAAAGATAGTTTTATTTAAAGTATTAATATTTATAATGTGTAGTGTACAACCATCCGGTATTCATAACACAAGCTTACCATGGAACTATATGGTGCTATGTTATATATGTATGTATATTTATTATAAAATCGATTTCAATTGTTTTAAGTAAAATATAGCTTAATCGAATAGATACAACATATTTTCTGGAGACGGTAAAAACTGATAATATGGTTTATGTTGTTGAAGCATCGTATATGTGTACATCTTAGCACTTTTGACACTGTATTATTCACAGAAAATAGGTAACTATGAATTATATCAGTATTCATTAGTGTCCGACCGAAGGTCTATTTTTGGCCGAAGCCGAAGCCGAAGCCGATTAATCGGCTATCGCCACAACCTTCGGCCGAAGCCGAAGCCGAAGCCGAAGGTTTATATTCTCTCAGCACTCAGTAATTAATTTTGTATGAATACCTCAAATAACCTCAATATTGAAGGTTTATATTGACTGTCTCATATAGAAGTTGATGATATATCATAGAGATGGTTGGTTTAGAGATAAATAAAAGTTTGTGATTTTGTGATTTACCTACTGGTAAAAAATAATCATTTCTTTATTATGTAATTCACAAATTACAATTAGACCAATCAGTCAGATTACTAATGGATCACAATTTAAATGATAAACACAAATTCAAAACAAAACACTCGTTTAAATACACGTACGAACTTGTTTTGATGCATGCAATGTGATATTTTGACAGTGACTCCCCGCCGCCTCATGACTTTCGTAACAGTTCGTTCAATCTCGACGGTCGCTCGGACCTTCGGCGAAACCTTCGGCTTCGGCCGGGTTTTGGGCCGAAGCCGAATGTTTCGCCGAAGGTGGATTTTTTGGCCGAAGGTGGCCGAAGCCGAATCCGAAGCCGAAGCTTCGGTCGGACACTAGTATTCATTTACACCAGGGTACCGCATCTTTAAGACTTTTATTTTTCAATTTTCAAAAGGGTAGAAAAAGTATTATGTGGATTACTTCTACTACAAATATTATTTTAAATTAATAGTAGGTATATAATGTTGCAACCGAAACAACATATGACCCATGTAAAGCAAAAGTCATTTTAGTTGCGGACTCAGAGACGGATTTAGCTGTCATGAGCAGGAGTACCATAATATACATTGAATATTTTTTTATATGTAATAGATAAACCCATTTTTGTTTTTCTGTAAATTTGGCAAACATTGGCCTCCACTCCTTAATTATCACAGGTTTTATCACATGATTTAAACTTTAAATCATGTGATAAAATTAAAAAAAGGCATAGCCGTAGATAATAGATTCTAAAGTAAATCCACTGAACTCAAGTCTTTTCCATAATATCTAATAAGTTGGTAACAAAAGTAAAGGGCACGTCGAAGGAAATGACTGGTTGATGGGTGCGCGGCGCCGCTTCCGGCGAGCGATGGGATGAATAGACGTCGCGTAAAATGAATTCTAATACGCATTGTTAGTTTTAAGAATATTAGATATATTTTTATTTGTATTTAACCCTTTTTAACATCCCACTGCTGGGCACGGATGTCTCTTCTATGCGAGGAGGATCTTTACATATAACTAGCTTTTACCTGCGACTCTACTCACGAATCTTATTTATGAATAATTGGTTCTCTTGATCCCACTAGCATGTTACATAGTCTTTCTTAATATTAATGGATTAAATGCAAATATTTTAAATCAAATTGGTAGTTGCAGAGTGAGTTGGTATCGCGTACAAACAAACAATCTCTTCAGCTATTAATGTTAGAAGAGTTATTAGTCCCTCAACGACCTCGGACACGCCGGCGTTACAGTTAACAATAGATTTCTTAGAAATTTAATTAATTTCTTAGAAATTTACCTGGAGGATATGATTTGCTACATAATTACAATGTTTTAAAAACATTTCGTGATAGATCATGCAAAATATTGCAAATTTTTTTCCACAAAAACTCGCCACTTAGGTACTCTATCTTATTTATGATGTGATGAAAATGAGTAGGCCAAAGCGCGTGTTGGGGTAGACTTAGCAGCTGCGTTTCTACGCTCCAACTATTTTCCAAAAAAAAAGTTATATTTTATAGGATTTTTATTATAGGATTATTATAATAGGATTATTTTTCATTATAGGATTTTTTCTCTAGTTAATTTATTATTTTACCATACAATCATAATGATCGAAAATGATCCGGAAAAGAGGTATTGTCAAAAAACTATTTAAGTGAGATTTTTCAAGTGCAAAGACGGGGTGGCAGTGAAAATTCGAAGAGAGCACGTTGAAATGTAAAATCTCATGATTTAAAACTCAAGAAAAACTGTCGAGTTGTAATTACTAAATAACTGGACTATTGTCATTATATTTTAAAAATATATTATGTACATCGCCATAGATAGCTAGTTAAAAAAAATTGACTTGACAGCTCTAACATTTTTCTTTATTCAACATATTTCACTTGTTAAACCCTAGTTTCCCGGTTAAAAGAAACCACCTAACTTTACCTAATTTACAAAAAAATTGTAAATTCTCCCATCTCTTTAGTATTATCATTTGTTTAGTATTAATGATAATCTTTTTTTTTTTGCTTTTAAAGATTTTACTTCTACAAAGAATTCATTGAACCAATTTAAGCAAATATTTTTTTATCTTTTATCATAACGTGCACTTTGTTCACAAGAAAAAAGCTATAGATATGTATTTTTAATTTACTGCCACTGCCATAGAAACTATTTCGCATTAAATGTCAAAGTAAGTAAGAAAAACACAAAAACGTTCAAATTTAAATAATTTTATTCACTTATTCTTAAGTAATATAACATGCATTCGTATTGCTAACACGTAAAATAAGCGTTTTTGCTACAAAACAACATGCTACGAGTCGTAGATAGTCAATAAATAAACAGTGATATCAAAACCCTTAAAACACATGTTTCTTGCTTGTGTATTGGATGTTACACAAAAAAAAAAGAAAAAAATCGAATTCCTTTTTGTAGATAGAAAACTTGTTAAAAAAATTAAAAAGTTCATTAACAAACAAATCGATAAATAAATATTATATCAACTAATATGTCTTAAAAGATTTATAAACGAAATAATTATTTTTATCTGTATCCTTTCCTTCATTTACTTATAGCCTCTTTTTTATTACAATAAAGACGTTAAAAAAGTTTTTTCATATTAAAAAAAAATCGTTTTTACATACACAATCATACGAAATGCTTATATCCTAACAGGCAACCGTTAACTGGTTCACAATCGAATGGTGAAAATTGGTCTAACACAACTAATTTAAACAATAAAACCACATACATTTAAAGTTTTCATCCAACAAAAAGAAAATGCGATATATTTTTGAATATTAAAAAGAAATACGCGATATTAAATAATAAAAGCGATAACGTAATATAACGTGTCATTCTTATAAATACAAAGCAAGAAACACACCAAATCTAGGAGGTCAACTGGTAATATTAGTTTATCAAAAAGTTCCACTACAATTCCGTTACGATGAAAACAATGACATTTAATAAAAAATCAAATCATTTAAACCTAAAACAAAATTTTTAATCATCGATTCAACTGTCATGTGTCAATGTCAACTGTCAATGTCAGATCGGTCTCCATCGTAACGGCGGTATAGCAACTAAAATTGCCCAACCCCCTAACAAATATGGCACGTAAAGTATAGCCTTAACTGTTAACCGTGAAAAAAAACAACCTCCCAAAAAGATCAACACTTGTTATAAAAGCTTATAGTGTACAAATTATTTTATCTTACACCTAAGAAAGGGTTTACACCGAGAATGTCGAGTGCGGGTTCGATGCCGACACCCCGTTACCGTTCACGGTCACACTCGTGCTACGATTGAGATGGTTAAAAATTTACAAGTGCCCATTGAATTTACAACTACGTACGACACAAAATTATCTAAAGCGTACTATGTGACGTTAAGCGTAAAAACAATTCATAAAATCGATTTTGTGTCGCACGATTCTATACTATCGAGCTATATACCTAATGATTACTTCCTTTGTGTAATATTTTTGTGCTGAAACGTTAAAAAAATACGATTGTGTGTATGTATGTGTGTGTGTGTTTTTTTAATATTGCACGTTTCAAAGTCCTAGGCCAGATACATGTTAAAATTAATGGCAAGTATTTTTACTTACGTACGATATAAATATAAAATACAAATGCTTAATGAGTATTGGAATGGATCGCAAGCTCTCCAATTATAAATATGATATGAATTGTCTTTTTAAATAAATATAATAAAAAATACCTTAAATATATTCGAGTATTACAAAAAAAAGTTATAATAATAATTAAGTATAGATGTCGTCAATTTTACGAACAACTATATCAATAATGCAAGCAACGAACAAAAAGGGGTAACTGCAAAATTATAAAAGATTATAACCTCTTAGTGACAAGTTTTTCAATGAATTTTAGTCGTTAAAGTTTAAGAATTTACAAAAAAAGAAAGTTTTCAATTTTATCACATAATTTTGTCTCCTTTATTTCATTTATTTCACATTAAAATCACAGTCTTAAACCCACTTTAAGGTCGCAGTCGGGTAAAATTATGCAGTTACACCCTTTTGTTCGTCAGCTCCTTAATAACATACATTGAATAAATTCAAATAACCTAAAACAAAGAAATATCGGACAGTGGACTAACGTAACACATACACAAAAAATTAAAGCAAATAATCTAAATCCAAAATCACCTCTAACTTATTTAAATAAATTAAAAAAAACGACAATATAATACCAAAAACCTGCATAAATAGCAGTTAATGTCTTTTACATAACAATTTCAAAAAAAAACTTACAACTCACGTTTCTTTTAAACAGAACATTATGAAATGTATATATACTCGTATATATATCCCTCTCACTCTCACATACGTAATTGAAAAGAGACAGCAATACACAACAACCAAAATGGACTAGTTAGAAAATGCTTTACCCATCTACATACAACTATTACCATAAACACTTTATACAATTATCCGTATATTGATTAAGACTATCCTGTTGAAAAATAACCGGTGTTATTTGTTCTCTATAAATACTTTATATAATAAGTTATCAAATATTCAATGTCTATACATTACGGTTTTTTTTAAGTATTAAATTTATTGTTAACCATTGATAGAAAAGATAAAATTCTATATTCGATATCGCTAATAGAAAAGTAAAACATACGTAAATGTCAAAATATCTAAGCGCTATGTCACGTGATCAGACCGTCATTTTTCCCTCCCATTCCATTATTTACCCTTATATTACTTAGTTATCTATTAGCGATGTCGTCTATAGAATGTCACCATATGTAAGGCAGTTTAAAACTGTCCGTCTAAACATTGTCAATCTCACTGAGACTGGCCAATTAACAAGGAGATACTATAGTACACTAATGTATGGGCTTTCTATTCCTTCATATTTTATTAATCCCAGTCCAGTTTATGGAATATTAGTCATTAGTTAATTAATCAGTGAGTGAGTGAGTCAGTTATAAAGATCGTAGTCGTATGCTATCTGGCTATCTTTTAAGGGGTTTATGTGTGACATATATGTATTTTATATAAGATATCAATTGAGGGGTCGATATATAGTGCGAAAAATTATTACCGCCATTGCTTATTTGAGTCTGTATTTTATCATTCAATTATCAAATAATTGAATTTAAGGTCACTAATAACAAATAATATTACATAAAAACTATTTGTTTGTTTATAATTGAATATAGAAAAAAATACAGGTTTATTGATCATAAGTTATTGGTACAATAGTAATCGTTTTATACTACTTTCATTGTATTTGGATGGAAATTCGATTCCCGTATGTGGCATATACTTGTGCCAATTGGCAAAACAAATTGATTTTGAATTGTCATATATAATACACTATCAAAGTATATTTATATTATAAAGTCTACTAAAGGCATCTAGACAGATAAGTCGTGAGGGGTGTTTAGGGAGAGATGAAAACGAACCGATACCGATTAACATATAAAATTATTATATGGCAGTCGGGATACGGCTTAGGAGTTGATGAATATAACTTGCCATGAAATGACACTACAGTGTTTTAATTTCGAATAAGCCCACATGAAAATCGTTTATTTGACTACCCATGTATATGGCGGGATTTTCGTTAACATTAATATATGTATGTTTTTTATACTGTGATTTGTAGTATGGAGGTTGCAAATTCGACTTTCGTGTGTGGCAATAACCCAATTAGCAAAACAAATTATTTCACTCGTCATCAATTCATTATTATCAAGTTTTCGAAAGACATGTGAAGTCCGCCAACCCGCACTTACCAGCGTGGTGGACTACGATCTGATCCCCCTCGTATTGAAGAGGCAAAATGATAAAATAAAACGAGTGGACGATGGAGTGAGACGAAAGTCTGCATACTTAAGCTATTAGCGATTAAATAATCTGTATATAAATATCTGTAGCCCTCTTCACTAACAGCATGGATGCTTGTATGAGTTATGAGATAGTATCTATATATCTGCAGTGTCCTCGGCAGTCTCCCTCACCGGCGACACTACGTTCGCTGCATATCTACCAGTAGCCGTGAGATATAAAACAGTCTGTATATACTCGCAGTCTCCATCGACCGGCACGTAGCTATAAGTACAAAGTATGAAGAGTGTCGTGACAGCTATGTGACATTGACAATAACCAATACGTATGGGATATGAACGTCTCCATCCGCGGTAGCGACGAGTTATCGTATAGTCTGTACATATGCGCAGTCCCCCTGTGTCCCTGGTAGCTATAGGGCACGAGGAGTGGCGCCAGCTGCGCGGCGGCTACGTGATGAGGCGCGGCGCGTGCAGGCCGGCCAGGCGGCGCGCCAGCGGCGGGCGGTGGCGCGGCGCGGCGTCGCGCGGCGCCCAGTCCTGCAGGCGCGCGGCCGCCGCCAGCCGGTGCGTGAGGCGGTGCGCGATGGAGAACCCGCCGCTGCCCTCCAGCTGGGTCAGCACTATTATCACTTGTCTGCGAAACGTTACGTTACGATGTTCGTTTTATGCTCGTCACTATACTGGATATCGTAAATGAGACGCTGAACGTCGAATACGAGCACGACGACGTAGAGTCCGTGAGAAGGCTCGGAAAAGAGAGCGGCAAAAATTGATTCGTAGTGATAACTTTGACCGCGACGGGGCTAAAAATACAAATACGGAAAGATAAAAAAAACCTGAATAAAACGCCTCACTACATAAAGGAAGACTACCCACTGAAATAATAATACTTAATATAAAATAATAATAATATAAAATTATAATTGAACAGTTTGTTATTTTAATGATATTTTTATTTATCTGTTTAAAACGTACCTATGGCGACTGACAAGTCGCTAGACCCACTAATATTATAAAAGCGAAAGTTGGACGGATGTTTGTTATTCTTTCACGTCAAAACTACTAAACGGATTTTGATAAAACTTTACAGTAATATAGCTAACAAAACATTAGAGTAAAACGTAGGATATATTTTTTAAAGAAATAGTATTACATAATTGAACTACGCGTACGGAGCCGCGAGAAAACGCTACTATATAATAAAATAAGAAAGAAAAAAGAACCTGTCATGAGGACTGCCGACAGAAGCGAAAACTTAAAACCATAAACGAACAGTTGTTATTTTTGGATATTCAAATCAATTGTTTGGTCATAAATTAATATTTGTAAATTAAAACTGTTCACATTTATATGGTTTCGACATCTATCGGCACTGAGTGTTAGCGTTAACACGTCACGTGACCATGTCGATGACGACTTACGTAAATTTACTCCCCACCCAAACCTGCCTATAGAAGTTTTCAATTCAAAAATCCCTGAACCAACCTGTGCAGCGGCGGCACCGAGTCTATGGTCTTGAGCTCGCCGCGCGTCGACACCACGTTGTAGCTCTCCTGGCAGTCGCACTTCACGTGGATCCACTTGTCCGTGTGTCTGTTCTCCACCATCACCACCAAACCCGCCCAACCCTGAAAACCGATATGACCTATACATATAATAAAACTGTAGAGGTCGAATGTCTGTACATAGAAATAAAATCTAAAAACCGAGTCCAGGGGATGTAAAACGAGAAACATAACAAATCCAGTTTTTTTTTTTTCATTTTTGTTTCTCTGTCTGTCTGTTTGTACGGGCTAATCTCCGAAACTGTTGAACCGATTTAAAAAAAATGTTGCAATGTGGTGGACGGGCCAACATTTTAGATACTTTTCATCCCGGAAAATTAAAAGAGTTCCCGTGGGATAGATTTGTTTTTGTTTGCCTAGAGGTGAACCCGAGCGAAGCGAGGGTGATCCGCTAGTAATATAATAATTCATGAAAATAATCACTAAACTTAAATTTAACTTTAGTTTTAATATTGATGCTATAAACTAGTCAATTACAATTTTTTTAAAGGTCAAGGTTAATATTTTCTTTGCTTTACGCGAATACATTCTGACATCTATAAGGATAAATAAAATTAAAGTGTCTGTTTATAAAGTCAAAGTAACAACTTTTTACTAAATGCATATGAAATTCTATACGGTACAAGTATTTATAAGAAAAACACGATTTTTTAAATTTTGATCTATTTGTCTGTTTGTTCCGGCTAATCTCCGAAATGGCTGGTAGTCTTTTACTGGGATTTTCACTGGAAAATAGCCGATGTTATAAGGAGTAACGTAAGCTACATTTATTTTAGAAAAATAATTAGGGTTTCGCCCAAAAAAATTCCTCAAAAAAAATTTCTCTTTCCTCAAAAAATTACCTAGGGACGCACCCGAGCGAATCAAGGGTAAAGTACTACTTTTAAATAATACTATTTTTTCTAATTTTTTTCGCGGACTTATTCGATTTTTGATTTCCAATGTTTCCATGCATTACAACAATCACGGTCACGAGACACACCTTACCTTAGTCAAATAATAAGCTGTCATTCCTTGTCTTCCCTCGTGCCGTTGCCCCCTCGCCAGGGTGAGTCCTATGATCGCGTCAGCCAGGATATGAGGATGAAGAGATGGTCTCTCGACCGCCAGGGGTTTCGAGGAGTGGGCGGCGAGCACGTGGCGAGGCCAGGCGGAGCTGTCAGCCAGTTCCAACCCCGTGTGCCAGTGGTTGAATGCGAGGCACACTACCAGGTAGAACCCCTTCTCCAGCATTTTGTGACAACCCACAAACCCTCTAACCTATATAATATAGTCAAATGAATTTGAGTTCGAAGATGTAATTTAAAACAATATTAATAATGTAATTTTATATAGATAATAATAAGAACTTTGAAACTTTTTGGAAACTTTTTTTTGACCATCATTCAGACATATCTCATTATTATACAATTATCTTTATTGATATTTTGCTCTTCTTTAACACGAACTGAATTTTTTTATATCTCCAGTCTGGGCCAAATTTTTAAAGTTTTTTTTTTGTTTTCCACATGAAAAAAATATATAATCCCAAATTTTAAGCCTCTCACCAATGTGGTCGAACTATATCTGACTATTATAAAACAATATGCATATACATAAATGGAAAAACTAACCTGTCGTTTACTATGAGCAACCAGTTTCCCAACCTGAGCGCTGGGACCCGACTTGGTTCTGAACACCACCACGCATAAGTCCAGCTGTGATCTTTGACTTTTAGCCGAATTTCTGGATAAGAAAATTGTGATACTCTTTTAGATTTACATTTATAATATATTTGACATTTTAAATAAAACTACCTTTTCGGATTTTTACACGGATTTATTTTGGTTTTTGGTTGCCGACGTTTTGAATGCTTTTGCTATTGGTCGCCATGATTGTTTTGATGATTGTATAGTGCATAAAATATCTTATCTCTGAGAAATCTATACTAAACGTTAAAACGTAATTAGACGAACCCGAGCGAGCGGAGCGAGGGTGAGACGCTAGACTATACTGATATTATAAAGAGGTAAAGTTTGTGAGTTTATGAGATTGTGAGTTTGTGACGTTGTAGGGGGTAATTTCTGTATCTACTGAAGCGTTTTAGATGAAATTTGGTAAGAAGATAGTTTGAGACCCTGGGAAAGACATAGGATACTTTTTATCCCGGAAATCATCCCTTAAGCGGGTGAAAATGGGGATGAAATTTTGTATGGTAAATCAACCCAGGGACGAACCCGAGCGAAGCGAGGGCGAGTCGCTAGTAATAAATATTTTCGTACCCCAATAATGATGAATATGATGATGATGACGATGGAACCTACCTCTGCCCCTCCTGGAACAAGGTGAAGTCCACCTCGGTGGGCTGCGTGGCGGTGAGCAGCAGGCAGGTGAGGTGGCGCGTGGACGACAGCGGCGGCAGCGTGCCCG
Organism: Brenthis hecate; assembly: GCA_951806755.1. NCBI lineage: Eukaryota > Metazoa > Arthropoda > Insecta > Lepidoptera > Nymphalidae > Brenthis > Brenthis hecate. The sequence goes on from OX638259.1 coordinate 906,424, forward strand.
CCAGCCGCACCTCGTGCCACCCCACGCGCACCTTGCAGATGTCTATGCAGTCGAAGTATCTGGGGTAGGTGGGTTGGACGTTTAGAACATCTATCGTGTCATGATATTCCAGTCAGTGAAGACAAAATGGCGCTACAAAATAAATAATAAATATGTTGGGACCAGATAGTTGAAACATTACACATATGTAACTTTAAATACATACATATACCATGACTGGAATAAAACATTCGTGCTCATCACACAAGTGAATGCCCCCAGCGGGACTCGAACCCGCGGCCACTGGCACAGCAAGTAAGGTCACTACAAACTGAGCCAAGCGTGTCGTCTAGGTTAACAGGTCAATTAGAGTTGTGATTGGCAGAGTGTGAGGCGTGTTTTTTTATGTGATATCCTTAGTAGGTCTAATACATTATATATAATACCTAAGAGTATAGACATTTAAAATATCCTTCCCCAACATTGTGTGCTTCTTTAGTCATATCTAAGGAACTATTTAATAGGAAATACAATTTTGTAAAATAGTTTCAATGTGTATATATATTACATTTTGCATAGAAAAATAAATAGAACATATTAAGTATTACATATGTATATTTTACGGCTCTTACGCTATATTACCCCGCTACCAGTCTCTCTTGTATCCACTCTGCTTAGTATATTTTGTTGATAATTTTTGTATTTTGAATAAGGAATCGTATAAGCTCAATAATTAACATATTTTCGAATACTCAAAAAAACACAAGATTACAATAGTTATTAAACTACCTACTTATACAATATCGTCCCACACAAAAGTTTTATAAAATATAATAATAAAAAAACTCTCCTTAATCTCACAAAAAAAACCAAACAAAACCCCCACTCACTTGAGCACATCCTCAAAACTGATCCAGAACACCCCCTGGTCTCTGTCCGCACTGCTGGGGGGCAGAGCCCTGCGCAGGGCTTCGGTCCAGCGCGGGCAGGAGGCCGCGAAGGCGCCGCGCCACGTGTAGTGGCCCCAGGGGTTGCGCAGCCGCAGCAGGCGCAGGGGAGGGCTGTAGCCGGCCACCTCTATCACGTCCAGCACCGAGTACGCGTGGCGGGGGCGAAGGCCTAGGCGCTGGTATTCTTCTTCGTCGACCTGGGTAAATTCATATGAATCTGTTAGTGTATTTAAGGAGTAATCATTCACGCTGAAAAACGTATATTAATGAAATTTATTAAACAAATGGACAATAGTTAGATTTATATAGTATATTATATATACCTATAAGAGTAACACATACACTAACCCATACATAATTATAAAATTCTAATCAAGCTGAATCTGTACATTAAATATTTTTTGGAAAGTTTTATTTAAATAGTATGTATAATGTAGTTATAGCATATATTATAGTAATAGCAACACTAAATAATATTAATTATATTATGTAATATAAAATTAAAATAAATAATATTGATGTATGTAATTATAATACTTATTTAAAATGTGCCGCTTTTGAATTTTTGAAATCATTTTTGTTAAATAATGGGTAGGCACTGTCTTTAACAAGTATAAAACGCCTTTGAGACGCCTAAAACCTTAGCCTCTCCCGTGACCATGATTGCTGTAAAGCATTTGATTCGTCGCTAACCAAAGATCTAAATAAATCCACGAAATAATCTGAAGAGATAGTTTTATTTAAAATATCAAATATTCGCGTAAATCTAATATAGCACTATGAGAACCTAGCAAGTTTTCTATAGACATGTGAAGTCCGCCAGCACTTCAGTGGGTCCGTGCCCAACAGAGAGACGTTAAAAAGGATCGAATTACTGAACCCTATAACAAAACAGCATACCTTCATATTCCCCCCGCCGCAGCTGGCCCCCATGAGGAAGCAGGCCTGCCTGGAGGACAGGAGCTGCGCCCACACCAGGTCCCTGTCCAGCTGCTCGAGCGGCGCGCCGCCGCCGCCGCCCGCGCCGCCCGCCTGCAGCGACACCGACTCGCACGGCGCGCCCGTTAGCGTGCACAGACCTGGAAGTGGTAGTTGATTGTATTTAAACACTAATTTAGGATTCGTTATACATTCATCTATATATACAATATTATAAAGTGGAAAGATTTGTTAATTTGTTTGTACTGACTAAGCTCCGAAACTACTGAACCGATTTAGATCAAATTTGGTAAGAAGATAGTTCGAGACCTTAGGAAGGGCATAGGATTTGTTTTATCACGGAAATCATCCCTTCAGGGGGTGAAAATGGGAATGAAAGTTTGTATTGGGAAGCAAGCTAGGGACGAACCCGAGCGAAGCGAGGGTGATTCGTTAGTTCATGTATAAAAGGAAAAAAATAATAATACTTTCTAAGATCTACACGAATATTTAACATCTTATTTAAAATTTATATTACTTAATATAATATCAATATAAATCTGCGAAAAAATCTGAAAAGATAGTTTTATTTAAAATGGGAAATTAATACTATTATGCTAGTTTGAACTATGTACATTATACATACATAAATCATAACAAAAACTTTGGCGTACTAAGCAAATGAATGACTATAAATCGTTTATAAATCGAGCCAAAGGATTCACACATACAGAATTATAAGCATTTGAAAATTCTTAAAAATTTCTGAAAAATTTTTATTGAAAAAAATTATAATACCTTCAATAGCCCTTCCAGATACCAAGGCTTCGTAACATCCATGTAGTTTAGCGACAGCCTTCTCTATTAAAGGCACCCATAGCTGTTTTCTTTTAGCCTAAAACAAACATTACATAAAACTACGGTCACGGGAGAGACTCCCGTACAACATAATTTATTTAAAATCTCTACTATAAATTACAACAAGTATTGGTGAACAAATAAACAGTAAATCTTCAAAATGTCAATAAATTATTAACCCTAACATAGTATCCCACTCAACAGTCCTCACCTGGGAGTAGACCAAGTGACCCTTCCTATTGCACGGCAGCAGGTCATCCAAGGTGACAGTCAACCACCTGCCGTCCTTGCAGAGACGCAGCTGGTAGGCGCCGCGCGCGGGCTCCGCGCGCACCACCACGCTGCGCACCAGCGCCGACCGCTCCGCCAGCACTGCCAGGGCCGACAGCAGCCAGCAGTTGCCCAGGACACCTGGGTATATGGATATGAGATAGTGATATAAAGAGAGAGAGAGAGGAGAGTATCCAGAGATAGAGCGAAAGTTTCCGACTACTCCGCCAGCACAGCTAGAGCTGATAGAAACCAGCAGTTGCCCAAGGATATGGATATGAGATAGAGTATTGACGGTTTTTTTTTTCAGAAAAGACACCTTTAATAATATCCTCTCGACCGATTTTGACGACAGCGGCAAATTTTACTGAGACTAGCCAGATGCGCAAGAGATATTATAGCGCAGACACAAGTGCACTCTCTATTCCTGTCACTCTCATACTCTGGTGGGACGACCACTCGACACGACCAGTGAGGGTTAAGGCTATTAGAATATTATACAAAACTGTGATTTAAATTGACATATAATAATTTTCATACAATTATTAATTATTATAATTAATTATGTGACATAGATTTTATTTTTTATTTATTTTATTTTAAATTATACCGTTTCTAAATCTTGTTAAATTAATAATTCCTTATTATTATGAATGCTATGTACATATGTGTTTCTTTTTTACTTTAATTATCGTATTGAATTGTTTTACCATGTGTATTGTAAGTGTACTTAATGATTGAATGAATAAATAAATAAAAAAACGTGTGTGTGTGTACTTATATACGCATTTAATAAATTATAATTCTTTGGCGTAACAGAACAAAAATAGCTAAAGGTTTCATTCCGTATGTCACATCTCTTGTGTTTGTAAAAGTAATGCAGCTAACTTCATCATGTCACTATAAGCTAACTTCATCATGTCACTATAAGCTAACTTCATCATGTCACTTTAAGCTAATTTCATCATGTTGCTTTTTGGCGGTAGTAAAAATTTTATACAATAATTACACTAGGGGACTTAACGCGTGAATGCGAAAATGGCTATATAACTTTTTCCCGAAGTTTAGACTGGGTTACACCCGTGCAGCCGTGCAGCCCTGGTGACCACTTACGAATTCACGCGTTATGTCTCGTAGTGTAATTATTGTATAATTATGAAACGCGATAATTTAAAACGTAAATTTTTTTCCTCATGCAAACTTTCATCCCCATTTTCACCCTCTTAAGGGCTGATTTTCGAGATAAAAAGTATCCTATGTCCTTCCCAGGGTCTCAAACTATCTTCTTACCAAATTTCATCTGAATCGGTTCAGTAGGTCCAGAGATTACCCCCTACAACGTAACAAACTTTACCCCTTTATAATATTAGTATAGATTTTATTCGAAACGTGCCAAAAGAAGTATAAGTTCAGCAAACACACACCCTGCGATATATCGGAGGGTCTCGGGTCCCGGAACACCGCCCAGGGCAGGCGGGGGTCGGCGTCCACGTGTATGTGCTGCGGGCGCAGCCAGCGCGCCGCCGCGCCCCCCGCGCCCGCGCCCGCGCCCGCGTCGCCCGCGCCCGAGTAGTACAGCGAGCGGGGCGACGCGGGGAACGACTCGTCCACGTACATGTCACCTGTCTGTGGATGTGGCATATGTGTGCATATTATATGTTTTTATAACTAGTGCCAAGCTCTAAATACGAATTCATACAAAATTTTATATAGAAAGTTTCCGTGGATTTGAATTTTTCAACTCGGACTTATTTTTCAAAAAAGGACCTTTCTTTATCCGGACCATTAGAAACTTTTTAAGAAACAAATTGACAAAAACAATTGGACCCAGTTATGCAAAAAACAGCCATGTGCGTAAAAGTATCAACAGAGTTATAAGCATTTTTCTGTCGATAGTTGCACTTGGGTTACGTTTTGTTTTTCTGGTTATTTTAAAATTGAACAATATTTATATAAGTATTGTTTATTTTTTATAATTATTTTATTTTTTATAGTAAAATGCTTATAACCCTGTTGGTACAAAAGTACCATGTGCGTAAAAACGCACATGGCTGTTTTTTGCATAACTGGGTCCAATTTACATATCGATCATTTATACACTAGTATTGTTATATTAGGTTTTGTAGTGCCAATGTCTCATGGGAAATTAATAAAGACGACACACACGCGCACGTAACGCACACGCACATACCAACATTCGCATTTATAATAGTAATATGGTTAAAGAAAATAATATAAAGATAACTGACCGCAGCGCACTGCGCGAGCACCTCCTGCCACTGCGTCCAGGCGTGGCTCTCCTCGCGCAGCCTCAGTATCTCCATGGGAGTGCTCTCTTGGCGCTCACCATCTGACCCTTCCGCTGGAAAGGGGATACGTTATAATTATTAAATTATTTAATTGTCAAATTAAATCAAAAATACATATTATTTACAGATTATATTGAGAAATATGACAAAAAAGCTATCGACATATGAAGTTTAGTTTTAGCTTATAGTTTATGGGTTATGTATGAAAATAATATGGCGATATTTAATTTTTATATGGACTAAGAAAGGGGCAAATCACTGTACGTAAGCTGGTTAGTAAAATAAAGCGGCATTGTGAAATTGTAAAAAGTTTTGTGACAAAGAAAAACGTAAAGCTTTGATGATAGATAAAAAAATTGAAATAGCGTAGACCAAATATATCGTTAATTTAAAAAAAATATTACATCACAACTTCTTTAGATTTACGAATTATTTATGAATATATATTGGTACAAGAGTATGATGTGATCTAGTGTAGTATAGTTTATTTACATGGTGTAGTGCGGTGTAGTATAAGTATAGTTAAGCATAGTATAGTGTACATTATACTGTACTCATCGATCAAGATACACAATCCCATGTAAAAGTTGTCTTAAAACAGTTACCAAAATTGTGTTTAGGTAATTATACTAGTTGAACTTAATATACAACAACGTAAATTGAACCTTAAATACAATGCTTAAAGTTGTTTTCACAAAAAAAAAAACTTAAAAACGCGCTCAAATGTTTAAACGAGCGCTCATTCGGTGAGGACATATTTTGTCGCCGATTGCGTGTCTACTATTTTATCGACGAGTGCAGTGTAGTACAGTACAGCGCAGGGTAGAGTAGGTACGGTGTACGGTGTAGTATACTGACGCTCGTCGTCGTCGTCGAGGCGCGGGTGCGCGGGCGCGGCGGGCAGCAGGCGCGCGCGCGGCGACGCGCACATGTCGCAGGCCAGCGCGCCGCCCGCGTTCACGTACGTGCACTCCGAGCACGCCCACTCCGCGCCCTCCGCCCTGCGCGCGCGCACACACACACATACGTACATACAGGGTGAATTTTTTCTTCTTAGCTTGGAGATCGTCCATTAATCGTGAGGCTCTAAAGTGGGAGTGGACGGGGGGCGGTGGAGAGTACAGGAAGAAACATCACGTGATTAATGGACGACCCCTTGGGGGTAGAATTCGTACCTTATAAAAATCAAATTTTTTTTCAATCAATATTTTGAGGTGGCCCACTGATTTTTAAAATAATCCATTAATATAAATTTTTAGTTTGAATGAGTTTTTTTTCTAGTGATCTATAAAAACATTCAAGAATTGACTAATATAGTCACTTTCTACTCAACTTTCACTTTTCACATACATGTTTTCAGCCCTTTTCTTAACGTCCCACTGGGCACGGGCCTTCCTTCAATACAAGAGAGATTAGACCACAGTCCACCACGCTTTTTTTTCGCTGGGGAAACCCATCATGGGGACCCCGCCGGCCGTCGTAACGGGCAAGGTACTGTGAGACTCCTACTCATTAAAACCCACAGCGGAACCCGTCGCCGCAATGCGATGGGGCGTTGCAGGATCGCTTGCGCACACACTACAACACCCCTGCAATAGTCCACCACCCTGGATAAGTGCGAGTTGACGGACTCTACATGTCTTTCGAAAATCTGATTGGTTCATTACACAATTTATATAATATAAAAACTAATCGCGCAATTTGCCTATGTAAAATATTATATTCTTGTTTACCTGCACAGGTAAATATTAAATTTAAAATGATGTCACTTATTAGACCACGCATTGTCATCCAAACTTAACATGTGTACAAAATTTCAGCACGATCGGTTAAGGATAACTACTTTAAAATTCAATTGCAAGATTTGACCCGAACAAACAAATGTAGTAATGTGTAATTGTAAAAGATATTATTAATTATCCATACTTAGGTACAATACTAATATTGTAAAGACGAAATTGTATGTTTGTTTGTCATTTTGAACGGACGAAAAGAAGTTGATTAATATGAACTGTTTTATGGAGAGATAGTCGGAGGCCTCGAGAGTGAAATACGTATACTATAATTTACCGAACGACGAAGCCGAGCAAAGAAAGTGTATTTTTTTTTATATAATAAAAGATTTTTGATTTTTACTTAATATTATAATGATTAAATATAAACTTGTAAAAATGTACATTTACATACTTATGTTCCGGAGGCGGCGTTTTATGTCGTGAGACCCGTCTCGGCGCCGGCGTGTGGCGCGACGGACTGCGACTCGCTAGATAACACATAAGAATAATGTAATATACATTAAATCTTAGACTAAAAAATAAGAAAAATAGAAAAAAAAACTAGAATATAAATTAAGAACTAAAGAAAAAGAAAAAAAAGCATCCCAAAAAAATGACAAAGTCAAAAATAATTACTTGAATTTGTTATTATGCTACTATTCTCGATTTTGCCATACAAATTTACTTACTTCAAAGAATAAGGGAATTTTTACATAGGCATTAAGTCAGTCATTTACAATTTTTGAGAAGAAAATATGAATAGTAAAAAAAAGTATATTCTTTTACATTTTTAAACATTAGTTCATTTTCAAGGAAAGAGAGATAGCATAATATCAGTTTATTCAAAAAAAAAATGTCTATCTTATCTTATTGAAATAGTCTTTATTATCGATACAAAAGCCAAAGCCGAAGCGTTTTTAGAATTTTTGTCTTTCCGTCTGTCTTTCTGAAAACGCATCACAAAATAACCACTAGACAGATTTTGATGAAATTTGGTATTATGATAGCTAGGTATCCGGGTCAACTTTTTACTGCGGGAACATATCTCATCTCTGAGAAATTGATACTAACCCTTATTAACTCTCTGACAGACGGACGGATGAACAGACATCGGAGGCTTAGTAATAGGAACACTATATACCCCAGTTGGCACCCTTCGCGTACGGAACTCTAAAAATCGTTATTGTGTGGTCGTTTAACCAATATTACAAAACCTATTTCTATAAAGTCGCAGTCACATATTAATTGCTTAAAGCGTGATATCAGATTATTATTATACATGCGAAAGTTTGTATGTATATATGTTTGTTACTTTTTCACGCTGAAACGACTAGACAGATTTAGTTGAAACTTAGTACACAGATAAATTATTACCTGGAGCAACGAGCAACGTATACGCTGTTACTATAACGGTCAAATATAACGACGTAAATAGGTGGTCACCGTGACCACGACCATTTAATAATAGTATAGTCACTAACCAGCCCCTAAATTAGCTTCAGTAGAGGAGCCCGGCACGCCGTGCTTGGGCACGGGCGGCGTCTTGCACGCGAGGCACAGGCCCGCCGACAGCGGGTTGCGCAGCGTGCACGAACTGCACGACCTTTAAAAAATATCATATTGATACAATAATATACAAAAACTTAAGATACATAATAATCGCCTCAAAGTGCCCTCGAAAAGAAGCGCATCTGTGCATTGCTTTTCGGATGACAAAATTAAAACGCATGTTGTATCATTTAAAAAGGTACTTTATGCGGTGTGCGTACCTTACGGTAGTTGTGTTCAGGCAATTAGAACTTTCGTTTTATAAATTTTAGTCTTTAGTTTGACTTAACATCACATGTCGACGCCACTTTTTGAAGAGATGTTTGTTAGGAAATGTGTATCTATGTTTTTATATATCAATGTGTATTGGATTATATTTGTGTCCTGGATTAACATATTAGTTGCTTTTTATCTACGTACCTATCTATTAAGAATGAAAAATTATAAACTTAAATATATAAACAAAACAAATAAACAATTATTACTGTACAAATCTGACCGCGCGGAATTATGGCAAGAATGACAAGCTACCTGAATGACAATATCAATACAAGTGCCATTTGGGCGAAAACAAATCAGCATTCATATCACATGTAGAGGCATCCATCCAAAAAGTACTCTGTCACCAATTGTGTTTAGGTGATTATTCTAGTTAAAATAAATATACAACAATGTATTTTATTATTGTATATATATTGAACCTAGTCGTTTTCACAAAAATAATAAAAATCAAAAGCGCGCTCAGATGTTCAAATGAACGCTCGTTCGATGACATTTTTTGTTGCCGATTGTGTATCTAGTGCTTTTTTTATCGATGGGTAGAGATAAAGAGAAATGTGGTGTCATGTCTTTTTTATTATCCCCAAACCTCAAACCCCCCGCCCCAGTCCCGACTCACCAGTAGGCGTGCGCGGCGGGCCGCGAGCCCGCGCAGGCCGCGCACGCCGCCACCGACGCCTCGTTGACGAGCGTGCAGCGTGAACACGTCCACGTCGTTTCTTGCACTGGTGGAGGGGTAGAATCTAGAAATAGAAAAGTTTCAAACTTTTTAGACATTGATAAATGCTAGCGACTTTGTAAATCTATACTAACATTATAAAGAGGTAAAGTTTGCGAGTTTGTGACGTTTTAGGGGGTAATCTCTGGATCTACTGAACCGATTTAGATGAAATTTGATAAAAAGATAGTTTGCGACCCTGGAAAGGACATAGGATACTTTTTATCCTGGAAATCATCCCTTATGGAAGTGAAAATAGAGATGAAAGTTTGTTTTAGGAAGCAAGCTATTATAGTTATTAATAACTAACAACTTACCAACCCTAATTCTTTTTCTAAAATAAAAGTAGCCTTAGTTACTCCTTATAACATCAGCTATCTGCCAGTAAAAGTCCCGTTAAAATTAGTCCAGCCGTTTCGAAGGTTACCCGGAATAAACAATCAAACAGACAAAAAATTTTAAAAGTTGTGATTTCTCATAAGTACCGTATATAATTTCATATATAATGTTAGTAAAAAGTTGTTATTTCGACTTACGATCATAATAATTTAGCTCTAACATTAAATTAAGCTATAGCACATCACGATGGCCAAGTATCATATTTAGTTTTTAAATAAAGATAAGATGGTATATGTATAATATATATAACATATAATGCATAAGATAATCTCAAAGGTCCAAGAGCTGAGATTCGAACCCGCTCCACTTGGATTTTCCAGGAAGCATATCAACCAAACAAAAGTATAGCCAAAGAACTATCACTGTTATATTAACTTAAACATATAATAATTATGAAGAGACTTCATCGAAGTATTGCATTTTTCTCGCACTTTCCATTATTGAGGTTTGCCTCCAGAAATTGAACCCACGACAACGTTACTTACCAACAGCAAACAATAATTCGTCGCTGTTCAGATCATGGTCGAGCGACGCGATGGGAACTGTCAACTTCTTCGGAGGCTCATTTCTATTAGATTCAGGTTTGGGACCACTCGCTTCTGATGATGAATTGTTTCTGGAATATATGGAAATATAATATACAGTACAAGTATATATGTAAATATTATGTAAGAGCAGCTGGAATATTTAAAAAAACGTGTTAGTACAAGACATTAAAAAAGTTTTTTGAATTTTTATATATATATATATATATATATATATATATATATATATATATATATATATATATATATATATATATATATATATATATATATATATATATATATATATATATATATATATATGTATTATAATTCTACTGCAAAAACGCGAAAAAATCCGAAAAGATAGTTTTATTTAAAATGTCAAATATTCGCGTTTCAACAATGCCTTATGATGACTTATCACTTATGTTTATTGAATTATCTTCCACCATATTTATCTGATACTAGCGACTCAATCTTGCTCCGCTCGAGTTCTTTTCTACGTTTTAACAGTTAATATAGATTTCTCAGAGATGAGATATTTTCCCGCAGTAAAAAGTAGCCTAAATGTTGGCCCGGATAACCAGTTATCATCATACCAAACATCAAAATCTGTCCAGTGACTTACTCGTGATGCGGTCACAGACGGACAGACAAAAATTCTAAAAACTATAGATTCGGCCACTGTATCGATAATGACGACTATTTCAATAAGATTTTCCAAAAAATATTTCATGTACAAATTCGACTCAGAATTTTATTGTATGTATATTCCACCATATTTATCTGATATTGTATTTTATAAGATCGTTGTCAGCAGAAAAAGAGTAAAAGCATTCAGTTTATACAGTTCGAAGATTTATATGTCAGCGTCTAACAATCAGTTTGGATTCATGATTTTTCTTATGCCATAATATGTTTCCTGGCACGATACCAAAACATAAAAAAGTTGTAATAATATTTTGTTTCCATTATACATAATATACGAGTATTATGGTATTATCGGAAATGGGTGGAGCAATTTTTCATACGCATATTTCGTATCGTACTTCATTAAACATGCATTGAGCATGTGAAACGAGTCTTTAGTATTATTTACTTTAGTATTACGTCTTTAGCGTTATAAAAGCGGAAAAAATACACATTTTTCTCAAATAAAGCCAATTCCATTTAAAAATATATACCTATATTTTTTTTAAATTTCATTCCATTTCTATCTAATAGCTATCGTATACTCTGACGCTGAGTTTTTATACTCTTTTAACTTACTTAACCTAAATCGGTTGTATTCCCCAAACTAGCGATGTTTCGGGACTACGCCTGCGTCGTTTAATTTTGTAGAATTACTCCGCTCTCGGAGGACGTAGTGTGATGTAAGATAACCTCTAGCCTTCCTCAATGAATATGGGTATTACGAGTTCAATAAAACAAAGAAACAAACAAATTCTTCAGCTTTATATGTATGTATATTAAGTATAGATTCCTATCTAGGCCTGTTTAATTTAAAACAACTCCCCCCCCCCCTTAACCCCACCCCACCACCTACTCCTTTACCCTCTAACCCTTCCCCCTCTCACCTGCTCCTAGGTTCTCTCTCAGGCGGCGGCGCGAGCGTAACCGCGTGCGGAGGCCTAGCGCTCCGACACACGTCACAGCGCGCGCCCCACGCGTTGTACGCGAACCAACACTCGCTGCACTGCCACATGCGAGCTGACGCTTCACGCCTTTAATATATAATACCAGTATATATTACTTTTTACTGCCTCAGTGTTCTAGTGGCTAACATGAACGGTTGCAGATCTGAGGGTTAGAGGATTCTGGGTTTGAGCCCCAGCTTGGGCAAAGTTCAGTTATTGAGTTTTCTGTCGAGAAATTTTCAGGAACAACGCGTAGATGGAAGTTGGTGCTGTTTTATTTTCGTGCCTCGGAAAACACATGTTCTGCGTTTGATCTCCCGTTGCGAGTTTCGAATTATCGTCCCACCGGAGTATAAGAGTGAGAGGAATAGAGAGCTCACTTGTTGGTGCCCTATAGTATCTCTTGCGCAAACTAACTTTTAATGAATAAACCTAATAACCATCAACTTGACGATGATTGCTGTAAAGCGTTTGAAAAGTCAGGAACAAAAAAAATCAAAGTCCGTGGAAAAAACCCGAAAAAATAGTTTTATTTATAATAATCTAAGATATTTAGCAACTCAGTGATGTATCTTTCGAGATGAATGTATCGTTTAGAGAACATTAAAAAGTTCAGATTTTCTTTAACATTGTTCTTCTAAGCTAAGAAAGTGGTCCTTAAAAAATTTGTAAATTCGGAGAAGATATGCAGACTGACACACGGTGATTAAAGATTTGCGTTTTTACAGTCTTCAGTCATCACATTTATGTAGTTATTACATTATAAATAAGAGAATATTACTGTGAGCAAATTATATATTTTTATATATAGCAACTTTTTCGTATTCGTAATATAAATGAACTGATATTACGAGCTTGTTTACCCGACCTAGTTTAATAAACATACGTAGCCTATATACCGCTAAAACATGAATAACAAACAATTTATGGAGCATTGACTTTATCAAATAATTTCAACGCAAACCAAACTATTTTTGGTTGACCTTCATACAAAAACCTAGCCAGCTCGATGCCTAAAACAATTACAGATTCTATTATTAAATGTACATTGTAACTGATAAATTAAAATGTCTACAAACTTATAGATTTCTCAGAGATGATATATTTTCCCGCAGTAAAACTATCCTATATGTTAACCCGGCTATCATCGTACCAAATTTCATCAAAATCTCCCCAGTTTTTTCGTGATGCGCTCCCAGACAGGCAGACAAAAATTCTAAAAACTATAGATTCGGCCTCAGTATCGATAATAATGACTGTTTCAACAAAATTTTCCAAAAAATATTTAATGTACAGATTCGAGTCAGTTAGAATTTTATTATAGGTATGTATAGATAATACAAACTTCTTACTATACAATTATTATATGGTAATGAATAATAATAGCGTCCTATTTCGGTTACGGCGGGCAATCTTTTTTTTTTTTTTTTTATTAGAAATGGGCTCACTCTTGACCTTCATCTTAGCTCGAAGGCACAGATAAGGTCTACGATCTAGCGAGTTTGCCCAGGAGAAGCCTGTTAACACGCACTTTGAATAGGTTCAGGTTATACGCACTCGGAAAAACAGACGCAGGCAGCGCATTCCACATCTTGGCTGTGCGCATTATAAAAGATGACGAATAGCGCTTAGTGCGAGTGGTCGGATCTGATCTGATCTGACAGACTAGTGAACTGCATGGGACAAATGCAGATACAATCCATAATTCCCACTGCTTTAAGTTTCGTAATCCAAATGGACGACAATTCGACACAATCGACAGATCGATAGTTTAACATGCACTGCGAGGAACGGTCATCATAACAATAGGTTATTGAACCTTTCGTGACAGAAAAATCCAGAAACCATTAAGCCCGGGAATCGAACCCAGGACTTCTCGATCTCCTGTACATGCTAGCCACTATACCAAATAGGCAACAACATGAATAATAGATATGTATATAATGAATGTATAAGTCATACAATACTAGAGACGTAGAGCAAGAGACTAATAATAATATCCAACGGAAAATATTTTCATGATCATTTATACATCAGTTCATACACAATATCTATACAAAAAGTCACATCAATTCATTGAACTGTTGCTGCGTAACATACAGACAAATCAACAAACACACTTGCATTTATAATCTTGACTCAATAGTATAAAATAAAGTCGTTATTTATGTTTGTTTGTACGCAAAGTTCTAATTTCACGCATTTTGTCACAGATTCCGATAAGGTTTTCACTGTCAATTAGAGAATTGCTTCCAAACAGGTACATTTAAAATATTTTGTAATGAACGACAAAATAATACAAAATACTAAGTTAAGTTTAAAGAAAAACTTACGTCAGCTGGATTGAAGGCACTTTAGACGGCTCCCGAGGATTATGCGACACTTTGCCAATAGATGGCAGCATATTAAACACTTTTCCCGACTCCTTCCCTATATGGGAAGTCCGTATGTTACTCTCGCCCACTGGTGAAATACAATTTTCCGCTCCCAACAATTCATCTATCCTTGCATAATCACCATCCCCCATATCATTAGAATAGACCACCTCGTTTTGGGAATTGCTCATTACCGTTTTCGTATCTTGGACGGACACGTAGGAGTATCTCGTACCATTGTTGTTTACTTGCAACTGAAGGTTTAAATCCTTATATTTACCCTTATTGGGTAAAGCGTATATAACACCCTCTGCATTCGTATCCCAACTACATTCTTTGTCGTTTAATTCAACACTTTCCTCCTTTTTATCACTAACCCTGTCCCTCTCTTCTGGTTTAGTTAACGTCCCACAATAACTCGCTAATGACTTTTGGTAATCATTCAAACTTCGCCTACTCGATATAACTTTACCGACGGGTCGATTTTCGTTTGTTTGTTCTGAAAACGATCGCCGGTAAGTGGGTCTGGTTTCCGGTGAGTTTTGAGCACTTATTGACCTTTGGAAGGGGTCTCCCAAAGTAGTGGCAGTTTGGGGCCAATCCGGTACAGTTATCATAATACCACCAGACGAGGGCAAAGATGTCGCTCCATCCCGACCACTAAGCGTTTCATGTCTGCCCAAAGTCGTCACACTTAGACCTCGTGTATTCGAAATCCTTGAGAGCGGTGATATTCTGGGCGACAAACAAGCTTCACAATGGGTTCTGATGCCCGAATTTTCCAGAGTACACTTGCTGCAGGCCCACTTCTTCATATGGAGACCTCTGCTCTGCTCTCTTTGGTACTCTTTCACATAATTCAACTCCCAGTTTGACTTGCTTTCATTACACTTCTTCGGTCTTCTTGTAACCGTGTGGAGACTTCTCAGGAACGACTCTCTTGGGTGACACGAAGAAGTGCCATATCGTTCTGAGACTAACAGACTAGTAGGCCTATTGATAGTTCCCCTGGTTTCGTCAACATTCCACCATTTCTGCTGAGAATTAATCACTGAACCGTGGGACAGAGACCGAGTGACTCCATGAGCATGGTCAGTGATCTGAGTAGGGGACAAACGCAGAGATTGCACATCAAGATTCAAAGGACGACCACCAGAATAACTTGACGAAGGTTTATATGAAGGTACAGCTAGAGTGTTAGATCTTATCATACTGTGGTCTGTAATAAAAAAAAAGATTACAAAAGTGAGAAAATGCTATTTATAGACATATAAATATAAAAAAAACAGTAATTTTATTTTCCATTAAGACACAGATAGTTTTAAACAAATTAAAAGGTACACATTGTTATACAATTCGACTTACCTTGGTCAGACTTATCCTTGTCAGTCATCCCTGAAGATTGTTCCTCGTCATCGGACAATCTGTAATAAGACCATAGATTAGTAACATCTTGTTCTTTTTTAATGCATTTTTATATTATATAATTTAATATTACATATAACAATTTAACATTTGATTAAAAACGGCTAAAGTCAACAGCATATTTTGATACTTATTTTTGAAATTGACAAAACTCATAGCAGTCTGGTTCAAGCTATTGGAAGAAAGGTCTCGGTCTTTATCGGTAACGTATTTTAATGCCAGAATTCGAAAGAAATACAAGAAAAGTGCATTCAAACTCCGTAAGAGCCATGTTCCAGTCAAATCATACTCCAGCAATGATCCACCTCAAAGAATATCTTTAAAATTATTTTTTATTGTAAATACAAATTACTAATAAAAATTTAATAAAGTATAACAATCTTAATCTCCCTCGACGTCTCGTTCCACATGACATCAATGAAGCAAAATATTCATTGAATAGAATTGACAATATTAAGTAAGTGAAAAACAAAACGAACAGTAATCGAACCTGTAAACAGGCGCATGGGAAGCGATCTTGTCGCACGCTGCACACCGCCACGAGGCGGACACGTTCCGTAGGCCGCAGCCGCAACGCCACGCGCGGCTCGCCAACGGCGCTGACCCCACACACGACCATCCGCTACAATACATACATAAAATAAGTCACCTTCCAAGCCAAACAAACTAAATTAAAATCGGTTTATCTGTTTGGGACGCTACGATGCTACAGACAGACACACAGATACACAAGTTAGATTTATAACACTCTTCTTTTGCGTTGGGGATTATTAAAATAGAAAAGCTATTTTTTTCTAAGAGATAAAGTATGGTAAAGACCTTGAGAAGGACATAGCATACTTTTTCTCCCGGAAATCATCCCTTAAGGGAGTGAAAATGAGGATGAAAGTTTGTATTGGGAAGCAAGCTAGGGATGAACCCGAGCGAAGCGAGGGTGTGTCGCTAGTACATAATATGAAGAAATGAACAGTTATTTTTAATTTTACATATTTTTTACTTTAAATTATTTATATTTTTTAGTTTATTAAATAATACAGCGTAAGCGTCCCCTAAACCTCTACCATACTTCTCTTTCTCTCATTTATTGCATTCAGTTAAATCCCCATCAGTTTGACTAAGGATACCCTACAATACATATAAAATCATTAACATTTTAAAGTAGAGACATACCCTGGCTTTGTTTGACGGTTACAAAAAAGAAATTACTCCCAATTATATTCTAAAAATCAATAAGTGACAATTAATTATTTCTATATAAAAAATAGCTTTAATACTCTGTGACAATTTAAAAAATGTATTTTTTATAAACACTATACAAATAAGTACAATGCTATATGAAATATTAATTTGTAAATCAATAAAAAATATCTTTTCCTATTTATAACTATTTTAATGGCATAGGGAAAGAAAATGGAATACACACGACTGACTCAAGCGTGACAGTTCATTTCCATACAATATTTTTTGCATGCAGGATGTATGTATATATTACAATGAACAAAAGTTTTTACACCTTTTAAAAACTGACTACTTATTTAAAGTGAAGGTTTGAAGTATGACTATAATTTATTTCTATTTAAACATGTTCAATTTAATCTATTACCCTTGAACAATAAACTGAGATATATTCCCACTTCACTCTAATGCGAATGGAGGAGGCGGAAGGCCAGAAGGCCTTTTAAAATGTTAAAATATAATAAGCAATTATATCTGTTGAGTTTTAAATATCAATTATTATTATCTCATACTGAGACTTAGATTAATTTTAATTCAAGTTTTTGTTATGTTTTTATGTCAATTAAGTACAGTTTATTATACAAATAATATACAATGTTTCCACATTTAAATTAATCTTAGTCTCAGTATGAGATAATAATAATCGATATATAAAATTCTGCAGATATAACACATACTTACTAAATGTTAAACATTTAAAAAAAAGAATTGACAAATTTTGAAAAATCTGAAAATACCATGAAACAATATATACTATTAATATTATAAATATTAAAGTTTGGGAGGATGGATATTTGTTTCTCTTTCACACCAGAATGGCTGAACGGATCTGAATGAAATTAGGCACAGAGATAGATTATAGTCTGGTATAGCACATAGGTTACTTTTTATTCCAGAAAAATGTATGGTCGCCGTGGGATAATTTGTTTTTGTCTAGGCATGAACACAATGCGAAGCAAGGTTGAGTCGCTAGTCAGACTATAATTATTAAGACTTATGACTGGGAGGCCTTAGTACTATTAACAATCTTTCATGTAAACAGCTAAAATAAACTGTGAAGAGTAATTTTCCTAGGTATAACATAAAAATAAAAAGAAAAATTATTATAGAATTTAGAATACATGTATTGCAATAAAATAACTTAAAAATAGTTGAAAGTTGGTACTATACATTATTAGGTATTATTTGTGATTAATGCTTATGTATTATGAAAGATTTTTTGATAAAAGTTTAAAAATAGATAGCAAAGCAAATAATAAATAAGGAGAATAGTAAATATTTTACTAAGAAATTTTTGTTATTAAATATAGTGAGTAAAACAATATTAGTATAACATGTTAAAATATTAGAAGTGAAATATAAACAAAGAATTGAAGTTAAATAGAGATACAATGAATTTAATGGGATTTAAAACTTAACTTGCATATTTTGATTACTTACAAATTGAACTAAAACATCCAATATCACATGTATTTAATTAAAATATCCAAAGTAAACTAAAGTGCCACCACTTTTATATCTCACTAAGTAATAGATACACCAGAAACGACTAAACGACAATACATACCAACAATCATTGTACGCGGACTGAAACCATAGTTTCTATTAAAATAATGACTAAGCCCCGCCACAAAAAGAAAACCAGTCGACAATTCCGATAATGAACTGCGAATACACACACGCAAACGCTAAATACAATGGAAATATAACCTAAATATGGACTGGGAAAAATCGATAATCTTTGACACAAGCAACAATGAAATCGTACGTCAATAATTTGAATTAAAACTCACCTATTGAAATTGTTTGTTGTCGGTATAACGATGGCTTCCGAGCCAGGAGTTGTTCCACCGCTTTTTTCCGTCCGCGAAGCGTATTCCGACGAAGAATCACCGGTGTAATATCGTTTTTGTATATCACTGTCATGACCAGATATTCTCTTTGTACCACATTTTAAACACTTTACACTCTCCGTAGGATTGATTTGACCGCACGCCTGACAATGCCATTGCAGCACCGATGCGATTGAGCCCATTTTAATTCACACATGGCTATGTAACCATAACACTGTCTCGTTTTATAGAAACAATTCGGAGCTCAGGAAAAATGAAAACAGCTGATCCACCATGTTGTTTGTGTATAACTTTTTTTAAATAAATGTTGCCAGGCAATGACTGGCAGGCATCTATATTTTATACTATGTTGTTTAAATTACGCAATAATTAATTTTAAATAGTTAATTAATATTATCAAAGTTTTATAAGATACTTCAATGGTTATTTTAAAATACATATAACTAACGAGTCATACACACCCGCGCCATCTATTATTATCTTGATAGTACTAATCACTCACAA
Organism: Brenthis hecate; assembly: GCA_951806755.1. NCBI lineage: Eukaryota > Metazoa > Arthropoda > Insecta > Lepidoptera > Nymphalidae > Brenthis > Brenthis hecate. Next base: position 925,984 of record OX638259.1, read on the forward strand.
GGCTACGAAGTAGAACGAAATTACTCTACAAGATGGCATCATTTATAAAAGTAGAAAAAGTTACAGGTAAAAAGTAAATTAAAAGTAATTATATATCCACTATTCATTTCAATTGAACTCAAAAGAAACCTACCTACCGGCTACCTGCTAGCATTTACCAAAAGCTAATTTTGTATTTTGTATAAAAACTGCAAACCACAAACATTCAAATTACCTCTTGCAATAATCGACTCGATATCTTTCCAATTTCAAATCGATTTTTATGATTAATTTTCATTGGTTAGAACACGCTAATCGTAGCCGTATATGTGTGTATATATATAAAAATCTCTTGATAAAAAATCATTCTAAAAGTGAAATAATTTATTTTAAAGTGAATTTAGTCATGTATATACCTACCTATTTAGCGAAAAATTATGTATTATCATTATATATACAGATGACTATGTAACAAGGCACAATTACGTAAGTAATCGTCAATTATTATAATAATTACAATTGACATTCCATGCATGCATTCCGTGATGGAATTGTATAGATTGTATACTTAGGGAGTTACACAAGTGCTTTAATAGTCTACTATTAACTTATAATATTAGATATACATATACGGAAACCCTTCCCGAGTTGCCATCTTAAGATGAAATTAATAAAAAGCTCTACAATCAAAATAATAAATGTAAAATTCGTATTTTAACTTAGAGATTTGGTTAATATTTTAATTAATCACTACATATCATAAACCAAACTCCTCCGCCTCGTCTATCTGTCTGTCTGAACGTGATAAACTCAAAAACTACCGAACGGATTTTAATACGATTTTCACCAATAAACAGAGTGATTCATCAGGAAGATTTAGGTGTGTAATTCATTAAAGTTTTGTAGTAAATTTGCTGAAATATGACGATTATGCTTCACTGGCACTGTGTATAAACCAATAGAGTTAAGTATATTAAAGCAATGTATTACGGAATTATTTGTACCTACCTACGGACGCACCCGAGCGAAGTAAGGGTAAATCGTTAGTCTAAATCTGCTCGTTGGTGGCTCGCATTAAGTACTTAAAAATCGCTAGACAGATTTAGTTCATATATTTTTTAATCTACATATCAGTCCGATTAAAGGTCATACAGGAATAATGTAACTAAGTTTAACTTTCTTTTTGAATTAAGAAAAATGAGAAAAGAAAAAGTAAAAACCTTAAGAAAGAAATTTTTACTAGTTTTTACACGCACTATTACTAATTTCAACGAGGTATGCTATAGCTTCAGTCAAATCCAAGGCAAACAGTAAAACAAATATCCCGAGCAAGATTCCCAAAGGCAAATCGTTCATTCGAGTGCATCTTATGGAAATATAATATCTACAAAGTCACTAGTCGAGGTTTGCCCAAAGATGATCTTATATGTATAGGAATTGCTTGTAATCTATACACACAAATATAATTAATCTATACGTACAATACAGCAGGTATTGTAAAATGTTTTGTAAAATCTTAAAATGCTATTATATTCTATCTGTGTACTAAACATCCAAATCCAAATCATATTAGGTTAAATTAATAATCGTAATTTTTCTTTAAATATATTTCATTTAAAAAATTAAATATTTTTAAATTAAAACCTACATAAATCATTTTTTCCTTATAAGGAAGAGTTATAACTCACGAGCGTTATCATTCGATATATCGACGCACTTAACAACTGTCATCGTCCTGTCCTCGTCCAGTAAAATCTCATTCAATCTCATCATCTCATCAACTGAGGGTATACTTATTACTTAATTGATAAAATGCCGTTAACTTGAAAGAATACATATAAGTATAAAGATAATAAAATTTTTTTCTTCTTTCACTTGTTATGACGTGTCCCATTTTGCCCGCTGAAAAATTTCACGGGAATTATCCTTGAAAACGTTTATTTCGAACAGAAATATCTCACGTTTTTGATTAATGTCCCCTTATAGACTACTTAATATTTTAATATTATAGGTATAGGTATATTTAGGCGACCTACATAAGTATATAAGAAAAAAAAAACATTTTAATTGCATTAAATAATACAGATATTATGGAAACCTGAATCGAATCTTCGTTTTCCCTGGGCTGCAGACCTGGTCGCCTTCTCCGAAATCTACTCTGCGTCAAATGATGATCCCGTTAAGACAATAGGGCTCCTCAGGGTTTTAGAGGTTAGAACAGCTCATCAAGTCGGTGAGTCTCTCAACCACTTACGTCTGTCAAGGGAGCAGGTGGTATGCCTAATAGCATGTCCAAACGATAAAAAATATTAAATTTAGGGTCGAAATTTAGTTTAACATATAACAAAATTGTTTTGAAATTCAATGACCGATATCATGAAATCGGAACGTGGGTGCGGTATGCGAGATATTGCTCGGAAAATTACCTTTTTGTATCCTTCTATACAATGTTATAGGGATATTAGCGTTATATGTATTTTCATCTTCACGCTGTATCCGTATGTAGGTACATAGAGAGTAAATATGTGCCTTCTCGTTATGTCTTCATCTCAACAAGACAAAACATGTTGGTATCCCGTATTTACATACAGTAAGTACGGGAAAGTACTATACAGTACTTACGTAATGTATGACAATGCTTTACTATGAAATATAAATATTAGCTCGCAGATAGTATTTTTTATTAACTGATCGTATAAGTCCTATTCAGAATAAATATTCGATACGTTACGCGCGCCACCAATCATACTTAGATGGTACAATATCAACGACTTACTCGCGTGGGTTACATAATATGTAATGTATCTACGCGAGCATATACTCGTTAAGTTTCTTATATTTCACACAACATAATCGGATATTTTAAAAACCATACGTTTCCACTAAAGAGAAATTACATTTACAACTTTACTTTACATTTACTTTAGCCAAATGGTTACATATTAAGGAAACAAAAAGATGCAAACGTTTTCCTCTGGATGCATTAGCTGGTCGTAATAAAATATTGTGCTGAAATTGTTTTAATGTGACGTTTTACTTTGTACTAAGAAATTCTACTAATATTATAAATGTGAAAGTTTGTGAGGATGCATGAATGTCCGTGTGTCCGTCGTGTCCGTCCGAAGTTTGTGAGGATGCATGAATGGATGTATAGATGTATGGATGTTTGTTATTCTTTCACGCAAAAACTACAGAATGAATTTTGATAAAACTTTGAAATGATATAGGGCATTCATCAGAATAACACATAGGCTACTTTTTATCCCGAAAAAATGCACGACTCCTGTGGGATAGATTTGTTTTTGTTTTTCTAGAGGCGAACCCGAGCGAAGCAATGGTGAGCCGCTAGTATTAAAATCAACCTGGTAATTTTTATTTGGATGGAACCTACAGCATGTGAAGTGACACGTACGTAATAAGTTAAGTTTACGTTTACGAGTCTAAGCTTAAAACAATACCTATTGGGCAGCATTATTATAATTTAATTTTCATTTTTTAAATATAAATAAATAATGAAACAGTAATAATAACATATTTAGTTTTCAATTTTGCAGTATCATCTCTGGAGTGTGGTTTTAAAACGTAATAAGAACTACTTCCTTTATAATGATGTGAACCGAACTCAACAGGTAGCTCAGCTTTCGTAGACTTTCAATTTGGCTTAACGTGCAAATCCTATTCCTTGGTGAAGTGAAAAGAAATACGTTACAACATCATTTATTAAACGATCAGATGAATAAATATAAGTAAATAAATATGTTGGGACATTAACACACAGCACCATCTACTTCCATGGTAAGCTAGGAGGCTTTGTTATGGATACCAGATAGTTGATACACTACACATATATAACTCTAAATATATACATATTATAAATATAAACACCCATGACTGGAGTACAAACATTCGTGATCATCACACAAACGAATGCCGCCAGCGGGACTCGAACCCGCGACCGCTGGCACAGCAAATAGGTAACCCTACAAACTGAGCCAAACGTGTCATCAAAAATATTTTATATGTGTTAATATTTATACAGTAGTTGAAATTTAATCATAATCACTATTGAATAGCCGTATTAGTTTTTAAACCTTAAAAATGAACTTAAGTATTTCAGATTTAAGTAGGTAGTGCTTCCTTAGAAGTATTTTTTTTATCCAAGTTTCATAGTTTCTTTGTCCTATTTAAAATTTTTAATGAAGAATTGACGATTTTTAACCCTCAAGCCTTTTTGTCAGCAAAAATATGATAGCTTTGAGCCCCCATCCCCTAAGTCTGCTTACGTAATACAGAGTTTAACGACCTCTCATTTGAAGTAAAGAGCTTGGAATATGTGTAATAATTTTATTATTTAACTAACGTAATGTTATAACGTTTAATATAGATTTATCAGAGATGAGATATTTTCCCATAATAAAAATTATCTTATATGTTGACCCGGATATCCAGCTATCATCATTCCAAATTTCATCAAAATCTGTTCAGTGGTTTTCTCGTGATGCGTTCACAGACAGACAGACAAAAATTCTAAAAACTATAAATTCGGCCTCAGTATCGATAATAATGACTATTTAAATCAGATATTCAATCCCTAAAGGACTTGGCATTTTATTTGAAAATCCGTTATTTTTAAAGTTACGGTGACAAAATAAATAAGAAATAATCATTCGCAATTTTTAAAAATTTTGACTGTCAGTCTGTTTGTTCCGGATAATCTCTAAAACGACTAGATTCTGAAGGGACTTTCACTAGAAGATAGCTGATGTTATAGGGAGTAACATAGGCTTTTATTTTAGAAAAAATAATTAGGGTTCCGCTCAAAAAAATTACAACGTACTTACTCGCTAGTTATACATAAAATATAAACTACACGAGCGGATCTGCGGGGAATCGTTAGTACCATATAATATATCAGCTTCTAACTCATTCACCATAATCTTAAAGTCACGAAACTATGGTTATTTATCTTCCACTATATAGGATTACCAAAAAAGAGAGATCAGTTAATCTGGCGGACATTATCATGTACATTTTCCCTTTTTCCTCCCTCGTACGTCAGACTAAGCATATTACATGAGACAAGTAGCACTTATTGTTGACAGACAAATGAGGTTGTTCTTTATAATAAATTGGAGTGGATCAGTCGTAATAAATTACTGTCGAAGAAATCGAAAATGTACTGATATAAAATCTTTGTTAGTTTCAGAATATAATAGATAATGTTAAATTATTCAACCAATAACAATAGCATTTGTAATAATATATATATATACATATATATATATATATATATATATATATATATATATATATATATATATATATATATGCCATTAAAGATTTAGGCAATTTAATGTAATTAGATATAATGTAATTATTTTACAAAAACTATAATTGCATGTAGAACTCACCTATAAAGGTAACACATTTAGTTATAACAATGTATATAATAATCTATATACCTATATAATTAGTATTGATATTATAATTGCCACTGATGAATCTAATAAAATCGTAAATAAATAAAAGATAATGATCATAATTCTTACTGCAGTAAAGCGAGGCTGTTATAAAACTCTTCACAGAACACATAATTTCTTTATGAAGATGAAATATCTAGGGAACATCCAGGGAACTCCCTGTTCTATTTTATAAATATACTAGCATTGCCCGCGGCTTCGCATGCGTTCAGATGATCAAAAACCAAATTCTTAGGTTTTACATATTAGTATACTCTTACATTACAGTTTTTGTATTTTTTTTCAGAAATAAGAAATTTTTCTGCGGTAAAAAGTATCCTATACCTATGTTGACCCGGATAATCAGCTATGTCCATACCAAATTTCATCAAAATCCGTCCAGTCGTTTTTCTGTGATGCGGTAATAGACAGACAGATACACAGACAAAAATTCTAAAAACGATAGATTCGGCCTCTGTATCGATAATAATGTCTATTTCAATAAGATTTTCCAAAAAATATCTAATACACAGATTCGGCTTAGTTACAATTTTATTATATGTATAGATAGCCAATAACTAAATAAGCTACGAGAAATTCTTCTTAAAAAAGAGTTAAAGATTCTTTTATATGAACTGTTAAATTTATTTGTGTTACATTTTAAGCTGCGTCGTAAAGGATGCTTCTTTTTATTGCAATGTCTGGAGGCCGCGGAAGACGTACTTAAACAGATAAGTGTGGGTGGGTATGAAGCACTTGCTGTTATGTGATGTTTATTGTTTATTTGCCTTTGCTATTTATTAGATGCATTTGTAAAATCTATACGTATAATAAAATTCTAAGTCGAACCTCTACATTAAATATTTTTTGGAAAATCTTATTGAAATAGACATTATTATCGATACAGATTTCAATAGTTTTTGGAATTTCTGTCTGTCTGTCTGACTATCTGTCTGTCTGGGAATGCATCACGAGAAAAGGCAGATTTTGATGAAATTTGGTATGATGATAGCTGGTTATCCGGGTCAACATATAGGATACTTTTTACTGCGGGAAAATATCTCATCTCTGAGAAATCTACACTAACCGTTTTATAAAGTTTCTTATCTCTGTAGGAAAAATCTTTTAAAACTTAATTCATAAATCATAGTCAGTTAATAAAAAAAATAAACTAAAATTCTGCACGTCATAGAGTGATCCATCAAATGACACACGAAAAATCTGCGTCACAGATGCGTCTAATCTCCGCCTCATGTTGGACGCCATTTTTATAACAGATGACATTTAGCTTTAGTTCACATAGAAAAAACAACATTGTAAATACTTAAAACTAAACGAATAAATTTAAAATCAAAAAATAATATAAAAATATCTTCCTCAATTTTATGAGAATGCAATAAAATAGTCCAACTGAGTACTTCTCAGTGAAACGTTCAATTTGCTTTTATTATAAGGTCAGTCTAGGCGTAATACTTGTACTTCGTAAACATATACCTTAAAAAAATACGTGAAATATGCAACTATGTAGGCGTGATATATCAGGCAGCAGTAAACAAAGTGCTACAGATGTGTCTAATCGCCGCCCCACATCGGGCGCCACTTTTATACAACACGATTACATACCAAACACTCCTCTAAATCTTAGTTATTTATTGTTACACGTTATTGTAACTTATAATATTATTTATTACTTATACATTATTGAATAATCAAACGATATTATTAAATATGGGTTAAAGCTATAGGATATTTAAAAGCCATGGTAAGTCAAAACTCAAGGGGTATAAATTTTGCGATACTCTTTTCTCTTAGTGCTCAACTAAAATATTAATATTATTCGGGATATCCAATATTAAATTTTACCGGAAATCAAATAAAACTTCCCAAATTCTGTCTGACTCCTGAATTAGAAGAAAAAGCTAATTCAAAAAAATATTTAGCATTAGTTTTTTTCTTATTCTCGTATATATCGAATTTAAATAAATAAACCGTAGTAAAATGAAAAGTAAATAGTAACTTAGTTTGTATGCAATGTTTTATGCATTGTTTTTAAAACCTATTTGGACTTTTATGTGGAAAATAGCCGATTGATTGTCAATACAGCCGTTTGTGCGTAAATTGAACTATGCTATGCAAAAATATTTTAAAATTCAGTAGATTGATAATAACAATAACATTGTAAGTTATTCATCAATGCAGTTATTTTAAGTATATTATTTTATTTGCACTATAATGTCTAAGAACACAAAAAATCTTATATAGCAAGGTATCAGTAAAGAAGGGGGAGATTTTAGCAGAGGTAAGTCGTTCCACAAAAAAAACACCAAAAAAAACATTGATATACAATTTTTATATACGTTTTAATGCAAAAAGAAATAAACCTTTTATTATATATATAATTCCAAAACAAAATTTATACATTTAAAAAATTAAATGTATGTAAAATTATAGGAAAATATATTTTAAGGTAAGACGTCTTGTATGAACCCTTCGCCACTGCAAGGTATGTAAAGGTAAGAGGGGGTAATAATAATAAAGTATCAATAGTTTGTTATTTTATTTGTAAACAGGTGAATGAAAAATTATTCAAAATAAATTACTTTCAATTTATACATAAATTGAATTATTGAAGGATATCTTACATCTATACCTCAAGTTATATTTCAAAACAAAACATAGGTATATAAACATATATCTACGAAGTGTTTTCCATAAAAAAAAATATCATTTTTTGATGATCGATTAAGCGCGAATTGCTCTGAGCTTTTAGTTCTGTAAAAATACAGCTTTGTTTTTCATTTTTACTATTGCCACGTAGGGGATGAAAATAAATAATATATTTTATTTAAATGCTATGGTTTCATATATTATTTTAGGCGATATTTTCATTATTAAAAAATGTCTTAAAATTCTATTTTTACCATAATTTAAATTCAAATATGAATTATGACTCAAAAGTATGTCAGTTAACATTAACGTCAATATCTCATAAAATAAAGAAGAATATAGATGAAATTAAAAGAAAAATTAGAAAATATATAGATAAATATGAAAAGAAATTCCTTATAAAATAATCACGTCGTTTACAATAAATATTGTTTTAGGGGTTATTGGTTATTTATGAAAATACTTGCTTAAGTCACTATAACTAATTGCGTGTTCATGTAAATAATAGTCCAACACCTAAAGAGTAAGAAAGTCATTTATTTGTTGCACGTGGCGCCAGAACTGTGGCTCGTACACGACTGGTTAGTGGTAGCATTATTATACTTACATATGATACTCACGCGCAGGCGAAAAGAGAGCAGATAAGTGATTACCATCCATTCGTTCCCCCACATTGTTATTACTTTACAATCCATCAAATATAAAACATTAATTATCGTTAAATGACTATAAAATAAAGCAATATAACAGCATTATAGTGCAGTTGAACACCAGCTCCTAACAAAGCTATCTACATTCTAGGCAAAGACAAACGGAGTTTACACACAATCGTTCTGAAACGAGATCTACTCAAAGACGAGCTAAAGCGTCCTCGAGACCAATTCAAAGGAATATCTTATCATAATACGGGATATTCGAGTTTTTATTTTCAGATTCAATGGACTTAGAAATGAGTTGGGATTAAAATAATATTTTTTTATACTAAGTGAACTTCCTATGTTACGTTCAGGATAAGTAGCTTTATGCAACGGACAAAAATAAACAATGGAAAATTCTTGTTTGTAAACTGTCTGTCTTTTTTTATCGGTTAAAAAGTAGCATGTTTCAATAAATCCGATTTTGAGGATTCTTTTTATATTGGTACTTTGAATGGCTTATATCTTTTTAATTTGAAAAAAATTATTAAAAGCCGCTTACCTAATATATAAAGGTATCATTTTGAAAAGTCAAAAAGGTCCTGTATTAACGTAAGTAAAGCAACTACTCTTATATCTCCATCATAATACCCGTATTACCCTAAATAAATGGTTCCTTACATATACCAGAACAGACACAGGAGTCGCTACTCTAAAAAGATTTGTCAGTATGAATTTCCGTAACACCTTTTCGCCAGGGAAATATCAACAGGAAGAGTGTCAATATAAAAATGGAGGAACACTTTAGAGAAAAGTATCCATAACATATTATATGTATTACTAGCTCTAGAGCTAAGGCGCAAGGGAAATTCCAGTAATGCACTTCCTAACCTAAGATACACAATTTGTAGCGTTGTAAATGTAACAACTCCTAACACCTACGTGCTTAAATCTATGGGCATAGACAAAATGTCATTCTACGAACGCTTTTTTGTACATATAATAAAATTTTAACTAAGCCGAAGCTGTACATTGAATATTTTTTAGAAAATCTTATTGAATAGACTTTATTATCGATACAGAGGCCGAATCTAGTTTTTAGAATTATTATCTGTCTGTCTGTCTGTCTGTCTGTCTGTTACCGCATGACGGGAAAACCACTGGATAGATTTTGATGAAATTTGGTATGATGATAGCTGGTTATCCGGGTCAACATATAGGATACTTTTTACTGCGGGAAAATATTTCATTTCTGAGAAAAATACAAAAACTGCAATGTAAGAGTATACTAATATGTAAAACATAAGAATTTGGTTTTTGGACATCTGAACGCGGGCGGAGCCGCGGGCAATGCTAGTCGCTAATAAAACATTAATAATACCATTGTATGAAAATAGGATAATACTTTTTTTCTGTCGTTAGTAAGATTTCGATGCAGAGAGAATACTTTTGGCCTCAACATATTATCTAATCAGGATAAAATATATAGCTGACACAAAAAGCTTGAATGCGAAGATCGAACATTAGATGGCAGTATGCCAATTGTCTGTGACCATTTCTGCAAAGATACATTTAATAATTGAAATGATTTAAACACAAACAAGATACTTTTTTGATAACAGTTGTTATATTTATATTATATTGTCATATTGACAACTAGTGACTCACCCTCGCTTCGCTCAGGTTCGTCCCTAGCTTGCTTCCCCATACAAACTTTATTCCCCATTTTCACCCCCTTAAGGGATAATTTCCGGGATAAAAAATCCGATGTCCTTCCCAGGGTTTCTAGCTATCTTCTTACCAAATTTCATCTAAATCGGTTCAGTAGATCCAGAGATTACCTTCTACAACGTCACAAACTCATAATCTAACAAACTCACAAACTTTACCTCTTTATAATATTATTAGTAATTAGTATTATTTAGTATAGATTAATAATTATGACTTAACAGATTTACAGTAACTTTTTTACTCTGTTTGTCAACTGATTTTCTATTTTGTTTGTTTTATTGACGAGTTTGGGTGTTATCAATAAAAAAATATCATGGTCCAACATTAGTGTTTGTAAATCTGGCAAATATAAAACATTTTAAGAACTCGAGTAATCACTTACTCTCATTAACCGACGAAAAAAGGGAGGCTCTCAATTTGACGCTTATTTTTTATGTTTGACCACGTATAACTTATGACAATGTAGTTCAATTTATATAATTCTTTCTTTTTTGTATAGCGTATATCTCAAAATTGGTCTAATTTAATTTTTTTTTAAAAATCCACCCCTAATTGTAGAAAATAGGGGATGGTTGATTTTTCACCTACTGATTTTTTTAAATACATTCTTCTCACTTTAATATTATGTATGTATGAAAAATTATACTACTATGTATGAAAAATATAAACCTAAAAAAAATAATAAAAACCGAATACAAAAAAAAATAAAAAACAACTGATTGCTTGTTTCCATTTACTATAGATATCTAATCAGACATTTTCGAAGTTGGTGCTAGCTGATACACAAAACGCACCGACTTCGAAAATATCTGATTAGCTATCTATAGTAAATGAAAACTACCAATCAGTTATTTTTTACTTTTAGTGAATATTTTATAATTATGTATTTTATATAAACATTTAAAACGTCCATTCTATTAAAAAAAAGTATTACATTAACCGCACTTAGATAATAATAGAGTCTTCTCTACCCACTTGCCATTAGTGAATGTTATGAAATTCTTCTGAGATTCCACCCACGAGTATGCAGGTGGTGTGAAATCTGTGTGCTATGCGAGAAATTGACCGGAAAATTACATTTTTCGTTGTCTGAGAATTTTGTAATATGTACAAGTTTGAATACAATGGTGTCTTAATAAATGACAATATTGTAGTGAAAGGTAGAATTTAAATAGAAATACAAATAAGTTTCATAATAGAATAAAGGCTACCTTGACCCTGGACTGCAATTTCCTTATATATTGAGGTTTTTTATTTATGCAAGAGGGCATGAGTTCGAGGTCCGTTCGAACACTACGAGTTAGAGAGTATATGACAAGTTGCAGTGAGGTTAGAATTTAGATAGTTTTATTATTATTTAGAGTGATTATTATATTTAGAGGATTTGTTGATCATTATTTAAATATTAGGACGAAACGCCTACATTTATTTTTAATTCATTTTTACATTTTTACATCCTCGAAGTTTACTAATAGTTGAAGAGAACACACCCACACTGGTAATCATCTCCTTACTCATTTCCCAAATTACTTGGGGCCGGTTACATAGCTTATATAAAAACGTATGTCTCAAGCGGTACTCGAACCCGCTATCACGAGTGTATAAATCAGAGCACTATACGAGATTGTAAAAAAGCGTTATGAATTTCTGGACATATGCCATCTCTAAATGAATTAATGGTAAGGATTTTTAAAATATGCGTAAAATTTTAGCAATTGGATGATTGTCATAATCGTTGGCTCACTATTACGAGGTTCTATGTTAATTTTAGTACTTATTTAGTTATTAATTCTACAAGGTTCTATGTGTCATTAGCTACAGATTTGCAAAAACAAACCACTAGGTAGCAGCACTTTAACTACAAAATATTCAATTTTACATAGTTCTATGTTGTTGTTTTTTGCGATAACAAAATAACGAAGTTCTATGTAAAAATTACTAAACTTCATTAAAATTAACATAGAACCTTGTAATACATAAGCCAACGTAAGTCTGACTGGCAAAAAACATTACTATTCTAGAAGAATCTACTAAAAGATATAGCTAACTTTTTTTTGTTGTTGTTATCAGCCGTTTTTAATGTCCCACTGCTGGGCACGGGTCTCCCTACAATACTTGAAAATTAGCTAGATTCTCTCAGACGTGCAGGTTTCCTCACGATGTTTTCCTTCACCGTAAGATAGTGGTAATCATGTTAGAAGTGATTCACACATGAAAATATCAGAGGTGCGAGACCCAGGATTCGACCCCACTTCACTCGGTTTCCCGCGATCGAGTTGCCAATGGGCTACAGCTGTTTTAAATGAATTAAATTTCTAATTATTTAAATAATTAATAATTTTACATATTTTAAGTTAATAATTTTGTACCACAATACTCTGAATATGTTTAATAACATTTAATAATAATTGTACAAAGAACTATTTGTTGAAAGAGTTCGTGTCGCATGACTCTATTGAAGTTACGCTTTCAACTCGTTTTTTTCCTCAATCTGGGATATAACTATTACAACTTCTGCTAAAAGCTTTTCATTTATATCATAAAAGCTGTCACCTCAATTAGATTTTTTATGTTTTCAACAGTTTTAAGAAGTGCAGGAGCTGTATTTCTTGAAGTTGAACGAACTATGTTATGCCACGTCTTCACTGATTGGAAACTGTATTTGATAACTTATTTTAACCTAAGAATTTGGTTTTTGGTCATCTGAAAGCGGGCGGAGCCGCGGGAAATACATTAAATATTTTTTGGAAAATCTTATTGAAATAAACATTATTATCGATACAGAGGCCGAATGTATAGTTTTTAGAATTTTTGTCTGTGTGTCTGTTACTGTATCACAGAAAAACCAACCACTGGAGGGATTTTGATGAAATTTGGTATGGTGATGGCTGGTTATCCGGGTCAACATATATTAAAAAGCTTATAATTTGAGAGTAGGAGTTATATTTAGGATTTTTTAAATAGTAAGGCCACTTCAAGACTATCTCATACCTTTACATCGCAGTTTAATGTACATTAATCTTCTATTCAGAAGACATACTTTGGTACTTTAGTCTTAGAAAAATATTGAACAATATATTATACCTCCTACTGATGAATCTTGATTGATTATTGCACTCACTTGTTTCAGTTTCTGACACAATACATCTTAATCCTAGCATAGAGTCTGCCGATTTATTGGTATGACAGGTCTAAAATTGTTTATAGCCCGTCTGTAAATTATAGCTTACCTTTAGATATAATGGGTGGAAGTTCAAGACAGTAGAATACTATATCCAATACTAGCAACTCACCCTCGCTTCGCTCTGGTGTGTATCAGGTGAATAACAGTGTAATGTCCTCCCGATTGATTTAGGCCACCATGGCAAGGTGAACGCACGTTGGGGGGAGTACAAATTTACCTAATCCAATCATAATATAATATTAATTCAGCCCTTTTCATGCCCTACTGCTGAGATTTAGGACGTAGTCCACCACGCTAGTAAAATGCTAGTCATGGCAGACTTCACGTGTATTTGGAAATCATTTTGGTTCTCTCAGAGATGTAGATTTCTCCACAAATAATAATAAATGGAAATCTCGTTGAATTCGGAAATCCTACATATTACAAAAATGCATTGTACTTAAATTATTTACCTCTATTAGGACTCAAATGCAGGTTCTCATAACCCTCGGCAGCAGGTTGCAACACGCCATTAGACATTTTGTCCTGAAACCTTTAATTGAAGAACAAGAAGAAAAATCATTATTCTGAAAACTCTCTATCCTACAAGCAATACATATTTTTAATTGCTGAAAAATGCATTTAGTCAAACCTACTCTATGAATTATGAGACTTGCCATACCGGTATCACCACGTAGTATAAAACAAAGTCGCTTCCCGCTGTCTGTCTGTCGCTATGTATGCTTAGATCTTTACAACTACGCAACGGATTTTGATGCGGTTTTGTTTATTAGGTAGAGTGATTCAAGAGGAAGGTTTATATGTATAATACATGCATATTATAGTACAGAAAAGCCGAGAAATTTAAAGATTTGTATTTCATACTAACCGTTAAAACGTACCCTAGCGAAACGAGGGTGAGTCGCTAGTATCGAATAAAACCCAGCGGTCCCCCATCACTATTACAAAATGTCATGATATGTCCTTCGAATTCCACCATGACGCGGAAAACGTACCCTGAATCGACCTTTATTATTTTCCTTGTCAAAATTCGTAATAAGATTTTACGCATTTTCGCATACATGGAATATTTCTAAACCTTAAACTCTAATAAGTCGAAGGCATTTTTTTGATTTACTGCAGTGAAAGAAGTTAAAATATGGGCTTTGCTACGGAAAGCGGTAAATTTATGTCTTTGTTAAGACACCATTCTCATTGCTATAAGGAAATTTATTATGATTTATTATTTATTTGAACTGCTCAGCTTTTGCTTAGAAAATGAATATTTGGATTGTACAGAAATTGATTATTAAAAATCAGACGCATATGAAATAATTGATATGTTTAACGTTTAGTATAGATTTCACAGAGATCAGATATTTTCCCGCAGTAAAAAGTGGCCTATGTATATGTTAACCAGAAAAACCAGTTATCATCACACAAATTTCATCAAAATCTGTCCAGTGGTTTCCTTGTGATGCGTTCCCAGGCAGACAGACTGACAAAAATTCTAAAAGCTATATTTGGCCTCTATATTATTGATTAAATTCAATAATTTAAATACATATCGAGGGGAATAAAAAAATTAGCCCAATGCACCTAGCAATTTTAAAATAAATAATTACGGTAATAAATCATCAAACTACATTCTTATATTTTTTCAAAGTTTTCTTTAAAATTACAGCATATTTCTCAAATGTTTCAAGTGTTGAAATGCATACAACTTTCTTTACAGTTACTTTATGTATAAGTCCGGCCACGCATAAACGGAGTGACTCGACCCGACAGGGATTATGTTTGAGAAGAACCTTACAGCTTAAGTCGCTCTCGAGACGCCACTACACGTCAGAGCTCTGCTAGTAAATGTATTGGAAAATATTATATTCAAACCTAAATGCTCCTATTGTATACTATATATTTAAAACATTATATTATATAACTAGTGGGCGCGGCAGACGTTGTCCTACCCGAATCCTTGGCTTTTATTAATTAAATAATATATTGCCTTAATTCAATAAAGATGTGAAATTAAATGCAAATGCTAAGCCAAATGCTAACTTGATATTAGCGATATTTTACAAACCTACGACCTTTACTAACCTTTCATAATGCAATTTTCCAAATGAATTAAGCCGTTTACATTTTTGTTTCATAGCGAAATTTGAAACTACAAGTAACTCTACAAAATATAAATTGCAATACAAATTCTAACGTAGAAAAGATCCTGACATATTTTATCTTGCTGATATTATAAATGTAAAAATGAATTTGTTGATTCTCATCCTATCCTGCTACAACACATTACCTATTTAGTAAAGGATTTATAGACTTTTCTTTAAAATCACTATTTGTGACTTGTACTTTATATTGTTTTTATATCTAGATTACTCCTAATATAAATATTTTATAACAATGTTCCTGAAAATGTTTTAGAAACGCAATGAATATTATTATACTATAATAGAAAGTGAGAAAAGGAAAACAGCGACGCACAAGTAAATAAGAATTGTACTAAATGGTATTCTATTTTTGCCAGTTTTCGTTCTTTTTAAGGCTTCTCACTAAACTAGACACGTATTAGGTTTCTATGTAATAAATACGATATATATACAAACATGTATAATATGATATATATTCATACATGTTCAGTCCTTTAAAATAATAAAAACATATATATATATATATATATATATATATATATATATATATATATATATATCGCTGTATAGGTATATATATATATATATATATATATATATAATATATATATATATATATATATATATATATATATAGCGTCATATACAGCGATGACGAATATTTATGTAGCCTACTCATATATTTGGCTCCAACAGGACTCGAACCCGCGACTGTATCGTAGTGATTTTTAATAACTACGGTAAGGGAATACTATTTATTTTTTTAACAATATTCTAGTCTAATAGATGAATATATTGATATATCACTTCTTGCACCGATGTCGGTGTAATATTTTATTCTCCGTCTCGTCGAAAACCTTTGCGAATTAAACAATTTTAATTAAAATCATCATTTCGTTGTAATTATAATAATGTTCTCCCGACCGACACAAGTGAAACACCGCCAACTTCCCAACTCCGGGCTGTTACTGACACTTTTTAAACGAAAAGACTCAATACCTAAACTTGGCCCGACCCGGGATTTGAACCCAGGATCTCCGGATGTGCAGCCGTATATGATAACCACTACACCACCGAGGCAGTTAAGTTTGTTGTAGTAATATTTAAGTTACGAATAGCCACATAATAAGATGACGTTGAACGGCTGCTTATTTATTCATGCTCTATGTGAGCATGAATATAAAACTATGTATTTCTTATTTAGCTTTACTAACAATAGTTTAACAAGTCTTTCTACAATATATGAAGAATAGAGATTTTAAATGAGACTTACTAGCCAAACAATAGAGTTTATCAAAAATAAAACTACTTTAAATCAAACCCACTAATTCTCACTAGCATTATACTATACCATTAATCAAATCTAGATTACCACAAATCTCTAAAATTTCCAAACGTCGAAACAAAGCAACAATACGCATTCACTGCAGGTGGTTCGTTGAGCTGGCTCTATTAATTTGTGCATACGTTGGCTTCGCTCCAGCCCGCTATTATAAATCCTGAAATCTAATTAGCCCTGAAAATGAGACATAATAGCGGGATCAGCTGTGGGTGATATGAAACAGCTCTGCAGGACGAACGGCCCGCTGAAGTTTCATAATGGAAACGTTACTCTGATGGTAGCCTAAATAACAGGTATTTGATAGATGGTCTTATATAGTAGCCTATATTATTAAGAGAAGTAGTCGCATATTGATGACGGTTGTATACGGACGTTATATATACGGACATATTTAACTGAAAAAATCAAATGAAGTGGGTTTAAGCACTGGTTAAATAACCATAAGATTTTCACAAAAAGTTAGTTTCCAAATGATTTGTAAAGCCCGTCAATTCATGCTTAGCCAGCGTAGTAAAATATGGGCTAATCCTACTGGATTGAGCAGGGACCTCGCTCCGCAAAGGAACCATAAAAATAGCTTAGTATTGTAATATTATTTATAACTAGCGATTCACCCTCGCTCCGCTCGGGTTCGTCCGTAGGTAATTTTTAATTTTTTTGAGCGGAACCCTCATTTTTTTTAAATAAAAGTAGCCTATGTTACTCCCTATAACGTCAGCTATCTTCCAATGAAAGTCCCGTCAAAATCAGTCTAGCCGTTTCAGAGATTATCCAGAACAAACAGACAGACAGACAGACAGACAAAAATTTTAAATATTGTGTTTTTCTTATAAGTACCGTATATAATTTGATATGCATTTAGTAAAACGCTGTTATTTTAACGTTACAAACAGGCACTTGAATTTTATTTATCTGTATAGATTATTCTAGTATTTAGAGTAATTTAGTTAGATTTGTTTTACATGTATGCTTCACTCTATACTTTTATATTTATCCTTGACGAATTTGCATTATAATCCATTTAACCATTTCACGTGAAAAAATAATAATTAATTATATAAAGAAAATATTATTTGATCTCTATTTTTCTCCGTTTTCCCATAAAAAATTTAAAACACCAACTTTTCCCTACTACATTATTATATGTACAGAAAACAAACCTTTAAACTATTTGTAAATTACCAATTTGAGAACGAGCTACATCCAGTACAGCTTTCATCTAAGCTTTGAATCTTTTGAGCTTAAGAGACAGTTAAACGCGTTACCACGACCCGTTGCAGAGCTTTTTGTTCACGTAAAAGAACTTCGGTAGATTTTTGAATTAAAACGACCGAACAAAGAGATTCAAAATTATTGCGATATAAAAGTGTTTGAATTTCTCTATAATTTTATGTCAAGGTGTGTTCTTAAGCGTACTCTGCACATTTTATTATATGCAGCGGTCAGATTAATGAAGGCCAGTTAGGTCAAAAGAAATATATTTGTTTGTTTGTCCGTTTTTCATATATAGAGCAAGGAAAGGACATTTTTTTGTGTAGAAAGGGACTTTTATTTACAAAATGTCTGAGAAATATTTTTTTTAATTACCAAGATATTCAGAATTACCTTTGAAATATTTTTTAATTAACACAATATGAAAGATAAAACATAATTATATCCTTAGAACTTCAAATTGTAGTTTCTGAGTATTCATTTTTATTCTATAAATATTTTTTATTTTATGAATGAAACTCAAAATCAAAATATTATAAGTTTTATTTCAATGCTTTAACTAAAACTTTAGAATCGTCAACTTAAAAAACTTTACTAACATTATGAGCATTGATACTCTTAATGAAACGACAATTCAAATGAAATTTTTTATAAATACCGTATATCCAACAATTTCTTCCCATTGTATGCACATTTATCGTATCTCATACAACTAACCATCTGACCCGTAAGATCTGCTGCAGTAGAACTCGACTGCGGCCACAGTTATCTTAAGGTCTTTGTTCATTTGAAAACAATTTATTTTATTTTGTACGAGCGAAGCGAAAAAGTTTTGTATTAAAAAGATGTTGGTGACGTGAATGTTATACTATTGTTTAATAAGCGCTCTTCTTTTATCGTTGAAGCAAGATATATTTGTTTCGAGTTCCATTGATCAAGTATGTTATTTATTATAATAAAACTAAAAGGGAAACTAAGTAGAAAATTATTCAAGCATATGTCGTAGAAAAACTCGTATAATATATTTACTATTTACTTGTAATTCCGTAATTATATTATATACTAGCCTTTTCCAGCAGCGCCGCACACATAGTTCATTTATGTACTACTATATCTATCTCTATCTATATTACTTAGGTGCTTAACCTATATTACTGTAAAGTTTCATCAAACACCGTTCAGTAGTTTTTGAATGAATATTCTTTAATAAACATCCATCTATCATCCCAAATTTTCGCGTTTATAATACATATTATACTAATGTTATAAATTTGAAAGTAACTACATCTGATGCCTTTTCACGCTTAAACCGCTGAATAGATTTTGATAAAATTTGACAAGAACATAGATTGCCTCCTGGGGATGGACATAGTTTACGTTTGCCCCCGCCCCAGTTATCACGTGAGTGAGCACACCGACTTCGAAAATATTTGATTAGGTATGTATAGTAAATGAAAACTACCAATCAAAAAGTTTTTTACAATAAACTTTTAATTTACAATAAAGTCTGACTCACACTTAGTCATTTTTGGAATATTTTTATATTAAACTAGCAGTACTCATGACTTTGCCCATGTTCAAACTTTCTATCGCTGCCAAACTCACAGAATCACTGAGCTCATTTTTCCTGAAAATTTCATCAAAATCGCTCCAGCCGTTTTGGAGTCCATAGAGAACATACATACACACATCGATTTTTATATATAGATTGGTTATATAGACTCTACATTTTGCAGGGAACTCTTTCGTTAAGAGAGCAAAGGCTTAGTGATAGAGTCACTTCCGGTCAGAACTAATTTATTGATAAACAACTATTAGAGCGTTAATATAAATTAACCGGTTCCGGAGAAGCACTTTACTATCCTGTCAGAGAATACTGACGCCATATATTAGGCAGTACGCCTATTGTTTTGTTTTGTTCAGTAAAGGAGAGAATCGATGTCCAACCATATTGTGTACTTACCTTAACCATGCTTGTCATCAGATTTACGCGAATATTTGACATTTTGAACAAAAGTTTCGGACTTTTTCGTGCATTTATTTTGATTTTTGGTTTCCGGCGTTTCAAATTCTTTACAGCAAAATGGTCACGGTAGCGATTGAGTCTGAGACTGAATCAATCTCTTCCGTGACCATGATCGCCGTAAAGCATTCGTAACGTCGGAGACCAAAAATCAAAATAAATCCGCGAAAAGAAACCCCGAAAAAATAAATAAGCAGTGGAGAGGAGATTGACTGTAATAGTGTAAATATTTTATAATCTTTCTCTACCTATCCTGTAGAAGGGGTAAGATAGGGAAATAAAATAATTAATGCGAAAGATCAATCTTCCGAGGTTCTTTGAATGCGAATACACTAAATTATTTAAAGTTATAAGTAGTATAAACATATAGCTTAGTACATAAAATAAATATTTTTTTTTAATAGCTTTTGATAAATTGATAGTCTTCTATTACAATTAATATTAATGATATCATAAAAAATAAATAAGTGAAACGACGCTCGCTCTGACGTAAAGGGAACTACGATCAAAACATTTATCTATTCCACCCCAATAACTTACGTTTTATTCCATTTTATACAACAAAATGACGGAAAAGCAATAGAAATGATAATTTCGGCTATAATAAAGTTCCAGTAGCAAAATTCTTAAAGCTCTACATACAATATATCAACTGGTTGTATCGTAAGAGAGCGCACCATATGTAGAGTAATAGTTTATGGTCTATTTCGATAGAGAAAGGAAGTGGCTGAATTGCTATACGTATTTTAGGCAGATATTGGCATTGTCTAATGCATCAGAAATCGTGAGTTTGATACTGAACTCGCAGATAATGTTTTTAGACTTGTTTCATATTACTATATAAAATTTTGTTTTAAATTTAGTTGAATGAAAATCAAAAACTGTAGAGTACTAGCAGCTCACCCTCACTTTGCTCGGGTTCACGTTTAGGAAGGCAAAAACAAACCTATCCCACGACAACAGCATGTTTTTCCAGAATAAAAAGTAGTCTATGTATTCCAGACTATAATCTATCTGTGTGCCAAATTTTATCCAGATCCGTTCAGCCGTTCTGACGTGAAAAAGTAATAAACATCCATATTCACAAACTTTCAAATTTATAATATTCATCCAGATTTATATACAGATTTAACAAGATTTCATTCGTGGCTCCGGTTTCGTGGTATATATAAAAATTAGTCTAATAATCCATGATATAAGCTATTCGAAAGTTTAATCAAATCCGTTTAGCCTTCACGGCACGGCGTGGAGAAGTAACAAAAAAAATGTAGAGTAGGTGGAAATATCCACTACTTAGGGTCTCTATTACATTTTAAGTAATTATTTTGAATCTAAACTTAAAAAAATAGGCATATTCTGACCTAGTATAAATGAAAGCGCAGCATTAAAAACTAAAATTCTATAGCAATCATCAAAAATCCCACAGAAAGCTCTTAGACGTTCTCTACATTTTTTTCCTTTCTCAAATGAGTATAGGAACTAAAAATATTTAACCTAGCATTTTCCAAGCAAGGCAAGCATTAACTCTCGTAGAGATGACCGCATCAAAGGATCATTTACATTGCTTCGGATGGAACAAACAGCGTGATTACCAAAATAGTTTCGTGAGTGGCTTCTGGCTTATCACTTCAAAAGAAAACCATGACATGCTTAAATTAATAGAATTTATAGCTTTTACGATGTTATAACAAGCTTTTAATTAGCTTTATATGTTTGTTTACGCAAAACAACTAATTACGAACCATTTCCTGTTAGGATTTCGAATATTATGTTATACTGTCTAATAAATAAATATGTTGAGACATTAGCACACAGCACCATCAAGTTCCATGGTAAGCTACGAGGCTTGTGTTATGGATACCAGATAGTTAAATTCATACAAATTATCTGTATAATATATGATATCTATACTATTATAAAAATGCTAGAATGAGTCTTTTGTATTTTATTTCTTTCAGTACATTATTCTATGGAAGTATTTATGATTTTTTTTTTAAATTGTTGTAATTTACAACTTAATAAGGTAGGTTTTAGACTCTACATCTCGCTATATTACTTGGAAGCGAAGCATTTATACATAGCTATAATATACACGAACGGAATCGCAGTTGGAAACTAGTCTCATTAATAATAATTATGTATTACTCGCCCATAAACTTTTGTTAATAATGATGATGATGTTCTTCTAGCCGATTCCGGATACGGCGGCCAATCTCATTGAGACTAGCCAACTGCGCAGGAGATATTATAGCGCACAAGTGTACTGCAGACACAACGTGCACTCTCTATTCCTGTCACTCTCATACTCCAGTGGGACGACTGCTTGTCACGACCATCTGTTAATAATAACAGATTTTTAAGAACATTAACATAATAATTTTAATTATATTTTCGCATACGAATGCATTTCTGCCGACAAAATGACTCGAATCGATCAATGTTAGACCTCATAATATTAGAGCGTTTATGGAAAAAAAACTGTAGATTAAGATCAACTTAATGAACTGAAATAAAACTTAAAGGATCCCAGCTGGTACCGATGTAACTTCATTAAAACCCATCCACGTTAATAGTCCTGCTGTTGAAACAATAAAAACGACTAAACTCAACTACTGAAAAAAACTTCAAATCCAAAGCTATTAACCGTAAATAATAAACTGAATATAGTAGAAATAAAATAAGTTGACTTTCATCCGGACGTGTTTGCTTGTTATACCATTCCTGCCACTGTGCCCCAATGCCTTACTAATATAATAAATGTGAAAATTTAGATGGATGTTTAGATGTTTATTAATCATGCCAGAACGGATCTGGATGAAATGTGGCACAGAAATAGATTATATTCTAGAATAGCACATAGGCTACTTTTTATTTCGGAAAAGTACAGTTCCGGCAGGATAGATTTGTTTTGTTTTACTGAAACGAACCCGCAAACCCGAGCGGCTAGTATGCAGTATTTGGGACACAGTGGCAGAATGATATGATATAACAATTAATTATAATACTACTTTAGGCTTCAATCACTGCAAATCCCTTATATCTTATTCTTTTAATATATTTTAAATAAAATCGGGAACCAAAAATCAAAATAAATCCGCGAAATATTCCGAAAAGTTAGTTTTATTTAAAATGTCAAATATTCGCGTAAATCTGAGAAAGTATTATTCTTTTAATATAATTAGGTTCTTTCCCTTGAATAGTGAATTTTTATTCGGTACTAAAGTTAAAATTAGTGGCTACGGCTCCTAATAGACATTTCATTCGAATAGAAAAGTTTTTTTTTTTCGATTTTTTTGTTCGTGAAGTTTTCCCATGTTTTATTAGTTATTCGGCTATTCGGTGTGTTGAAAAATCCAACAAAATAAAGAACATAAAAATCGGTCCAGCCGTTCTCGAGTTATGTGTTGTAACTTAGCCCGACTTTTGTTTTATATAAATATAGATAGAATATTGATTAAATACTTTTATGGTTTCCATATTAATAGCTTATCATGTAATAAAAAAGGCCATAAAATACTAATATTATAGCAGTAAACTTAGTACAGTATCGGATGTGCAATAAAGTATAACACATTAGGAGTAACATAATAAAACAATTTTTTTTACTAAATATGTTGAACTTTCTGTAAAGTTTTGGTGCAAAATATTAAAGACTAGCTTCCTATACAAACTTTTATCCCCATTTTCACTATAAAATCCTGTGTCCTTCCCAGGGCGTCAAACTATCTTCTTATCAAATTTCATCTAAATCGGTTCAGTAGTTTCGGAGCTTAATGGGTACAAACAAACAAGAAAAAACTTTCCTCAGATTAAAACTATAAATAAACACTTCTAATCTCTAAATATATAGATATAATAAATACATAATAAATTTGCCCAATAAAAAAAGGTAAAATTTATGAAAGCAGTAAGCTATAAACGTTATCTGAAACTGTAAAAGACGCCTTACAGTACATGTATGTTAAATAACCGCCCATAAAATATGTTGTTTATTTTTTAAATCTGTTAAAAAATAAATTTGCAAACTTATTGAAATATGGCGTTAGTAATTCTTACAATATTTTTTTACAATAGGATTCACGAAAAACTTTCTAGATCTAGATTTTTTAAGCTAAACTTATTTTTTAAACTTAAAAGTTACGAGTGAAATTTGGTAAGAAGATAGTTTGTGACCCTGAGAAGGACATAGGATAGTTTTATCCCGGAAATCTTCTCTGAAGGGGCTGAAAATGAGGGTGAGTTTGTATGGGTAAGCAACCTAGGAACGAACCCGAGCAAAGCAAGGTTAAATCGCTTGTTAATGATTAACATATTTTGAGATTAATGTGACTATACCAGATAAAACTATCCTACGCAATTTATAAACGCGAATGTACATATGTTTATTAGGTACTCTTTCACGCAAAAACTATTGAACAGCTTTTGATGAAACTCTACAGTTGTATAACTTACATCAAAGTAATACATGGGATTAATTTAAAATATATAGCAACACATAATTAAACTACGCAGGCGCTAATTTATATATTTTTAAAAAGCTATTAAGGTATATTTATAGTCACGCTGAATTTCATTCGACAATTTTTTTCAAAAGTGAGGCATTTCCTTTCTAAAGTGTTCATACTCAATAAAATACTCGTCATACTCATACTGTATCAAAGTTTCTTGACATTGACATCGAGTTATTGATGAAAGCTTTTGAGACTTCATGTAAATCCTGTAGATGCTCAACTTTATTTACGACACGTTTGGCTCAGTTTGTAGTGACCCTACGTGATACGCCAGTGGTCGCGGGTTCGAGTCTCGCTAGGGGTATTCATTTGTGTGATGAGCACGAATGTTTGTACTCCAGTCATGGGTGTTTATATTTATAATATGTATGTATTTAAAGTTATATATGTATAATGGATTAACACTCTGGTATCCATAACACAAGCCTCGTAGCTTACTATGGAACTAGATGGTGTTGTGTGTTAATGTCCTGACATATTTATTTATTTATTTTTTTATTATACTCATACTATACTCATACAAGCGTATTGACTATTACTAGTGCTAAATGTTGCTTATTTACATTCAGTCCAAGAGAACATAAAAACTCTGCACAACTATGTATGAGAAATATATAATATTAGGTATTGTAATTTAACGCTCTCCAAAACAAGTTTTTTTTGTTGGGACATTAACACACAACCCCATCTAGTTCCATGGCAATAACTTTAAATACATATATAATTACTAATATGTATACAAAACAAGCATGGCTGGAGTACAAACATTCGTGCTCTTCACACAAATGAACGCCAACAGCGGAACCCGAACCCGCGACCGCTGGCACAGCAAGTAGGGTAGTACAAACTGACTGTCTATACCGATAAAATAAAAATATACAATATACATGTCAACGTAAATTTTTATTAAAGGCTGTACATAATAGTACATAATCGAACCCACATTTTGTGTATATGGCAGTGTCATTCAGAGAAACACTGTCCAATGATCCTTGTCAAGCTTAAATAATGTAAAACATCTAATATATAAATATCTCATGTCACGGTGTTTGTAGTCGCACTCGGTCGATTTTAATGTTTTTTTTTTGTATATTTGGTAGGTATGAGAATAGGTCGTAAAGTATTTTCACCCTCCAACCCCCATCCCCCATGATACATACATAGGGATGAAGGCGAGCGAAGCGAGGATGAATCGCTATATAACATAAAGCAAAAGAGTTTTTTTGTAGATTGTAGTTCTGTTTTATATTATATATTTTCGCATATATGAAGAACAAAAAAAATTTATAAAAATATATATACTTTTATCTACATATAAAGTAGGAAATCTTAATTTAAAAGCTTTAAGTTAAAGCCTTTACAAATTGCAAAAATGTCTAAAATGTTAAAAACAACATAGCTTTTACCCATGAACGAATAAACCACTGGACGAGACATAAAATACAAATGTATGAAAACTCGTTCAACCAAAAGACGCATAACGCACACAAAGATTTTATTACATTATTATACACACAGGTACACAATACAATATTTCTAGTGCTTGAACGTAATCGATAAAATACATATATCGATGAACCAATTAATGACATTTTAGACATTGGTTAGCATAGTCATCATATTTACATCTTTTAATTTAAAATATCTGTATTTATTATAATAAATTAAAATAAATGAATTCAAGAGGCAATAATAATGTGTCAAATAATAATTATTTTTTAATTTGATTTATATAAATACGATGGCATTGATGGCAGCATTCTGTTGGCCTATAATAATGTTAATGAACAAATGAATATCGGGTGTATATTCCATTAATATATAATAAAAATTATTTTTTAAAGATAAAAAAAATATTAAGCTAATTTAATTTTATTGAATTATTTTAATTGGCAATTGATTGTCTCGGGTAGCAAATGTGACACTGTCCTTTTACCTTTACCAGAACCATGTCAATGATTACTGAAATTAGGGCACCTCGAGACCTAAAGCTGAGCCTACAATAGGCAAGTTTAAACAAATCATGAAAATTTTCAATTTTAAAGTAAAAATAATTACTTTTAAAAACAACAAAAAAAGAATTAATTAACTTTTTGCATAGCTCGTATTGTACCTACTTTAAAACTTTGATTAAAAATAGCTGTACTTTTTATAAGTTAATAATATTTCTACGAATTTTGTAACATATGTAATTAAAATGAGTGTTTGTGGTTTCAAATACTGAAGCGCAAACAACCAATAAAATGTATGCTTGGACTCGTTTATCTTTAACTAATTTTAACGGGTTTCGCGTATATATATGTTTATTGTTCAAGTGAAAAAAAAAAATAGATTTTTTACCCTGGGAGAGATAATAAATTACTGCAGGAAGTAAACATTATATATAGATCTATTTAGAAAAAAAAACATTTTTTTATCTTTTGCCATGCTGTCGTCCAGATCCCATATAATGTGAGCTAGACGTTTATCTAGGTATCGCTTAATTAAGGATGTGAAACCGCACTCAAAAGCTGGTTTAATTAACATAGTAAAAATGTCATATATTCAAACATCCAGCTTTATCGACTAATTTACGATTTAGGTCACTAATAGCGTCCAAGTTTTGTAATTTTTCTATCATAGTCCTATAGTCGGTATAAAGAGGACGTTAAGAAACGGGTTACGCTAGTTACTTATGTGATGACTGTAGAGGAAGGAGTCAGTTTACTTTATGCGTAGTGGCAACATATTAAAGAAAGTGTTCTTCTAAAATGGAGGTAAATAATAGGTTTGATTTTCCTATGGAAATGTTAGTAATAGATTAAGATTAGAGAAAAAGAGAGGAAAAGAAAGAGAGAGAGAGAGAGAAAGAGTAATATAAATAGGTACTAACATGACGTTATAGGCTTCAATTACTGTCCACGTACACTCCTCGTAGCTTATTATTTTTGTTTAAGTGTTGCCGTTTCATTCAAAAAAATTAATAATGGCTGTTTATTGGGAAGCTATCCCCAGTTTTGCTTAGCATTTGACTAAAATAAAAACGGCAAGATTCGTCATCAACCATATACAAGATAATTTTCTACAATGACTATCTATAATAGAAAACTGTGAAATTTATGTGTAGGGCATAACTCTATGTATTATTATGTTATTATTTTTTAGTTTTCTATTAATTGTATTTATTATAGAAATGAAATAATTGGTGTCGAAGTAAATAATTACAGGTAAATAACAAGTTATTAAGCTTTTAGTTATTAAATCAAAAAGGTTAATCAACTACAAAATCACTTATTCAATCAAAATCACAATATTTTTCCACCTTTTATAGAAGATTTTTTCGTAAATTATATGTATATAGAACCATTTATATTGGTTTAAATTCATATGGAAGTTATAATTAATCATGGTGTATATAATTATCGGTAAAAAACTAATAGCCCCACTGACTTCCTCTTTCTATATTTCTCCTTTGCTTTTTAACAAGAATATCTAGCTATGCATATTATAATAAAATTGTAACTAAGCCGAATCTGTACATTAAATATTTTTTGGAAAATCTGGTTGAAATAGACATTATTATCGATACAGAGGCCGAATCTATAGTTTTCAGATTTTTTATCTGTCTGTCTGTCTGTCTGTCTGTCTGTTACCACATCACGCAAAAACTACTGGAGGGATTTTGATAAAATTTGGTATGATGATAGCTGGTCATCCGGGTCAACATATAGGATACATTTTAATGCGGGAAAATATCTCATTTCCGAGAAAAAAATACAAAAACTGCAATGTAAGAGTACTAATATGTAAAACCTAAGAATTTGGTTTTTGGTTATCTGAACGCGGGCGGAGCCGCGGGCAATGCTAGTGTATAATATATTTGTCAAATAAAAAAATTGTGACACAAACAAAGTTAGTAAGAAAAACATAGCTCGAATTAAATAAATCTTATCATGGTTTAGCTCTTATTTAGAGGGGAGAGTTCAGTATGTAGTGGTCAAGGGATATGAGTCACGTTGGTACAAAGCAGTATCGGGTGTGCCTCAAGGTTCTCACTTGGGGCCGATTTTATTTATTTTATTTATTAACGATATCGTAGAATGTGTTATAAATAGCAACTGTCTCTTATTCGCGGACGATATGAAAATTTTTATACCTATTAAAAGTTCTGTTGATATAGTTATGCTCCAAGAAGACCTAGATCGTGTGCAAGAATGGTGTAATCGTAACGGTATATTGCTTTATAAAAATCACAAAAAGAAAAAAAAACATTTGATGCTTCGTACCACATTAACGGAGTGGGTATAAGAGAAACCCCATTTGTCAGAGACCTAGGAGTTATTATTGACAACAAGTTGAGTTTTACGAGACATTATGATCATATGATTGAGAAAGCATTAAAATCTTTTGATTTTTTGAGGCGAACATGTAAAGACTTGCGTTCTCCAAAGACTAGGATAGTTATCTTTAATGCCTTAGTAAGAAGCATATTGGAATATGCAAGCGTCATTTGGAATCCCTACCAAGCATATCATTCCGAAAAAATCGAACGAATACAGCGTTCCTTTACCAAGTATCTTGTGTATAATAGCGATATAAGTAAGAGAAGCGAGTATCAGGATAGGTTGGCGACTTTTAAAATTGACACTTTATTTAATAGGAGATGTATGATTGATATTTGCACATTATTTAAGATACTAAATGGAATGATGGATTGTCCACTAATATTAGAGAATATTTATTTCAGGATTCCGCGACCTGGGTCGCGCGCAATACACAAAGGTCCGTTCGATATGCCAGTTTCTAGGACGGTATCTTGCTCGAACTCTCCTCTTCCTCGAATGCTTAAAGCATATAATGAACTGAGTACTCTGTCTTTCGGGTGTGACGTTGATCTATTTCATAACAATTTGCTCAAACTAAAGAATACTTTGGTCGAAAAAATCCGCG
Source organism: Brenthis hecate (assembly GCA_951806755.1). Lineage (NCBI taxonomy): Eukaryota > Metazoa > Arthropoda > Insecta > Lepidoptera > Nymphalidae > Brenthis > Brenthis hecate. The sequence goes on from OX638259.1 coordinate 955,794, forward strand.
GAGAATTGTAAATCATTGTAAGTTAAACGCCATTATTTTATGTAGTTAATTATCTGTCCCTACCACTATTATTTTAGCAAAGTTCCTAAGACATTTTGTGTTTACATTTTAGGAGTAAGTAATTTAAATATTTTTTACATATATCTCAGTTTTTATTTTTTTTTATATACATAAAATTAGTTAAGATAACTTAAACGCTATTTATAAATTTTAATGTTTTTCAATTTTTTGCCCTTATTTTGTAGTAACTTTATCTTCTTTTTATATTAGCAGTGCATGTATGTAATTTGTTGGTCAGTGCTATGGACACCTGTAAGAGACTAACATACTAGAACTTGTGTATTAGGAATGAATTTAAAATGTATTTGTGTGTTATGTTGTTGGTGTTCTTGATACATTAAAAAAAAAATTAAATTACATTAGACGTCATAGGAAAGTAAGAACATCAATAGCTACGAATTGAAAGTTGACATGAACTTAAACACGGTGCTCCCACTTCCTCTGCGACTCTACGCTACGTCATTAGCTTACAGTAATTAACGGAACGGTCTCTTTAGAGCCATGAAGCTAACTATTGACTATAAATTCGGTATAAATATAATACTTCAAGCTTTATAATGAAAAATACGTAAAGTCAGCTTCAAATGTAAATAAACTTAACGAATGTGATTTTTATGAAAATATTTTTGTTTAACTTTTTTGTATTCCGATGTAACTCGCAGTACCTGTGATAGGTGCAATGAGGCCTTTAAGTATAATATATATTTTTATAATATACTATTTTATATGAAGCAGTGGTAGACCAAGCGTAACGTAGTCGCTCGGGAAACCGAGTGAAGCCGATTCAAATCCAACGTCTCGCACCTCTGATAGTTTTGGTGAATTTTGACGAAAGAGTGCATCGTGAGAAAACCTGCATATCTAAGAGAACTTAGCAAGTTTTTGAAAGACATGTGCAGTCGGCCAACCCGCACTTACCAGTATGGTGGACTATGGCCTGATCCCCTTCGTATTGAAGGGAGGCCCGTGAATTGTTTTTCATGTGCTTGAGATGGTGGACTATTATTTTAAATCTCACCATGAAGTAAATAATGATAGACTTTTTCCCCTTAAAATATGAGGATTGGGGTAGAGAAAGAAAAAGAGAGAGTTCTAACTCAAAATAGAACAATAAAAACCATAGCAACAAGCATATAATTTCATTACAACCGGCCAAGTATATCCAAAGCAGGGTCAAAATTGTGGCCAACATAGCAAGAGGAACCGAGAGCAGTTTCTAGACTTATATCTAGATATCTCTTTGGAAAATTTTACGCTGTTCTCGTGGCCAAAACCTAGAGCTGCGTATTTAATTCCCAGGAGGCCAGTAAACTGAATACGTCCGAAATTACATCACCCACGCCTGAATATTTCGACGGTTCTCCGTCAAATGTTTAGATTAATACATTGTTATATTTTACCTTTATTCTTACTTTATATTTATTTAGAATATTTTTCAAAGATTTGCATTTTGGGAAATGTGTAATGTGATATGTATTAATTAATTAATAAACGGTCTTTTCGGATTATTTCGCGGATTTATTTGGATGTTTGATTCCCGACGTTTTGAATGCTTTACAGCAATCATGGTCACGGGAGAGACTAAGATTGTAGACGTCTCAAACACATACTTGTTACAGACAGTGCCTACCCACTATTTTACAAAAATGATTTCAGAAAAATTAAAAAAATGGCAATAAAGTACCTTACAATATTTGTCGATTTTATTTCTAAACATTTAAAAAATATATATTATAATTAAATGTAGCAATATTATTTATTTAATTTTTGCTGTTATTATTATAAATATTACAATTTAAAAAAATATATTAATTACTGATGTTATTTAGTGTTGCCCCACGATCGCGGATACGCCGGCGTGTCAGTTAACAATAGATTTCTTAGAAATTTAATTAATTTCTTAGAAAACCTGGAGGTGTTAATACAAATCTACGCACGCAATCGAACGGAACGAGGGTATTAGTACCAGTCAACTTCTCAGAAGCTAACTCATTCCCTCCGGCGCAGTGTTAATACTGTTCACTATTGTGCTATTTGTCTTCAATTAAATGAGACATGTCTATATTAAGTAATCAATATTATAGCTGAATAGCGCAAATGTCACACGCTTCTAGGACATAAGCCCTAGAGACTTGAGCGTACGATGTCCTCGGCAATAGGTTTACAATTATTTCAATGCTTGCTTCTCTTGCTTCGATTATTAAATGACTTTATACATTCGATTATTAAATATCTATATACATAGGACTTTTTCAATATTTTAATTTTTTTAATAAGATAGATTAAAACGTCTTAAACCTTAGTCTCTCTCGTGAACATGATTGCTGTAAAGAATTCGAAACGTCGGGAACCAAAAATCAAATGAAATCCACGAAAACATCCGAAAAGATAGTTTTATTTAAAATGTCAAATACGCGCGTAAATCTAAGAAAGTATTATTGACGAAAAGTGGCAAAAAGAGAGTAATGAGTTTTTAACATCTCAATGTCACACACATACACACATGCATACGTACATGTGTACGCGTAAGTGTGTGTGACTGAGGACACTCACATGAAAAGAATAAACTTGAAGATTGCAAATACTGTTTGAAATATCCAACTTGTTTTTGTTCGCTATTAAAATATTTCATTTTCATTTATATAGTTTTATATGCAAAGAGATAGATAGGTACGATTAAAAATATTAATTTATACATAAATATAAATAAAATTGAAATGGCTGTTTGTGATTTTAAAATAACAATGTTTTCTAAACTACACAGAGTTATTCATATGATACCAATCCTTAAACAACCATTTTTAAAATGTTTGCATTTTTATCTGCCTATCTTTCCGTTTTTCCGGGATAACCTTTAGAACGGTTTTACATTTTCAACCGACTTCAAAAAGGAGGACGTTCTTAATTCGACTGTATTTTTTTGTTTTTTTTTTTTTATGTTTGTTACCTCAGAACTTCGTCATTTATTAACCGATTTGGACAATTTTTATTTTGTTTGAAAGGGTATACTTCCAGATTGGTCCCATTTAAATTTCAAAAAAAAATACCACCCCTAAGGGTGGAAAAATGGCTAATAATGAATTTAACCTACTTCTAATTGTCATATTGACTTGAAACTTTGCTAGTGTTTCTATTTCCGTTGATAGTACAGAGGTTCGGTATTGTTGACCTGATCAGATGGTAAGGCCAGAAGGTGGATAGGTGGAACTCTTCAACGACTAATAGTAGATACTTTGAGTTTGGGCTTATTTTGTTTGGTTTGACAAGCCTAACACTTTAGAATTTTTACTTTGCTACTACTGTCTACACTAAAAAGGGAAAAATAAAAATTTTTAACAAAAAAAATAAAAACCGACTTCAAACAAAAGCACTAAAAAGTAAAAAATAACTGATTGGTAGTTTTCATTTACTATACATACCTAATCAAATATTTTCGAAGTCGGTGTGCTTTGCTTTGTATGGGCTGGCACCGATTTCGAAAATATTTGATTAGGTATGTATTTAATAGGTAGGCTTTAATTACTTAGCCAAAGCACACCGACTTCGAAAATATTTGATTAGGTATGTATAGTAAATGAAAACTACCAATCAGTTATTTTTTACTTTTTAGTGCTTTTGTTTGAAGTCGGTTTTTTTTTTTGGTAAAAATTTTTATAATGGAACTTTCACTAAAAGATATAAGACTTTGCAGGGTTACATACAGGGTATGTTTTATTCCGAAAATATTTAGGGTTCCAGTGTGAAAATCGAAAACCCTTAAAAATTACGCAAAATTCGAATTTCCAAGTAATTCATGTTACTCGTAGCACGTGTATATTAAGATGCACATGCACAATAACTATTTTTATCTATTAAAAACGTATCCGAGCAAAGCGAGGGTAAATCTCTAGTTTATAATAAAAATATATTATTCCTTTATTTAATCGTAGAATATAAAGTAAATGGAGAATTTCCAACAGAAAGTTTCATAATAATAATAAAACAATGGAGTCATATGATTCAATACAAGACTGCACTTGCGTAAATGGGTTAATAGGTATTTAACCGACTTTAAAAGGAGTAAGGATATGAATTAACCTTGATTACTTGTCTACCCATGTACCTATTGATGGTGTTTACATTCTCATTATATTAATATCCACTTGTTATCATTATAATATGCGTTTAATAGTTTTTATAATTTCCTATAAGAGCTCATAAATAATTATTTATACACACTACATATACATAAATAAAATTGAAGTATCTGTTTGTAATATCAAAATAACAACTTTTTACTAAATGCATATGAAAGTATATACAGTACTTATAAGAAAAAAACATTTTCTTTTATAATACTGTCTTCGTGAACATAAGACGTGAATTTGACATTCATGCTAAGTCCTCCGTCCTCCGTCTAGTATCTTTGACATATATTTGGAGAAGGTATTAAAATATAAAAAAAATATATTTAATTATTTTTATTTATATATACTAAATATTTTTTTACCTCTTATTCCAGATAAAACAATTTTAGTGATGAAAATCAAACAGACAGATAGACTGTCAGAGATTTATAATATTATTAATTTCGGTCACGGTGGCCAATCTCATTGAGACTAGTGTGTGATCTCGCGTGTGAGAGCGCAGACACAACGAGCACTCTCTATTCCTGTCACTCTCATACTTCGGTGGGACGACTGCTCGACACGACCGGTGAGAGTTGAGGCGCAGGACCTATGACTTTCCGTACTCTCCAAGCCGTGAACCCTTCCAATTTCCCAATTCCGAGAATTCCGAGCTGTTACTGAGGCTTACTAAACAGATAGGCTCAAAAACTAAACTTGGCCCGACCCGGGACTCAAACCCTGGACTTTCAGATGAAGACACTACACCACCGTGGATAATATTATTATCCTCCATTGATGTACATTTTTACCTTACATTCTTATATATTAGAATTACCTTTCGATTTATTCATACGAATAAAATTCAATTTCATAAGACATTCATTTTCATATGCGAGACAATTTGGTTTGTTGACAGATGTCACTCATTCAATTTGCCACAAGAAAAGACACGTGAAGCATTTTAGCAAACATGTTTATGGTTCCGAGCTTAGCACCAGTTTTTACATTGCGTCTTATCTTAGAAATAATGAGAAATAAAAAAGTTATATTGTTTTTCAATATCTTGTTAAGGGAGACGATATTTTGAATGCATTATCTATAACATATAATAAAATTCTAAGTCGAATCTGTACATTAAATATTTTTTGGAAAATCTAATTGAAATAGACATTATTTTCGATACACAATCCGAATCTATAGTTTTTAGAATTTTTGTCTGTCTGTCTGTCTGTTACCGCATCACGAGAAAACCACTGGACAGATTTTGATGAAATTTGGTATGATGATAGCTGGTTATCCGGGTCAACATATAGGATACTTTGTACCGCGGGAAAATATCTCATTTCTGAGAAAAAATACAAAAACTGCATTGTAAGAGTATACTAATATGTAAAACCTAAGAATTTGGTTTTCGGTCATCTGAACGCGGGCCGAGCCGCGGGCAATTCTAGTAATAAATAATAATTATTATTGAGGACTTATCGTAAAATAATCATGATTTCTTATTTACAAACTATTTAAAGTTATTAAATTTAAAATTATCATCTATACGTATAGTGATATTGTAAAGAGGCAGAGTTTGGTTGTCTGTTTGTTTTTTTGTTTGTTTGGTTGAACGTGCTAATCTCAGGAACTACTAATCCGATTTGAAAAAATATATTTGCATTAGATACCTCGTTTATTGGGGAAGGGTATAGGCTATATATCATATATAATAATAGATAGTTTATCTATTCTAAACTAACCGTTAAAACGTAATCGTAACGTATCGCTAGTAATTTCATAAATTTGTAGGTCAAAATAGCTCTGATTAAAATGGAGACAGCTTTTTCTAGTGCATTCTATGTATGAAATGAAATACTTCGATTAATTTCTGGAAGTAAATAAGAAAAATCGTTGATATTCGAATACTATTAATCAGATTACGTCAACTGAGTCAACACGTTCGTGGCCTTAACTTAGAGTGTTAGTGTAAAAAGACGCCACATGACGCCAGTGATTAACTATACTGGTACTGTCTTACCGTAGTCTTTACATATGTAGTATAAAATGATGTTGCTTCCGCTGTCTGTTCGCTTAGATCTTTTAAACTAAGTAACGGATTTTAATGCAGTTTTCAGCAATAGATAGAGTGATTCCAGAGGAAGCTTTATATGTATAATACATGCATATTATAGTTATATCTTTTATTCATTTATATTTCATACTAACCGTTAAGACGTACTGTAAAGTATTATAAATGAAATATTAAAATTTTTACAACATCCCTTCACTTGTTAAATACATATATAATTTACATAAAAATATTATTAGATTACAAGTAAATCAATTTTTTTTTAATAATAAATAGGGTGTTTTTTAAAATATATGTATTTTATAAATTTCTTTTTAATTTTACTTTATGCAAATGTGGAATAGATAGGTGACTCTCCTTTCGTTTTACTTTTAGCGATCTATATGGAGTATATTTGTCGATATCAGTGTGTATCCCAACAAAGTATTAACAAAGTATATCTACGGAATTCCTAAAATTATTCTATGAAATATGTATTTAAGAAGAACAAACCAAAGAACAAAATTATGTATTTATAATATTAAAATTTTGAAATAATAATTTTTCTATACTTCTTCCAAACAACGGTATGTAAACCTAAACTTATCAAGCTATCAATAACGTTCAAAGTTTACGAATGGATTCCTTGATAACTTATCATAACCCGGATTATTGCTCTTCGACTAATAATAATATGAGCATTTTCTAAATGCGCGTAAAAACTTCAAGGTATATTACTGTAATAATATCAGAGGCCTTAATCTAATTTTGTAAAAATTGTTGAAAGGCACATGTTCTTTTTTTAACATTGGGAAATGCTTTTAGGCATAACACCTGGTTATGTGGGACTTACCAGCAAAGCCAATACTCCCCACGAAAACCCAACAGAACCTCCCCCGTCTTAATAGGATGTCGCAGGATCGTTTACGCACCACCACCATCATGACGATGTGACGGCAGGTCTGCTGAAACAGACCACAAAATTCATGGGGTTGCTCTAACGGTCCACTCTGCTATCAGAAAAGTACCAGGAGCAACACGCATGGTTATACGTTATAATCATTTCAAAGATGAAATCGATTTTAAATGACCCTTTTAACGACAAGGCGAATTAATGAATGTTAAATCGTAGGTTCGAACACTTAAAAAAAGAATTGAATCTAACTCTTCTTAAAGTGTAATGCACATTTTTGTGCCCTATAGTACTTTTTACCAAAAGACTAGGAGGTGTCCAATGTAGTAGTACCTTTTTGAGGAGTTATTAGAGCTACAACCTTGCTTCTGTAGAGCTTCCAATTTTTTTCTACAGCTCGTACGGCTTTGCTGCAATAATAACCATATTATGAGTATATATAATATACATTTTTTATATTTTATGCTATTATTATAAATGAAAATATGTATGTATTTGTACATCGGTATGTTCATTACTCCTTCACAAATAAAGCAGTTCATACATTATAGACCATGCCTTAGAGTTTATATAGCTTAGCTTAGCCAATCTTAGACATCAAGGAACACACTCGAGCGAAACGACAATAAATCACTTGTGTATTAATAAATTTAAAAATTTAAAAATCCAACACTTCCCACAATTCATCTGATTAATAAACATGAACAAATAAATAGTACGTCCATTTATTTTCCCTTTCACTCCGAGCCCATATATCAAAAACTAGGGGCCAAGTTCCGCTAAGAACGCCGTGTGAATAAAAATGGTTTAAAATTTAATTATGAACTCATATGATTTAGTGCGTCGTCCTTTAATTACCCTTCTCAACTGACACACTGTAAATGAATGTTAGGACTATTTTTTTAAATAATTACTTTTGATAAAAAAGGTATTATATCAACTTAAAAATTATTTATTTTATTGAATAATTGATGATAGAGGAATGAAAACTGATTTTCAAAATAGGCGATAATATCACAAAATATTTACAAATAACTTCATACGAATAGATATCTTTTTTTTGAAATCGATAATCAAATAATAGGTAAGTTTTTGTTATTTATTAAAAAATAATTATATAATATGACAATACTTTAAATAAATAAATAATAAGAAAAACTAGCTTCGCCCGTGACTCAGCTCGCGTACTTTATTTACGCATAATTACTCCGCGGGTCATAACCTGACAGAAATAAACTATGTACCTTACTTATAGCTTCCTCAATGAATAGGCTATAAAATGTTATAACAATACATTACCGTACAAATTAATGTTATAAATTTTGATAATAACAAAATTAAAGGAGTTAAGCACTGATACAAAATAAACAAAATAAAGGGCAAAATCAAAAAGAAGTTATTGTTAAAAAACTATAACCAAAAATCACGAACCAACCAATAAAAAACTAAGTCGTTATCAAAATAAACACTAAAAACACCGTACCCTATACTCCTAAAGAAATATGTAAAAAAACAAGAAAAATGTTCCCCCAAAATTGAAGCTGTTCTAAAATATACATTAATTATTCAATACATCGTCAGTATATCATAGAAAGTCGTTTACGTCTTTTCTAACAGATTTATGACTATTAAATTAAACGTTAACAAAAGTTCAGTAAGCTCGCGAGATAAATCTCTTTTTAATAGATAAGTGTCTAATTATAATGTAGCTTTCTTACAACGAGCTTTCGTGTTTTAATGCTTTGGTACGTCATTAAAAGTTTTTACTCTTAAAAGTAAATAAGTGTATTTCGTTAGGCTCTTACTGAATATTAAGGGTATTAAGCATTTCTAATAAATATTCGTAAATTATTTCGAAAATCTAACACTATTATTTTAGTTTTTTTTTTGTATAGAAAACGTATTTGCTTAATGAAAAGCATTGTAGGATCTGATATTTTCATGTGCGAATCATTTCTAATATGATTACTACTTGCCTTACGGTGAAAGAAAACATCGTGAGGAAACCTGCATGTCTAAGAAAACCTAGCAAATTTTCGACAGACATGTGAAGTCCGCCAACCCGCACTTGTCCAGCGTGGTGGACTATGGCCTGATCCCCCTCGTATTGAAGGGAGGCCCGTGCCCAGCTGTGGAACGTTAAAAAAGTGCTAAATACATTGTATGATCAAAGTATTTTTTTTTTTATCTTTATTTATAAAGCCATACACCTATATAAGGTTAAGTCAGCTTATTGTTACATAATTACAAATTATACATTTAGAAAGAGATCAGTTGTTTCCTTAATTCTAGAGAATGTATATAAAACCAAATTATGTGTTTACTATTATTGCTAGCGAATTTAGAACTAAGTACAGAGTGAAACAGGAACATAATATCTTGTCTTGGACATCGGGTATCTGTTAATAGCTTTGTTCTAAGTGATTCATTAATTTTACATTCTATCAAAAGGTGCATTAGGTCCTCCTTCGTATTACACACAACACAATTGGGACTTTCTGTTTTACTCATGAGATAGCCAAAATTGTTCAATGGAACATGTCCTGACCGAAGTCTAAAACAAGCAACCAGTTCTTTATATGTCATCCTAGTATTACTGAACCAAGGAATTTGTGGAGGCTCAGCAGTAAGGGATTTGTACCAAATGCCTTTTTCGCAAGAGATCACATTATAATGTGTCTTCCACTGATCATAGCAAAGCTTCTTTACAATTGGGATATAATCTGAAGACTGTAGCGATACACGAAGAGGAAATCCATCAGATTGGGCTACTTTGGCGAGCTCATCAGCGACCTCATTACCAAAAACTCCCACATGGGAGGGTACCCATTGTAGGTAGACGTTAATCCCATTACGTATCATTGTTTGGATACTTTCAATAATAAGATAAGCCTCCTTTCTTCCTAACTTTCCTCTGTTGCATGCAAGAAGGTGATATAAACTACTTTTAGAATCAGTGAATATGACTATTTTTGTATAGTTAGTTGACGTTAAATAATGTAGGGCCTCAGTAATAGCCAAAAGTTCCAAGCACATGATGTTAACATTTGTATCATCTACGTTGAATTTGGCCGCCACCAGGGCGACTGGATCATAAAATGAACATCCATTGTGGTTCCCAGTCTTGGATCCGTCTGTATAAATTTGAACAAAATCTGCGTAATTTGCTTGTATCATTGACACTGTGGCATCTTTAAGTTCTTTAATTGACAGTTTTGCTTTTGAAGACGTTATGTTTTTGATATCAATCTTTATTATAGAAATTTCGGCATTTTAATTGCCGTTAATTGAAGTATCTGCTATATAATATTTCTTGAGGGCGGGATGCGATAAACAGGATGAACGAGACTGAATTTTAAAGACGAATTCGAACTCGATTTCGACATTCAAGTCTCACACATGAGTATGTGAAATTTTTTAAATCGATACGATAAGTAAAATGGGCTTAAATGAATTGCAGAAAATTTTAGATATAGGAATAGAAGAAAAGTGTGTAAATAAAAATAAATATCATATAAATTCAAAGAAGCTCAATCATATGTGACATAACCTAACCTTTCTTGTGCTTCTCACTGACTGACTTACTTCTTAATATGTAGTGATTTTTAACTATTTTACACTTTACTAACACTTGACCGACTTCGAAGGAAGGAGCTAATCCTAATCTTTTTGATTAAAGAATAATTATTGCATACGTTTTATAATGAATAGTGCACAAGTGTACTCACTTACAAAGTGTAGACATATTTATAGGCTGTAACTATCAGCGACAGTGATACATTTAATATTTCATCAAAGCAACGATCAGCATAAAGAGAATATTATACCCGTCCACTAAGTAAAGGGATGCTAACTATAATATCTACAAATTAAATTTACTATATCATAAGAAATAGGTAGTGTTTATGTGTATGTTTGTATGTAGGGGCTAAATTCTGATACTATTACATCGGTTTCAAATATTCTTTTACATATAAGAAGGCACAGTAGAAAATCCCTTAGAATTTCGTCATATCCGTCTGTCCGTCCTTATGTCATATGAGAATGTCCTTATGAGGCTATTGCAACTATTAATATATATAAACAAAAGAAATACTTTTTACTTAAAATTTAAATCGAATTTAAAATTGCCTTAAAAGTAATATCCCACCTGATTTGTTTCCTTGAAACGATACTGCCTTTGAAGCATAACTTGCTCATAAAAATAACCCATGAAAATCATTTTACATTTGGCAAAGACATTACATAGATACACACTAAGTAAATTATTTTTTATATCTACAATAAAAACTTGGATTAAAGTTTTATTTTAAAAGTTGAAATACTTCTTTAAAATTTATGTTTAGTCGATAAAGTTCAAAGACTTTCAAACGCTTCTTAAAATAATGAAATTACTTACAAGCTATCGACTTCACTGAATACGGACTGACTTGAAGTATTATTATACAGTAGCGATACCCTACTTCGCTTGGTTATGTCCCTGAATAGGTACGTATTGTATTTGTACAGGTATGATTAGCACAATTTTTTGGCATTACTAACTGTAGTGCATATCTAAATTTCATTGAAATTCGTCTTCCTCTTTGGATGTGAGGGAGTAACAAGCACGATTACACGCATGTACTCAGGTACACACGCACGCACGTACACATGCACACAAACACACACACATACTTTGATTTTTAAAATAGTAACTCGTTGAAGTCGGATAAAAGCACTTATAATAAAAGTGCAAGCGTGATTTTAATTAGGATCTCAGTAAAGCGACTATAATATCTAGTATTAAAATAAATTGTATTATAAATTGAATGTGAAAGATCACTACTTCAGCCTTCACTTTTCATCTTGTTAATGTTGAAACTTAAAGCAAATACAGACTGGAAAAAAACTTCAGCAAACTACAAGTTATAACAAGACGACTCGACAGAAGTCGAAAACGAATTAAATAAAACTTGGATTGCGTTTTTCTTGTGAATAAGCACGAAAACATATCATTAACTTTCCCGTTTCGTTAACATTAGCTCTGGGCGCAGTGCGGTTACATGGTAGGGATGTGCTTTAATCGTACAAATATCGATATCGTCATTTTAATTATTCACGAAGAAAATGTGCTAGTCTCCTATTATTATTAATCTCGTGTATATTTGTCTATCTATTTACTAGTGATCCAACCATACTTTGCTCGATACTTAATGATAACTTGGGTGTCTTTGTAAAACTATGGGGTACTGAAATAATATTACTTTACGAAACTCACTTCACTCAAAGAAGAAAGAGATGAAATAGGGGATACAACGTAGTGTACCTTTCGGGTAGCTTTTAGTACTTATTTGATAGCAGAGTACGCTATGGAAACAACCCCATGGATGGTGTGGTCTGCCTCGGCAGGCCAGCCAGCCTGTCAGGGCGTCATCGTTTAGTGGATAGTATTGGCTTTTATAGCCGGTGAGTCCCACATAATCTCTATGCATATATGTATGCTTAAATTAACTTTAAATAAGTTAAAAAAATATAAAGTGGATAAAAGTTTGTATGAGGAACGCATCGGTCAAGTTGCATTTCTCAAGTTAAGGATATAGGAGTAGAAATTCATATTTACGAGTATGTTTTTTGTAAAAAATAAAGAATGTGTTAAACTGATATTATGATTTTATTTAATTTATTTATTACTTATAATTATATTATATCATTATTACTTATTACTATATTATTTATATTAGTTACGTATACCTAATTTATATATTTTATATACGTATATAAAATATCATATGTATGTATATATGTATTAATCATTTTTATTTTTTTCTTATCTCTGTTATTTGTTCACACCCTTCCATTTCACACATTGCTATTTCCTACACCTAAAGGTTGTTTGGACGAAATCGCTGTTTTAACGATAAGGCAGCCTCTTGTGCATTTTGCTACTACTGTATTGTTCTTTTTTAAATTCCTTCCTATGTTGTGTGTGCAATAAAGAGTTTTTATTATTATTATTTATGTGTCAGCGTTGGAGGGTTAAACACTTACATAGATTTAGACCTAGCATTTATATAAAAATTTAATATTAACCCATCGATAAGTATCAAGGGTACATCACCAAAACAATTTCTTCCCGATCGTGTTCAATTCTGATGCACCGCGCCCCAGGGGACCGCTGAGCGGGAAATTCGGACACGACTTCGCTTGCTTTATTCTTTGTAGATGTACAAAAGAGTTTCCTAGTTAGTCCAGTACAAACATACCTATTATATTTAATTTTATTTAATATTATTTATTTTTCCAAAAGTTTCTATATGTACATTATTAGAATAACTAACTCCCTCATTCGTCTGGAATCCATACTAATATTATAAATGTGAAAGTGCGTTTATTTGTTTGTTGAAACGGAGTGACGGACGGATTGGCGTCATTTTATTTTCATTGATAGTTGGATAGCTGGAGAGTGACATAGGCTACTTTTTACTGCGGGAGATTATCTCTTCCCACGGGAAACACGCTATAATATAACCCAAAAAATATTTATGATCAGGATTACTTGAAACTTGGTATTATTGCTCTTCAATACAAAATATATCTCTAAATTTAATAAGTAAATTAGTACGTGTTTTAGCATTTGCCAAAATTCATCCCATAAGGGGGTAAAATAGGGGATGAAAGTTTATGTGAAACCTACCTATATCTTACCTTTAAAATAATAAATAAGTCACGGGAGAGACTATAGCTTTAATCATCTCATTATATACTCGTAGTTGTTACAGACAGGACCTACCTACAAAATTATACAATTATTTTAAAAAATACAAATATGACACCAAAGTACCTTACAATATTAATAATAAATAAGACATTCCAAGTCAGTAAGCATTTTTAAAAAGCATCTCAAACACACTATTTGTCGCTTTACAACTAAGCTGTCATTATAATTGCATGTATTATATTATTGTGTATATTATGTATGTATATTTATTATTATTTTATTATATTATTATGTATATGTATGTTTAAGTACTTAAACAATAAATATTTATTGTATAAATAGTATTTTATATATGTATTTTTTTGTATATATCATTTTTATTTTTGTGTGCAATGAAGTGTTTAAATAAATAAATAAATATTTGTTAATTATAAACAATTTTTATAATTTTAATATTTTTTATAACTTATACAATATATTATATATGTAGTAGTTTACTATGTATAAAAATAACAATTATTCAAGGAAATCTAAGAAAGTATTACTTTTTCTTGTTGTAACAATCCAATGGTTTCGTTAAAATTCGGCGTCGATATGGCTTATATCTTTTATTAAAATATAGTCGATTCCGAGCGCAACAACGGCATTTATGAAGAAAACAAGTATAAAAATATTTCGAAAAATCAACTTCGGGATCGATTATTAACGAATTTTTATATTTTTTGACTATTCTACTCAGTTTATTGTCTATTTAACTCACTTCACTCAAGCTTATTTAGTATTCCTTAGAAAAACTTGTCAAGGAAATAGAAAAATGTTTTTAAAGCTTTGTTTTATAGTAAAGTGCACGTCTTGCAAGGGGATCCTGTGTGATGTGGCGTGAAATAGAATCGCCTAGTACCTATCTAATCTCCCTGTTCATCTAACTGTACTAAACTGTTAGAATACTGGTTTGGATAGTACGTAAATCAATTGTTCGATCTATGGCACTTAAATTTTAAGTTTTAAGGTAACATTACATCGATACTAATATTATAAATGCGAAAGTGTGTTTGTTTGTTTGTTTGTTTGTCCTTTCACGTCGAAACGGAGTGACGGATTGGCGTGATTTTTTGTGTGGAGACAATTGGAGGACTGGAGAGTGACATAGGCTACTTTTTATCGCTGTACATTATCTAATTCCCACGGGCCACGGGAAAACACGTTATAATACAATCTAAAAAAATGAGCAGAATTACTTGAAACTTGGTATTAATGCTCTTCAATAAAATTAAATAAATACGTGTTTTAGCATTTTTCGTAATTCATCCAATAAGGAGGTAAAATAGCGGATGAAAGTTTGTATGAAACTACCTTTTTAGAGACTTTTTCGTAGTTTTAGCGCGAGTGAAGCCGCGGGTTCTGCTAGTTGATAATATTTTACATCTGCGCTTTGATTGCTTCACAAATTGTATATAGTTGCAGTAAGAGTACCCTTGTTTTTCATTTCACCACTTAACGAGGATCATGAACGCTGTTTGTACGACTCTATGAGTGTTGTTTAAAACTTAAATCGCATTATGTAACTTTATGTAAGTCTGATATATTGTATTAATACAAGGAATAACTATGTGGTAAAACTCTTATTTATGCTAATACGTAATGTAAGTCTTTTTGAGAAGAAAATCTACATCTATACTACTAATATAAAGAGAAAAAAATTTTTTTTTGTATGTTTGTTTGTAATGGATAAACTAAAAATTCGCTGAACCGATATGATGAAATTTGGTATGAAGATAGTTTGAGACCCTGAGAAAGTCATAGTATAGTTTTTTTTGCCTGGAAATCATCCTTTAAAGGGGTGAAAAGGGAGAAAAAGTTTGTATGGGGAATCAATCTCAAGTAAGTGATATAAAACTCATCACACTTGCGTATGTAAATATATTGATATATATTGATAGCTAGTTTTTGTCATATTTAGAAGTTACCTTAAAAATATATACTTAGTATCATCGTGGTTTTATTCTAACCAGTTTTTGTATTTTTTCTCAGATATCAGATATTTTCCTGCAATGAAAAGTATCCTATATGTTGACCCGGAGAACCAGCTATGACCATACTAAATTTCATAAAAATTCCTGTAGTGGTTTTTCTGTGATACGGTAACAGACAGACAGACAGACAAAAATTCTAAAAACTATAGCCTCTGTATCGATAATAATGTTTATTTCAATAAGATTTTCCAAAAAATATATTATAATGTACAGATTCGACTTAGTTAGAATTTTATTATACGTATAGATATAGTCTACCCATTCCATACTAATCGTGAAAACATACCTAGGGACGAAAGTCGCTAGTATTCAATATAGAGAAACTATATAATTGTTGCTAGAGTATTCTATGTAACTTTTTTAACTGTAGAGTTTAAAAGTAAAAACTAAAAACCATTAACGAATACGGATGTACTAGAATAAGTCTGTAAAAATGACACACTAACAAACAACTAAATACATTTTGGCATTTACTATATCAAATTTCCAAGCCACTTATTCTTAATTTATCCGCAACATCTTCTCAATTCAATTTCGATTTCAATATAGATTTTGATTGGTGATTGATTTCCACACAGTTGAATCGAAAGAGGTATACAGAGATCGTAGGGCTTGTCACTCCATAGTCCGTATTTTGAATGTTAGTAATGTGCTATGTGGGATGCTATTGGTTTTAACAAATGCCGCATATCGGTAGTTCAATATCTTCGTCTCCAATATAAATAAAATAATAATAAATAAATATTTTAGGACAGTAACCCACAGTGCCATTTTAGTTCCATGGTAAGCTACGAGGCTTAGGTTATGGATACCAGATAGTTGATACACAACACATATATAACTTTAAATACATAAACACCCATGACTGGAGTACCAACATTCGTGCTCATCACACAAATGAATGCCCCCAGCGGGACTCGAACCCACGACCGCTGGTCACTACAAACTGAGTCAAACGTGTCGTCTGGACTATATTCATGTATATTCTTATTTCTCCATACTATAGCTGTCTTTTTTTTGAGTATTTCTAGTAGGCAAAAATTAAAAAAATAAAAATATATATGAATATATATTGTGATAGCAATAGCGCCACGAAACAAATTTTTTTTGTCAACTGAATTTGACAAAAATCATTGTATTTCGCCTTGCTACTATTTTATTACACACGTACGTACGCACGCACGCACGCACGCACGCACGCACGCACGCACCCACGCACGCACGCACGCACGCACGCACGCACGCACGCACGCACGCACGCACGCACTGACGCACGCACGCACACACACACACACACACACACACACACACACGTACAAACTTTCGCATAAATAATATTGGTTTCATTAGTAACTATAATGTTTAACTTCTGTACAGTATTATACCTTTGAGCAACTGTTGAGTTTTCCCAGCTCTTCTCAGCAGAACAGCTTTCCAAGCCGGTGGTAGCTTCCTCAGGGACTGACTACTGACGCTCTTTAAATTGACGATTCAAGAGTGCTTGTAATAAATCTATTTGAATAAAGTTTCATTTCATTTGTTTTCAAGAAGAGCGATATGGTGCTTAAAAGGCGACGAGAGGTCGTAAAAGCACTCAACTTCAAAAATGAATGGAGGAGGAGTCACCCGTTCATGATAACCAATATATACTTGGCAAAGCTGACTAATCTGTCGGTGACCATTATTAAAAACATAATTTTCAACTTTAACATTTAAATCATAAGATTCAAAATACGATAGATCTAGATGACCTATTTCACAATCCTTGCACTCATAAATACAGCTTTTTAGGCGTTTGAAACCTAGGTCTTTACAAAAGGGATATATTCGGACGTTTCATTTCTACACTACGTTTCGCTTTGGAACTAGTTTGTTTTATATAACGACACTATTTCCCGTCTCTTTTAACTAAGACATTTATAACATGTGCAGGTTTGAATGTGAAAAATGTACGGTTCCCGTGGGATAGATTTGTTTTTGACTCTAGTCCATACATGTATGTAAATATATATATATATATATATATATATATATATATATATATATATATATATATATATATATATATATATATATATAACTAACATTACCCGCGGTTCCGCCCGCGTTTAGATGACCAAAATCAAAATTCTAAGGTTTTACATATTAGTATACTCTTACATTGCAGTTTTTGTATTTTTTCTCAGAAATGGGACATTTTCCCGTGGTAAAAAGTATCCTATATGTTGACCCGGATAAGCAGCTTTTACCATACCAATTTTCATCAAAATCCCTCCAGTGGTTTTTCTGTGATGCGGTAACAGATAGACAGACAAAAATTCTAAAAACTATAGATTCGGCCTCTGTATCGATAATAATGTTTATTTCAATAAGATTTTCCAAAAAAATATTTAATGTACACATTCGGCTTAGTTACATCCATACATATATGTACATATACATACATATATGTATAGATTATAAAATATAATTAGGGTAATTTAGATAAAACAAACAACATCGTAAAGACAAATTCATTTAGTTTATATAATTGAGGCTACACAATGACAGTACTAACTGAAATTAATTTAGGGAATAATAATAGTAAGGAAATTTAGGGAATAATAATAGTAGGGAATAAGAATAGTAAGTAAACAGACGGACGTGTGATTGATACAAAAAGGTTGTATATTTTCCTCGTGTGTCTGGAATCTGTCTGAAAAAAAAGAAAATAAATATTAAAAAACCATTTCTATATAAATTCCCTCAGCCCTTTCAAAGGTCGATCTGTACATGGAGATATGTAAAACATTTATTAGAGGTTTCTTGGAACCAGAGAAGGCCTGTACCGGGAAAATAATCAAATAATAATTTGCCCTTAAAATGAAAACGTATACAATTTTTTCTTTTCATTTATATGGGACCAATCTTAAGGCATATCTATTACTAGTGACTTACCCTGACATCGCTTGACTCCATTCTCTAGTTAAATAATGATAGACAATAACCTGTCATAGCTTATCTATGGACTAAATTCCATCCAAATCTGTACAGCCGTTCCAGCGTGAAGGAGTAACGAACATACACACATTTGTATATACTTTTATATACATATCATCGAGTGACTTACACAAAATAAACCTAAAAGATATATTCTAGACGTCAGTCAGTAAATTATTATTTTAAAACTACAATAATTCCTCTTTGATAAATGATATTATAAGTAATTAATTTAAAAAAATTAAATGAACAATAAAATATTCTTTTCGTTCTTATTAAGAAAATATTTTTCATATTTTAAAACCTTTACACAACAAAATACCCAATTATCGTCATAAAGCTCTTATTATAAATGGAAAACTCTGCGGTTTCATGCCGGTTTATAGCACTCATAATATTGTGTCACATATTTTACGTGGAATTATAATTTCATTACAAAATAAAATATTATTCTATCATAAAACCACGATGATCATCTGGCGTTATGTTGTAGGCTGTTGGTCGCAGATTCAAATACAAAAAAAATGGTACAATTCCAGTTGAATTTGCGTTGTCAATATTTTTGTATTACAAACTAGCGACTCACCCTCACTTCGCTCAGGGGCATCCCTAGCTTGATTTCCCATACAAACTTTCATCCCCATTCTCACCCCCTTAAGGGATGATTTCAGGGATAAAAACTATTTCACTCACTCACTTTTCATATCATGAGGTATAAAAAGATCTTATTTTAGTAAAAGAATTTTTTTTCTTTCATTTTTCTTCTATACAAAACTTGTATTGACAATAGCAAACATAAAAAAAAAAAGAATTATCCAATTTGAAGCAGTGAATTGGAAGTTATACACGTACATACATTTCGGAATTTTTCGGAAAAATTATTCATTTTTATTTATATACATAGATATGCCAATAAAATGTACCATTTTAACAGTGATTGAAACTTCTAGTAATAATATTACTTATTTTTGGCTGGTTTTATTAATAACTACCTAAGCTACAGAGCTGCGACGCGTACCTGCGTGTCACAACACTATGCATTACTCTAGATCATAGTGTATTTGTTTACTAAACGTCATCCAAATCTGTTCAGCAGTTTTAGCGTGATAAAGTAACAAACATGAATACACATACAAACTTTCGTATTTTTATTAGTAGATAAAAACACACGCAGACTTACAAACTGTTGTATTTATAGTGATAGTGTGATTTTTTAACTTTACAAACATAAATACGCGCGTGACCACCGTAATATTTTGAAGAATTGAATGTTAATTCGTCTTAAAGTCACTCTGCAGTACGCTTGTTACCATCGTACTAGACAACTACATATATCATATTACCGGTTAGTATAGATTTCTGGGAGATGAGATATTTTCCCACAGTAAAAAGTAGCCTGTATGCTGACCCAGATAACCAGCTATCATCATACCAAACTTTATCAAAATCTGTCCAATGGTTTTTTCGTGATGCGGTCACTAACAGATAGACAGATAGACAGACCGACAGACAGACAAAAATTCTATAAACTACAGATTCGGCCTCTGTAGCGATAATAATGATTATTTCAATAAAATTTTCCATTAAAATATGTTATGTACAGATTCGACTCAGAATTTTATTATAGTACAGATTAAGTAGTGCTTTCCTAATGCCTTATTCGTGATCGCGAAGTTTTTGACTCGAGCAATATAATCAAAAGGGAAACTGCTACAAGTTCCTTTATGCTCGCACAATGGTGAAGTTCTTTCAAATTTTTTCCTTCTCAAAGTTTGCAATTAAGCCAGAGTTTCGACGACAACAGAATAAATTAGTTTTAGTTCAGTTGAAAATTTCATTCTAAAAATATTCTCTTTGCTCAACTTTTAAGGGAGACTAATTAGTAGTAAAATTTATTTAAATTTAACATTAATGTTTTTCTATATCAAATGTGCTACTGTACTGTATAAGCTATATTATTGTAAAGTTTCATCAAAATCCGTTCAATAGTTTTTGCGTGAAAAAGTAACAAACAATTATACTATGTATAGTAAAATATTATTAGCTCTGTTTTCGCATACATAGGTATATGCAAAAAACGGAATTAGTTTTATTACATTTTCCTTTTTATTGTTATATCCCACATTGTCTGCTTCGATTTCAAGGAATGAAGGGCTCGGAATACCGTTTAATTTTTAAACCAGTTTTGTTCTTTATCCCCAAACCGAAAGACTTTTCGGTTTAAGGTTATGTTCTTTAACCGGTTAAAACCCGAATAACGGTTTTTGATGGATTCCATAATAAAAAACTAATCAAATAAAAAGAGTTTTTGTACGTTTATATTTGGTGAATCTTTGTGATGGTGAATTGTTAATTAAACGGATACATGTACATTTCCGGTTTATTTTGGTATCAAAACCTAAGCTTAATCTATCTCTAAGAATAACCGTTAAACATTCATATTTCTATTTATTAAACCGTTTGTTTTAATTAACCGGTTAATGAATTTGACTTGCAAAGAATACTTTTTATTTGACACTTAACATTTTTTTCTTAAAAAGAGTTTGACACCCTCTTTCTGGCTGTTTAAAAAAGTACTTTTTTAAAACTTAAGCCAAGTTTTAAAAAATCCTTTCTTAGCGGTCACTGGTTTTATACTCGTACTGTTAACATAGCCCTCTAGAGTCAACGGTTTGGCCTACAGCTAGACGATGATGTTAACAGTCAAGACATAAAACTTTATATGTTTAATATATGTATATTGTATATACATAATATACAATAGATAAGAACCTCTTATATAAAATAGATAAAATTTTATTGCGTACAGAAATGATATAAAAATAGAGGCAGACCTATAAAATAGATTTTGTACTAAAACATTTTATTTCTAAAGCATTCTTTCAATACAAAACTTTATTCACGGAAAACTTTACTAATGATTCATCTCATCATATGAAAAAGAAAATAGCTTACTAAAATACAAAGCAAAAATTAAATACGGCAAATGTTCTAGTTTATACAAAAATAGAATTGAAAAGCCATTGAAAGCTTTTCAATATTTTTTTATCTAAGTACTTTCTGTCTGTATTAACTTGTTATATAAAATGTTCTTAAAAAAGCTCAAGAAAAACTCATCGGGAGAGTTTCTTTAATAAGCTAATAGATGCGTTTAGTTCGAGATCGAGTATTGTTGCAAGACTGAACTTGCTTCACACTGACTGGAAAGATCTAATTTAGCTTTTATATTGATTTTATTAAGACCTCATTTTGCAATCTACTAATTTAGCTTAATTTTAAAGGGAAACAATAAAATTGTATTCAGCTTTTTAACGTCCCACTACTGGGCACGGGCTTCCCTTCAGTATGAGAGGGATCAAGTCATAGTCCACCACGCTGGCCAAGTGCGGGCTGGCGGACTGTACAGTGTACACATCCTTCGAAAACTTGCTAGGTTCTCTCAGACATGCAGGTTTCCTCACGATGTTTTCCTTCACCGTAAAACAAGTCATAATCATGTCGGAAATGATTCGCACATGAAAATATCAGAGGTGTGAGACCCGGGATTTGAACCCGCTTCACACGGTTTCCCAAGCGAACACTGGGCTACCACCGCCTAATGACTGAAAAAAATACTTGAAAAGAAATTTTAAGGCTATCTTATAAGCTATACAAAAAGAATAAATTGTATTTACCTTATTTCTTTATTCACATTTCACGTACATAAATAGCCGGCAGCTATTGAATTACCTTATTAATTATATTAAAAATTATACTGGAAATAGTTAATTCTGATATTTATTACCATGCTTTTTAATGAATATAGAAAATTCATGTAGTCCTACTAGTATTATAAATATGAAAGTTTGTAAGTATGGATGTATGGATGTTTGTTACTCTTTCACGTCAGAACGGCTGATCGGATCTGGATGAAATTTGCCACAGAGATAGATTATAGTCTAAAATAGCACATAGGTTACTTTTTATTCCAGAGTAATGTACGGCTCCCGTGGGATAATGTTTTTGTCTCGGGATAAACCTGAAGCAAAGCGAGGGCGAGTCACTAGTGAATAATACTACTAAAAAAGATATTTTCAGTGAATTACACAAATAAAATAAAACATTAATTATAGTTGTAGATAGATTTTATTATACAATTTGAATTTTAAAGTGATTTCAATATTATATTGTTTGACTTTTACATTACGCTCTATTTGGAGCCAATTAAATTAATCACCCCTTAAAATTTAGTGATCATCGGAACAAATTAGCATACTAAAACATTATTTTAGGATTACCAAAGGTAAACCAAATATTTGATTCGATATTTGATAAAGCTTTATAAAATAATAGTTAACGTTAGTGACAATGGATAAGTTATTAATCTAAAACCAAACGTTGTAATGAGTTTAAAAACAGATGCAAACCTTGTTTGAATATAATATACTTTCTCTAAATATATATTATCTTAACTGCCTCGGTGGTTTAGTGGCTAGCATGTACGGCTGCACACCCGGAGGTCCTGGGTTCGAGTCCCGGGTCGGGCCAAGTTTAGTTATTGAGTCTTCCTGTATAGTAAGTCTCAGTAACAGCCCGGAGTTGGGAAGTTGGCGGTGTTTCACCCCCGTGCCTCGGAGAGCACGTAAAGCCGTCGGTCCTGCGCCTTAACTCTCACTGGTCGTGTCGAGTGGTCGTCCCACCGGAGTATGAGAGTGACAGGAATAGAGAGTGCACTTGTGTCTGCGCGTACACTTGTGCACTATAATATTTCCTGCGCAGTTGGCTAATCTCATTAAGGTTGGCCGCCGTGGCCGGAATCGGCTAGGAGAACATCATCATCTATAATATATATTTAGAATGTATTACTCAACTTTTTAAACATTTTTATTTATCAATAAAATCGGAACGGAAAGATTATATTATAATTTATAGCGCAGTGCGCGCTAAGTACACGGTATATATGCCTTTTTTTAAATATGAAAGTGGAAATTTGGCCCAACACGGGACTCGAGACTTCACGATCGGTAGCAGTGCATGCCTCCATTAGACCAATAAGAGGATAAAACTACACTAAAACTACTTTACCTTGTATGGAATAACATTACCTAGATTGAATGTAACCTATACATCAATTCAGAACACGGTCTATCTATATACCAGAATTCATATACCTAAAACGTGTTATTTATGTGTATCAAGTAATAAATATACTAGTATATAATATTATAATAATGTGAAAATTGTGAGTGTGTGGAGGTTACTTGAACCTATATTTGTGAAGACACCCCAGCTCGGACAAAATTGAATCCATTAGCCCTCCTCGCGCCAATCCTTTGGTAAATCTTCCATCTGATAGCGACTGCAGTCTTTTAGACTTCGACAGATAATAAAAACTACCCAATTTATAGACGTAATGATAGAAACTAACCAGAACAAGATTAGATACTTTGACTTTTGTAAATTTAACCGACGTAACTAGAGAAGTCATTAACCTCAACAGCTTTGCCTTTTGTTATTATTTAAAAAGTATGGTATGATTCAACCATTTTTAAATATAGAGAATTGTTCAATAAAAACTTCAATAGACGAGGGATGTACAACAATCATATCTTATAATATTAGCGGCTCACCCTCGCTTCGCTCGGGTTCGTCCTTGTGAGTTTTTACGGTTAGTATTGAATAGATAGACTATATATATGTAATATACATAGGTAGGTATGATGAATTATAGGTTGTATTAAAACGTGTTTTCCCGTAGAAATGAGATAATCTCCCGCGGTAAAAAGTAGCCTACCTATGTTACTCTCCAGCCCTGCAACTATCTCCACACAAAAAAACGCTAATCCAACGAAAAGAAACAAACACAAAAAACACACATTCACATTTATAATATTATAAAAGTATGGATAGAGGAAAAATGTGTTTGTTTGTAATTAAATAAAATCATATAATTACTTCTATTGTCTCTTTATTTGTTATTCGCGCCCCTACCATCTTAGTACTATTTCCTACACCTAAAGGTTGCCTGGAAGAAATCGCTCTTTCAGCGATAAGGCCGCCTCTTGTACCTTCTTCTATATTATATTGTATATTTTATTTTTCTCTCTGTGGGTGTACAATAAAGAGTAATTCATTCATTCATTCACACTTCTGAAATTACTGAATCTGTTTTAAAATGCTTCCACTTACAAAGCTATTTATCCTTAAAGAACATACGGTATGTATCGCTTTCGATTATAGATTTGCGAACATCAACATACAAAATAAATTATAGTAATTTAACT
Source organism: Brenthis hecate (assembly GCA_951806755.1). Lineage (NCBI taxonomy): Eukaryota > Metazoa > Arthropoda > Insecta > Lepidoptera > Nymphalidae > Brenthis > Brenthis hecate. The sequence goes on from OX638259.1 coordinate 980,901, forward strand.
TACAAAAAAGATAAAGTAATAATATTAGTCCCGCTGAGTTTCCTTCGCCAGTTCTTCTCAGGTCTGAGGCTTCTTCTTTCCGAACTGGTAGTAGACTCATGACGTTCAGTAAAAAATTGTAATAATTTAATGCTGGATAAAATATTTTGAAATTGAATTAGTCATAATTATACAAAAAACTAGAAGTCGAAATTCAAACGCTTGCTCTTCTATCTATTTATAGCTTAATTTAGTCGGAAGCAATTGTCAGGAGGAATTCTTTGAAACCATCACTCTACATTTCAAGAGTTTTATGGTGAGCAATAACATTTACTGTGAGTCAAGGGTCGGAGATTAATCACGGTGGGTAACGACGGCTTGACTACAAAGTAACATCTTCTCCAAGTTATATTGTGGCTCTTACATACATATTGTATGTACACACAAGCTCTACAACACACATACGTACATACATAGGTACATGTACATACATAGGTACATACATATAGTTATGTATAAATAAATAGCGACTAACCCTCGCTTCGCTCGGGTTCGTCCCTAGGATCACTAAAACCAACTCAACCCTTGATTCTTCATGCAAAATTTCATCCCCATCTTCATCCCCTTAAGGGATGATTTCCGGGATAAAAAGCATCCTATGTCCTCATAGGGTCTCAAACTATCTTCTTACCAAATTTCATCTAAATCGGTTCAGTATATCCAGAGATTACCCCCTACAACGTCACAAATTCACAATTCACAAACTTTACCTCTTTATAATATTTGTAATAGATAAACTCTTTTCTCATCTTAAAATGGGATTTTCTATCACGTTTTAGTAACTTTAGTAAAAAATTTTATAACATTTTTTTATAATCTGACTGGCAATTCCCAAAAAATAGCAAATTCTACCATACAAACAAACTTTTCACTTTTATATATTAATATAGATATCAGGTATTTACATAAGTCATAGAGAAAAAATATTATTGAAAAGCTTAGCGAATTTGAATTATTTTATTGTAAGAGCTAGGAAAATACTAGCGATTCACCCTCGCTTCGCTCGGGTTCGTCCCTAGGTACGTTTTAACGATTAGTATGAAATAGATAGACTATATATATCATATATATACATAGGTATGATGAGTTATTACGGGTTGTGATTTAACGTGTTTTCCCGTTGGAATGAGATAATCTCCCGCAGTAAAAAGTAGCCTATGTCACTCTCCAGCCCTCCAACTATCTTTACACAATAATCACGCCATTCCGTCACTCTTTTTCGAAGTTTAAGAAAGACATATAAACAAACAAACAAACAAACAAACAAACAAACAAACAAACAAACAAACACATTTTCACATTCAAAATATTAAGTATGGACTAGCGGACTCTGTAGGGAGACGTTGTCCTGTCATAGAAAAATATGAAATAATTATTCAGACAGGAGATGCGGAGATAAGGACGCAAGGAGGACAGAAGAAGACGAGTATTCTTACTAAAGACATTGTTTTGACAGGTTTGCTGATTTCCCAACAAATTAGAGTAGGTATTATTAGATATTAACTAATAAGATGCCTAACTTAAACACCTGTAGCTAGAGGTTTCTATAAGGTTATTTTAAACTAAAATAATATAAAGTTTGTTAAAACAATTTTAATTTATTAGATATTAGAAACAAGCTAACTTTCATTTACGCTTGATGACTTGATTACAAAACCTTTCGGAATAAATTTTCTAGAATATGATAATGAAAATCTGTTGTATAAGTACATTAGAAGTACTAAGCGCACAAATAGATGAACGAGGATTACGCCTGGTTGGATATTTTTTGAGATATTATAACCTTTAGAAATATTAAGGTAACATTGTTAGAACAAATATGACAATGAGGACACATTTGGCTCATTTTTGACCCTACTTGCTGTGCCAACGGTCGCTGGTTCGAGTCCTGCTGGAGGCATTCACTTGTGTGATGAGCATGAATGTTTGTACTCCAGTCATGGGTATTTTTATAATATGTATATATTTAAAATTACATATGTACCGTGTATCAACTATCTAGTATCCATAACACTAGCCTCATAGCTTACCATGGAACTAGATGGTGCTGTGTATTAATGTTCCAACATATTTTATTTAAATACAAAATCCAAAATGCTACGGACATACAGTTTCATGGATGTATGTCCAAACAATATAAATCAAACTCCCAACTTAGAGTTGCTAACCATTTTTGCAACCTCCCATTGAACTATGATGTTAAGGTTGCGCTTTGAGTTGGTTTTAGTGAATAAAAGTCTCACAGTCCTTGAAAACCAACAAAGACACTATCATCGCTGGAAAAATCTTCCTCAGCGATACAAAAAAAAGGTCATTTTAAGAATAATTGATTCAATTAATATAGTAAACTGGCTAATAAGTAGTATAGCTTTACAACACACAAACTACGACGTCGAGTTCAAAGCGGAAAATGCAGCATTTTGAGGTAATTGACCACAATTATTTGGTTGCGGGAATTGTGGAAAACCCAAAAGCCGACCAATTTTCCTTTGACGAAATTCATTATTGTACTGATGCAGGCTTTCAAATTTGGAAAGAAAGGTTTAGCACAACACAGGTATCAACGATTTTATTACGAAAAGACGCTGTCCTTTTTATGAAGCAAGTATCAAGTTAAAATTATTTTTTAACTTGAAGCTAGAGAATTTGACATAAAGAAAACTTTTTATTGCAGCAAAATCAAAAACAGGCAGTGGTAGCCCAGTGGTAACACGCTCGCTTGGGAAATCGAGTAAAGCGGGTTCAAATCCCGGGTCTCGCACCATTTCATGTGCGAATCATTTCCAACATGATTGCCACTTGTCTTACGGTGAAGGAAAACCTGCATGTCTGAGAGAAGCGAGCAAATTTTCGAAAGTCATGTGAAGTTCAACAACCTACACTTGTAAGCGTGGTGCAAGCGTGGTGGACTATGGCCTGAACCCCCTCGTATTTAAGAAAAGTCCGTGCCCAGTTGGACTTTAAAAAGGGCTGAATATAAAAACCAAAAATATGAGATATTACATTGATAACATATGGCGTCATATACAGGCTATGTATAAATTGCAATAATGTGTAAGATCTACTGGAAGGAAAATGTATTTCTATGTCATAAAAAATAACAAGACACAAGAAGTGAAATGAACTGACTGACCCTGTGTTTCATTTTACTTTATATAAACGAAGCGGCGCGATTTTCTTTTTTTTTTGTTTACTAGCTATTGACGAGTTTTAAATGTTTTTTAATAAAAAAAATTAGAAACAGTTATTTAGTTAATCCTTCAACGACCGCGGACACGCCGGCGCGGCGTGTCAGTTAACAATAGATTTCTTAGAAATTCAATTAATTGCTTAGAAATTTACCTGGAGGTGTTAATATTCATATATTATGTTTTCTTCAAATTTTCAATAATAGTTATGGTCGAATTTCAAGTACTGAGCTAAAGTAAATAGCAAACAATAAGCATCTAGTACTCTAAAAAACCATATTGTCAAAAATCTGATTTTAGGCGCCATTTTCCCAATATGGCGGTGCGAGCGGCAAAGTTACGAGGTAGCAAAGTAGACATTCGGAAACAGCCTGTCGAAATCTATAAAAACACCAATTGTCTAAACTCATGAAAAACTTTTCAGGTAAACTCTTTTCTGAGCACCAAATGACTCGGATATTGCCTGATAACAGATATTATCAGCTTGTTTTGTCTATTTTAATAGACATTCTTTTGACATTTAAAGGTATTAAACGTATCTTACGTAATTTTCAGATCCATATAATATAATTATGCAAAATTCACATCAATCAGTTGTTGCGTTACGTGAAAGTAAGACAAACCAACAAACACAATGTCACTTAATAATTGCATCGAATTTAATTGCTATTGAAACCTGAGCTGAAGTAACATTTTTTCTAAGATGTTGGTAACCCTACCTTTATAGTTTTGATTTTTTTCCACACGGTGAAGGTACACTTAAGTATAGGAAATCTAATCAAATAACACTATTATTTCAAACAAAACGCACATTCCCAGACCGATGACCTTTAATACGAGAATTAAGTTTTATTTAACTTAATTTAGCCTTTATTCATAATGTCGTAAAGTTCAGTTTGCTTAAAACAGGTGTTTGCTAAGGGAATTCAGATTAATTACATAGGGACATAATTGGTACTTCGATATGGAATGGATTTCTGTCACCTTGATATATGCTCGATAGTCGCTAGCGAATGCGTAATTTTATTGGTAGCAATAATCGGACTACTGTTATTAATGCGATAGTTTAAATATGTGTCTGTTTATTATTCCTTCAAGCTGAAATGGCAGAATAGATTTTGATGAACTTTAGTACACAGATTGTTATACCGTCCCGGAGTACTTTGAAAATGTCAATGTGTGGAACTAATGTTTGATTTGGTCTCACGTAGGATAAGTAGGTAATTATTGTATTACAATATTGTAAACAAATATAGTTTTAAAAAGAGCAACTGTTGAGTTTCTCACCGGCTCTTCTCAGCAGAACTGCCATCCGAGCCGGCGGATATATGGAGCCGGTCATTTCTAACGGACCAACATTTAATTTAAATTTAAATGACGATCCAAAAGTGCTTGTAAAAGTCTATTTGAATAACGTATATTTTGATTTAATTAATAGACAAGATTATAAATAGATTTGACAGATTATAATCTAGAGATTAAAAAAAAAAGTTAAACGCTAGCGACTGTAGTACCATAATTCTATAGCAGTTCATGGTAATGTTTACGTTTCTCTTGATTGCTGGCGTCGTTGTAATATCCAGAATAATAGTTATTCTGAAAGGGTTGGGACGAAGTATTAATATAAATAATTAATTTAGACTGTTACTGTCCGCGTCGAGGCCAACGTGATACTGCAGATTGCTTAATCATGACATTATTAAGCTAACATTAAAGCGTAGAATTATATAGATATTATAATACGAAATTAGTGAGTCAGTGAGTTTATTACTTCATAATTGAGATTTGATTAAATACAACAGATATTAGTGAAACTTTGAACACATAGCTAAATTAACATATGATAATACTTATTATAAATTTGAAAGTTTATAGAATTTGTTTGTATGTTTGTATGTGTAATGCTATAATAATAATAAAGTTTTTTACTACTTCAAGCTAAAATGGCTAGAAATGAAAAATTTAGATAAAATTTAGTATGGTCGTTGCAGCTTATACGACTAATTCAATCTATTTAATTCGAAAGAAAAATAAAAGTCGTGTATGTATATAATTATATGGTTTTAATGTCATTAATTAAATTTTTTACCGAATCTGTCAAAAACCTATTTTTATATATAAAATAGGCTCATGCTACTATCTTAGGGAGCGGAGCAGTAATCATAAATTGTAAGACTAATGTTTATAATCAAATAAATTTAATGGGGGTGAAGTCGCGGGGCACAGCTAATAGTAAGAATATACGAGATAGTGTCCCGATTTATATTTGGGTTCTTAGTTTTTTATTACATTTCTAGTTTCAAGTCATTGTGCGAATTGAATTGGATGTAAATTACTTTGGTAAATATTAATTAAATACAATTATTTCATTGATTAGTTTATTGAATACATATCTATAACTAATATTGTATACAAGATTGCATTTACCAAATATTTCACAACACATAGTTTGAATTTATTTAGACGCAATTAAGAACAGAGTCCAATATTTCTCTATCATAGTTCCTAGGAAAGAAGCAAAACCTCTATGCATTGTTTACTTAATCTAATATCTCTATATATAAATTGGCAGTTCTGACCTTTTCCTCGTGTTTATCAATCGATTTTTTTTATTTAGTAGCTATTGACAAGCATTAATGTAATCAACAAACAAAATATGGAAACAGTTGGGTTTTTTTAGGTAAACTAGCGACTCACTCTCGCTCCGCCGGGATCTCCTCTAGTTACTTAAAAATAGGGAGTGCGTGTAGGAGAGTGAAAAATACTTAACGACCTATTCTCATATCTACCAAATATACAAAAAAAAATCATTAAAATCGGTCGAGCCGGTACAAAGCAGTGCAATCACAAACACCGTGACACGAGATATTTATATATTAGATAACTAGCGGCTCACCCTCGCTTTTCGGGTTCAAACAAAAACAAATCTATCCCTCGGGGACCGTACATTTTTTCGGGATAAAAAGTAGCCTGTGTGTTATTCCAGACTATAATCTATCTCTGTACCAAATTTCATCCAGATCCGGTTAGCCGTTCTGGCGTGAAAGAGTAACAAACATCTGTACATACAAACTTTCACATTTATAATATTTATACAGTTGATTATGGTCAAATTATGACCACTGGGCGGATATTAGTTATAACAATTAGGTATAATTTGCTCATTAGCGTCCGATTTCCAGCGGGCGTGAAGAGACCCATTTAAGAGGGACCTCGGTTGACCTCTTGAGGTATTCCATGCGGTATTCCCGGCACTTTGGTTATTGTGGTCTGTCTCGGTAGGCTAAGCGTCGTGGTTTAGTGTAGAGGTTTCATTTACTTTTAATTGGTATTATTATTATGGCTGTTCTAGCCAGCTAGCTCAATGCATTCAACAAAAATGGTCACTTAATACTTTCTTAGATTTACGCGAATATTTAACATTTTAAATAAAACTATCTTTTCGGATTTTTTCGCGGATTTATTTTGATTTTTGGTACCCGACGTTTCGAATGCTTTACAGCATCCATGGTCACGGGAGAGACTGAGGTGTTACATGTCTCAATGGCATAGTTTTTACAGACAGCCTACCCACAATTAACAAAATGAAAAATTGTACGAAGTACCTTACAATATTTTATAACTTCAAACAATTTTACTTAAATTTCACTATTATTGTATAGCTAGCATAAAGTAATTATATTAATATTCTAAAACTATAACCGTCATTGAGCCCAAAACCATAAACTTCCAAGCTTAAAACGAAACGAACGAGCGAAAAAGCACAAAAACAAGCTTATTAATAAAAGCATTGAGTTCCTCATAATTCATACAAACGTGCAGACCATTACTTTACGTTCAGACTCATAAAGTCGATTTAAAAATGTGCCACACGAAGCGTATCGGATCGTATTTTAAACGACTCGACGAGGAAAGGACTCGGCGATGCATGTGTTCAGTTGCTATGGGTTGACGCAATAATTCTTACATTCATACGACTTTTTTAGGACAAATAAATATTTTTGTATGGATTTATTTAATAAAATGTTTTATTGGGGAATTTTACTGAGCCATAGTAAAGGAAAACGTAGTTATACTTGACTAGAGACTCGCCTTCGATACGCTCGGGTTCGTCTCTATTAACGTTTAGTAGGTATAGATATCTCAGAGTTGAGATATTTTTCAGCAGTAAAAAGCACCCTATATATTGACCCGGATAACCAGGTTTCATCAAAATTATACCAAATTTCATCAAAATTTGTGCAGTGGTTTTCATATGATGCATTCCCAGACAGACGGACAGGCAAACATTGTAAAAAGTATAAATTCGATCTTTGTATAGATAATAACTAATAATGAGTATTACAATAAGATTTCACCACACTGGTCGAGTGTGGGTTCTGACTTCAAATGTCTTTCGAAAACTACTTACACACCTATTAAGACTTAGAAAAAAAAAATTAAAAAAAAAAAACGAAATAAAACTATTATTTTTATAAAATAAATCATTTCATAGTAACAAGTATTTAATTTTACATAGATACTATGTACTACTTACTAGCGACTCACCCTCGCTTTGCTTGGGTTCGTCCCTAGCTTGATTCCCCATACAAACTTTCATCCCCATTTTCACACCCTTAAGGAATGATTTCCGGGATAAAAACTATCCTATATACTTCCCAGGGTCTCAAACTATCTTCTTACCACATCTAAATCGGTTCAGTTGTTTCAGAGCCCATTCGATACAAACACACAAACAAAAAAAAACAAATTTTGCCTCTTTATAGATAAATAAATAGGTAAAGACAAAACAATTTAGTACTTTTTCGTCTATGTTTGTCGACCGATTTTCTTTTTTTCTTTTTTTTTGTAGCTATGTTTTGTAGATAGCTTTAATTTTATCAATAAAAAAGTTTGGGAACAGTTACTATTTTACATAGATAGGTAAATTCTATTCATATATTTTTTCCTCAAATTTCCAGTAAAAATTAATGATTATAATCGAATTTCAGGCACCAAACGAATATTAGTTATACATTAATATCTCAATCTGCCATTTAAAAACGGCTTAGAAGAGGTATTAAAAAGCTGACTAACTTATAATATTAAAGTGTTTTGTAAGCGAAGAAATTCCATAGAAATATATACGTATAAGAAATAAATAGAAAGCAAATCAAAGCCCAGTCTCAACTTTACGAGCTTATGTATTGAGCAGTAAAAATCACAATGGCAGTGCGTTTATGACTTGTATCCAGGTCATCGTTTCATATCTCGCTTCATTATTGGCTTATAGTTCAGTGAAGAGTAGAGGAAGTGATCGGTTCGATTCCCATATAGTGAAATATTATATTAAAAAAAGATAGGTTTTGTTACTACTGGATCTATTTTCTTATATTTATTTTCTTAAATGTTTAAAAAAAAATTCTTTAAATAGCCATAACATTTTTAATTCCTCTTGCTATAATTATGGTCTGGTAAACCATAAGAAGAAATAAAAACGCCATGATTTCATATTGGTATATTGGTTATTGGGTCTGGTAATATTGTTTTGCCTTTTTTGGAATAAAAAAGTTTAAACTAAATAATAATTCCACCACAAATCATTCATCAGGTCCATATTGTGTCAATTATTTTATGGCACTATAATCTAATAATAATATATTTTATTGCACACTAAAATATACATAGAAACATAAAAACACCAAACATAAACAAAAAGATGCACGGCAGCAGCAAGCTTGAGGTGGAGGAGTAGTGGAGGAGAGTGGTGGAGTATTCATATATTTGATTTTCTACGGTTTAGTCTACGTGACATTAGCTAAGTAAGTTAGAGAAGTAAGTTAGTAAGCTTAAAACTTAAATAATTAGATTAAATATTATTGAATTACTATGTTTTGCCTGCGTCTCTGTTTCTTATTTATGAAATATTTATATACTCGTATTATAAATGAAAAATTTTAAAAACTCCCCGCGTAAATAATTGTCATTTAACGATTACACTGGCACGCGTGAAGCACTTAATCGAATAATCATACGCCAAAATGCCTTATATAATTTTGGAAAAGAGATGATACTTTTACACTGCTGGACCGATATTAACCAAACATAGCTAAGAACCACCGCAAGGAAACTGGCTTTCAAATGAAAAAAATCGCATCGAAATCGGTCTACCCGTTCGAGAGCTACGTTGCCACACACAGACAGACATCGACGTCAAACTTATAACACCCCTCTTTTTGCGTCGGGGGATAAAAATACTTTCGTACAAAGTATATATGTGCACTCTGTATGGTAATCGCTTCGCTAGTAATGTCGGAGCGAGACGTTAGTTAGAATTTACGCTTCTTCAATTAAATGTATTTTTTTTAATTTGACTGTCATTTTCAGATATTAACAGGTTAAAACAAACAAATAAAGCCCGACCAATTGTTTAGCTTTAGGTATACTTTAGGTGTACTTTTTAAATTACACATAGAACAATTATATGGCTTAAATAATTAATACCATATTTTATATTTTTCTTTATGGTTATAAATATAATAATGGCAACACTAAATATAGATTACTAATTAATATTTTTAAAATTGTAATAATTATAAAAATAATAGCAAAAATTAAATAAATAATTGTTGGCAACCTCAAGTTAGAGGTGCCCCCTATTTCCGAACAAAGTAAAACGTCATAGATGACAGCGCCATGGAAACAAAGCTGTCATCCCCCACTTTGATTACGTTACCTTTAAATACGGCTTCTCTCGCTAAGAACGTTTCATTCCTGTGCAAGTGAAGTTATGGTGTATAAGTGTCAGTCTAATATAATCAGTGAAGTGCAGTGATTAAGTGAATTATTAGATAAATTTATGAAATATATAACAAGTGTATAGTGATTATAATATGTGGTGTAAATGAGAAAGTTGGAAATAAATAATGTGTAATAGCTATTGAGTGTTTATATATATGCCGTCGTTTACATAATATTCCATATTCAATTATAATTAAAATTATAAAAATGTTTAGTTATAAAATATTGTAATGTAATTGGTGCAATTTTCATTTTGTTAATTGCGGGTAGGCTGTCTGTAACAACTATACCTTCGAGACATGTAACACCTCAGTCTCTCCCGTGACCATGGATGCTGTAAAGCATTCGAAACGTCGGGAAACAAAAATGCAAATAAATCCGCGACAAAATCCGAAAAGATAGTGTTATTTAAAATGTCAAATATTCGCGTAAATCTAAGAAAGTATTATGAGAAAGTATTTAGGTATATGATTGTTTTAGCTCGTAAAATAACAAAAATTTAAAATTTTTAATATTCATACATTAAATAATTTATAAAAGACATACTATGTGTTTTAACTAAATATGTACATGTATGTAAGTGCATAAGGCATAACCCTTCATACGAAATACATATCTTAAATCCCGTTCCCCATAGTTTATATTTCATGTTGCATTCCATCACTTGTAGAACGCCGTTAAAAGTTTTGTACTGTTATTTTATTTAAACTAGTCCGTTAAAGTTTATTGCGTTTCAATTGATTATTGCGTGCTAAAACAGTTAAATCCTATTTCAAAACAAAATACGGTAACGCAGTGGATGGCAGTTAATTCTACATTTTAAACCTATAGATAGAACGTGAAGCGTTGTAATTTTGAAAGTTTGTATCCATAATCCATACTAATATAATAAGTGTGAAAGTGTGTTTGTTTGTTTGTCCTTCTTTGACATCGAAACGGAGTGACGTATTGGCGTGATTTTTTATGTGAAGGTAGTTGGACGGCTGGTGAGTAACATAGGCTACTTTTTGCCGCGGGAGATTATCTCATTTTCAAGGGAAAATATGTTAAAACACAACACAAAAAATTATTTATGTTCAGAATTACTTGAAACTTGGTATTGATGCTCTTGAATACAATTAAATAATTTGAATTGAATAAATTGATTTGAATTTGAAATATTATTTAGTTCAAACGGGATGACTTTCAGTGTGTTTGAAGAAAACCTGCCAAGTCCATTTTAAAAGTTATGAGTTCTTTCTTGAACTGGTGTGAAATTCGTAGAACTTTCCATAGAATGTTTATTACTTTCAAGACATCGTTCGTTGTAGAATCTATTTTAATTTATTATATGTTTGAACCCTTTCAGTTCTGTCAGAAGAGCAGGTGAGAAACTTATTGTAAAGTCTTATTAGTATGCAAGCTTACTATACAATGTAGTAGATCCTACATAAAAGCTAAGGCAGTGGTAGCCCAGTGGTAACGCGCTCGCTTGGAAAACCGAGTGAAACGGGTTCAAATCCCAGGTCTTGCACCTCTGATATTTTCATGTGCGAATCATTTCCAACATGATTACCACTTGGCTTACGGTGACTGGAGTGTCACCGGTGGTGGACTGGTGGACTATGGCCTGATCCCCCTCGTATTGAAGGGAGGCCCGTTCCCAGCAGTGGGACGTTAAAAAAGGGCAAAATACAAAAGCTAAATGGTTTTTATTAGATTTTTTTATATTAATCTATATCTAGATATTTTTGAATGACTAAAGCTTAGTTTAAGATTTACTATTGTTGCTGAACTAGCGATGTACTTTAACTATAACACTAATGAATGAATTTTGAAATGATTAGTTAAACTAAAAAGAGAAAATCAGTTAAAGGCAATACAATATACATATTTTTGTGTTTATGATGTTATCAAGGATGTAAGGTAAATAAAAAAAGCATTTACTGAAATATAGCTTTAATCACTTTTAATAATAATGTTCATATTTACATAGCACTTAACTCTATATACGATTGAATGTCTACAGTAAACATTGTAAAAACTGTACGTACGTACACCTTTAAACAAACCATTAATTATAAGGTAAAATCAATAACTTATTCACATATAAATCGGTACAGACATACACACACTCCCACAATCCGATTCAACCTTGTATAGAATACTCTAATTTACATGATTATCGGTCTAGTTGTACCTTGAAATTAGAACTCATTAAAAGTCAAATATTGTGTAAAACTGACAATTAAAAAAAACATCCTGTACAACGAATAACTCAACTTAATGCTAAAATAGCAAAATGACAAACGTATACATGTCATTAAAGTACATTGAAATATAAATAACGTTAAAAAGTGATAAATAAGCACCTGTAAATAAAATAAAGTCGAAATGCACCGTAGAATATAAAACTTGTGCACCGTATATTTTTGTGAGTGAGTCAGTCAGTCAAATAAAAATCATTTACTCTTATATTTTAAACTAGTTATTGTATGATAGTAGGTTGCATTTGGAATAAACACATAAAAGCAACAACCAGATGACCTTATGTAATAAATAAAACAGACAGTCTTAATCATAACTTATTTATCACGAAAGTTAAATATTAAAATTAAAATATTTATAGTAAACATACATATGTTTTATTAATTTGTTGTGTTAAAACGGTGGTCACAGAAGAAAAAATGTTATGAAACTCATTAAATAAAAACATAAATAGCTGGATTAAAAAATATAAAATGTCAGTTTAAACATTAAAAAATAATAGTCACTTAAAAAGTTGTAAAAAAGTAAAAAATATACGGCTGTATCTGACAAACAAATTATCTATTTTACACACCATGTATATTACGAGCAATTACAAGAAATTTTCTTAGATTACTCGACTATTATTTACATTGACGAAAGTATATTGAATTTTGGTGCAAATCGACTAAATTGTACAATAAATCATTAGGAACTATACCCATATTTATAAATACGTACAATTTCATACAATCTGTTAAGGAAAATTATGTTTTCTGGGGTATAGCTATATCTCTCGAGAGGCAGAGAGACTCGCCGGAAAAAACAGAGACTTTATCTAACTCTCCGTTTAAACTTTCCGCCGAAATAGACGATGCATGTTTGGTCAATTTTCAAAAAACTCATTTCCATAATTGCTGGATAAGAACAAAGCTGTACATTCTGCCATTCTTCTTTCAGGATTCGAACCTCTTTCCTTTCACGTAGATAACAGAAACACTGATAATATTATAAGGTGCAATATATAATTTCCAATAATAAGGTTCCAATAAACAAAAAATGGGCATCGAAATCATTTTCAATAACTGAGTTTCATTTACAAACATTTTATTAAAGTGATTGTTGAGTTAACTTAATTTATTACTTTATCTGATGGCGTTCATACGTCTTCAAATTTTCTAGTTTAAAAAATAAAGTTACAAAAAACAGTCTTAGGGCGACCTATCAACTAAAATGATATTAACTTAGAAGAGAAGTTAATTATTTTAGTACGAGAAATATTCTTACATATTGCAAATATGAAATATTTAATTTCAGATGAACTTTAGAACTTTTGAAAGCTACAATTTCTTAATTATTAAGGTGTTTTAATTCCAAAACGCGTTTACTTTAGATGCAACATGTGTAAATATGGTTAAATGAAAGAGCGGTATTCAATCGCTTTATAGAAACTATTGACACGATCAATAGTTGAAAAGCGTTTAAACCATTCAGTCTCATATAGAAACGTTTTCCAATAAAGCCTGATTATTGGGAGAGTTAGAACGTGGAATTAGTAAAGGAATGTCGAACAAATTTAGAATAATCAGTCTTGAGAAATCGATGGAAACGCCGCAGATGGCAAGCAAAGTCGAAAATAAGTCACTGTTACTAGTTAACAATAAATACTTAAAAATAACGTATTGTGTACAGATACGTTTAAAATAAAAATGGCTTATTCATTCATACTTAGCGCGAATGGTCCAATTTTACGCAATAGTAAAAAATCTAGCACAAGTTATTTACACGAGCACCGCAAAATAATCCACTGCACGTATCGTTCACTGATATCACGTCACTGTATCACTAAAAGCTCGTTGGCACTTTTGTTTGTCCATAGCTTGAACTACTACACTTCCGTGCCATCCTCGCCTTCATCTTCAAATAGTGGCTCATTTGGATTCACCTCGGTACTTGGCTTTTTCTTAGGCTTGGGGGGTGGTCTTGGTGGTATTTTGCCACTTCTCCCCATAGTTCCAGATTGGTTCATCGATAAATTACTCTCGTTCTTCCTAGGATCATCTTTAGATGGAGAACTCACTTCATTGCTATCTGTTCGTGGATTTCTTCTTAGAGAACCAGTTTCCGGTTTTCCTTTTCGACTTAAAGTGCTGTTATCAGAAATTTGGGACTGAGCATCTGCGTTTCTGTTATCCATGATGTTTACCATTTGTTTCCTTGGTTCTGGTTGTGGGGTCGATGTATTCTTGGCTGTCCAACTCATTCTAGGACTTAATGGTTCTTGAGGTCCGGGAGTTGAGATTTGATTACACAATTGGGAACTGATGCTATTTCTTGTAGGTGTGAATGGTGGTGGAACAGGAGAAGGGGCTGGTTCCTGTTCTTCTATAGGAGCGTAGTAGATTGGATGAGGATTAGGATATACAACTGGTGTAGCTGGCAATGGTCTATTCCTCATGGGGGAAAACTGTTGTTCCAGGCCAGCTTTATTGAGTGACAGAACTGAACTACCGTCAGCTGTTGTTCGGAGACCCAAATTATCATACAATGGTTCCTGAGCTTCAGCGCTGGGCAGTATAGCTGTTGATGCTGTGCTGGACCAAGATGGTATCCTAGGTCTTCTAGGTATAGTGACGTATCCTTGCCGAGGAGTTACCACTGGTGGTGTGATTGGAGCAGTAAATGGTGATTGTGAACGAGAATATGGCAAAGTACGGAAGAGATTCTGATTGGTGGTCATACCGTAGATCGGAGAGTGTATTGGGCTTACTGGATTAATTTGTAGCCTGCTTGTGTCAGGAACTGTAGAAGCATTGCTCGCTGCGGGAGATATTTGTGCAGCTCTTGGAGGGAACGACAGAAGATCTGGTGGATAAGCGCGCCCATCAGTACGCCCATACTCAACATTAAGGGCATCTTGAGAACGTTTTGTATGTTGATCAAAGTCTAGGGACCTTTTCTCGTCGTCATTGTGAGCTGAAAAAAACCAAAAAACTTGTTAGTTAACAATTCATTTCAAAACAAACATTGATTAATCCAACAAAATAGAAGTAGCAATTAAATCAATTATTTTTAGAAGATCTTGATTGTCAGACATATCAAGTAGAATTAAGTAATCACAGTTGCAGTACTCAACACTGCGCGTTGACTTAATCATATAAGAGCAAACCTCTTTTTCTGTTAATAAAAATATATATCGCGAGCGAGAGTCGAATCAAAAAATAGCAGTATACAATATTATTATTCAATTAGAGATAATCTATACATATAATAAAATTGTAACTAATCCGAATCTGTACATTAGATATTTTTTGGAAAATCTCATTGAAATAGACATTATTATCGATACAGAGCCCGAATCTATAGTTTTTAGAATTTTTGTGTGTCTGTCTGTCTGTTACCGCATCACAGAAAGACCACTGGAGGGATTTTGATGAAATTTGGTATGGTGATAGCTGGTTATCCGGGTCAACATATAGGATACTATTTACCGCGGGAAAATATCTGATTTTTGAGAAAAATATAAAAACTGCATTGTAAGAGTATACTAATATGTAAAACCTAAGAATTTGATTTTTGGTCATCTGAACTCAGGCGGAGCCGCGGGCAAGCTAGTATATCTATATAATACACAAAAATAGTATTCTATTACAACTTTTTAAACTTTATGTAATTTATGTAAATTAATGATTCTAGTGATTAATTTTACTTACCGAAAACAGAATCACTATCGAGCAATGTCTTATTTAGTTCCGACATTTCTGTCGTACTAGTTATCGACAGAGGTGCATCATATCTTCTTGGTGGTTTAGTTACTGGATTGACTGCTGTTATAAGACTTTTCTCCATTTCTGGTATCACCGACCCTTCGATCAGAGCCTCTCCATTTGAATTATCTTTCTTTTTCTCTGATCCACGTCTTCTACAGCAGTAATAACAAAGTATGACCAGAATTATAAGTAAAATAGCTGCGGCACACGATCCTCCTATTAATACTGGTAGCATATTATTATCCATGCCAGGTGGTACAACTATGCCTGGTGGAGTATGAGTTATAGCTAAAGTTAAACTCCTTTCTTCTACTCCACCCGCATTCTTAGCAACACATAAATATTCACCGTTATCATCACTATCGGCATCAACAATTGTTAAGTTAACCCATTTACTATTTTCTACATTACTTTGTGAAACATAATATTTAATTTCACCTTGATATCTATAAGTGCCATCTATTATTTGAGCATTCAAGACCCAATTTACTTCTGGTAATGGATTACCATTAACTTGACATGATAGAGTTATATTCGTATCTGATGACCTTAAAGTAGTCTTAGTGGAAGGATAGACTATGCTTGGCCTGCAAGCAAAATCACTGGAATCTAACTCTTTCCATAATTTACCAAGGACTTTAGGTGGTTCCGCACATGCTATAGGTGATGTGTACAAATTCTTACTGATAACCCAATTTCTAAAAGGTTGCAAATAGCAGTCACATCTCCAAGGATTATCGTGTACATCCAAATTAGACAAAGATGACAAAGCGCTTAGCGAGTCTACTTTCAAATGCTCTAGTTTATTTCCATCAAGGCGTAAAATATTAAGTTTTGGCACATTCATAAATGTTTTTACACCCAACTGTACTATTCGGTTGTTACTTAAATCTACCTTTTGCAAAAATGGCAGGTTATTAAATAGGCCATCTTCTAATTTTTCTATTTGGTTATCATTCAACAAGATCCATCTTATTTTCGCTGTCTCCCTAAACGTATCCGCGTGCAACGTTTTGAGGTCGTTTTTCGATAAATCTAATTCGATCATAATCGCGAGGCCGCTGAGTCCGTTTTTATGAATAGTAATTAACTTGCATTCTCTTAAAATTAGCTTTTTTAAATTTATTAATCGGACATCTTCGAAAGCGTGCCTCGTGATTTCGTATAGCTCGTTGTTTGTAAGGTCTAGTATTTGTATTTCTGCGCTGAGAGTCTTAGGTATGTCATGGAAGTTTGAATGTGAGCAGTCGGCTTGTTTATTTCCGCTGGCCCAGACACATTTACATTCTTGAGGGCAGTTCGCTGTGAAATCTGCTGTGACGAACGATAGCCCCAGGCTTACTGCGAGTATGTAGTGTAGCGTTCGAATTTCCATTTTATATTTCTTGGAATCTGTAACAAAATAATATGCATGTTAGTTTTATACTTTTAAAAGTAATATTTTTGAAGTTATATCAGATGTAGAGTATATTTTTGTTGAAGAATTTAAAGAATTGTAATTTTCTAGAGCAATTTTCAAAGTTATGCGTAAAAAGAATCTAAACTATACTGTAGTAATTATTATAGTAAATATTAAATTTTTATAGAATTAAAGTTATTTAATTTTTAATTAACCATAACGCAACAAAAACATAATATATTAGTCAATATTACAAAATAAACTTGATTTTCTCTTTGAATTCACCTTAAAAACTACTAAATCTAAGTTATCTATTAAATAAAATTATCTTTTCGGATTATACATTCAAGACATGTAACACCTCAGTCGCTCCCGTGACCATGGATGCTGTAAAGCATTCGAAACGTCGGGAACCAAAAATCAAAATAAATCCGCGAAATAATCCGAAAAGATAGCTTTATTTAATAATGTCAAACATTCGCGTAAATCTAAGAAAATACTAAGTGATCTAGTAAAAAAATACGATTTCAGAGACATAATATTATAGAAGTATATTATAAAAAGCCTACATAACGATAATAGCGTAGCGTATAAGATTTCAAATTAAGTCGTAAGAAATTCAATATACCCAAAAGGTTTGTCACAATAGCAGGCCCTATTAGAGCTTTAGGACGAACATAAAAAACGTCTCACATATGTACGTTTAACTGTTATAATAGCAATAATACTTAAAATAGATGCAATAACTGCTTTAAATTAAAAGCTTAGGGTAGCTTTGAAAATAACATTTAACTTTAAAGCTAACAAATGTGAGGTATTAACAGATACAAAACT
Source organism: Brenthis hecate (assembly GCA_951806755.1). Taxonomy (NCBI): domain Eukaryota; kingdom Metazoa; phylum Arthropoda; class Insecta; order Lepidoptera; family Nymphalidae; genus Brenthis; species Brenthis hecate. The sequence goes on from OX638259.1 coordinate 999,137, forward strand.
ATGCTTAGATAAACATAGCATCGTAAAATGTATTGATATGTTTAGAGAAGTGATGATAGAGTTCTTCGTATGGCTTGTTTATTATAAATCACAAGTTTTTGTTTATCGCGGGTGATGTTTCTATCAATGTGGCCGCGTCTTTATTTTTTTGGGCTGGTTTCTGAACATCTGCTTTTCTTTATACGCCTTTTAATGAGTAGCCCAGTTTTAGTTAACGTGCGAAAAGTATACTTAAAGTGATTATAAAGCTATGGTGAAACGTTACGTTAAACCATGACTTTATACAACGTTAACAAACGTTGAATGAAATATTACAAATAATACCAAAAAGTTACTTTGATCGTATGCAGTATTAGTTTACGTGACCAAACCAACATGTTACGAGTTAACAGAACCAGAATAATAAGTATAAGTACGAATATAATTTCCCAAAAAAAAAAAAAACACCATTCTAATCTCCTTTTATCACGATACAGCAAAAAGAGCGGTCATTTTAATATGGTATAGAAATAAGTTAATTTAAATTAATAGAAAGCTAATAATATCTTCTATAAATGTAAATATACATAAAGTCGAAATAATGCAGAATTCAAAAATTTAAAACGAAAATTATAATTGTTACTATACACCTCGCCTATTAGGTCACTATCGAAGTAAAACATCTTTTGTCGACGTGACTGATAGTGAGGGTAAGTCAATACATTGGAAAAATTAGTGTAGCGGAAGTGTGTCCCGGAAGTGAGAGTCAAATTTATTACTAATATATTTTTTAATCCCTCAACGACCGCGGACACGCCGGCGTTACACTTGACAATAGATTTCTTAGAAATTTAGTTAATTTCTAAGAAATTTACCTGCAGGTGTTAAATATTATAATTATATTTTTATAATAATTTAATAAAAATATATATTTATTATTAATACTTTTATAATAATTATTACTTTTTGAATAAAACTATCTTTTCTAAATCTTTTTATACAAAGATTAAAGTAAATTTTTTACCTATTTATGCAGAAAAAAAAACAACTGCATCTATTTCTTTTTTGATAACACTAAAACTCGTCAACAGCTACGAAACAAAAAAAAATAGACAAACAGAAGAAACAAAAAGGCACTGAACTGTTTTGTCTTTGCATATATATGTGTGTGTGTATATGTATGTGTGTGTGTGTGTGTGTAGATTAATTATCGGCCGGTCTGTTATTTTTTTATAAGTTTTGTATCATAATATAGCTATAATGACATACTACTTACATAGTACAAAAACATCATTACAGCAGATACACGCTCATTGCGTCTGCGAGGACAATCCAATTTTAATTAAATCGAACAAATTTCAAGGGAAATATGCAGGTGCGTTGTATAAATTTTTTACATCAAACGATGGTAATTTAGTATTTCGCATACGAAAATAAAAGTAATTTTTAAAAAGGTATACGATATTTTCATTTATAAAGCTGCCAACGATTTAAATCACTACAACTTTTTGTAAAAAAATAAATTAATTGACCTTAAAAAGTTGTATACATCGTTATATTTTATATCCTACAAATATTATAAATGCGAAAGTTTGTGAGGATGTATGCATGTCTTAGATGTCTGGATGTATAGATGTATGCATGTTTGTTACGCTATCACGTAAAAACTACAGAATGGATTTTAATGAAACTTACCAATAATATAACTCATACATCAGAATAATACACAGGCTAGTTATCCCGGAAAATTAAACGGCTCCCGTGGGACAGTTTTTTTTTATTTCTAGTTCGCTAGTTCTAAATAAGTATAAAGAAAGGTTTAAAACACTCGTTCTTTACGCAATAAATGAAAGCTGTAGGAAGTTACGTAAAGTAACGACTAAACTTAAAAAAACTTTAAATATTGTTACAACAAACATTAGAGATTTTACTTCTAGTGTTACATTTCTCGCCCTTATACAAGCCTAAGCACATCACGTAGGCACTATTTTGTTTCGTTGACGAGCTTACGACCCCATCGTCCCATACAATAGTGGGTTATTCCTTGCAAATCCAACTAGCATAAACAAAACGTGATAATACTTTGTAGTTTTGAACAGTTTGTTGACATCAACATAACAGACAGTGCAATACTTTTACTGATATAACTTAAAGCTGAGATTTACAAATATCATTTTACGAGTACCTAAAGATACCTAAAGATGGACATATATTGCAAAAATTAAATTGTGCAGACTTGTTTAAGTTGCATGCTTAGATTACGATACGTTCTGTAAAAACATTTAAAAGTAATCATAACAATTTTAAGAGTACTTTTCAGCAAAAAATCGAACATACACCCACCATGCTAAAGTATACGTATATTACGACCACTGTACCACTACTATTAGATAATATTACAACAAAAAGCTATTCAATAGCTTCTCAATAGCCATAGTTACCACGTTTGCTATAGCATAGTTATCGTATTAGCCGACATATGTATATCCATCAGGCAAACGAGGCACACCAAATACGCGTTTGATTTGACGACGGAGTAAAAAGCTCGTTAGAGGTAGTTTACGATAATTATCTTAAACGCGGTGACGCCGACGCGTGAACAGAGCAATTTGACCTAAGTGCGTTCCACTGTGTGATCTCCCGTATGATTGTATCCGTTGTGGTACATTGGGGGAGAAAATCTTAAAATGTTTATTTTAAACCGCATTGATATACAAAAATGCAAGATACAAAATAGCGTCTCAAAAGCGGCCCAAAAAGAAGTGCACAATTCGAAATTGAATTGCGCTTTTTATTTAAATCTTTTTAGTTTATTGCTTTTCGCATAACATTTTTTTATTAACTTCTAAAAAGTACTTATGATCTAAATGTTCTATTAGAAATTATACTGCTTGATTAGTCATATATTTAATCTAATTTAATAATTAGTATACGTTTATGAATAAAAATATTACTTTTATTTATCCCAGTGGAACCGTTCATTTTTCCGGCATAAAAATTATGTGCTATTCCAGACATCTCTGCAAAATTTCTTCTAGATCCGTTCAACCGTTCTGGCGTGATTGAGTAACAAACACCCATCCAAACATCTCAACTGTCACTCTCAATTTATAATATTAGTAGGATACACCTAAGAAATCCTTCTCTTTTTATATTTTATATATATATATATATATATATATATATATATATATATATATATACATACTCGTACACACATTATTATTAACTAAAACGCTACCGCTTATAAATTACAGACATCTAATATATATATAGTGAGAGCGAGTGTAACTTCGCTCTCTTTCTCCGTACATACATATATAACGTAATGTCGTAATTTCGACTCGCGTTATTGGACAGACAATTTTACGTATATATATTATATGTCTATATGTAACATGTACCAGTTCTCCCGCGAGGGAAGAAGTTTGCATATACTATGTGATATATGTATGATAATTCAACAGAAAAAAATTGTTCTGTCTTTAATTGTATTTAATTTGATTGCTTTCAATTATTTCATATGCGCGCACTTAGGTCTACTTGCTAGTGCAAGTAAAAAAAATCCGTATCTGGTGGTTCTCATATATTTATATTCCCTCCACGACCGGGGACACGCCGGCGTTACAGTTAACAATAGATTTCTTAGAAATTTAATTAACTTCTTAAAAATTCACCTGGAGGTGATATTAAGTAATAAATGTTATCTTTGGAAATTGAAAATAAAACGGAATAACTATACTAAACAATAGTTCTATATCTACTATAAAACCTCAAATAGGAATTGAAGCTGTGACCTTTGACATGTGTCAATACTTGCAGTTATTTTAAGTTTGGTTTAAAGCTTGTTATTTAAGAATGTCTCCGTTATGTTCCGGAAGACGCTATTTTTAGAGGCGTGTACGTGATTTTGAGAAGAACTTCCGACTATTTTTACAAGTAATTCAAAATGAAAGTAATACCATTCACGTCGAACTCCCATATATTACAGTAAGAGAACCAACTAAGTAAAATATGTTTACTGCTATTTATTACTAGATTAATTTTACAATTTTGTCCTCATCGAGTAAAAAAATCCCACAGTAAGTACCTTACATAATTTAAATTTTAACTTTAACTATTTCTCTTATTAAAAATATAAAAGTTTATGTATGTTTATCGTAGAATGTATACCTATATTGTTTTCAATTATATATGCATATCCATACTAATATTATAAATGTGAAAGTGTTTGTTCGTTTGTCCTTCTTTCACGTTAAAACAAGCGACGGATTGGTTTAATTTTTTGTGTTAAGATAGTTGGAAGGCTGGAGAGTGACATAGGCTACTTTTTATCGCGGGAGATTATCTCCTTCCTACGGGAAAACACGGTATAATTATAGGTACAACCCAAAAAAATATTTATGATCACAATTACTTGAAACTTGGTATTAATGCTCTTCAGTACAATTAAATGTTTTAGCATTTTTCGAAATCCATACTATAAGAAAGTAAAATAGGGGACGAAAGTTTGTATGATACATACGTTTTAAGAGTTTTTTGTAGTTATGTTATATTTATTATATTTATATACAATATTAGTTATATTTATGTATGTCTTTGTTGCTATTTATGTAAACGTTATTAGTATTGTGTGTAATTTGTAGTGTGTACGGTTTATGTACTGACATAGACAAACATACTGATGTTATAGACTTTTTTGCACAAACCATTATCCATGCTACACTACGAATTTCTTTTAATATAGGTTGCCTGAAAGAGATCACTGTAAGTGATAAGAACGCCTTTACACTGAAATACATAATATATTTTTGTATATTTTTGTGTTCTTTTTAATAATTTTTTTTTGTGTAATTAAACATTAAATAAATAAATAAATAAGTATAGGATATCTTTATTCTACAAAAGTAAATTCCACACAATCTGCATACTGAAAGTAAAAATTTATCACAAAAATCTATCAACAGTTCAATAAACAAATTACTGTAATCCTAAGAAAATTTTACATTATTTATCCTATAGATCTCTTAACTTTTATCGATTTCAATTAACTTATCCCGCAAATTCTAAAGAATTTCTTTAATCAGTATTATTTCTTATGAAATTAATCTACGTATGTATTGAAAAATCGTTGTGTGTATGTTCCCTATTGACTCCAAAACTGCTAGAGCGATTTTGATGAAATTTTCAACGGGTGATCTTGTGCAGTTTGGTAGAGATCAGAAGTTTGAACGCGAGCTAAGCCGCTGGAACTATTAATTCTTAATATATCATATAAACTCAGCACAAATATATAAAAAATAACAAAGAAATAGTCAATGTATGCATTGATGTATTTATATCGACGAGGTAACGTCCCATACAATGCGTCGCATTCACTGGGAACTTCTAAAGCTTACGCCTTGATTGACCCCGCATGTATGGGTTAGGTTGGAACGATTCGTATGGATACGCCTTTTAACTATATTTATAGCACACAATATTTTTGGGGCGTATATTCTTTTTTGTCTTGTTACAGATTTTAATAATTCATAAAACTATCTTTTCTAATTTTTTCGCCGATTTATTACGATTTTTGGTGTCCGACGTTTCTAATGATTTACAGCAATTATTTATGTTATTTGTTTTACTTATTGTCATTTTAAGTACAATGACTGTTTTATACGAGTATTGCATTTATAAATTAATTGCGACTTACCTCTCGCTTCGCTCGGGTTCGTCCGTTTAACGGTTAATATGGAATAGATAGACCATATACTATATCATATATAGCCCACAGTCTTCCTCAATAAACGGGCTATCTAATGCAAAAAGAATTTTTCAAATCGGATTAATAGTTCCTGAGATTAGCACATTCAAATAAACAAACTCTGCCTCTTTATAATATTAAGATTACATATAGAGTATAGATTTATATTATATTGTGATTATTGATATGATGCATACTGTAATAATGTAAGGACTAATTAGCAATGTTCATTACACAGAAGGTCGCAGGTTCGTAAAATTTAAACAATCAATTTAATTTTACAAAAAGATAAATAAAACACAAGATCTATTTATACCTAATCAGTGAACGAGTCTCTCCCGTGACCATGATTGCTGTAAAGCATTCAAAACGTCGGACAACAAAAATGTACATAAATTCGCGAAAAATCCTAAAATATATAGTTGTATTTTATAATCTCTTACAAAAAGTTAATAAATTAATCCACCCATAAAAGTGGTGATTTCTAAGTTGGTGTTTTATATATTTTGTTAAAAACTAATTATTATAAGCTAAGACAAATATCGTTACAACCTTACATATATATACCTATATACCTATTTTGACGTTTTTATCATTCCTAGTACATACATACGTCGGTGTAGTATCAGTTATCATTAAACCCGGTATAACGACGTATCGTCCTTTATCATTTTTAATGATCTCTTTAAAGGTTACACCGTAATTGACCTTAGCAAAGGTTCAGTAAGTATTATATGGACATAACAATTCATTCAATTTTATTTAACGCTTGCTAACCCGAAAGACGTTATCCTGTCTCAATAAAGGTTTATAAAAATATCCATATTAATTTTCCATACTAATATTATAAATGTGAAAGTAATTCTGTCTGTTAGCTTTTCAGTTTTCACGCTCAAACAGCTTACCAGATTACGATAAAATTTACTAACGGCATAAACTATATCCTGGGGATGGACATACTCGTAGTCTACCTTTGATCCCTGCCCTAGTTATCACACGAACGAAGCCGCGGGCAAAGGGGGAAGTTCCCGCGGCTGTTGAGTATTTTATAAATGATAATGAGAATATTATAAATGTGAAAGTGTGTTTGTATGTTTGTCCTTCTTTCACGTCCAAACGAAGCGACCGATGAGCGTGATTTTTTGTGTGGAGATAGTTGGAGGGCTGGAGAGTGACATAGGCTACTTTTTACCGCGGGAGATTATCTAATTCCCACGGGAAATACGTTATAATACAATCCAAAAATATACTTATGATCAGAATTACTTGAAACTTGGTATTAATGCTCTTCAATAAAATTAAATAATTCTTTATCTTTAAATTATACATCCAGACTTCCATACATCCTCACAAACTTTCGCATTTATAATATTAGTAGAATTAATGGTAGTCGAAGTCTGTGGCTGTGCTATCTGCTTTCGAGTCACCGACGTTGCCTAATCAAGGGAAGTTTTAAGGGACATGACGAGTTACATAACTTAGACTACGAGCGAGTGTTTTCATTTTGTTGATTATAAAATGTGTTGTTAAATGTGCAAATTTTTATACATCTTCAAGGTTATGGGTTATATCTTTTGCTAATGAAAGAGTAACAAACATATATAAATTATATATTTATATAATATTAAATATTTATATACATATACCTATGTTTGTTATATATTTTGATATACGTACATACATACATACATATGTGCAGCCCAAGCTTGCCTTTCACCAGAAATTAGATATGAGTAACAAAAAAATGTACACCCATTTCTAAATTGTTTAAATAGTAAATATTTCATCCTTACGAATAGTTTTTTGAACGAACTTATATAAATTTATATGTGCTGCCCTTGAGGGCTAATAATTAACAAAAGAATCCAATCAAAATCGACGAAGACACTGTGCAGCATACAGAGGAATACAATAATTCCTTTTTAAAGTCGGTTAACAAATACAAAAACAAAACATAAATATAGTTTTTTGGATTGTAATTAGGCAAAAATAGGTCAGTCCATGTTATCCTGTTGGCGTTATTTAATTTCCTTATGACTGCGTTAAATGAATGAACTCTCGCTCGTACTCATACACGCAATTGCTAAATCAGAGGCTGCTATGCAACACTTTCAACTGCTGTCAACTGTTTATTTTCGATCAAATCACTAATCATTTTAGTATTTTTTGTGGCTGGGTTTTAGATATATTTTGTTATTTTGGGTAATAAATAATATAATTGAGCAAGTATTCTTTGATTTTTATTGATAACCTTTTTTATAGTTATAACACAGTAACAACTTCTCGGGAGACAGATGACAGAATACAGATAACACATAACGCACCAAGCGGCAAGGAATTGAATTTTTTAAATAGCAAGCAATGATATTAGATTATACATTCTAAAATTTATCACTTAACATATTTAAAATGTAATTTTATGTGTTATAAAATAACGAGAGTATTATCAAAACCTATGTTTTCCAATTTACGATTACAAAAAATACAAAATAACTGTATCTATAAGAATTGAAATGGAACCCACAAACTTTAAGAATAGACTTTGACACAATTAAATAAAACTATCTTTTCGGATTACAGATTTCGCTGATTTATTTTGATTTTTGGTTCCCGACGTTTCGAATGCTTTACAGCAATCGTGGTCACGGGAGAGATGAAGGTTATAGATGTCTCAAAGCATTATATTGTCGAAACGTCGTGAACCAAAAATCAAAATAAATCCGCAAAAAAATCCGAAAAGATAGCTTTATTTAAAATGTCAAATATTTGCGTAAATCTAAGAAAGTATTGAGAAAGTATTACACTTTGACAAATATACACACACAAAAGAAAAAAAATATAATAAACTTTGGCATTTATATTAGCAGTAATTATTTAAAACATCAAAACTAACAAAATAAGTACATATTTAGTAGTTTCAAGTGTAACAAAACTTTCTTCAACTAAACAAGTTATAAAATATATGAAAATATTTCAACTTACTGATAATGAGTTGAAAGTTCTAGACAAAGGCATAAGTTACGTTCACGGTCCTAATGTAATTTACTACGATCGTAAATGAAAAATAATTGTTATTTATGTATGTTTACATACGGCGGTGAGGTCAAATACTACCGCTGCTTAATGTGGATAGAAAGTTAAGTTTGAAAATCATTAAAAAAGCGAAAAACAGACTGAGTTTTCAACTGATTGTGAAAACTTAAAACTATAAACAAACCAATGTTATTTTTGGATATTCAAATTATTTGTTTGATCATAAATTAAAATTTGTAAATTAAAACTGTTTACATTTATCTGTTTTTGAAATCTATCGGCACTTTGAGTGTTAGCGTTAACACGTCACGTGACCATGTCGAAGACGACTTACATGAATTTACTCCCCATCCAAACCTGCCTATAGAATTTCTCACATCAAAAATAATGTTAATAAGTGAAAAATGCATTTTTTTATTATCAGGAAACTATAACAAATGATTTGATTGTTAACATATAGTTTAATTTATGTGTGTCTGTATGTTTGTTACTTTTTCACTCTAAAACAACTAGACGGATTTTGAAGAAATATATAGTAAATAGATAGACTATAACTTGGAGTACGGTGTAGGATATCGTTAGTGGACCAAAAACTTGACAAAAGAAAATGGCCAATTAAGCAGTTAGAATAGAACAGAGCTATCACCCAACACGCTTTAAAAAAAGAAAGAAAAAGAAAAACATATCTTATATAAACATACATATGTATGTACGTAAGTTAGATACATCTCTTAACTTACAATGGGGATACAACGTCCCAGTTTCACAATATCATTTAGTAGAGGGATCTAAATAGCAACAGTAGTCCATTATCACGCTGTTGCGTTACGTGTTCGAAATCAAATAGCACGTGAAATTAACATAGTTAACGGTTTGTAGTGTTAAATAATGAATCGTTTAGAAATGTAGGTCTGTGCTTGGTCTTGTTTGACAAGTGAGGTGCATATTCTACTAGTTTCTACTCGCGGCTTCTCAACATGCGTTTTCGATCTTTTCTTACAGCGTCTTATAATATACTAGGGTAAGTTGATTCCCCATACAAATTTTTATCCCCATATTCACCCTTTTAAGGGATGATTTCCGAGAAAAATGTATATCCTAGGTGCTTCCCAGGGTCTCAAACTATCTTCTTACCAAATTTTATTTAAATCGGTTTAGTAGTTTCGGAGCCTATTCGGTACAAACAAACAAACAAAAAATGAAATCTTTCCTCTTTATAATATTAGTATAGATAATTAACATCATAAAACAACAAAACTAAAATTTTATAATAAACATTAATGTACGTAGATACATATAACTAATATAACAGAAAATAGGGATGAAATTGTATACCAGCGATCCACCTAACATTGGTAATACGAAATATACCTAGAGCAGTCATCAAACTTACGACCTACAGTTTAATAGACAGTGCTTTACACTATAGTTATCATTGATTCAAAACAAAACTTAATGCATTCCGCAACTTGAATCAAGTAGATATTCATACAAAAGCTGGCTTCTAACCTGCCTAAAAGCTTGACACGTACATACAAAACGCTCTATACTAATTAAAACTACCACTAACCCCTTATATATTATGCAGTACATTCTAATTAGCACTGTCCATGTAACATGTTCCCAGAAAAAGTTGGCATAAACTAATCTGCAGCGGTAAATAATATATGTTAATTACGAGTATGTTTGAAATATCTCGCTATGTTGCTTTTTGTTTAATGAATAACATGTTTGGCTCAGTTTGTAGTGACCCTACTTACTGCGCCAGCGGTCGCGGGTTCAATCCCGCTGGGGGCATTCATTTGTGTGATGAGCACGAATGTTTGTACTCCAGTCATGGATGTTTATATTTATAATATGTATGTATTCAAGCTTATATATGTGTAGTATATCAATTATCTGATATCCATAACACAAGCCTCGTAGTTTACCACGGAACTAGATTGTGCTGTGTGTTAATGTCCCAACATATTTATTTATTTATTATGAATCGGCCTTGTTTTTATTAATTACATTGAGGCAATTGTTCAATAATATACATTTTGTGGGTTAATGGATCGGATGCATGAATAATTTACATCCCACTGTCGTTAAACATTCAGTTACCTTGTAACCTCTGGTTTAGTTTATACTAGCGACATAACCTCGCTTCGTGCGGGTGCGCCCTTAGATATTAGTTCCTAAAAAATGGCAAGCGAATAATAATATAGGATAACGGATTGACATGTTTTTTGACATAGATCTGGTTTATGGGATGTAGAGTACCAGGTGATATTTTTATTTCAATACATAAAGTAGTTCCCATGAGTTGTGTATGTATTCAGCCCTTTTTAATGTCCCACTGCTGGACACGGGCCTCCCTTCTATGCGAGGGGGACCAGTCCACCAAGCTGACCAAGTGTGGATTGGCGGACTGTACATGTCTTTCGAAAACTTGCTAGGTTCTCTCTGACATGGAGGTTTCCTCACGATGTTTGCCTTCACTGTACGACAAACGGTAATCATGAGTTACATAGTCTCTTGAAAATAGTTGACGCTACATTTAAAATATAAAAGTTAGTACTAAATAATGCAATATACAGTAAGTGCTTCGAGTTTCTCATCAAATTAAACAATTTACAAACTATGTTGAAATTTATTTTGGCTTTTATCTCAGTTTCGTTGTAACAGTTTTTCGAACTAATTTCCTCCTCATAGTTATTACGTCTTTTGCAAGTTTTCAAATTATTTGGCACTGGGGAGTGTTCTCTACGGACGCTTTGAGTGAGTTTTCGTATTGGGTACTTTTATTTAATAATACGTAGCTAGATTTTATGAATTCTTTCTCTCACTCTTTAACTGACTTAAAACAGAAAGAGGTATTCTTGCCAAGTCTATATTTCTTGTAAGTATTCTATGGAATATATTAGTCATCTTATAATATTAAATGAGAAATTCTTGTATTATCTAAATATCATTCCATATATTTATACTTATAAGTTATAAATGACTTTAAAGTCGGTGTACCTTTTATTTTAAAAAGCAAGACTGGAAATAGAATGTGTAATCAAATTTGATATGTACATTTACTCATTCGAGTCCTTTTACCATATTAAAATATACTAGCGACTCACCCTCGCTTCGCTCGTGTTCGTCCCTATATATCTTTTAACGGTTAATATGGAATAGACAGACTATATTATGTTATATACATATATTATTTTTTTCCAACTTAAACTTGATGTATTGCTGTAGATGGTAGGTCCGCCACTATTGAAAATAATCAGAAGTAATGATTCCCAATTCCCATGGGTGAGAATATGGGTTTTCCCAATTTTTCATACTTAAACCATCTCTGACACACCCCCAACAGGGGGTTTAAGTATAAAAATTACAATGTAGAAAAAAAAGAATAATTATAATGTACAAAAAAAAGAATTATACAAGTCGGTTCAACCGTTTTTGAGTTTTAGCGAGACAAACGAACAGCAATTGATTTTAATATATGTACATATATTATTACTATAAGGACAGATCATATAAGTAAATAATATGTGTCCGTTGACAATTTTGTTTAGAATATATTTACAAAAAGGCATGCAGACTGTAAAGTATTTCATTTTTAGGCTATTTCATATTAAGAAGTTCTCGTGACTCTGCATACGTTTAGCTACTTTGCCTGCGACCGTAATAAGTGAACACTAGACAGTATATTGTTATGAAATTTCCATTTAAGCTCTATATTCTATAATTTACTCTGGAAAAAAGTAAGTCAGAAAGATTTATAAGTCATAAAGAAAATATTTTCAACCGACTTCAAAAAGGAGGAGGTTCTCAATTCGACTGTACGTTTTTTTTATGTTTGTTACCTCAGAACTCCGTCATTTATTAACCGATTTGGACAATTTTTGTTTTGTTTGAAAGGGTATACTTCCAGATTGGTCCCATTTAAATTTCAAAAAAAAATACCACCCCTAAGGGTGGAAAAACAACTAATGATGAATTTAACCTACTTCTAATTATCATATTGACTTGAAACTTTGCAAGTATTTCTATTTCCGTTGAAAGTACAGTGGTTCGGTGTTGTTAACATGATCTGATGGCAAGGCCAGAAGGTGGATAGGTGGAACTCTTCAACGGCTAATAGTAGATACTTTGAGTTTGGGCTTATTTTGTTTGATTTGACAAGCCTAACACGTTAGAATCCTTACTTTGCTACTACTGTCTACACTAAAAAGGGAAAAATAAAAACTGTTTAACAAAAAAATAAAAACCGACTTCAAACAAAAGCACTAAAAAAGTAAAAAATAACTGATTGGTAGTTTTCATTTGCTATACATACCTAATCAAATATTTTCGAAGTCGGTGTGCTTTGGCTAAGTAATTAAAGCCTACCTATTAAATACATACCTAATCAAATATTTTCGAAATCGGTGCCAGCCATTACAAAGCAAATAATAAAAACCGACTTCAAACAAAAGCACTACTTTTGTTTGAATACGGTTTTTATTTTTTTGTTATCAACTGTATAATTTAAGCTTATAAATTATTTTCATATGAAAAAATATTTATTTTGTAAAGTGCCTATTATCACGTATGAAAATATTTTATTGATAAATATTTTAATTAAATTTTAAATAATATATTATATTGAAATTGAGAAGAGTGCTGCGATTTTAAGACGATCTAGAAAAAATAGTGCAGAAGAAGAGAAAAGAAAATTTTAATCAATTTTAAAAACGCAGGAAGTACTCCATTTTGGTGTATTTTATTTATATATAAACTAGCGGCTCACCCTCGCTTTGCTCTAGTTTGCCTCTTGAAAAACAAAAACAAATCTATCCCACGGAAACCACACATTTCTCCGAGATAAAAATTTACCTATGTGCTATTCCAGACTATAATTTGTGTCTGTTCCAAATTTCATCCAGATCCGTTCTGGCGTAATTGAGTAACAAACATCCATCCAAACATGTTAACATCTAACCTTTCACATTTATAATATTAGAGTCTAGTATTATATGATCTGTGATATTAGTAAGATTGTTTCTTAACCCGAAATATTCGTTAATAATCAACAATTTTGATAATTCTCTGTTTAATCAATAACCTACATATGTACCTACTGAGTATAGTCCCATATAAAGTTCAAGGTATCATCTTTTATATCTAACTAATAAATTTTCTCCTTTATCTATACATAATATGTAAAGTAGGTAGGGTCTCACCCTTGCTTCGTTTCGTCTCTAAGTTGATTCCCCATACAAACTTTAATCACCATCCTTAAGGGATGATTTCTGAGATAAAAACTATCCTATGTCCTTCATAAGTTTTCAAACTATTTTCTTACCAAATTTCATTTAAATCGGTTTAGTAGTTTTTGAGTTTATTTGTTACAAACATACAAAAATCCAAATCTTTCCTGTTTACAATAGTAGTGTAGATGTAGATACTGTAGATCGTTTTAAAACATATTGTATAAAAGACAGAAATGTAAATAAATAATACTTTGTTGGACGTACCTCCATCTCTTTATTAACATTTTGTCCACATAAATAACAAGCAATTGACCTACAAACTAGAAATAATTTGTAGTTACGTACGTTTGTTTGAAAATAGAAATATTTTTATATTAAATACTATGCACATATTGACATTCTAAATAAATATAAATTTCTTTCGCATTATTGAGTTCACTATATGCGCAGTAAATTTTATTGTATCTATATTCTATACATTTTAAATTTAATCGTTATTTTGTTCTTATTTTATTCATTTTCTGTTTACATTGACTATGTAAAAACCATAGTGACTTATTTACTAAAAAAATTTTAAGTAGAAATTTTATCTAGATCATTCCAACACACAAACAGATCTTACCTCTTTACAAAGACATGTCAGAGAGAGTTAGCTCTTTGTATACACACTGGTGGATGAAGCCTCCTTTAATGTTGAAGGGATCCACATTAAAGGAGGTCCACCACGATCGGCAAGTCTAGGTTGGCGGACTATATCTTTTCGAAAATTAGTTAGATTCTAAGCATGCAAGTTTCCTCACGTTGTCTTTCTATACGTAAAGCGAATATCATGTTGAAAATGATTCGAAAATGAAATTATCAGAAGTTTGAGATCTGAGGTTTGAACTCGCTTCACTTGCCTCACTTATGTTCCAAGCTAGCGCGTTACCACTGAGCTGCCTGCCTCAGCTTTCCATATTTACATAAAAACTTTAGGTATCACTAAATTAAATAAAAGACCATTTAAATTATATTGTTTTTAACAATCTTGTACAATTCGATACTTACCTCTTGCATGATATTTTTAACAATTTAATTAGTTAAATGTTAACTGTGAATATGCAGTCTTTGCTTTCAATTAAAAAAAAATTCGATGAAGCGACAGAATATGAAGTGAAAAGGGAAATTCATAAAATAATAAATGAATTTATTTCAATCAAATTTTACGTGACGATCGATTTCGTGTCGCAGAAGTTGTGACCCGATTCTTGATGTAATAAATGTTTTAATTTTAATAAAGGCCCATTTACATCCGCTCGTTATTTGTGTGTGCAATAATTATACTCTAATTTTGTGACATTTTTGTTCCGGAAGAACAAGTGTTACAACAAATGACGCTTTTATTTATAAACTAGCGTTACGTGTTAACGTTGAATATAAACTCAGATATGGGATATTTAGCGCACTAAAAAGTAATATATGTTAACCCGGATAACTAACTATCATTATACCAAATTTTATCAAAATCTGTCCAGTGGTCTTTTCGTGATGTGGTGACAGACAGACAGACAGACAGATAAAAAATCTAAAACTATAGATTCGGCCTCTGAATCGATAATAATGACTATTTCAATAAGATTTTCCAAAAAATATTTAATGTACAGATTCGACTCAGAATTTTATTATATGTATGTATATGTAGATGTAAAAGTTGTCGGGATGGACTAACGGATAGACGGAACGGATTATTGACTTATAATCGGACTATTATTTGAATAGAAAATTTGTATGGGTATGTGTGTATGTTTGTCACGCCGAAACGGCTGGACGGATTTAGATCAAATTTAGTACACACATAGACTTTGAGTTGGAGTAAAATATAGGCTACCATTAGTAATAAAATTTATCAATAGATGGAATGCCTGTATATAATATTTAAACAAAAACCTAGGGACCTAACTACAGAAAGGACGCATCACAGCAAACGCTAGGAGGGTCGCTAGTGAATAACAGTTACTCGTCACTTAAATATATTTATTGGACTTAAAACCAATAACAAAATAATAATTGCACCAATCGATTCATAAGTGGAGTGGAGTGGTGTTTCAATTATTGAATCAAATCTCTTTTCAATTATTGCTCGCTATTAGTTGCGTGGCATAATTTAATAGCAAGTTTATTTAAACAACTTGCCGCCAGTGTGTAAATGGGCCTTAAGACCCCATATATTCAATAAGCCAACCATTCTGATTGCCTCTGCATTGTTATAATTAAATTGTATTAACAGATGATATATTTTAATGAATGAAGAGAATATATCTATTTAAATGTTAATATATAGTAATTTACACAGCGAACGGTCACAAGATAGTACCTACCTAAGTTTAGAGGGTTTCATTTCTAAGAATAACGATATATTTTTTATCTCGCGTTTATTAAACAATGTACATATTTTGTAATAGATTAAAGCATATATTACCGATAGTTTTAAAATATTGTGTATGAAAATCCCGCTCAAAGGAAGATCACACAAATAGGTATGGCCTGGCTAGCCAAATGCGAGATAGAGGACTTAACACGACTTTTGAACATTTTAAATTTAAAATGTCAAATATTCGCGTAAATCTAAAAAAAAATTACACCCTTTGAAATTAATTCGTCTTAGAGATGCCAGTTCTTTAAAAAAAATCCTTTCTTCGTATTACCGAGAAAACTAAACGATTCGTACATGAACATCCCATCCAGACCCGGGGTCCGAACCTGCTTCACATGGCCAAGAAACCATATTACTCGGTTACTCCTGAGTAAAAAAAGGACGCACAAACCAACACTTTCATTTATAATATTAGTAGGGAAACCAAAAAACGTAATGACTTGGTAAATAATTTAGCACAATCAATCAAAGTGGCATCGTTTAATCGGTTCAACAGCGAGTTGAAAAATCTAACGAGGTCACACCCTGATGTAATCGTATTTTCATGTAATATGCTTTATCATTTTTAGGGATCCGTATTAAAAATTGATTTTAATTAAATTATTTTTGTAGATAATACTTTTTTAGATTTACGCGAATATTTGACATTTTAAATAAAACTACGGGTAGTTGTGGGTAGGCTTTCTGTAACAACTATATAATGCCTTTGAGACATCTAACACCTTAGTCTCTCCCGTGACCATGATTGCTGTAAAGCATTCGAAACGTCGGGAACCAAAAATCAAAATAAAATCGCGAAAAAAACCGAAAAGATAGTTTTATTTAAAATATTTTTGTCTCTTTTTCACTCAATAATTTGCTATTAACTGTCTTATTATGTTTATTTCATTTAGATATTAATAAAATGAATTCTTAAGGATGGTCTGAGTGTGAACTTTTTCGTAAAGGTGTTGTACACTCGCAGCTCCAAAACAATACATATTAATACAGACTTAAAGATAAAAACAAGATATATTTCTTCAATACAAACTAGTGGATTTCAACGAAGACTAAAATATAAACAAAAAGTAAGAAGAAATTTATATATTAATAAAATTTTCTTTAAAAATAACTCTAAATATTTGTTTATAAAGAAAATATGAATTTTAGTAAGTAGAAATAAATTTTAGCAAAATTGCCCTTTAAATATTGTACAAAATTGTACAGAACACGCAAACATAGTAAACCTTACAACAATATAAACTACGTTAACTTAAAACTCAGTTTTCACTGGAGAGAGAAAGAGAACACTCGCAGTATTTGAAAAGAAATATTATGGCATAACTTTCATTGTTAATAATAAATAATAATTTCCGAGATTCTCACTATAATAATGCTGACTGCTATTATTTCCTCCAACTTCAAAAAGGACAAGTTTATTATTTAACACAAACAGACAGACAAACAGACAGTTTATTACTTTTTTGCCATCTTCGTCAATTGTAAATTATTATTCCCTCCAGGTAAATTTCTAAGAAATTAATTAAAATTCTAAGAAATCTATTGTTAACTGACACCTCGGCGTGTCCGCGGTCGTGAAGGGATATATATGACCGATTTTTTTTATTTTCTTATTTTAACAATTTTACATATATTACATGTTTCCTTTTCTCGTATTTCGCTTAACGTATCTATGTGAACTTATATATATATATATATATATATATATATATATATATATATATATATATATATATATATATATATGTATGTATGCATGTATGTATATATATTATAATAAAACGAATATTTTCCTCTTATTAAATACTTAAAAACCCCCTTAAAATCCAGTCCACGAATATGGTATGTAGATCTGTTACAAGGCAATACATAAGCAGAATTCCTGACATACGTTAAGTTCAGGATCAGTGGAGCGATGGGGCAGATACAACGTAAACATTCGCATGAATGCACTAATAGCGCATTACGAGCGATTTATGCGATACTAGATATCGCCCTGGCGATGTCTGAACTTGCTTGTTTATATTATTGAGCGAAGCATATTATTCCGTCGCAGAATACTTTGCTGATGCAAATGTATGGAATTACTAATAGTTGATACTCACGTAAGATACGAACGTAATCTATACATAATATAATAAAAGTGTAAATGAGCTGAAACTGTACATTGAATATTTTTTGGAAAATCTTATTGAAATAGACATTATTATCGATACAGAGGCTGAATTTTTAGAATTTTTGTCTGTCTGTCTGTCTGTTTATCTGTCTATTTGTCTGTTACCGCATCACGGAAAAACCACGGGAGGGATTTTGATGAAATTTGGTAAGATGGTAGCTGGTTATCCAGGTCAACATACTTTTTACCGCGAGAAAAAATGTCATTTAAGAGAAAAAATACAAAAACTGCAATGTAACAGTATACTAATATGTAAAACCTAAGAATTTGGTTTTTGGTCATCTCAACGCGGACGGAGCCGCGGGCAACGCTAGTAAGATTATATATTATTGTATCGAAATATTGTAGATTATTATTATATGTAAAAAGAGCAATTGCTGAGTTTCTTGACTCTTCTCAGCAGAATTGCCTTCCCAGTGGAAGATTCCTCACGGACTTACATACTGACATTTAATTTAAAAAATGTAAAATTGACGATTCGAAAGTACCTGTAAAAGTCCTTTAAATTAAAGTATATTGTGGCATTGTATGTTTTTTTTATTTTGTAACTTGAATATATGTATGGGGATTTAACAGCTACTATATATAATATATACTACATATATAGAATACTAATTTCGGCCGCTGTTTTGCTTACATGATACATTAATTATTGTCCATATTATTTAGGGATAGTGTGGCTTTATATTCATGAAATATTTTTGGAAATGCCAAAGATCATGCTTTACATACAAACGAATTATTTTTTACTGTTAGCAGTGTTCCTAATGGGGGTCCCATGGGCAATTTTCATAATTCCATCCTCTATAATGTCGCACTTCCATAGAATTTTTTATAGCCAATTTAACCTCCTTAGGTGATATTTTTATAAAATCATTTTCAGTGCTAACCTTCGTTATAATATATGGAGCTTCTGTGCTTTTTATGATTCTAGCGTCTCGATTCAGATTATGCGTTCTGTTAGCAAGAGAATTTATGAGGTTTTTATTAGGTAGATAAACATATACTATGTGTCCTGTAATTAGTTATATTATCTATATATAAATAGGCAAAGACAAAACAGCTCAGGCCTTTTTTTCCTCTGTTTGTCAACCGGTTTTCTTATTTTGTTTAGTAGCTATTGTCGAGTTTTAATGTTCTCAATAAAAAAAGTTTTAAAATTAGTTTTTTTTTAATATAGATAGGTAAATTATATTCATGTGTTTTCCTCAAATTTTCAATAATGATTGTAGTCGAGTTTCGATCACTGGCCGAATACTAGTAGAATGGAAATAATCGTTATATTCTCTTTTTACATACCTAAAAATACTGTTGAATCAAGAAATTAAATAAAAATTAACTTTATTAAGAAATAAAGAAAATTAACTATATGTATATTTAGATTTCGACAAACTTTCGAATTTTCAATTTTATTAAAAGACTAGCGACTCACCCTCGCTCCGCTCGGGTTCGGTTCGTTTTAACGTTTAGTATAGATTTCTCAGAGACGAGATATTTTCCCGCAGTAAGAAGCCAGCTATCCTCATACCAAATTTCATTAAAATCTGTTCAGTGGTTTTCTCATGATGCGTTCCCAGACGACAGATAGACAAAACTTCTAAAAACTATAGATTCAACCTTTGTATCGGTAACAATAACTATTTCAATTAGATTTTCCAAAAAATATTCAACGTACATACAGATTCGAATCAGTAGGAATTTTATTATATGTATAGATAGTGTAGTATATAAAAGATACCATTAAAAAGACGTATAAAATGTATTTACCTTTAGAGAATTAGTGCTATAAATCAAACGGACCGTAATTAGGCAAAGGTCAAAAACTAAAAGCTGTATGTGGCGGACAGATAACATCCAACTAAATCTTTAGGTATCCGACGAGCTTTGGCACACAAAATTAGGTGCTAAAAAGATACATTTTTGAAATTACCTACTATTAACCTACCGATTATTATATTATAGGATATACATATTTGTTATTTACAATAATGAAAAAATACATTGAAAATACAAATATACTTAATTATATACAGTATATAAAACTATAAAATTTGTTAATGTACAAGTTATGATCATCCGCGTGGAATTATGGTTGCATTAAAAAAAAGCATTTAACTTGATTTAAAATATATATATCTTTTCCTAAATTAAACAAATCTTGGCGCTTTGACAAGATCTAATCGTACAATTGAACATTAAAAAGAACCTTTAAACTAAACAATTTTAAAAAATTCTATTCTTCAATAGCTTACAAAATGTTATCCTGCCTACCTTTTAATTCGAAAATCCGACTAAAGCTTATAACACTACCCTAGGTCTATGTATCCTATGGAACCTCATAATTTCCAGTGATAATAAATATCCCACGTCGTTCACTTGTCCATAAAGTATCGTTTAAAAAATTACATCGACCCGTTCAACAAAATAGAATAAATAATTTCGCAGTTATAATATTACTAAGAAAATATTACTAAGGTTCTGCTAATACAATTCAACTTCACCTCTTAATGCAGTTACGAGCCTACGTACATACGTACGGAGAGAAAGGATCAGTTTCTACAAAAATCTTACACAGAAGTATAACCTTAAACATAAACGTAAAAATTCACAACGTTCATATACATACAAATGGCAGCATCGAAATCTTTAGAAGGCGAACTCAGACTTGCAATCGTCGTACATTCAAAGGAAAGGAATAATCTAAAAAAAATAATACCTTCCCTATGAATTTTTCATACTAATTTGTAAAATGTAAGTTTTCTTAAACTGATATATCACTATTAAACTGATATATAACTGATCTATAGCTACATGAGAGAAATTTAAAAATTATCTTGATTCTTATGCTTTTCAAATCAAAAATCGCATTCGTTTAGGAGCTTTATTACCATAGATACACACGTTTTTGTTTGAGAGTACTTTCTAATATTGTGTAACGAAAATTATTTTTAAAGACCAAAATGTCTTAAGTCTACATCACAACGTTACCAACATTAAACGGAGATGCGCAAATTTGTAGTCGAACGTATCAAAGCGAAAGATGGAAAATTTCATCAAGCCGAGTCTTTTGACTGTGGGGTATGCCGATATTTTGATTTCGCTTTATAAATAAAATATGTATGCCATTCAATTCCACAACTGAATCTTTTGTATCAAAAGCCTGGCTGTTTTATTGGATATTTTACTTCTGGATCTGATCGGGTTCTATCTTGGTTGAGATAATTCTTTAAATACCTGATATCTATACTAATATATATAGGTGAAAAGTTTATTTGTTTGGTTGAATTTGCTATTTTTTGGAACTGTCAGTCAGTTTATGAAAAAATGTTTTTGAATTTTCCTATTTAATGGTGAGAAAAGAGGTTATTTTTTTATAATTTGCCTTTATTGGTCCGTGCAAAATATATTAATAACACTAGCGACTCACTCTCGCTTCGCTCGGGTACGCCCCTAGGTACGTTCTAATCCTTTTTCAACCAACTTCAAAAAGGAGGAGGTTCTCAATTCGACTGTATGTTTTTTTTTTATGTTTGTTACCTCAGAACTCCGTCATTTATTAACCGATTTGGACAATTTTTGTTTTGTTTGAAAGGGTATACTTCCAGATTGGTCCCATTTAAATTTAAAAAAAAATACCACCCCTAAGGGTGGAAAAACAACTAATGATGAATTTAACCTACTTCTAATTGTCATATTGACTTGAAACTTTGCAAGTATTTCTATTTCCGTTGATAGTACAGTGGTTCAGTGTTCTTGACCTGATCTGATGGCAAGGCCAGAAGGTGGATAGGTGGAAGTCTTCAACGGCTAATAGTAGATACTTTGAGTTTGGGCTTATTTGGTTTGATTTGACAAGCCTAACACGTTATCTAAAATAAAAGTAGCCTATTTTACACCAGCTATCTTCCAGTGAAAGTCCCATCAAAATCTGTCCAGTCGTTTCAGAGACTATCTGGAACAAACAGACAGACAGACAGACAGACACAAACTAAAAAAATATATATTTTTCTTATAAGTATCGTTCCAATTTATAATTTCATATGCATTTAGTAAAACGCTGTTCTTTTGACATTACAAACAGACATTTCAATTTTATTTATCTGTATATAGTGGTGGCAAATGATCTACTGGCGACAGGAGAGCTGGCTCGTTTTTCTTTTTTTGTTTTTGAATCAATTCAAATTAAAATTATATATATATATATATATATATATATATATATATATATATATATATATATATATATATATATATATTATCTAAATATTAAAAAGTAAATGTATATTTACATTTTATAGTTTATTATTTATTACACATAATTGTAGGTAAATAACTGAAATAGTTATTTTAATATATAAAATATTTCACATAAAAATTTCATTACTCACAGGCAACTATCGATAAAGAAAATACTGGAAACAAGTTTAATCTACGGTTAAATTTTAACTACAATTATATCATTTTAGCAAAATTAATTTAGCGTAATATATGTACATAAATATATTATTATTAGTTTCTAAACATTTTCGGTAATTGTATATTTATGCATTTTAAATACATTCAAATGGTTGGAATATTAATTACTTATAAATAATTCAATATGAAAACCGATTGTAGTGGTCCTGCACATTACAAATGAGATCAAACAAAATAGATTATTTTGTTTAGAGTTCATATTAAATAATTAAAAGCTAGTTCATTTTGTCAAAACCACAATAGTTGTTGCATTAATGAAATTGTAGTTTTATTTACTTTAGATTATAATGTTATATGTTGTAAGGGATTATATAGTTACTGTCATAACATTCAATTTTTTTATCTTAATTTTTTCATGGGAGTTTGAGTTATGACTTTAAAAAATAAAGTTTAAAGTGTCAAACGCAACACGTTTTAATAAAGTTCACTTTAACAAACTATGTAGTTGACTTAACTGTTAAGTCTAAACCTATCTATGCATTCATTACTATAATTTGGTACCATGGAGCTGATCTGATGATAGAGTCAGAGGGATAATGGAACTCTTCAGTTATAACTACAGGTAAAACCTTCGATTTTAACGAGTCCCATACACAAGAGTTAGTTAAAAATATGTTTTAAAAGTTTTTGTGTTTACTACTTTAAGTAATATATTAATAATATATTGTAGTGTATAAATAACAATATTCTAGTACGGGCAATGCATACATAATATTAATATAGACACGAATACAATCTTCCTACGCAACATTCGGTCTGATAGAGTGAGGAAGCATAGAACCCATGGCTTTACGTGCTCTTCGAGACACAAGGGTAAACCGCGAACTTCCCAACTCCGGGCCGTTTCTGGGCATTAGAAATGCACAGAAAAATCTATCAACTATACTTGGCCCGACCCGAGATTTGAATGTAGAACCTCAGGATCTGCAGCCGTATATGCTAGGCAATAGACCATTGAGGCAGCCCTTTATATAATATATAATATATAATATTATATATATAATAGCCTATATAATATTAAATATATAATATTAATAAATATGTAAAAAATCAAAATAAATCCGCGAAAAAATCCGAATAAATAGTTTAATTTAAAATAAAATCTAAACACACATAAATGAACTGCTCAGTGGTATACCCTGTAAAGTAATTAACGAAATGTAAATACACATTTGCTCTTACTAGAATCAAACCCACAATGTACGCCTTTGTTGGCAGATATACCGCCTCAGCACAGTCGATAATACATGAATATTCAGCAAATTGTGTGGTTTTAATACAAACCTAATTAAACGTATTATTCCTTTTCATATAAGACGATGTCTACAGGGGACTTAGACATACCATTCTAAAAACCACATCTTTAAGTATTTTGTCGTATAATTAGAGTAATTTATTACTGCTACTAAAATTAATATTAATATACAAAAGTCAACATTCACAATTAGCGTTTCAAAAGTGTCCTCAAAAAAGAGCGCACAATTCGAAACTATGCGCTTTTTACAAATCTCTTTTCTTCATTGCTTTTTGGATGACAAAATTAAAACGCACGTTGTTTCGTTTAAAAGGGTACTTAAACGTAGTGTGCGTGAGTTCAAAATTGTATTTTTGAGAAAGCTTTTAATTTTCAACGTTATTACCATCTATCCTTAAGAAATTCAAATGTGGGCTGTACCTGGAATCAAGGAAATAAATAATCATTAATATATTATAAGAAGTATAAAGCTTATTTATATTAAAATTAGTCTTTTCCCCCGGCTTTGCTCACGTTTTTTAATTACATATACTTTGTGTTACTATGGCGTAGAAGCAAAAGCAAAGTTATATCAAAATTAGTTCAGTGGTTTTTAGACCGGAAGAGTAACAAGCATATATACATGCTCACAGACTTTCGTGTTTATAATATTAGTAGAATATTGAATATAATTTTTTTAAGAAATTTTTACTATGATACGATAGGATCTATGCAATGCTTAAGCAAAAGCAAACGTAATACACTAAAATAATAAAATAAAAATACGTACCTACTCCTGTATATTTCTATACAAAACAACTACTAAGTTGCAAGACTCGTAGGCACTGGGCTACTATTTTAATAACTATACATATACATTTTACAACTAAAGAAGAGAACGGAGATAGACTCTTTCTACCATTTTTCTAAAACAATGAAAGGAAAGTGAGTGGAAAATTGCTTTACATGACCATCGACTCCGTGGCGCAACGGTAGCGCGTCTGACTCCAGATCAGAAGGTTGCGTGTTCAAATCACGTCGGGGTCAAAAGTTGATCATTTTTTTAAATATTTAAGCATATATTTTTTTTATAATACGCATATAGTATTTGTGCTATGTAATTAATCACATTTCATTTTTCTTGTTCAATTATTATATACAATTTATATATATATATATATATATATATATATATATATTGGGATTTTGAAACATTGAGTGTTGTAAGTTATTTTTCAACAAACGAACTATACAATAACTTTTCTATACGAGATAGACAACGTTGAAAATAAAGTAAAAATAAGAACTGAATCAATTACTAAAAAAAACAAACATACAGACGAACATAGAACATCCTCCTGTTTGGAAGTCGGTTAATTAATACGAAGTATCTATGCCTCTGCCTACCTCTAAAACGGTATTTCGTTACCTAAAATAATAAACCATAACCGTAACCTGCCATAAGATGTATCATATTACTGACGATAATTTTTGATTTTAATTAAAATTATTAAGACAATGAAGGTTGTTATGTTTTTTTTGTTATTAATTCTATATTATATTATAAAGAGGAAAGATTTTTTTGTTTGTTTGTACCAAAATAGGCTCCGAAACTAGTGAACCGATTCAAATGAAATTTGGTAAAAAGATAGTTTGATCTCTTGGGAAGGACATAGGGTAGTTTTTATCCCGGAATTTACCCTTTAAGGGGGGTAAAAATGGGGATGAAAGTTTGTATGGGGAAACAACCTAGAGACAAACCCGAGCTAAGCGAGTGTGAGTCGCTAGTTAGTTATAATTTTTTCATAGATAGTTTGTAAGACTGTGTTACACTGTAAAGGATGTGGCATTCTCATATTTCATTTATAATGGTGTTCCCAACATCCGTAACAATGTTCAGCTCTGCGAATTATTGTATTTGCTACCCCTATTTTTTTGAGCTAACTTGACCGGGCTATTTAAAATGTTAAACATTTTACTATATTCAGAACTAAGTTGAAGATACGAAATAAAGTATTAAAAACTATGTCCATTAAAGAAATAAATAAAATCAGCTCTATTACGTACGTAATATTATTACAAAAAATATTTAATTTACTTTGTTTCCACAGTAAAAAAATAATTGATAAAACGGCTTCATTACGAGGAGCAATTGTAGATATCTATTTAGAAAACTAAGTATCTTATCGTATAAATTATCAATTATCTATATTATTTAGTTTATAAGACTTCTTGTACAGAATTAATCAAGATAATGGCTTAATGAGCCCTCCACTATCCACTAAAGACAAATCCTAGCTTTAAGTGCATTACTGAATGATCACGTTATTTATCGCCGCTTTCTAATAATTACTGTAAAAAAGAAAGAAACATACTACATATATCAGAAATGTACTACAATTAAATATATAAAAAATTTTCAAGGAAGGAGAATTTTAAGGTCTTTTGAGAACTAAATTGTTTACATAATCACTACATATTATAAATTACGAGTACTTTAATTGCCGTATTGAATTGTTTGTTAGGACTAATCTCAAAAACGACTATACAGATATGGATGGTTTATATGGTTTTCGCTAATAGTTTGGGATTCTCTAGGAAGTTTATAGGCCATAATATATAAATAAACACATCGCAAATTAATTCAGAAACATCGTCGTTTCTAAGAACTTCCGTTTCATAAGGACGTCCATTGGGACACAGCAAGGTTAAGTCGCTATAAGTTAAATAAACCAATAACCAAACCGGTACAAATATAAATCAACATAGTACCTATAATATAAAGAAAATTCAAAGTTCGCGTTAAGTTTGTCGCAAACCTGAGTGGATTTGAAGAGCACACGAAAACATTGCCAGTGGTATTTTTACAGGAAAATACGCGTTTTGGCCAATCTATGACGCATGAAAGCTTTGTTCCAGTTTGGAACGTTCCATTGTGCTTACATTCGTTGTCTGTTTGGGGAACTTCGTTACTTTTATGTGCAGTGCATACGCCAACATTTGTTGTTGCCTGCGAATTTTTCCTACTACTAAAATCTGCATGAATAGCAACAACTCTCTGTCGGTATGTACTATTGAGTGATAAGTATTAAAAAGCAGATTTAAATAATATGTTTGGCTGAGAGCTAATAATAGCTAAAAATCAATTTCTACTTATTTTTCATAACGCCCAAAGCAGAAAAGTGATATAAAATACCCATTTTTACATAAACATATTTTCTATCGCGATTAAGCTTTTCTAATTCAAAAAGCTTATTGAAAAATAGCTTAGTACACTAAATTTAAATATATTTTTTTGTCTTAAAATGTCTTTATTACGTTGTTTTAGTTTATATTGTTATAAAAGCTTTCTTTTCTATCTAACCGGCTTATCTTGATGCTACAATAAAACAAATAGCAAAAAGATCATTGCACTCTGCCTTAATAATAATAAGGTTATACGTATACTTTGACGATACGTTTGGCTCAGTTAGTAGTGACCCTACTTACTGTGCCAGCGCTCGCGAGTTCGAGTACCAATGGGGGTATTCATTTGTGAATGTTTGTATTCCAGTCCATCAGTTGGTGTTTATATTTATATAATATATGTATTTAAAGTTATATATGTGCAGTGTATCAACTATCTGGTATCCATAACACAAGCCTCATAGCTTACCATGGAACTAGACGGTGCTGTGTTAATGTCCCAACATATTTATTTATATTTTACAATACAATTGAATAACACTTGGCACATATTACTTAGTTTAAGGTGTGAAACAACTTAAGAAAACTAAAAACATACTGTTATGTCTACAACTTTGAAATCAGCGTTTATTTGTTTTCGAGCCGTCACATTTTAGGTTAAAACTCCATCGGATATGGGACCATTGTTCTAAATGGCCTTGCTTCAAACTCCTTTCAAAGTGTTTATTACAAGAAATATCTCCATCCGCGATACCGAAGACGATTTCCGATTTTTTATTGTACCGTTTCCTTTTACTATAAGTATTTGAAGTCAGAACAATGGTGTGTATTGTTCACTGTGATTGAGATTTAATGACGATTCTGTGGGCTAGTGTTTTGTGTCTGGGGTGTTTTTGCATATAGTAAATATTGATTACAGTCATACAACTGCTATGTGTAAGTAATGTATATATTGTTTATATACTGCATTGTAAAGCTACACAAATATTTTGTAGAGATCATGCTTGTGACTTTAGATGGAAACGAATGTCTAAGGAAATACTGATCTGAAAATATTACATTATGGGATTTCAACGCGTGAATTCGTAAGATACCTTATTCCCGAAGCAAATGATGATCCTGTCGAATGTTTTTTTGCTAACTCGGACCGTAATTAAATAACTTTTTATCATAACGTGAAAATTTAAAAAGTTATAATACTGATCTGATTTTGAAAGTGATTATTATTTATCCGACTTTAACAAATAGCCGATAGAAAGTAACATTTACGAGGGACGTTAATTATTATGATAGCTTTAGTTAAAAATATTACACCGTCACATCGTTATGAAGTATCTTAAAAAGTATTAGTTAGAATAATCAAATACAATAATACTTTTAAACTTATTTATTTACTAGCGTTTTAACGTTTAGTATAAACTCAGAAATTAGATATTTTCCTGCAGTAAAAAGTATCCTATATGTTGACGCGGATAACCAGCTATCATCATATAAAATTTCTTCAAAACCTGCCCAGTGATTTTCTCGTGATGCGTTACCAAACAGGCAGACAAAAACTATAAATTCGGCCTCTGCATCGATAATAATGACTATTTCAATAAAATTTAAAAAAAAAAATTTAATGTACAGATTCTACTCAGTTCGAATTTTATTATATGTACGTATAGACGTGCGTAATGACAATTTAATGCAACCATTTTCACACAAACTACAAAAACAAGATATTTTACACAGTGGGTGTTAAATTTTTCTACTACTAATACTTTCTGTCTGGTTTGACACTACAAATATTTTTTATCTTACTAAAGATCAGGTCGTTGCGCTAAACGAAGCTAAAATATAAGAAAACCTCATAACGGATATTGGAGAAGTGATTATTACCTAATAAAGCAGGTCTGGTGAAAAAATCGCCCATTATACGTAACAAGACTCGCCATGAACAGTTAAGGTCAACTTAAGTGTTATGGGTAAGATGTAAAGTAAATATTATTATTTTACCATAAAAAATATTGATTATACTTATACATTTTCATAAGCAACGTATATAATGTTAAGACAGTGTTAGCTCAGTGGTAGCCCCGCTCGCTTGGTAAACCGAGTGGAACGGGTTCAAAGCCCGGTTCACGCATCTCTGATATTTTTATGTGCGAATCATTTCCAACATTATTACCACTTGTCTTACGGTGAAGGAAAACATCGTCGGGAAACCTGCATACCTGAGAGAACTTAGCAAGTTTGCGAAAGACATGTGGAGTCCGCCAACCTGAACTTGGCCAACTATGGCCTGATCCCCCTCGTATTGAAAGGAGGCCCGTGCCTAGAAGCGGGACGTTCAAAAGGTTTGAATAGTGAATACATATAATACTTTCTAAAATTTTCGCGAGTTTTGCCTCGTACTCTAAAGATCCCTTACTAATTCTATGCCATCTGTGTGTTTGTCTGATTGGTCTGTACTATCGACTCATATAGCGCCAATCCGACTCGCACTTGACAGATTTTTTTATTTTTTAAAGATGTTTTCTATGTACATTGTATATATATCAGATATTCACAAATTATAATATTGTGTATTATTTATATTTAACAGAGTCGTACACAAAATACGTTTTAACGTCCCTAATCAACGTATAATGGACTCAACACAGTGCTTATTTTACAGACAAAACAAATACTTGGCTTCAATAAAACAAAAACGAAATGGTAGTGTATATATGTAACCATAAATTTTCAGATCACGTTGGAATTATTTGTCTGTCTGTCGTTTCGTTGTAAATCCAGAAGATTTAAAGATATATTTGATTTGAGATACTGTGCAGTGAAATGTATTACTAACTTAGCTGAATTCAACGTTACATGAATACAAAATGTAAAAAAGCTATATATTTATTGAGTATCTGTCGAAGGGCTTATCTAGACCTAAACTTACAGATAAAAGAGTTATGTTCATATAAAAATCCAACCTTTCCTTTTACATTGAATCAAATCATAAAATTCTATGTTATTCGGATAACTTTTTACAAGCACTTTCGAATTGTCAATTTTTACATTTTTTTTTACAACATTGTCTTACTAAAAGAAAAAGGTCTCTAATTTTATATTTATTTTTCGTATATGTACGTTTACTTTAATTTATTATGTATATCTACTAAACAAACATTTTATTTATTATCATCAGAAAAAAAACAAAAATTTTATTGAAATTAACCTAGCTTTTCCCACAATTATAATGAAAAATAATTTTAACTATGTACAATAGTACAATAAAAATCAGCAAGTGATTGGGAAATGGGCAGGGAGAAGAAGAAGAAGAAGTACAATAGTACAACAGAATGTAGTGGTACATATATTATATGACTATGTACATACTTTCGAAATTATCCATAATGATAAGAATGCAAACTTTTGTGAGTTTATTTACTTCTTCGCACTCCAACGGTTCATCAAAATTGAGTGGACACTCCCAAAATTGAGTTAAAGGAGAATGCCCATACCCCGTACTACATTGCGTCTTAGGTACATTAACACCAAAAATTATGTTTTATTTATATGTATAATGTACTGATTTTTAACCGTCTTTTTTAACCACATTAAAAAAAATATAAAAAAAAAGATAATAAATAATTATCAATTACCTACTTCCGCAGAAAATGTGAAAAAAAAACAAACGTTCATTTCCGAAAACTTTTTCGTTTCGATTACAGTTTTCGTATACTGACAATGAACATAAAAATCTTTTTCACCTAGTTAGCTTTAGCTGCTATCTAGGGTAAACAAGATTATATATTAGAAAATAATTAAAATACTAAAAAGAAATTATATTAGATCATTTTATTTTATCTCGCCTTTTTATGAAATGTCAATGTCAATTTGCAGAGTTTTGTTGATGTTTGTATCTCTTGTTGTTTCTGGTTTGTGTTTGTATCGCTCGATGTTTTTTGCTGCGTGTGAGTCGTTTTGGTAGTTTTATTGAATAATAAATTCACTGCGACTGTAATAACTATTGACAGTGTTGAGATAGTGACTCTGAAGTGCCATGTCGAGATAGTGCCTGTGTTTGTAGACGCCGGCCGGCGTTCATAGTGCCTGGCTAGTTAAAAATGGATTCATCTCTTCTAAAGATAAGTCCACCTTTGCTAACTAAGTTTATCGTATGTTATTTTCTGTATTTTACATAGTGCAATAAAGAATAGTACAATAATTATTACAAATTAAAATAAAAAAAATGTAGTGGAGGCTTAATCTATTTTATCTCTAGTACCTAGAAATTCATGCAATTTAAAAATTACTTTAGGTCCCCAGACTAAAGAGAGCATGTGCTGCGTGCTGGAGGGCAGCTACTAGGACAGTCAACAGACAACAGCAATATGATATTCATAGGCCAATGGGAACTGAAGAAGATCAAATAAGTGACGAGTCCCCATCTCCATTTTTGTTTTATTTATTTGGGTACAGAAACAGAAAACAAATAAAAAAATTATAACTAACGTATGTATTAATAATATCATTTTAAATTTGCTGCCCAATTATATCTACAACATTCAAACTAATATAATTATATAAACAAATCTAACAAAAAAGTAAATATTACAGTATCTATGTACAGTTAAAGTTAAATAAAGATATTAAAGGCAAAAAATTAATACATATTTACATATCATTTAAAAAAAAAACGAAAAAAAAGAAAAAAACGGGAGAAAGCGTATCCTTAAAAATGTAAAAGACAAAAAATAACGTGTATGTGTACTTATGTACACACGTAAAAAGTTGTACTTATTTG
Organism: Brenthis hecate; assembly: GCA_951806755.1. Lineage (NCBI taxonomy): Eukaryota > Metazoa > Arthropoda > Insecta > Lepidoptera > Nymphalidae > Brenthis > Brenthis hecate. The sequence goes on from OX638259.1 coordinate 1,031,397, forward strand.
ACGTAACAAAACAAAAAAGGGTGCGTGTAACCTTTTACGCGCGGCTGAAGTAAAACTTCTTTGGCAAATATCGCAATTAAATAAAAACAAATCAATAATTAAATAAGGCATATAAGGTATATTACAATCATATACATATTTATAGAATATCATAATATACGGAAATAATATAATATTATATATTTGTCATACAATAACAACGGTTACCATGGCATCAAACAGTTATCAGCTAACTTCATCATAAAGCGTTCAGTTAACTTCATCATGTCGCTTTTTGGCTGTCGGTGTGCGCACGCAACGTAAAAATTTTACTCTCATATTTTTTTCCACATGTCCCAAAAGAAGTATAATTTCAAAAATTTAGGAACTACATATCATATATTTTTTATTGAATGTTTATTCAGTAAAAAAATTAACACTTCTTTTTATATTGTAATTTAATGTCCATAAGCAACGACCAAGTAATTAACAAAACCGACGATAATAAAAAATATCCCAAAATAATAGAAAGAAATACTGTGTTCATTCATCATACTGATACATTCTTACCTATACATACGTGTTATTGTAATTGCAAAAATAATTTATTTCTTACCTAACAAAACATCAATCAATTGTGATAGATTAAATATGGATAATGAAATAACCCATTCTACCATGGCGGCCACTGACACTAGCCATCTGCGCAGGAATTATTATAGTGCAAACTCTTTTCCTGTAAACTCCGCAAACTAACCGTAAACTTGCAAAGTCCGGTGGTACGAAAATTCGATAAGAACGATGAGAGGCAGACTCCGTACTATTGAAGAGAATTTCTTAACTGAAAAAGTCAACAAGTAATCTTGGACCAACCAGGACTCGAACCCTGGATCCTAATACCGGACCATATTCGGTTATTCTACAACCGTATAGAACCGCTCACCACTAGACCAACGAAGCAGTTAGATACGGGATTCTTATTATAGTCTATGCCCTATTTTCAGATATTATAAATTCCCATGATACAATCGAATAATTAATAAAACTAATTATTACAATTTTTAATATATAAATAGCCTTAATAACATAATTAATATATATTTTTCATAAATTTAACTTTATTCCTCATACAAATCCTTGGATTAATGCAATTTGTTTTCCATCAAGATAACAAACCGTTGGGAGTATCAATCATAGCGCTAATACTTTTACAGTGGCCTAGACTGTTAGATTAACCGTCAATTACATTACCAGTAGCAGTATTTACTTTATGTCTAGACTAGATCGAGTTAAAATTAGTATTTCTTGAATGTATTGTATTCGGCGTACATGTATTAAACGTTATTTAAGTCTGGATGTTATAGGTTATATCTTCCAACGAGTATCTTAGTCTAATGTGGATTGTAATAAAAACGTATATCCGTATAATACAATACTAGCGACTCGGCCTCACTTCGCTTCGGATTTGTCCCTAGACAAAAACAAATCTATCCCACGGGAATCGTACATTTTTCCGAGATGATATATAACCTTTCTCATTCCTATCTAATGCAAAGAGAATTTTGATAATCGAATTAGCAGTTCCTGAGATTAATGCGTTCAAATAAACAAACAAACAAATTTTGCCTCTTTATAGTATTAGTATAAATAATTTATAAGAAAAATGTATTCAGAAGAAAAAATCGCTTGAGTTGGGAGGTTTGAAAAAGTCATAATAGATAATTATGGGTTTTAAATGAGTTTTGAACTATGACCAAAGAATGTCCTCCCGACCAATCTCGGCCAATTTCACTGAGACTAGCCAACTGCAGAGATATTATAGTGCACAAGTATACGCAGACACCTGGGCACTCTCTATGGGACGATACTTCAACACGACCAGTGAGAGTTAAGGTTCATGAGCGACCCTCGTGCTTCGAAGAGCTTTACGTGCTCCCCAACGCTCGGAAGTGAAAACACTACCCACCACTATCGGAATGATCAAATATTCGTTTGGTCAGGGATGTGGCAGAGACTGACGACCTTGGAAGAAAAAGTAACGCATGACTCTTCATTCTCTCTAGCATTCTTGAAAGAAATATAATACCTAGATATGTTTATGTATGTAATACAATTTAATTTGTAATTTCTACGGTTGTTTATATATTAGTCGTTACTTGTAATATTGTAAAATAGCAACCAAATTTTTCTTGCGATTATTCATAAACTTCCTAAAAATGGTATACCAAATAATTTCTGAGGAATATTAGCATTCTGCCAAAAATCACCAATATCTATGTATACTCGTATACATATAAAGTAAAATTATAGTCAGTCAAAAGTCAAAACGTTTCTCAATAGAAATGCATATTTAATTCAGTTTTAAAACTCCTAATACTGAACTATTATACCGAAGTGTACTCGTATGTCACGAAGAGAAAGTTATTCATAGGTCCATTTCATTAAGCGCTTTAATCTCCATCACAGGCTGATAGGCGTTTAATTAAATTTTAAACCTGACCCAAAGTATTTTCATCTATATGGTTTTTGTTATTGAGTTAATAGGGGAAAGGTGCCATGAATGGGACATTTTTTTACTGTAAGATTTTGAGCAATAAATGAGGTATAATAAAAAATCTTTTGTATATACCTGACGTAACTTTATCTATTCATCTTTCAAAATATAAACCAAAAACAATATATTTTCGAAACACTGTAGAATTAAAGTCAAAATTAAAAATTCTTAAGATATGTCCGATTCATGAGGGCGTGGTATTGAATGGGACATATTATAAACAAGTTCTTCTGTTATTTTTTTTATCGTTTTTTAATACACGTCCAATGAGTAATATACTTATAATATATCATACTTAATCATAATCTGGCCGATGCGTTTAAATGTTGGGAAATGCATTTACGTTTATCGCCTGTATACATACAGGGGGTTATCTTGGACTCATCAGCTAGAGAAGCCAGTACTAAAACCCAACAGAACCTCCCCGGTCTTAATCGGGCGTTTAAGTCCTGCCTATCAAATATTATTTAAATTATGTAATAAATAAACTTCACAAACAACGAATAAAACACTTTTACTCACGAAATAATTAAACCACGCTTCGCCATGTTCTTTGTTTTGAAAAGCAAATAAAATTTACTTCAATATTGATACTGAGTAAATTTTCTAAGAATTTAGAAAAGAAAAATCTACTATTTGGTTTCTAGTGCCGTAAATTTAATTTGTCCCATTCTGAACTTATCCCTTTCATAGCACTTTTCCCCTGTACTAATATTATAAATGTGAAAGTTTGTGAGTATGAAAGTAAAGATGTTACTCTTTCACGCCAGAACGGCTGAACGGATCTGGATGAAATTTGGCACAGAGATAGATTATAGTCTGGATAGCACATAGGTTACTTTTTATCCCGGAAACATGTACGGTTCCCGTGGGATAATGAAGCGAGGGTGATTGTGAGGGAGTTATTCATATATCAGTGAGTTAATTAGTATTGTATTTCTGCATCTATTAAAAAATATGATAAGTACTAAATAGATTCTAAAAAAATCAATACTATTAAAGTGATATATATTATAGTGATATAAGCTTTTGGTATAAGCTATAAGGTTTTTGTTATATATTAAAGCTACACAAGCAGAATCACGCGCGAGGGCTAGTGTCTATAAATCTACAGATCCTACATATGTATACCTTAACTTCTTCTTAAACAAATTAAAAATTTAAGCATTTATCTTTTAAAAGTTATTTCTTAATACAATTTGGTCCAAAGTCTGCAAAGAACTTAAGTTCATTCATTACAACAACAAAGTCCGCAAAGCCAGACCGACAAAGCTTGAACATAAGAAAACAAGTGTTTTACGAATTACCCATACATCCGCTGTGGTTTTAAACTTTGCAAGATTTAGTGCGAGAGACAACGTTAAGCAAATAATACTCATTTAATTGTTAATTTTTATTAGATATTATAACACTTTAGGTAAAAGACGATGAATAAATTTAATTTTTTCAACGTCTAGTAGGATCATCATCAGAACATCTGTACATCTGGAATCGAACTCACTTCTTCTCCCTGCCCATTTCCCAATTACTTGAGGTCGGCGCAGTACATCCTCTGTACTGCTGAAAGGATTTGGGAAAAGTTTTACAACCGGCCGCCTGCCTGACGTCAACCCTCCTTGGGAATGCTATTGTTTATCGCGGAATATGTCTTATGATATGTCTCATGAATGAATATATGAATATGAATCGAACTCACTACTATCTAGTAATTGTGTTTTAACTATACGTTACATCAAAAAAAAACTGTATGTTATATATTTAGCAGAAAGCAGAGTTGCTACGTGCCTTCTACTAATATATCTAGTTAACAATATAGCGGAAACTTACACAAATTATAAAGTATGTGAAAAAATATTTACGAAAGCCTAATGAAAGGAAGTGACATTGTTAGACTTAGGATAATAAAAGAACCGAGGTGGAAATTAATTATAAGTCTATATACAAAATGTACAACGTAATCTACTAATTTTAGAACAAAATTATTAAGTTTTTCGCAACTAACACATAAATCTTGATAAAATTCCTTTTAAATGACATATTTGCATGTATTATGCAACTATTAAAAAAATATAAACTAAGTGCAAGGTGGACCGACGACCTGGTCAAAGTCACTGATGGTCTCTGTATGCGGATCAAGACCGTGTGTCTAAAAAATCCTTAGGGGAGGCCTATGTGCAGCAGTAGGCGTGTTTGGCTGAGACGACGACGACGACACTAAGTATAATAAAAAAAAAAACTATATTAATTTCCACCGTCTCTTAGACTATGAAACGGTCAGGCTATTTTTGCACGAGTTGCTTTACACGTTTTGGTTACTAATATAGCCGGTTATTCAAGTCTGGATGAGGGTTCAGTCATAAATCTGCGGAATCATTTTCCCCAGTGATCTTACAAACTGACCAGAGACTTGTGAGTCATATAGTATGATTGTGTTTTAACCGATTTCCAAAAAAAGGAGGTATGTTCGTTTGCATGTATATTTTTTTATGTAACCGGTCTCTCGGCGACAGCTTGACCGATTTTGCTATTTTAAACTGTTTTGTATCAACTATTAAGGTAGATCACGAGGTGGTTCTATAAAATTTTCTTTCACATAAGAGTATTATTCCGTTTTCGTAAGGAAATCGTTACTGGAAGGCGGGTTTTTTTGAGTACATATGTATGTACTACATAACATTGTAGGGTTATATTAAGTAGAAGCTCATAATTTAAGTGAACTTGAGAAATTAAAAAAATATAGCAAATAGAATTACGGAAACTGCATGAGTATATATTTGATAAATTTTATACATGTACATATCCCAAACGGAAATGGATACAATTGAGTTTCAAAAGATACACCAGCCAATAGTGTATTCTTAATCATACTTGTGCAATTAAAAAACGTGTGTGTGTATTTATGTACGCACGTAAGAGGTTATACTTCTTTAGCGTACCAGAACAAAAAAATCAAAGGTTTGATCGCTATGACATAACTATCTGTTTGTAAAAGTAATGCAGTTAACCTCATCCAGTCGCTTTCAGCTAACTTCATCATGTCGCTTTTTGGCTGTCGATGTGCGCGCGCATCATAAAAATGTTACTCTCATAACTTTTCCAAACGTGCCAAAAGAAGTATAGCCTCAATAATCGATACATGTGTGTGTACAAAAGTACTTCCTTCAACATTTACCAGTTAGTGCTTCCTATGTCATACATCACGGGTTTGATTCCCACTTGATTGAGATAATTATATTTCGCTTATAAATTCCTAAGATGAAAACAACAAAATAACAAAAACTAAATGAAAATGTGAACTAACACTAAAACTAACATAACATACACATGTCTACGTTATTATTCCGAACTAAGGTAGCTTACATCACGTAAAAACCAATATCGATTATGAAAGTCAATAAATTACAGACTTGGCTAGATGATATTAGAGCACCTATATATATAACTAGTTTATTTTTTATCTGTCTAACTATTAATGAGACGCCTTATCTAAAATCGTATACTTAGAAAACCTAATAATAATTAATACTTTCTTAGACTTACGCAACATATTTCACATTAATAAATTTTTTTATTTCTTCTTTTCTGACGACACGTTTGGTTCATTTAGTAGTGACCCATTATTGGCTGTGCCAGCGATCATGGGTTCGAGTCCCGATGGGGGCATGTATTTGTGTGATAAGAACGAAGTTTTGTACCCCAGTCATAGGTGTTTTATATTTATGATATGTATGTATTTAGTTATATACCTACGTGTATCAACTATTTGGTATCCATAACACAAGCATCGTAGCTTACCATGTAACTTTGTGTTAATGTCCCAACATATTTATTATTATTTATTTTTAATTCTCTTTTCTTCCAAATTAGTTTCTAACCTTGAGAGTACAACCCTCGGTGACTATGAATTTTGAAAGGTCAAACCGCTAACTCTCTCCCGGGACCATGTTTGCTGTAAAGCATTTGTAAAATCAGAAACAAAAATCTAAATAAAACCGTGAAAAAGACCGAAAAAGACCTTTTGTTTAAAAAATATATTTATAATACGTTAGCTTGAAATACCAAATATATAATATTCTCAATGTAAACCGAGATTAAAATTGAGTGGCACTTAGTAAATAGCAAGACAGGTAAAGTCATAAAAATATAGTGTCCACTGCTGATATTTACTTAATTGTACAAGTCTATGGACAGTCCTAACCAAGCACCAAGCAGACCTAAGCGTGACTTAGAGGAACAAAGCTAAGGCTGGCTATAAATAGCGTTTTTATCGGTATAGTTGTACTTACCAGTAATTACCTATTAACAAATTGAAGTATCTACCTTACAAGGAAGGTGTACTCAGGATTAATCTCCATTGATTTGACTTGCTAGATAACGCATTCTCGTTTCGCTCGTGTTTGTCCCCAGGTAAACAAAAGCATAACCATGTCGTCCTGAAGCCCTCCGACGCTGAATCACTCTTTCTTATCAAAACCATAAATATACATTTTTTATATCCCTAACTTGACAAATGATAGGTTTCTCGTAAAAACTTTCGTTCCCCATCTGACTTCTTTACAAATTTTATTTTTACGACAAAAGCCTATATGTCTTTCTCCAATGTCAATTCTATATTAGTACCAAAATTCATCGCAATTGATTCAGTGGTGAGCGTTTAACTTAGCAAATAAACAGACAGACAAAGTTACTTTCTCACTCAAGAAAATTAGTCAGTATGGAAGACGGTATGTCTATGTGTTAATCCAGCAAATAACCTATAGCTATTATGATCATTAAAAAAAATAAACCATTGAGTCACTAGTACGTGAAGAAGTAACAAACATACATACTTAAAACTTCCTGTACCTTACTCGCTATATATAAAGTTAAGAATAAAGCTGTTCATCACTACGAATCGTCTATCACAGCATGAAAACATTATTGTGGAAAATAACAAATCGCTCAGATACGCAAAAGGACACATTTAAGCAGTTTGTATAAACTGGAACACTTAAGTTTATGTAAGAGCCGATTTTTGCTACTATAATGTCATACCGGTTAGGGTGTGACCGCCATAAATCAACTTGAAGCTATCTAGCGTTCACAGAGGACTTCAGTGCGAAATACGTACAATGAATATATAAAAATAAAAATATGTATGTTTGATGACACGTTTGGCTCAGTTTGTAGTGACTCGCTGTGCTAGCGGTCGCGGGTTCGAGTCCCGCTGGTGGGAGGGGGAAGGGGAGGGGGAGGGATAGGGCGTTCGAAACGTCGGAAACTAAAAATCAAAATAAATCCACGAAAAAATCCGAAAACATGGTTTTATTCTAAGCAGTATGAAATCAACAGCAAGACAACCACTGCATACAAGTACAAAGTTTCTGCTTTCATTTGTACGAACGTACATGCCTATTTCTGGCTTGTAATAATCGGAAACATACCGGTGCTGAGTTTAACGGGGCTAATGTACGGGAGCCATCAATCAAAATGTAAAAGTATCAATAACATATCATTTATTTAAGGAAACGACTAGTTCCTGGTACGTTTTATACCATTGGTATTCTATTGTACTGTTATGTACAAGGAATGCTTCGATTTGAAGTTTTTTAGTCGCGGATTCGATTCTGTAACTGAGACTTCTTAAAGTAGTGTTAGAAGCCTTTTATTTCATATAAGAAATAAGTCTTATTCATTGACGTTAATAAAAAAACCTTTAACAATTATTCCTAATAATATCTCACTACTATTACAAATGCGAAAATGCTGGATAAAGGATGAAATTAACTAAACAGATAGAATATGACCTTCAGTAACATAGGCTGCTGATAGTAATAAAATTTACCAAAAGATGGCACTGTCTGTATATACACATATATAGATACAAGCCGAACGAAACGAAGATAAGTCGCTAGTATTGAACATTTGAGGAGATGTAAGGTCGTTTGTTACTCCATATCGTGCAAACTGTTAAAACGATCTCTATGAAACTGAGCACTAAGATAGACCAACCAGACCCCTATCCCGGCATCCTTACACATCAAATAATACCATAAGATTTAAGTACGAAATGCTTTTTTGCTTAGGCTAATGAACCTAAGCAAAAAAGAAATATCAAAAACATTTCTCCATACCTCCTTAATACAACAAAGACAATTGTCAGTTATCGTAATCGGTTAAAAATATATCGAACGGAAATCGCTCACCACGCAATCAATATCATGAAAAAGTGGGAACATAAAATTTTAGATGACGCCTACGAAGGAGACGGGCGGCCGTCTTATTCCAGCGTGTATAAATCGCCTCGTTTTCTTTGAAGATATTTTCTTCAAACCAATTTATTAAAACCAAAAGCTAATAACAAGAGCTTTTTTAATAAGATTTTTTAGAAAATTAAAGCTTGATCTCTATACACAAAAGCGTAGTTTCTATATCTCTTCTAATAATAGTGACGTAATGTGAATTATTGTAGGTACATCGTTTTGAGAACGGCCTGCTCCAACAGTCCACTCTGCTATTAAAGAAGTACCAGGAGCAACTTGCATGGTACACCACCCACCGAGGTGGGTCGCCTCCCAGTGCATTTCTTGGCTTCGCGCCCGGCTAGATTGCCGGACGCTAATGAACCCCCTCTCCTACTCCCCCCACCAAGCAAGACAAGGCATTGACAGACGCACCTGATCGAAGCTAGGGTAAGGCACCTATATCAAAAAGTGCATCAAAGCCCAGACCGAACCCTGAACTTGAAGGGTCTCAATTTTTACAGAGTATTCCAAAACTGACATAGATAACTTACCTACAAGCAAGAACTTTTTAAATTCAATTAAAGAGTGTCCACAAAGTTTACAGCAGATTACCACAACATAAAAATATTTAAAACTATTACCACAAAATACGACTTTGTATTAGCATATCATATACCATAAAATATTTAGAGAGCACAATTTCCCTACTCTATAAAACGTGTGGTGAGGTGAATATTACTCGCCATCCATCTAAAGAAACCTGAATAATGAATTTGCGAAAAAATCCCAGGGAAAATAATATGAGACGATCCGACTTTAATTGGAAGGAAGTATGAAAGCTGGATTATTAATGATTGACATGGTCATATGCTTAATCAAATTATTACCCTATAATACTACCCATTCCTCGTGGCGTCGCTCGCGTATTTCACTTATTATGTACTAAAAGGTAGCATGATATCATATAATAGCATATCTTGTCCAATATATTATAGGCTAAAAAGAAAAACTTATTTAATACTAGCGACTCACCCTCGTTTTAAGGTTACTATAGATTTCTGAGAGATGAGATATTTCCCCGCGGTAGAAAGTATCCTAAATATTGACCCGGATAACCAGCTATCATCATACCAAATTTCATAAAAATCTGTACAGTGGTATTCTCGTGAAGCGTTCCCAGATAGTCTGACAGACAAAAATTCTAAAAACTATAAACTCGGCCTCTGTATCGGCAATAATTAATTACTATTTCAATAATATTTTCCAAAAAATATTTAATGTACAGATTCGATCTAATTTAGGATTTTATTATATATATTCATAAATAAATAAATTATATCACCTATAAACTATTAATTTGTTTAAAATTTTACTTAAAAAAATGTTAATTATCAAGAGCTTTACATCTGGAAGTATAAGTAGAACTAATAAACAGGCTTTAAAATAAATGAATAATTCAGAACTCATCTGATCTCGTGCAAATAAAATAGAATGGGGAATCAATTCTTAGCTTTTGCTAAGCATTAAAAGCGTACATTAAATGTACTTAATGGAAATTGAAATAAACCTTATAGGCTTGGTAATCAAACTCAAACGAGATAAAAATTAGTGGGTTCTATGTTTTGTCTGTATAAATTCGTATTTTATATTTGTTTGATATATTTGTTTTTATTTCTCACACAACAAAGGATCAACCATGTATTTTGAAGCGAGGGCCAATCGCTGGTATAATATAAAATCAAAACACCTCTTTACTCATCACGAAATCTCAAAAAATATAGATGGTATAAACTTGAAATTTGTCTGGTAAATTCAACGTAGAATACCCGCTAATAAGATTCGTTTAAATTCAACCCCTAAAGGGGCAAAAAGGGGTTGAAAGTTTGTATGAAAATTCGATGCTGTTAAACTGCGCGGGCAGAGCCGCGTGCAGATGCCAGATATTATATAGGTAGAAGTCGTAGTCCAATGGGAATCACTTAATGTATCGGAATAAAAAGAGACTTATCTCATTGTTATCACGTCACGTTGTTCCATTGTTTGATTGCCTTTACAGGAAGGACTAAATCAAAACCCATAGGCATTTATAATAGTATTAATATTAAAGACTTTTGATTTGAGATTTGTTTGTTTGCTTGTATGTTCTAATCTCCAAAACTACCACTTCTATTAATATATTTTTTTTGCATTTTAGGACATCACGCATTACAATTAAAAGCAAAAAAAAATTATTATGCAAATAAAGGCGCGGGCAATTACCAGTAAAATTATAAGGATGTAAAGCTAAACCAACATTTTAAATCTTGTTCATCCATACTTACATTATAAATACGAAAATAACTCTGTCTGTCTGTCTTTTCACGCTTAATCCGCTGAACCGATTTAGTAGAAGTTTGAGACACTGGGAAGGACATAGTATAGTTTTTATCCCGTAAAACATTCCTTAAGGGGTGAAAAGGTAGAAGTTGTTATGGGGAATACTTATTTTTTATAGTAACTACTTAGCTACTTTAATAATTAATTATTATTATTATTTATTTCTTACCACCATACCTATGTATATACATATAATACCTATAGTGACTATATGACTATATTATAGTTTATCTATTCCATACTAACCGTTGAAACGAACCTGAGCGAAGCGTGAGTGAGTCGCTAGTAGCTTATATATCGAGTGTCTGTCTAAACTAGTGTTTGTGACAGTGACATTTATTGTGATACGACAATCAGTGTCACATCAGCCATTGTGAGAGCGTAGTTAGCGTGGAATATATAGAAATTAATATGTCACATTTGCGACATACGTAAGTCCTGACTGGATGAATAAACCATTTTAGCTATAATTCCAGTCTCTACTAATATCTTCTATCTTATATATATACTAGCGACGCACCCTCGCTCCGCTCAGGTTCGCCCCTGGTTACTTAAAATGTGGGGGGTGGGGGTAGGAGGGTAATAAATACTTTACGACCTATTCTCACACCTACCAAATATGTATGTACACAAAAAAAATCATTAAAATCGGTCGAGCCGTTTCGGAGCAGTTCCACCACAAACACCGTGACACGAGATTTTTATATATTAGATAATATATAAATAATGATGATATTCTCCTGACCGATTCCGGCCACGGCGGCCAATCTCATAAAGAGTAGCCAACTGCGCAGGAGATATTATAGTGCACAAGTGTACGCGCAGACACAACTGCACTCTCTATTCCTGTCACTCTCATACTCTGGTGGGACGACTGCTCGACACGACCAGTGAGAGTTAAAGCGCAGGACCGACAGCTTTACGTGCTCTCCGAGGCACGGGGGTGAAGCACCGCCAACTTCCCAACTCCAGACTGTTATTGAGGCTTACTATACAGAAAGGCTTAATAACTAAACTTGGCCCGATCCGGGACTCGAACCCTGGACCTCCGGGTGTGCAGCTGTACATGCTAGCCACTACACCACCGAGGCAGTTAATATAATAATAAATAATAATGAATGTTCGTAAGATTGCGATGCGAATCAATGCTTCTTGAAGCGATGATTGTTTGTTTATACAAAACGGCTGAACGGATGTTGATGAAATTTGGCACAGAGATAGATTATAGTCTGGAATAGTACATAGGTTACTTTTTATTTCTGAAAAATGTACAGTTACCGTGGGATACATTTGTTTTTGTTTGTCACTAGCGACGCATCAGAGCGAAGCGAGGGTGAGTAGCTAGTTTGTGATAAAATGTTAACCATAAATCAAATAAAGACGGTTTTTGCCGACCATAATGCCCTATTAATAGAAAATCGCAACTCTATCAAAAAGGAAATTCCGGAAAAACACTGATATATAGATATCTTTAACCCTTTTAAATTGATGCTTTCAATCCTGTAAATAGGTTGGGGACGTGTTTCAAATAGAAACATCAATCTTTAGAATAGAGCCTTAACTGTTCAATCCATTTATATATATATATATATATACATACATACATATGTATGTAGTGTTTCCTATGAAAGGTAGCCAGTAAGGTGCGTATGTATGTATGTATGTATGTATGACGTATGTATGTATGTATGATGACCCTTTCGAAGTACGCGGAAGAATCCTACTCATTTCTCTTCTTAAGTTAATCTTGCATCTTACTTAGAAGAACTGTCAAAAGAAACTTAGCGGAACATCAAGAACTTGTCGACAAGAGCTTAGTTTTATCGTCTAGTCTATGACTTAATCCAATAAAATGAAGCATTACATTTCGTATCATAATATACGACTTATTTGATATCACGATGCTTAATGGTCGATTATAATTGAATAGCCCATTAAAAATAGGTATAAGTTACTCTATAATACTGTTAGCTATCTCTATTTCAAATTTGATCAAAATCTGTTTAGCTGTTTGTATGTAGGTACAGCATGAGAAAGTAACAAAAACACTTAAATTTTTTCACTTTAAACACGTTTTACACAAACCACCTTTTTTAAGCAAACGATAAAAATACACAATTTTTATTTAATCTGTAATAACATCACGTCATCACGCCGCGTGCAAGCGCGATCTTATCTCGACACGGCGCTTTAATCAACTCCTGCTTTAAATTGGGAACTGAACAGTTTATTTTTAGAACTAGTTATGGAAATTTGCTTTCTCTTTGTTGTTAAAACAATCACTTTTTACGTTTGCCTTAAAAGTAATGAGAAAAATTCAATTATTATTGGAGCAGATCTCCGAAATTAAACTTAAAACTTGAAATTTTGTACACGAATGAACGCTCTATCAGCTGGTCAAAATTTCATTAAAATTGATAAAGACTATCCGGTTATTTACATGTGAAGATAGAATATACATTAAATAAATATAATAATCTGACACATGTGCCCATAACATATATAATATTGGTTTTGCTGAAGGCCGTTCGTCGTGTTTTGTTTATCTTTCACATAAATCTGTCGTCCTCAATCGATGAAGACATTCTGTTCAATAGAAAATATTTCCACAGATTGATCTCTTGAGTGCTGTCGTCGTCTAAACAGAAAAATAATTACTGATTGACTTAACAGCTTACGCATGTTTCGTTATTTACATGTAACTGTAAACGTATAGACATACATATATTGAATACGCTAGCCATTCGCCGCGACTCCGACTGGTATTTTTCCTTCAGTAATATAATATATAAAGATGTGTTTGAAAATAATTACTTTTCGTTTTCATATAAGTACGTATAAAGTGAATTATTTAAACCCTCATAACTTCTCCCTCACTGCTGAGCACAAATTGTACAAGCAAAACAAATCGGAATTGAGATATATCTTACATATATATATATATATATATATATATATATATATTATATATATATATATATATATATATAAATGAATCCCTATTTCCCTTGGTCACGCCATCACGCGTGAACGGCTGGACCGATTTAACTATTTTTTTATTGTGTTTGTTCTTGTCAGGAGAAGGTTCTTACGAAAGAAAAAATTTAAAAAATTGAGCGGAAAATTATAAAATTTAAGGATACTTATTTAAGAATACTTAACAACCATATTAAAATGTATATGGCTAACGCGGGGTAATAACTATTTATATATATTTAAAACATACCTAGCGACGAACCCGAGTCAAGCGAGGGTGAGCCGCTAGTATAATATATAAGTTACAAAAATGTCCTCCTGATCATGTCGGACCACGATGTGCGCGTATAAGTATAAACTCAAGTGCAGGGTACACTTGAGCTTGTAGTCCTGTCTCTCATATACTCCGGTGGGATGATAATTTGACACGACCGTTGAAAGAGGCGCGGAGCCAGATTTACGTGCTTTCCAAGGTACGGGGTTAAGACACCGCCATTTTCCATCTCCGAGCTGTTATTTAGAATTTCTTGACAGAAAAAAACCTTTAACTAAACTTGGTCCGACCGGAGTTTCGAGCCCAGGACCTCCAGATCTACCGTACATAGCCACTAGACCGCTGAGGCTCATCTCCTACATAAGATAAACAAAACAGAACAGTACAATTATCGAAGAATAATAAGACCCTCTCGTAATAAAATCACTGTAGAAATCTGTATCGAAAAATATCCACAGTTCATTCCCTTTGATCCGGCGAGGATTTTACAAAGCCGCGTATCGCGTTTGCATATTACGCCCGAGTTAGAGATACGACGGTTCATTTGTTTCTGTTTTTATGATTTCCAAAACTATTTAGGATATGTACTTCCTTATTTTTATGTGGAGATGGAATTTGAGAAGATCATCCGTGATCCATATCCGTACTAATATTATAAATATGAAAGTGTGTTTGTTTGTTTGTCCTTCTTTCATGTCAAAACGGAGTAGCGGATTAGCGTGATTTTTTTGTTTAATGATAGTTGGAAGGCTGGAGAGTGACATAGGCTACTTTTTACCGCGGGCGATTATCTCATTTCTATGGGAAAACACGTAATAATACATCCCAAAAAAATATTTATAGTCAGAATTACTTGAAACTTGGTATTAATGCTCTTAAATACAATTAAATAAATACATGTTTTAGCGTTTTTGTAATTTCATCCCATAAGGGGGTAAAATAGGGGATGAAAGTTTGTATGAAACATACCTTTTTAGATTTTTTTTGTAGTTTTAGCGCGAGCAAAATCGCGGGTTCTGCTAGTAAATTAATAATACTAAATAAAATGTACGAATATTTGAGTAACGATGCTTTCAAATAAATAAAATTGAAGTGTTTTTTTGCAATATCAAATAACAACTTTTTACTAAACACATGTTAAAGTTTATAAGGTGCTTACAAGAAAAAAACAAAAAAAATCTTGGTTTTGTCTGTCTGTCTGTTTCTGTTTCAGCTAATCTCCGGAAAGGCTGGATCGATTTTGACGGTACTTTCACTGGCATATAGCTCATATTGTAAGGAGTAACTTAGGCTACTATTGTTTTAGAAAAAGAATTAAGGTTCCGCGAAACGTACCCGAGGGAAGTTAACTCGCTAGTTTCTTATAAAAAGCAGGCCATGTATCGATACTTAATAAAATCTATACTAATATGTATTATAAAGAGACAGAGTTTGTTTGTTTGTTTGTTTGAAAGCGCTAATCTCAAGAGCTACTAATCCAATTTGAAAAATTATTTTTGCATTAATTAGCCTATTTATTAAGGAAGGCTATAGGCTATATATCAGCATACTACTATCCAAGGGAGCGGAACAGTGATTAATTATAAATGTCAACAAATCCGGCAGACTTCCTTCCATACATTATTGTAAGGGGAAGGGAAAGAAGAGTTTGTTTTTTTTTGTAATTTGAACACGGGCGAAGCCGCGGGTTCTGCTAGTATTTAATATATATCTGTCACTTTACCCCTATTCCTAACTCACAGTTCACTGGCATGTCATAAACATAAAAGCAAAATTGTTATCTAAATAACTATGAAAGGTTTCTAGATGAAAATCAAGAAAACGAATCTTGCACTACACAGGTACATATAGATTACGTTTATTGACTCTCAGATACAGGAATTTATGAGAGGTTATAAATAAAAGATACGCCACAAAGCACCACTCTGCCCGCGTCGAGACAGGACTTCTTTGTTTCTTTATCGCAGTGGCAAGATTACTTGAGTTTTGCGAACATCATACTTGACATATTGCATTTAGTTTAATATTTTCCGCTAACTTTTTCCCGCGGCTACGCTCATGTATGTATAAAAGCAAAGCTCTTAGAAGTGGAAAACTTCTACTGTGTAGTGTGATGTTCTATAGCTTATAACGTTTCTCAATAAATCTTACTAATATTATAAATGTGAAAGTTTAGATGGATGTTTGGATGTTTGTTACTCAATCACGCTAGAACAGCTGAGCGGATCTAGATGAAATTTGACACAAAGATAGATTATTGTCTGGAATAGCACATAGGCTATTTTTTATCCCGGAAAAATGTACAGTTTTCGTGGGATAAATCTATTTTTGCTTTTCCAGAGGCGAACCCGAGCGAAGCAAGATTGAGCCGCTAGTAGATTTAATAATACAAAAAAAACTTATATAATCCGTAGTCATTACCTAAATTCAATCAGATTAATGTGTTTAAACACACAGAAAAGCAAACAATCTCTTTAGCTTTACAATATTATTTAACTATATTATATTATTAACAATTTAAAAGAATTAAACAAATATGTATTGAATTTGTATAGATATATTAATAATATCTTCATATTTAAATAAGAATTATATTTCGAAATTGAATTAAAAACATCAATTTTTACCAAGAAATTGAAATTAAAAGACGATTTTTACAAAAAAAAAACATAGGTTTTATTTCATTTGCCTTAGTATATTCGAAGTTTACTAGAGCTTTCATTTTTAACGATCTCATATAAAACGTAGGTCATGATTGGTAGTAGTAAACTAAAATAAAATGATGTTCTCCCGACCGATTCCGGCCACGGCGGCCAATCTCATTGAGACTAGCCAACTGCGCAGGAGATATTATAGTGCACAAGTGTACGCGCAGACACAAGTGCACTCTCTATTCCTGTCACTCTCATACTCTGGTGGGACGAATGCTCGACACGACCAGTGAGAGTTAAGGCGCAGGACCGACGGCTTTACGTGCTCTTCGAGGCACGGGGGTGAAACACCGCCAACTTCCCAACTCCAGGCTGTTACTGAGGCTTACTTATACAGAAAGACTCAATAACTAAACTTGGCCCGACCCGGGACTCGAACCCAGGACCTCCGGGTGTGCAGCCGTTCAACTGCCTCGGTGGTGTAGTGGCTAGCATGTACGGCTGCACACTCGGAGAAAAAACATTGATTTAAAAACTTTATTTGCAGTAGAGAAAATAACAAATATACTTAATTATATCATATACAAAACCAATGTACATAACAATACGTGCATATAACAAATTAATTCAGTAATAACTAAGTGTAGGTACATTTGTTTAGAAAAAACTAATAAACTAACACTATATCAGTATATACAAACAAACATAATTGACTATATACACTGTATAAAGCAGTATTATGATACAAATTGCAGACAGCTGACCGGATATCTGACGCATCGCGCCATCCGGCTTACAATCACTCCATAGTGTGAGATGTATTACATTCACATATTTTGATAATTCTGTATATACTACTAGCATTTTCTTGTGGCTTCGCTTAATTTTGTAGAAATATTCCGCTTTCGCAGATTATAGATGTAAGATACATAACATTCCTAAGTTATAAAAAACAAAGAATTTTTCTAATCGGATCAGTATATCCAAAAATTAATGCTTTCAACAAACAAACAACCTCTTCTGCTCTATATATTAGTACCTAAATATTACACATTTTAATATATGTATGTAGTTCTATGCTAAGTTATATTAATTATATTTGTTTAAATAAATAAATAAAAAAATCATTATTATACCCGATTTCAAAAAAGGAGGAGACTATAAGGTTGTATATTTTATCGTTTGTGTATCACGTAACATATGTACATACATATGTATGTTACGTAATATATGTACATTGTACACTTCATACTACACCTAAAAATAGCTTCATTTAAATTACAATTTCATTTCATCTAGATCATTAAAGAAGTATTTAATATACAAATGAAACTCAATTATACAGTGGAATCAAAGGATAACAAGATCTCTCTAACATCACCATAAAAACTCCATCTCAGTGAGGTAAAATGAAGTACATATCGCAGGTGGGATTAATATTTGCTTTGGAAGTTTACTTTACTCTTATTTGTGTGTTTGATACGTTTTTATTTGCCCGAGGCCATGTTCCAGTTCGTTCATAACCGACAAAGGAATGCTGTAATTCGTCGTGTTTCTATTTATTTTGTTTGAGCGAGATACAATCCATTCTATCGATGGTCGGGAGTTTGATATCCGTACATACATACAAACATTAAAGTTTATAGAGAGCCTTGGTGGCATTAACACCATTGCAGACCCATTTTTTCTACGACTCCTATTGACTCCCATTCTACAACTGGGCAGATTTAAAAAAATATATTTAAGAAAGTCGTGTCACTGATAGTCCATTGGTAAACCGTTCGCTTGAAAATACAATTATAACGAGTTCAAATCCGGGTTTTGCACCTCTCACATTTTTATGTTCGACTCACTTTTCAACATGCTTACAACTAGTTAATATAGTAAAGAGAACATGGTGAAAAAACCTGCATGTCTGAGAAGACCTAATTAATTTTCGAAAGTCATGTGAAGTCCGCCAACCCGTACTTGGCCAGCGTGGTGGACTATGACCTGATCCCCCTCGTATTAAAGGGAGGCCCGCGCCCAGCAGTGGGACGTTCAAAGGGTAGAGAATTATTTTACCTTCGAATAGATGTAATAAATCTAAAGACATATACACTGCTTATGTATCTCATTGGTTAAGTAAAACGTGGAAATAGCTCTTTATTTTGTATAGCGATTTAGTTCTCAATCTTCTATAATACTATGAAGTACATAATTTGCTTTTCCATTAAGATGCTTAACATACAGCGAATCCTCGAAAGCAAGGAAAATCATATTGTTAACGAGAATAATATACTAATATGGATTTTTATATGCAAAGTTCAAGAATAAGCTTGAAAAAATAATAATATCATAGTCAAAAGAAATCTTTCTCTACACTAAGCTCATATGATTATAAATATATGTAAATAAAATATAAATATGTTGGGACAACACACATCACCATCTAGTTCCATGGTAAGCTACGAGGCTTGTGTTATGGATACCAGATAGTTGATACACTACACATATATAACTTTAAATACATACTTATTATAAATATATACACCCATGACTGGAGTACAAACATTCGTCCTCATAACACAAATGAATGCCCCCAGCTGACCTTGAACCCGCAACCGCTGGCAAGTAGGGTCACAACAAACTCAGTACTTTAACAGAACTTTCAATAACGAATAGAGAATGACGCAGAGGAGAAGTTCGGAACTTCTCCTTTCCGGACTCTATAATTATTATTAAATATATATTTAAGTAAAACTGCTAACGAATACTTACTCGTCTATACATTCCTGTAATAAAATTTTAACTGAGTCGAATCTTTACATTAAATATTTTTTGGAAAATCTTATTGAAATAGTCATTATTATCGATACAGAGACCGAATTTATAGTTTTTAGAATTTTTGCCTGTCTGTCTGGGAACGTATTACGATAAAAATACTAAACAGATTTTGATGTAATTTAGTATGATGATAGCTGGTTATCCATGTCAATATATAGGATACTTTTAATGCGTGGAAAATATCTCATCTCTGAGAAATCTATATTAAACATTAAACCGTAACTAGGGACGATCCCGAGCGCTATTATTATTATTATATTGGCTAAAAAAGGAAATTGGCTTAAAGTCGATTTATAAATACACTGTGCTTGTAGTCCTTGAAGAATCAAATTTCGTCGTATTGGCAACCTACTTAGATATTTGTGCCTTCTGTCATAATGTATTGGAAGCCTATTTAGGATTTTATGCTTGATAATAATAAAGTTACAGGTATATTTTATTGAATGGGTTTTTAGATTTTCAAAGAAAAATTATTAACTAGTTTCTCAACATAGCTTCGCTTACGTGTTATGTTCGTAAAACAAAAATATTCACAACATGAAAAATGTTCCAAACAAGTTGGGAGGCATTTCTGAGAAAATGTTGCAAATGGTCACCAAATTTGAAGCCCTAAGAATTGACTTTATTTTTGATGGTGTGTAATAAATGCTATGCTAGCAGTCTTATAAATCATCTAATTATTGCCCAAGTATTATATATAAAAATCAGGTTTTATACTATAATATAAGTAGAATTATGATTTCATGAAAAGGGTGTCTGGCAAGGGTTTGCCACGATGTTAAGTGTCTGGCATTGAATGACGTGATTTTTAATAATATTCTGAAGGTAATACCAAAAAATCACACTTTATTATTTGACGAATTTAGTCGGTATTTTACACACCTTTAGTACCGTGTACCTGCCAAAGCCACCATAGCCTGAACTTCATAATGGTCCATCGTTCCTATCTATGTTGGGAACATGCGCTGACAAACTTTCAGCCTTTATAAACTGACGAAGGTCTGGCGTTCACGGGCTCTTCCTCTATTATTATATAGTAGAATATATGTGCGATATTTGGTCCAAACCTTCAATATTTCAGTTTTTAACTCAAACACCAGTACTTTATTGCTCGACATACCTGTAACAAATAAAAAGATATACCAATTAAAATACATAGATATCTTAATGAACATAATTAAAAAAAAAAACAAATTATATTATTAAACAAATAATTATAATGAAGTACATTTAAATATTGCTTTACGTACACTATAATGGTGGCTACTTTTTATCCCGGAAAAATGCACGTTTCCCGTGGGATACATTTGTTTTTCTGTAGGCACGAACTCGAAGCGAAGCGCTGAGTCGCTAGTATTTGATAAGCCTTAAATCAATATTAATTTTGCACTGTCACATCTGATTGGGAGATGTCCATATTGGAGCATGATTAGTGACGTTTTCATCTCTCATTCACTTTGACATTATTGGATTTGAATATTTAAACTAGGAAAATGATATCAAAAGCACTGAAATATCGAAATAGCTTAGTAAAAAGGTTTTATACAAAATTCTATCAATAGATGCTAATTTGGTATTGTCTGTTGGTTTGTCTTTTCGTACAATAACAGGTCAATTTTTTTTGTTTATGCATAGCTGAGGTTTGCAAATAGTAGTCGCTATTTATTTTCTTAAATACAATAGAAAACGTTGTATAAGTAAATATGTGCAAGAAATGGCGTAAGTTAGGATAATATAGTTTTTCCGATAACTTCATACATTTTCCTCTGTGTATTTTTTTTTAATTCTATGACATGTAAAACAATTATAATTATAAATAAATACAAACTTCTACACGATAACAGGAATATTAAAAATTTAAAAAATACCCAACACAATAACCTATTCATTGAGGCTATTGCAATAAGCCTAAACACGATATCACTGTAGTATTTTAGTAGAGTTGACTATCATGTAGATTCAAGATGACGCTGCAGCATCTGGCCTAGGTTACCATATCGTTGCAACGTCATTGCAGTAACAGGATACCAAGTTTCGAATGGATTAGATATTACTTATATCCTTTTACGAACTAGAAAAGTCCTGAAAACGGCTGAACAGATTTTATTACCTTATAGCTAAGAACACTCTTGATTAAATCATTTTAAACAAAAAAAACTAAATTACATAGGTTCATCTGTTTCAGCGCAACGATGCCACACACAGATACACATTTATACTTTTAACATCCCTCTTTTGTAGGTGCTTAAAACCATAACAATGCACTGACTAATTAACTAATGCTTGTTATTTAAGATATTTTAGTAGTTTGAAAATAATCGTTAAGATTTACTATAATTATTATATACAAAATTAGCGCTCACCCTCACTCCGCTCGGATTCGACCCTAGGTACGTTTTAACGGTTAGTATATATATACCCGCAGTTAAAAGTATCCTATATGTTGACCCGGACAACCAACTATCATCATACGAAATTTCATCAAATTATGTCCAGTGGTTTTCTTGCGATGCGTGCCCAGATTGATAGACAGACATAAATTGCAAAAACTATAGATTCGGCCTCTGTATCAATAATAATGACTATTTCAATAAGATTTCCAAAAAATATATAATATACAGATTTGACTCAGAATTTTATTATATATATATGGATAAATAAGATCAAACTTGATTAAGTTTAGGTACCTATACAATATTTGTATTATATCTTAGACTTTCCTATACAAATAACATCAGGACAGATGGATAAAGTAAACGTTCGCAGCAAACTCACGCTATTGTGATGTCTGGTGGAGTGCCGTCCAGTAATTAGAAGGTTGTTGACGAATCGTGTTTGGTTTTAGTGCCATATTGGATTAGATTGCGATGTCAAAAGGTTGTCGGTAATTCTTGTTGGCCTTATTCAAAAATATACTTCACATGTTACGCGACTCGATCTCATTTCGTCTTTGAATTTCTTATTTATATAATAGATTTATTGCACTTATGAAAAACACTACAAGCATTGTATACTAAATGACATAGGCAAAGGTCTTATCCTTAGAAGAGATTTCTTTCAGTCAACACATTGACGTGGGAGTGTTGTGCAGCGAGTCAATTAAATACCAGAAGATGTAAGAAAGAAAAAAAAATACACAGATAAATAAAATCGAAGTGTCTGTTTGTAATGTCAAAATGCCGCGTTTTACTGAAATGAAATCATATACGGTACTTATAAGAAAAACACAATTATTTAATTTTTGTCTGTCTGTCTGTCTGTTTGTTTGTTCCGGATAATCTCTGAAACGGCTGGACTGATTTTGACGGGACTTTCACTGGAATATAGCTGATGATATAGGGATAACATAGGCTACTTTTATTTTAGAAAAAGAATTAGGATTCCGCTCAAAAAAATTAAAACGTACCTAGGAACGAATCCGAGCGAAGCGAGAGTTAGTATACATAATTTTTGTAGCTCTTTACTAATATCATATTTACAATAACAAAGTATATACATATCTACTAATAAAGTATATTGTGTAACATAAAGATACAAAAATATACAAACAACAATTTAATTTTAAGTACCTCTTTCTATTCGAAATCGGACAAAAACTCGAATAGACACACTAAATTGTCTTCTTTGCTCAATATTAGATTTTACCAAAATTTGATAGTCGCGTCATATAGAGTTTCACTTAAGACTATGTTTACCGTTTGTTTTGGATACACGTGCTTTACTCGAGCCCGGACTTTGGTGTTTTAGTAACGATTTGACAATAACAAAAAGATTATCCTTCACGTCGAACTATCGATTAGTTGAAATTGATAATATTTGATTGTATTGAGCCCTTTTTAACGTCCCACTGCTGGGCACGGACCTTCCTTCAATACGAGGGGGATCAGGCCATAGTCCACCACGCTGGCCAAGTGCGGGTTGGCGGACTTCACATGTCTTTTGAAAACTTGCTAAGTTCTCTGAGACATGCAGGTTTCCTCACGATGTTTTCCTTCACCGTTAAGACAAGTGGTAATCATGTTGGAAATGATTCGCACATGAAAATATCAGAAGTGCGAGACCCGGGATTTGAACTCGCTTCACTCGGTTTCCCAAGCGAGCGCGTTACCACTGGGCTACCACTGCCTTAATATTTGATTGGTCACTTGATTTTATATATCACAACGAGCGACTTACACTACAAGGCCCTAACCTATTTGTGTGCTAAATATCGACCAAATCTGTCCAGCCGTGAAGAAATAATAAACATACTCGTATACAGCTCGTATACACATGTCACCGGTGGTAGGACTCTGCACCGCTGGTAGGACTCTGTCAAGCCTGAGGGTCCGGCTGGATGAGTACCACCCCCTTATCTATTTCTCCCGCCAAGCAACAATGATTACATTGTTGTGTTCCGGTTTGAAGGATAAGGTTTAAGAGATTTAATATAATACTTTTATATATCTACCCCATCGACCTTTATTTGCCCTGTACGTCTTTAACGTAGCTACAAGTATGAGTATGAACTAAGTCATATCTCTTTCCATTCAGGAGATTCGACGGAATAAGCTGTGACAGACGGATATAATAATCAATCATCCACTACTTATTACAAAGAAAAACACCCACTGTACCGAGTTAGTGTTTGTTTTTGGCTAATCTCAAAAACTACTGAACGGATTTTCATACGGTTTTCACCAACAGATAGAGGGGTTATCTAAGGAGGTTATAATTTATGAACATTTTGCGAAATTAAGTTACAGCTACAATAATTTGTAAATTTAGTCTGGAAAAAATCGTTCCTTCTGATACTTTCCATAATATAACAAATTCGAAGAGCATCTTGATCTAGGTCACTAATACTGTTATAAATCTAATGCTCTTTCATTTCTATACTTAAAAAATAGTATGGTGAAAACGAATGTATATCGCTTGATAATTTAAAAATTGCCAGAAGGAAATGGATTGTCGGTTGTGTAGCCGTAATTAGTGGCTATGTCGGTCCATCTGCAAATTAACATTTCCGCATACCATTTGGTAAGCTCAGCTTAGTACGCACCACTAGAATTTACACAAACAAGCATAAGTAAATTAACCTTTTAATGCTGTGTTTTTTTACTAATTTGCATTTTTGCTTAAAAATTTCGTCCTATTCACTTGGAAATTTCCTATTTGTAGCTTTAAATTAAGAAGTTTTGTTTTAATGGAGTAGATTTAGTTATTGATACAGTATCAGATATCTTTAGGACTGACACCCAACACGCCAGAAAAGTGATGTAAAAAGACGACTTCTCCACGTGTATGTATGTATTTAGCCCTTTTTTAACGTTCCAAAGCTGGACACGGGCCTCTCTTCAATACGAGGAGGATCAAGCCATAGTCTTACACGCTGGTTAAGTGCAGGTTGGCGGACTTCCCATGTCTTTCGAAAACTTGCTAGGTTCTCTCAGACATGCAGGTTTCCTCATGATGTTTTCTTTCACCGTGAGACATGTAGTAGTCATGTTGGATATAATTCGCACATGAAGGAGTGCGAGACCCGGGATTTGAACCCGCTTCACTCGGTTTCCCAAGCGAGCGCGTCACCACTGGACTACCACTACCTATACGTACATTATAATACCTACCTCTTGACCGATTACAGCCACGGCAGATAATTCTCTGAGACTAGCCCATTGTGAAGGAGATATTATAGTGCACAAGTGCACTCTCTATTCCGTTCACTCAAAGTCTTATAAAGTTACAATTCGATAAGACCGGTGAGGTATCAAACGCAGTACCAACAGCTTTATGTGCTTTCCGAATCACGGCTTATAACATTAACAGCTTCCAAATTCCAGTAAAAGAAAGCTATACCGGGTCCAAGTACAGGATATTACAAACATATTTAAAATGAGAATCGAACCTGCTACGTCACGTAAGCATTGACAGTCAAGTAGATGATTTTTGTACAATTATAGATATGAAATTTTCACTTCATTCTTTTTATTCGGATATTCTTAAACCGAATAACTAACTTTACCCTAGCTCCAAAGATAAATTGTACAGCAATTAGTTTACTTACACAATCGAATTAAGAGGAAGTTATTTTTAAAAACACTCCACGTAAACGTTAGAGCGTGAAAAAATAAACATTTTCGTATAAAACCGTACTGTTAATATAAATTTTCTCGTATTAAATTGGAGTAATTAAGAGTAGCTATTATATTATTTCGGTGATTACATCGGCTTGTGTGTTTTAATTTAAATTCATATATATGTTACACGTCGATTAACGGTTATACTACTAGCGGCTCACCCTCGCTTCACTCGGGTACGTCCCTACTTACGTTTTAACGCTGAGTATTGATTTCTCAGAGATGAGATATTTTCCCGCAGTACAAAGTATCCCATATATAGACCCGGATAAGTAGCTATCGTCATACTAAATTTCAATAAAAAAACCCTCCTGTAGTTTTTCCGTGATGCGGTAACAGACAGACAGACAGACAAAAATTCTAAAAACTATAGATCCGCCCTCTATATCGATAAAAATGATTATTTCAATAAGATTAAAAAATATATATTGAATGTACAGATTCGACTCTGAATTTTATTATATGTATAAATAAATTTACTGCACCAGGGAACAGTGATGGGTATTGCGGCGTAAAATAAATGTTTATTGAACAAATATTAACTGAAATAATTAACTAACATAAAATGTAAATGTTAGAAATGTTAAAAAATTCTTCAATTGTTACAGTACAATATTTTATTATAATATTGACCTGGAGGCATAGGCTAATGTTAGCAATATTGTATACAGCCTTTTTAGCGCCTCATTGCTGGACACGGGCCTCTCTTCAATAGATTATAGATCAGGCCATAATCCTCCACGCTGGCCAAGTACGTGTTGGCGGCCTTCACATGTCTAACAAAAACTGGCAGGTTTTCGCACAGTGTTTTCCTTCACCGTCAGTCAAGTGGTAATTATGTTGAAAATGATTCGCATATGAACGCAATATTATAAATACAAAATACTTATACCAGAGAGAGTTTAAAATAACGGAAATACTAAAAATACAAATGCCGTTAAAGATTTATGAAACATAAAACCAATTATAAACATAATACAGTTCATAAAAAGATAATTTACACAAGTCTTACTAAAATAAACGATTTACTAAAAAGCATTACCGTCCAAGTCCCGGTAATAAGACGTGGTCTAAAATATCCCACAATAAAACACTTTGCATGGGCTAATGTACCGAAGGCAATGAACTGTACTAAAATAAACATTGTTAGTAATACGCTCTAACTAGATGCGGTATGTATGAAACTTAAAAGGTTCAAAGATGAATTGGGTTATATTATCCTTAGATCAAAGGAATTTTCAATATCATTTATGTTTCTAGTTTTAATGTGAACTAAAATTTAATAATTATTAATCATTTATAATAATATATGAGCAAAAGGACCTCGAAAGAAAAAATTATTGTATGGGGATAATTTAAGAACTGGGTGTAAATTAGTTTAATAGATACGACTTTTTAAATTATTAATATATAGACGCACAACGCGGCCTTTTTTGTAGATGTTAAGTACATATTTTTTTTCTTAAAAAAATAACGATAGATTTATTTCGTATCGAACGTTCCTTGAGGTCACCACCATATACCATGGAAAAAAATGAGTTAACAATACAAAAAACAAAATTCACCTGTAATCTTCCTTTTGACCTTCATCAATAACTTGAATAGTAAAATAGATGTGTGGTTGAATAAAGTAAAATTTAACAAAAAATATAACTAACTACTTAATACTATGAACAATTTTTTTTCTGATTTATGCTGCCTCAGATTTTCTGCCTACAACATTCAAATATTTTTTAAAGGCTAAAATATTTTACTATTAATCAGAAGAGATTATGAAAATACTTGTTTTATGAAGAATTCTGAACGCCCTAATTAGGGCAAAGTTGCTAACTGAAGCAAGCTTTCACACAAAGTGAAACTTTTCTAAGTATGTTATAGAAGGGTTGGAAATGTGGTGAAAAATTTTTAGTCATAGATACACAAACGAGTTTATATTACATACAAAAATATCAACATATTGTTGCTTCAGTGGTCTAGTGGCTAACATGTGCGGCTGTACTTCAGAGGTCCTAGATTCGAGTCCTGCAGCTGGCCAAGTTTATTGGGTCTTTTTTTTTAGAAAGTCTCGATAACAGCTCAGAGTTGGGAAGTTGGGATAATTAATACTAAAAATTCTTTTATTTATAGGAACTTTTTATCTCGAAATATAGAATAGTTACTGTATGTTAAAATGTTATAAGAATGAACAAAATAAAGCTTATAGGTTTTTTTGAACTAGCAATAGAAAATCAACATTTTCTAAGAACCCATCAATTTAATAAATGTCCAGCCATAAACTATGAATAATAGGTTATTTATATTATAGCCTTATAATACTGTAGCACTTCCAAACATTCTAAAGCAATGTTCAGTGAAACAGATAGCGCGTCACATTTCCTATGACGTCAGATCCATTCATGTTTTTTCGAGCAAACTAATTTATTACACATTTGTCGACGCTTGTTTCATACCACTTCCTTCACACCGTCAATCATAAATGTTCATCTTCAATTTAAAATATGGGTAAATTTCAGGCGTCTGTTCTTGACTTCTTAATAAATTCCTTTAGTTAAGCTCGAATGTTAGGTGATTTGTATGATTCATACATTTATTAATTAAAAACACAAACATACATATCCCTATTAACTGATTTTTTTATATCTACACTAACACAGAGTTAAATTTTTACATCATATCTCCGTAACGTTTTTAATTCTTTAACTAATACATATTTTAAATATACTTCTAGATTTTTTTCTTTTTTTTAACTTCTATTAATTAATATAACGTGAAACTTAAAAAATAAATAGTGAACATTAATTTTAGTTAAAATTTTATAATTTTGGTTTCAAAAGACAATATATAACCTAAAATCTTATCTATACATATAATAAAATTGTAACTAAGTCGAATCTGTACATTAAATATTTTTTGGAAAATCTTACTGCAATAGACATTATTATTGATACAGAAGCCGAATCTATAGTTTTTAGAATTTTTGTCTGTCTGTCTGTTACCGCATCACGGAAAAACCACTGGAGGAATTTTGATGAAATTCGGTATGAAGTTAGCTGGTTATCCGGGTCAACATATAGGATACTTTTTACCGCGGGAAAATATCTGATCTCTGAGAAAAAAATACAAAAACTACAATGTAAGAGTATACGTATGTAAAACTTGAGAATTAGGTTTTTGGTCAACTGAACGCGGGCGAAGCCGCGGGCAACGCTAGTAATATATAAATGAACAATTCTTGTGTAATATATATAAATTTATTTCGTATATCTCTCTCTATTTGGCTCTTTTGTATAAATTAGATACGAGTTTGCTCTTAAACTTTATCTATAGTACCTATGTCTTTTCTAAAAAAAAAAAATTAATTTTCTATATCTTTCCCGAAAACTACGACGACTATAACATTAAATAACACAAAATATATTTTCACTTGCTTTGCAAATAAAACGAAGCGATTGAAATGGAAATTTAACTACTAAAATTCGTCACGTATTTTGTAAATGTTACTACTGTTAGGTATTCTATGCTTTTGCTATTTTTAATATATCTACGAGAACAATGTATTGTGGGCGTAATAAAAACGTTGGGATATTAACACACTACCCCATCACACAAATGAATGCCCCAGCGGGACTCAAACTCGCGACCGCTGGAACAGCAAGTAGGGTCACGATAAACTGAGCCAAACGTGTCGTTGTAATGAAAAAATGTCCGATTCAATTTGAGTAAAAACAAATGATCTATTTTTCTGAGTTTCTTTCAGTTGTTTGATGAAAACGGTGTAATCTTTTTTTATGGAATATTTGTATGGAACAAATACACAGACTGCTATAAATCTTCATTTGTTTTTATATTTTTCAGAGGAAATAAAAGTATGAGTAAGGTTACGTTTTTTCGTGTAAGCTAAATCGTGTCGACATAATTTTTCACGAAGTGATAATATTATAAATTTATCTCATTAATTTTGCCAGTTACTCTCATGGGGGAGCCTTTTCTTGCCAAACTGGTGGCAAACTCATGAAGTTCACAAAAAAAAATCATGTTGATACTTTCCATGGGGTAATTATATCATGGGATAAAAATAAGCAATAATTACCTTTCTAAAGCCCATTTCTTAGGCACAGGTCTCTTCTCAATGTAAGGTAGGCCTTTATGTTAATTAAATATTAAGTCGTCTATTAGACTTGTAAGTTCTCTCACGAGATTATCTTTCGGCGTATTAGCAAGTATTAATCGTCTTCACTTCTCGCGGATTTGAAATTCTCTTTAAAATGTAGTTTCCTTTGGGATACTATCTTATAGTAGATAGCTCTAAGCTGTTTTATTTATCTTCTGATACAGTGTAAGTACCATATCTATACGTATATAATAAAATTCCGAGTCGAATCTGTACATTACAAATTTTTTGGAAAATCTTATTGAAATAGTCATTATTATCGATACAGAAGCCGAATCTATAGTTTTAGTATTTATTACTACACTGGAGATTTCAGCTTCAAATATCACATAAATCGTTTTTTTTTTTACTATATCCAGACGAAAATATTAAATAATTTATTATAATTTTTCCACCACTTTCCATAAGCTAATGTACCTTACAAGTTACACTGAAGGTGATGAGGGAGATGATAAGAAGTAATCTTTCTTGTAAATAGAACACTTATAAAAACTAGAAGAATATATACAATTTCACAAAAAGAGTAAAATAGAAAATGTATACAGTACAAACTACAGCTAGAACAAGCTGCTCTGAGATTCATATAACGAATACCGAGACGAGATTGCTTCGCTCTTAGCCTTTGCTGTCCACTAAGTCTTAAAAGGAAATTAATTACTTCATCTGAAACAGAATCAATTATGTGATTTGCTGGATTTTTGTGGACATTTTTTTCTTTATATCTATAGCAATTTCTAGAAAACTAGAAGAAAATAATTAAAATGTTATTTCAATACGAGGAATCCTAAATTATGTTAACGTTTAGTATAGATTTCTCAGAGGTGAGATATTTTCTAGCAGTAAAAAGCATCCTATATGTTGACCCGGATAACCAGTTATAATCATGCCAAATTTCATCAAAATCTGTCTGGTGGATTTCTTGTGATGCGTTCCTAGACAGACAGACAGACAGGCAGACAAAAATTCTAAAAACTATAAATTCGGCCTCTGTATCGATAATAATGTCTATTCTAAGAAGAATTTCCAAAAAAATATTTCATGTACAGATTCGATTCAATTACAATCTTATGATATGTATATGTAGATAGATCATTAATAATGTTACTATACAATTAAAACTATCACTTTGCCAAATTTCCTCGAAAAATGCTTAGCGCTTTTATTTTCTGTAAGTAATCAATAAGAACTAACACAAATTAACATACTTTCATACTTAAAGCAATACAAAAATTATTGTAAATAGTGTGTGTTGTTACATCTTAATGCTCTAACGGCTAAACGAATCTAAGTGAAAGGATTTTTATAGCTTATGTTATGGTTTTCATACGTCATATCATTTATGTAAACGGATCCGAGGATAAAAACAAGTGAAAAAATAAGATCTAAACAAATAAAAACACGGGAACAACTTACAAAAGCGTGCGATAACATCGAGCTTCACAGTTACATTGTGTTTGCTAACATCGCGCCTCTCGATTTGTGCTCTCGTGATATTTGCACAAAATATTATTTAAGAGAAAATGGTACAAAATAATGAAATAGACGGCGCAGAATAATTTTCTTGACAAAGTTTCATATTTGACCTTTATTTGAAAGACAAAGAAAGGTTGTGCTTTCTATTAACAAAAGTGCAATATGTTGTATCATAATAATATTTTACTACGAGTATGTTTATTAACGTATTATAAGTAGTAGCCCAGTGGTAACGCAATCGCTCGGAAAGCCGAGTGAAGCGGGTTCAAATCTTGAGTCTCGCAACTCTAATATTCGTGTGCGAAACATCTATCAATAAAATATCTTACGGTAAAGGAAGACATCGTGAGAAAACCTGCAAGTTTGAGAGAACCTAGCAAGTTTTCGAAAGACATGTAGTCCGCCAATCCGCACTTGGCCAGCGTGGTGGACTATGGCCTGATCCCCCTTGTATTGAAGGGAGGCCTGTGCCCAGCAGTGGGACGTTAAAGAGGGCTAAATACATAAATACATTTTTAATTAACTACGCGTATTATAAGATACTTATAAATCGCCCTTACTTCGCTTATACTTTAACTAAGATGCGTAGTGACATTTCGCAACATAGCATCTTCATGACCCCCCCCCCCCCCCATGGTAACTTTGCGTGTCGAAATTAAAAGTATCTAATACCATTAAAATCCTATGTTCCTTAGAAGGGATAGAGAGCGTCATCGTTGGCTCACTATTACAAGGTTCTATGTTACAATTTTAGTACTTATGTAGTTATGAATGCTACAAGGTTCTATGTGTCATTAGCTACACTTTTGCAAAAACAAACCACTAGATAGTGGCACTATAACTACAAAATATTCAATTTTACATAGTTCTATGTTGTTTTTTTTACGATAACAAAATAACGAAGTTCTATGTAAAAATTACTAAACTTCATTAAAATTAACATAGAACCTTGTAATGGTAAGCCAACGAATTATGTTTCGCCATCGCGATCAGGCTAAAGTTTCACGCCTAATTTCGCTCCATGACCTCCCTATCTTCTTCGCTTCATCTAACACATTACGAGCCTATGTTTGTTTTTTTTTTCATAATAATTTATGGTATATAATATCTACGTAAAAAACACATCATCAGTTAGGTCATTGGTAATAATTTTTCTTTCGAACTTTCGTTTTATCGAATCCTATACATTAATTATAGTGGATTGAAATCATGTTTGTTTAAAACTACAATTATTGTCACCGTAATTGAAATGATATATAAAAATACCTTATATTTTAAATTAAAGTATTTGAAAACAATTTGCATTTACACAGTTTTATTATAGTTAGCTCTCAATATAAATCATTTCACGAAACAAAAAATTATATTACCAATATAAAAAGAAGAATCGACCGGATTCGAACCCCATTCCTAACATCTTACTAACCGATCCGACCCAGATCTTTCAATACAATATAATGAACAGATGCTCACGCTTAAAATAATTTTATAATGAGATACGTAAGAAGGTTGTTACAACTTACAAGCTTGTGGTTTTTGATATGAACCACATACGGAAGTTGATGTCATAATTCTTAAGACATTTTAACATTATAACTGCGAAAATGTTAGAGCAAGGTTACATTTTACTTTGCGACTTTAATAATAAATAAATAATAACTATGTTGGGACATTAACACACAGCACCATCTAGTTCCATGGTAAGCTACGAGGCTTGTCTTATGGATACCAGATAGTTGTTACACTACACATACCTATATAACTTTAAATACATAGATATAAATATAAACACCCATGACTGGAGTACAAGAATTCGTGCTCATTACACAAATGAATGCCCTAGCGGGACTCGAATCCGCGATCGATGACACAGCAAGTAGGGTCACTACAAACTGAGCAAAACGTGTCGTCGAACTTTTGATTCACTCGGGCGCCAAAGATGCCAAACAGTAGTCTATATACTATAACTGCAGGTATTTGTCTATCTGTGTAAAGAAGTACAAACATACACAGAGACATACAATATTTCCCATTTAAAATATTACTTCAAAAATAATATTTTCTAGGTTAACGCTCAAATCTTTAAATGAAAAAAAAATAAGTGATAAAACTTTGCTAAGTAGTTGTGTGTACAAATAATACATACTCTAACAGAAAATTAAAATCAAAAAATCATATATAAAATACAGTATAAAAATTAAGAACGTCAGAAAATATGAATAATAAATACATCAAAAGTAAGTAACAACAAAAAAGGCAACTTCTTACATAGAGGAGGATGGTCGACGCTACGCCATGGGATTACCTTGATCTATGCGACACACTGTGATAATACGCGCTATAATACCATGGTACATTCCTTCAATTTTGTAGGCACAGAGGAATAAAGCTTTAAGATATAATACTTTCTTAGATTTACGCGAATATTTGACATTTTAAATAAAACTATTTTTTCGCGGATTTAATTTAACTTTTAGTTCCCGACGTTTCAAATGCTCTACAGCAATCATGGTCACGGGAGACTCAAGAGAAATACTTTAAGATCTGTATTATTTAAGTTATTCATATACTCACACTGACACATTAAAGTGTTACTAAAAACTGCATCGACAAAATCACTTAAAAAATATTCCATCATTGGAGGTGGTTTTTTATGGAAATATATCCTATGTGACCACTCATTTTTGCTCGGGGGCACATATATTCACTCCCATACACATTCTACAAATTCGATTAAAACCAGCCTTTTTAAAATTCGCTATCTTGGTTTTTGTATTATTGTTGTTAAAGCGGCAATAGAAATACACACTCTGTGGAAATTTCAACTCTCTATCTATTACAGTTCATGAGATACAGCCCTCTGACAGAGGGACGATTGGACGAACAGTGGAGGCTTAAAAATAGGGTTCCATTGGGTACGGGATCCTAAAAAGAATAACAAATACTTATTCTGAAACTTCCACATTTACAATATTAATGCGATTTACTTTTTATCTTCTTAGCAAATTTCACAATATAAATAGTTAAGGTGAAAAACAAAGTTAATTAGCACTATTTACAAGCAATAAGCCCGGTATTCTAGGTAACCCAAAAACAGAACTCAGCTTGCGGTAGTACAGGAAGGCGGCGTACAGTAATAATTAATATTTCGCCCCGCTTTTACTTTCAGTTAAACAAAGAAAATTGCTTCTTCAGCATAATTAACGGTACAGGAAAAAAGCTTTTAAAAGGCACTAAAGTCTTTGTGACTCCCTGAGTGAAGTAAAAATTTATTAATTTTAGAAAACAATAAAATCTGCTAAGTATTCAGTTTATTTATTAACTAATGATGGGGTTTTTTAAGGTTTTCAAAACCTGTTTGCTGTCAAACCAAATGTTACGTTTGGGGCTTATTATTAATTATTACCTAGCAAGTGACTCACCCTCAGCAAGGCAAAAATAAATTTATCCCACGGACACTGTAAATTTTTCCGGGATAAAAGTAAACCTATGTGCTATTCCAGACTACAAACTATCTCTGTGCCAAATTTTATCCAGATCCGTTCAGCTGTTCTGGCGTAAAAGGGTAAAAAACATCCATTCATCCCCACAAATTTATAATATTAGAAATTAGTATGGATGGATATGGATTTGTTCTAATGCCAGATTTTTTGTTTCCTTACAATATGTAGTATTGGTAAATTTTATACTAAATAATATTATAAAAATATATTTATAAATATATTTATAAAGTATAACATTTATTATATTTATATGTTAAAACCTATAAAGTATGGATTCAAAATATTTTTATACAATATAATTTATAAATGTACCTATCTATGTTTCAAAGCAAATCCCTTAGCTTCAGTAAAGTAAGTTCGCATGTAAAACAAAATATTTACAAGCGAGTCAAACGTGAACCGCCACTTTAGAAAATTGCATAAGATGAACATAGTTGATGGCATTGAATAGAAAACTATATCA
Organism: Brenthis hecate; assembly: GCA_951806755.1. NCBI lineage: Eukaryota > Metazoa > Arthropoda > Insecta > Lepidoptera > Nymphalidae > Brenthis > Brenthis hecate. The sequence goes on from OX638259.1 coordinate 1,066,986, forward strand.
GGTTTCGGTAGCGTCAGCAAAATATTTTCTAATCTTACATTTTTAATTAAATGTTGATTTTTTATCTATGACTAGCGCATTACCACCGCTTCGCTTGAGTGCCTTTTGTATTTATATTTGTTATTAGGTGTATCGCCGCCCTTTGTCAAATTTTATATAGTAGCCTATATATTTTTCCATAAATTGTAACAAACATACATACAAATTATCGCATTTATAGTACGGAGTAATGTATGTTCCATTACTACTTTTGTATGAACACAAACTACTCAGGTAACATTCGGGACAATTTATCCAACTACAGAAGTTAGTAAAGGTACACCCATACTCAATTACTCATATACTATAAAAACAATATGAGACCTATTAAATCTATCCTTACATAAAGCAGATTAGAAGATTATAATATGTTAAAAGTCGACCAGGGATGATACGATCCTTTTACTGGTTATAATAAAGCTAAAGAAAATCGGTGACAAACAGAAGTGAAAATGTACTGAACTGATTCATTTTTGCCTATATATATATATATATATATATATATATATATATATATATATATATATATATATATATTACTACTATTATTACGTCTAGATATTTACCTGTCATAAAAAAACGCAATTATCATAGTCGTAACTAAGGAACACTTTATGGAATTGCATTTTTAAAACTTATACATTTTTATGGCAGCAGTACGAGAAAGTAACAAGCTGTTAGAACCGAGTCCAAGTAATTTGCATAGCGCCTAGAAGAATGACTTTGTTCTGCGACGCCGGCGGTTCTTCATAGCTTTTATTCTTACATTATACAAAAAATAGCTCTTTAACGCGGTTTTTGTTGAATTTTATGATGACAAAACTAATTAAAATTATATATGATTAGTTCTGTGTTATAACATCCATACTAATATTATAAATCTGAAAAAGTGTTTGTTTGTTTGTTTGTCTTTCTTTCACATCGAAACGCAGTGACGGATTGGCGAGATTTTTTGTGTGGAGATAGTTGGAGGGCTGGAGAGTGACATAGGCTTTTTACCGCGGGACATTATCTAATTTTCACGTTATAATACAACTCAAAAAAATATTTATCGTCAGAATTACTTGAAACTTGGTATTAATGCTTTTCAATATAATTAAATAAACACGTGTTTCAGCGTTTTTCGAGATTCATCCCATAAGATGGTAAAATAGGGGATGAAAGTTTTTATGAAGCCTACATTTTTAGTTTTATTGTACTTTTAGCGCGAGCGAAGACGCGGGTTCTGCTAATAATCTATATCGTTTATTGTCTATTAACTACGCACCAATATCCTTCCATAGGTGTACATAAAATAAAAAAACTCACTAAATCTAGCTAAACATTAAGTGTACCTAGATTTAGTCCTAATGACAAGTACTGAAAATGTGGATACCGTATTTTGAAAGAGAAATATATATCCAAACAGACATACAGATTGTTATAAAGAAAAATAACCCTTTCTCATACTTCGCTTTTAGAAATCTCTGCTCTTAGTCACGATTGGACCACCAACAATTAACATATTCATTTTCGTGCAATTAAATGTATAGTTGTTATTAAATTAAGTGTTCCTATTAAAAAGTAGCCACAGATCGTCATTCTTATAGAACGAAGCAAGTTAAATGAAAGCTTGTAATTACTGTCTTGTGATATCTTGATTATTATCAACCGACTTCAAAAAGGAGGAGGTTCTCAATTCGACTGTATGTTTTTTTTTTTTATGTTTGTTACCTCAGAACTCCGTCATTTATTAACCGATTTGGACAATTTTTGTTTTGTTTGAAAGGGTATACTTCCAGATTGGTCCCATTTAAATTTCAAAAAAAAATACCACCCCTAAGGGTGGAAAAACAACTAATGATGAATTTAACCTACTTCTAATTGTCATATTGACTTGAAACTTTGCAAGTATTTCTATTTCCGTTGATAGTACAGTGGTTCGGTGTTGTTGACCTGATCTGATGGCAACGCCAGAAGGTGGATAGGTGGAACTCTTCAACGGCTAATAGTAGATACTTTGAGTTTGGGCTTATTTTGTTTGATTTGACAAGCCTAACACGTTAGAATCCTTACTTTGCTACTACTGTCTACACTAAAAAGGGAAAAATAAAAACTTTTTAACAAAAAAAATAAAAACCGACTTCAAACAAAAGCACTAAAAAGTGAAAAATAACTGATTGGTAGTTTTCATTTACTATACATACCTAATCAAATATTTTCGAAGTCGGTGTGCTTTACTTTGTATGGGCTGGGACCGATTTCAAAAATATTGGTTAGGTATGTATTTAATAGGTAGGCTTTAATTACTTAGCCAAAGCACACCGACTTCGAAAATATTTGATTAGGTATGTATAGTAAATGAAAACTACCAATCAGTTATTTTTCACTTTTTAGTGCTTTTGTTTGAAGTCGGTTTTTATTTTTTTGTTAAAAAGTTTTTTTTATAACTTATAGTGTATTTTCTACCTAGCTGCCTTCGTGGTCTAGTGGGTAGCATGTACGGCTGCAAATCCGGAAGTCCTGTGTTCGAATATAGAGTCGGCCGAAGTTTAGTTTGAGTATTTCTTTTAAGAAACTCCCCGTGACAGCCCACAGTTGAAAATTGGCGGTGTTTCACCCTTGGAAAGCACGTCAAACCGGTCCTTTGGGTGTCTAAGAATCTATTTGTTACTCTCCAGGTCACAGTCTATCTGTATATTAAACTTCATCTAAATTCGTCTAGCCGTTACAGCGTGAAAGAGTAATAAACATACAAACATATCCGCAATTATAATATTAGTCTGATTTTCTACAGGTGTTTTGAAGGAGACTGTTTTTAGGAATAGCTCTTGATTATTCTCTCTACATATTACTATATTACCTTATATATGGAAATACAATTTAGAATACTTGTTGTTTTCGTAGCAGAGCTGCATGCCAAACCAATGTTAGCTTCTCTTGGAACTGACAGCATTCAGTAGCTAATGTATGGGATTACTACGAGTACATGCTAAATTAACAATTCAAAAGCGCACATAGAATTACCTACATATTGGCAATACATTTTTAGTTAGAATAAAATTTAAGTTTTCTTTTTTTGTGTTTATCAATGTCAACATGTATGTATGTATGTATTCAGTCCTTTTTACCCATTGCTGGGCACGAGCTTCCCTTCAATGCGAGAGGGATCAGGGCATAGCCCACCACGCTGACCAAGTACGGGTTGACGGACTGCACATGTCTTTTGAAAACTTGCTAGGTTCTCTCAGACAGACAGATCAAGATGTTTTCCATTACAGTAAGACAGTGGTAATCAAGTTGAAAATGATTCGCACATGAAAATATCAGAAGTGCGAGACCGAGGATTTGAACTAGCTTCACTCGGATTCCCAAGCGAGCGCATTCCCACTGGGCTACCACTTCCTTTTATATTCCAATGTCATCAAATATGTAATAATAATTATTATTACGTTGTTTCCATACAAAACAAATATCGACACTATTTCTTTTTAACCGACTACTTTAAAAGTAAGATAATCTTTTTGAATATAAGTATGTGTTAAGTACGTCTAATATGTAAAGTACGTATCTAAAAATCAAAAAAGGGAGTTCGAATAAAAAATGCAAAGACAGCAAAAATATTTTGTTATTATATGCATATCTAACTATACAATCCTTCAAATATAAACATTTTAGATTTAAAAAATAACGATGTTTATTTATGTTTCTATAATAAACTCTTTATTAACAGATGCGTTTAAAATCTCGTCACCATAAATATACAATAGATACTCCAAGTCCATTTATTAAACTAAGCGACTTTTATCGACAGACGATAGCTATATTCGGGTGACACTTGAAATATGATAGTTTCTCGTCTACTTCGATGATTGGTTCCGACGTATCAGATGTTTTATAGACCAATATTTCTGCCATTACATATTACTTCATATAATTTATGTTACCTTCGAGATATCATATTTTGATACCAAATTAGTTCTTTTCCACAATACCGGTAGCTTGTTTTGCAAATTAAGTAAAGCGGGTTGGAACTCCAGGTCGTGCAGCTTTGAGAATGTCATGTAGTATTCAGCCCTTCTTAACGTCCCACGATTTTTAATTATACTAAGCCGTTACTTTAGGTTTGCTAATATAGTGCGTGTAATTGTGTTTTTGAAACTCCTTTTACTCAAACTTTTCAAGAAAGAAATTCAGTAGACGAGTTCGAGAATAACGCAACAAAACAAGCCTCACAGTTCTATAAAAAATGTAGTTTGAATCATACAATAAAAAGATACGACTTTTCAAAGTTTATTTTCATACTAATGGACTAGGTCACTGAAGTATCAACCTATAAAAATGTATAGGGTTCTTGTAGATACCCTAGAATCTTATTTGGCACAAATCAAGAAAGCACTTAGGACAGAAAAAAAATCTACCTAAGTTATGTTGATATTTAGGCCCTCATTACGACCATAATGACATGGTGGTATAGTAGTTTGGGTGACCATTACTTACTCTGCGTAGGTACTTGCTTCATTTCCTTTAAAAAACTATACATATACGTACTACTAATTTTTGCCCGAGACTTCACTCGCATAGTGAAAGGGGTACTGATGACTGATTAACTGCATGTCCTAAAAATGCAATTTATATCTATCTTTGCGAAACTTCATCGAAATCTATTTAAAGCAGTTTAAGTCAGACACGCGGAATTACTTTTACATTACATTGTAAAGTGACGAATAAAGAAGTAAACAAGGTATTGCTTTCTCGTGGAAAAAAACAGGCTAATAATATCTTAAAACCGATCTGAAAATGTTTTTTCGTTTATTATTTATAATATTAATAATAATCCTACTACATTAAACCCTAAAACGTTTTGTATGACATATAGTACACTGACACTGGAGTAACACATCTAGGCTAATGAGTAGGCATTAGGCTAGACACAGAGTAAGTCGTTAATCTACACTAATATTATAAAGAGGTAAAGTTTGTGACGTTGTAGGGGGTAATCTCTGGATCTACTGAACCGATTTAGATGAAATTTGGTAAGAAAATAGTTTGAGACCTTGGGAAGGACATAAGATACTTTTTATTCCGGAAATCATCCCTTAAGAGGGTGGAGATCGGTGCCTTTAGTATAGATTTCTCAAATCGCGGCGAATGTACGAGGTACCTACTATTACATTTGGCTTGGCACCGACTTCAAACCTATCAATAGGTAGCACATACAAATAATAGTATTTAATAAACTGCCTCGGTGGTGTGGTGGCTAGCATGTACGGCTGCACACCCGGAGGTCCTGGGTTCGAGTCCCGGGTCGGGCCAAGTGTAGTTATTGAGTCTTTCTGTATAATAAGTCTCAGTAACTGCCTGGAGTTGGGAAGTTGGCGGTGTTTCACCCCCGTGCCTCGGAGAGCACGTAAAGCCGTCGGTCCTGCGCCTTAACTCTCACTGGTCGTGTCGAGTGGTCGTCCCACCGGAGTATGAGAGTGACAGGAATAGAGAGTGCACTTGTGTCTGCGCGTACACTTGAGCACTATAATGTCTCCTGCGCAGTTGGCTAATCTCAATGAGATTGGCCGCCGTAGCCGGAATCGGCTAGGAGAACACCATCATCATCAATAGTATTTTATTAATATTAAAGGTATTAGGTGTGCATAAGAGGTGTATTAAATTAAATCTTTATTAAGTTATTTTATACTTTTTAGTTTTGAAGTCGGTTTTTATTAAAGGTAGTTTTTTTTGAACAAGAATTAGAGTTCCGCTCAAAAAAAGTTTAAAAATAAACTATGAAATACTTGAAAAGAAATATAATTCGAAACAACTCTTTGAAACAGTATACATTTACGTATACCTACCTAAACGTCTTCCTCCGCCGCCGACGATAGTATACAGCGCGTAATGATGATAGCTAGTCTAATGGTCGTTTAGAAATAAATGACTCAATAATACATTTATAGCAAATTCCACTCGGTTTGGATTTTATTTCCAAAAGAATAAAAACTCATGAATTTCGTATAGCCATAAGTACCTCATTCCTTTATTGTGGAGAGGAGAATATAGAAAAAAAGTTATATGTCATTTACTATATTTTAAATATTATAATTAATATCAAAATCAGCTTACAAGTAAATGATCCATCTTTAGTAGATTATTTAGGAATTTATAAACTATTCCTCACACTACAATTATTAATATGAAACTTTGTATATAATGTGTGTATGTTTGTAACTCTTTTACGCTGAAACTGTTAAACAGATTTGGATTGGATATAGTACACACAAACAAGATACAAACAAGATTTAGTACACACAGACAGACAGTCCTTGAGTAACACAGACTACTATTAATAATAAAATTTGCCAAATTTAAATATTATCTGTATATAAAATAAATACACCTAGACGCACCCGAGCAAATATAGGTAAGTCGCTAATGAGGTATCTTTCCAAACTAATCGAGAAGCATCAAAATAAAAGAATATTAGGCGAAAACATCACATAGCATACACATTCGACTCCTGTTTTAAATTCGGTTAATAGGTACAAATATAAAATTCCTCAAAAAAAACGTAATATGTAGACAGACAAGTAAAACCAAACGTAAATACAAGTATTCCCCCAATACGTTTTCAATATCCATCCAATTCACGAAACAAAAAGGTATTATATTTTCAAATACTTTGAAACACGGCACCGGTTTATTCGTGTTGTCTGTAGTCGTCTTTCAAACCGTCTTCAATAGATAAAGGTTTTTGTTGCAATCGTCACAATGGCGTGCTTTATATCTTCTTTTACTTTATATATGCATAAAAATCTTATTAATATAAATAAGTTTATTATTATTTATAAATAAATATAACTTATAAATAAGTTTCGGTGGAAAAAATTAAACTACTGCGAAAATTTACTAAGGATGCTAATCTTTGATCAAAAAAGTAATAGATCGACAAAAAATGTCCTCACCGAATGAGCGCTTATTTGACCATTTCAATTTCAATAAGATTTTCTAAAAAAAACGACTTCCAGCCGATGCAAAGCAAATTTAATATATTTTGATATGTAAAATACATATTTACCTATTAGATATTCATATCATAGCATATTGTAGGCTGGCACTGACTTCGAAATATCTGATTAGGTATCTATTCTAAATGAAAACCTCAAACCTAGAAGTTTTTCTTTTTCCATTTTTAGTGTACCTAGACGTAATACGCAGGAAATTTGTAAGACGAAAGTTTTTTAATAACATACTCGAATAAGCAATTTATTTGAAAACATTTTTATTGTTAATTTTTTGTAAAAACCGCTCGACCGATTTCGATAAAACTATGGGACCACCTAGGAAGTATACCCTTTGAAACAAATAAAATCCAAATCGATTCAGGCGTCTTCGAGTAATCGGTAAACATACATAAAAAAAAGATTCCGACGAATTGAGAACCTCCTCCTTTTTGGAAGTCGGTTAAAAAAATATTGAATGTACAGATTAGTTACAACTTTATTATAATATATATAGATTTATTTATTTACCTTATAGGATTGCACGATTGTGGCGACAGGTTTCATCAACGCTTTCATAGTAATGGTTTTGTTTTATGCTCATAAAATGGGTAGATACAAAATTAATTTTTATTAACATCATAAATGCAATTTAACTAAAATCTGCACAGGCTGTTTAAATGCAGGTACTTTTCAGATAGCTGTTTGACAGAAAATGAAATTATTCCCTATTATTTATGTACATATATACTAGCGGTAACAAATCTATCCCACCCACGGTAACCGTACATTTTTCCCGGATAAAAAATAAAAAAAATGGCCTATGTGTTATTCCACACTATAATCTATCTCTGTGTAAAATTTTATCAGCCGTTCTGGCGTGAAAGAGTAACAAACATCCATCTATCCTTACAAACTTTCATATTTATTATATTAGTATAGATATTATACATTAACTGTAACCTTTCTCAATAAACGAGCTATCTAATACAAAAAGAATTTTTCAAATCGGATTAGTAGTTCAACAAAAATTAGTAGTAAACAAACAAACATACAAACAAACAAACAAACAAATAAACAAACTGCCTCTTTATAATATTAGTATAAGATGTAGGTACTAGAACTTTTCCATACCTATTATATAAATTATTATTGAAGTAACAGAATATCTTAGATATATAAATAGACAAAGTCAAAACAATTCAGTACCTTTTTCTCCTCTCTTTATCTACTGTTATCTACGGATTTTCTTTTTTTTTTGTAGTACTTAGACTTTTATAGTAATTTAATTAAATATATTATTTTTTTAGTTAATAATAAAGCTAATAAAGGCGTGTTCACATTTAATCTTTAAAATACAATAATTATGTGAAATATTTGTGACCTATATATGTGTGCACCATCATATAATGCAACGTCTAGATACACGGATTTTGCTTATAATAATTAAAACAAAGTACCTAATATTTTATTTCTATTAGTATCAAAAAAGCGAGCGAAACCGCATAAAGTAACTAGTTAAATAAAGATACCGGCGACTCAATGTGTCTCTCGACTTGTCATCTTATTTCATAGAAACTTTGCCTTATAAAAGTCTTAAGGTGTAAAAAATATGATTTACCTGCAGCAAGCAAGTCCTTCTGCGCTTCGCGAGATATTTCCCAAGTACATACTTTTTTCTTCAACTTGTTAGCGGCCGTCTCTTTGCAGACAACTGGACGTTAGATCTACATATAATATTATATTTTAGTTGACTTCTTAATAACGCTATAAAGAATTTATATTGCTACGGAACACTAGTTTTGTTAAATTATTTAATTCCTTGTATTCAGCCCTTTTTAACATCCCACTGCTGGGCACGGGCCTCCCTTCAATACGAGGGGGATCAGCCATAATCAACCACGCTGGCCAAGTGCCGGTTGGTGGACTTCACATGTCGTTTGGAAACTGGCTAGGTTCTCTCAGACATACAGATTTCCTCACCATGACCCGGGATTTGAACCTGCAACACTCGGTTTTCCTAGATACACTGAGCTACCACTGCCTTGACTTCTTTTAGTCTACTTAATATACATACTCTGTTTTGTTTATTTTAAGAAATTACCAACACCCAAATCTTTAATATTTAATCTGCGTGCTCCTTTTAGAAAATATGTTAAAACTAAAATGAAATTCATCATCAGTCCAAATCTAAAAAATTCAAATAAAAACCTATTTTCTAGCGAATATAGCAATTTTTAATAACTATAATTACAAAAAAATCAAACAAAACAAGCTGCAACATTGTAAAAACTAAACTTGTCTTAACCAATATCTAACATAATATAAAAAAGATGAAAAATGAGAGTAGAATCTGCGCTCGCCGGCCTTTCTGCGGACTTTTTGCTTTAAAATTGCTTCAAGTGCAATAAATGTAAAGGGATCGTCGTTTAAACTTTGATAAAATATTTCATAGAACGAGTATATGGATATGGACGCATAGATTGACGTGGTCCTGCCATTTTATATTCATAGGTATGACACAATGTCACAACACAAGTAACTACAATGTTTTGGAGATTTTAATTTATATGTGTATCTAAAAAGAATTTAGTTCCAATAAAACTTTAATTGTTCCTTAGATTTACGCAAATATTTGACATTTTAAATAGTTTTATTTTTGGTTTCGTCGATTTAGTTAGGAACAAGTCAAAACAAATCCGCGAACAAATCCGAAAAGATAGTTTTAATTAGTTATAATAACTATTGATGAGATGTAATTATGTTTAATTTAAAAGTTACACCGATTTCAGTGTCCTATTAAAAGTAAATATTCCACTCTTAGAAGCGGATTTTTTTATCAAGAGATACTTTTTTAAAATGTATATCTATACCAATATTATAAAGAGGTAAAGTTTGTGAATTGTGAGTTTGTGACGTTGTAGGGGGTAATTTATGGATCTACTGAACCGATTTAGATGAAAATTGGTAAGAAGATAGTTTTGAGGCCCGGAGAAGGACATAGGATACTTTTTATCCCGGAAATCATCCCTTAAGGGGGTAAAATGGGGATAAAAGTTTGTATGGGGAATCAAGCTAGGGACGAACACGATATATATATTAAAAAAAGGAAATATCAGCAATATCTACAAACGAACGTCTAGCTGAATAGAAAGCTTCCTCGCAGTGCACTATAGCCAATATATTGTTTTACCCCATACAAGTATTCAACCTACGATTTCTTGACACCATCAATCAGACATCTCTTTCGTCTTTCCCATTTAACCAGACTAAATTCCAGTAACATTTACTACAGCAACTTTCTTTTCTCACAGATTTTTGGATGTTATAGCTATTTTTTATTACAAATGTTTCAAATGCTTTACAGCAAACATGGTCACGCCAAATACTGTATTTCTTAAATAAAATAATTCAAAACTAATATTACTCATAATATAAATGTGAAAGTTAAGATGTTTGGATGTTTGTTACTCAATCACACCAGAACGGCTGAATGAATTTGGATGAAATTTGGCACATTAATAGATTATAGTCTGGAATAGCACACAGTTTACTTTTTATCCCAGAAAAATAAACAGTTCCCGTGGGATAGATTTGTTTTTTGTTTTGGTTTAAATATAAAATTGTGAATACCTACTGAAATTAAAATTGTTTTATGAATATAATAAATAAATATTAACCGAGTAGCCGGATTTAAAACAACATCCTGTACGACATATTCATTAGGATAATACCCCTATAATGTTTAAAACAAAAATAAATGCAATGTGTAATTTTTCAAAACTAATGGATGTTTTAGGCGGAGGGGTGAGAAAGATCTGTGTGAGAACTATTTTAAGCTCACAAGCTAATTATTTTACCTCTAATTAGTTCTTTGTGCTGTTAACACGGTGAAAGCTTGGTTTGTGTTAATATTGAAATATGCATATAAAGTATTATAATATTTTCTTAGATTTACGTGATTATGTATTTAACATTTTAAATTAAATCTACACTAATATTATAAAGGGGAAAGATTTGTATTTTTGTATGTTTGCAACGAATACATTCAAAATCTATTGGACCGATTTAGATGAAATTTGGTAAAAAGATAGCTTTAGAAACTGGGATCCTCATAGGATATTTTTTATTCCGGAAATCATCCCTTAAGGCGGTTCATTCCTAGGGAAGAACCCGAGCGAAGCAGTGTGAGTCGCTAGTTTTGAATAAAAGATCTATAAGATATTTTTATTTTTAGTGTATATTAGTTGTACTTTAAAATTTATTATTTAACGAAAACCTAAAAAATGAAAATTTCATACCCGTAATCACTTTTAAGTCACTGATTCATGGGATTTTTGTAATTTGGAAAGTGCATACTCCATAGGTCAAGTGCTCTCCATGGAATAGTACACTGGTCTGTTTTAAAATAATTCTTATGGACACTTTATTATTCTGAAGCAGTCTTTTGAAAGTTTATCTTAAATTCAAAATATATACCTACATTTCTTTGGATTCCAAGTATACTAGACAAGTTGTCATTTTACAATCGTTGTGGAATAAAATTTTTATATACCTATTGTATTGACAATTTTAATCGCTATACAAAGTGGAACAAATGGATGTTACATGAAAGAAAAGTACCTTAAATATTGAGGTTATCAAATTAACTCAAACGAAACAATCCATTATTTTTAAAAATAACAATATCTGCATATTTTTTTAATAAAAGCTTACCTGAATAGGTAATCGAACCAACTAAAAATATAATAAAATGCACCTTCATTATTTTATGGGACTAACCGATAGAGTGTATGAGAAGGATAAAATCTCTCAAACAAACATTGCATCTTACAATTAAAGAAAACCATGAGATCTTACAATTTATAAATATCGACTTTAACATCGTGGGACAAGCGCAGAGGACATGGAAGAGTATAATAAACCATAATATGTCCTCCGTTACCGTACTACTACTACCACCGTACTACGTTTACATATGGGATCCCTAGCTTAAAAGTCCCCTAAACTAGCCCCTAAATTAAATTTTGTTTTACCATCGTCTTTAAACCCATATTTCGAGCACCTAAATTTAAGGGGCCTTTTAACATTTAGGTGACCCCTAAATGTCGTTGAAACAGAAACTGTCCCCTAACCATGATTACGTGATCCCTTAAACTTAGGTGACGTTGGTGAAATCGGGCATTAATCTAAGCTCGCATGCTATTTGATTAGAAATTCAGTACACTCAGTACATACGTACAAAGTATATATTATACATATAATTGCGATATAAAATAACTCATTTATAAACGCTAAATATTTTCGTTATTTCTGTAATTTCGAGCTTAAACATGTTCGGAATAACATGCCATCTACGCGTCCCACCGTCGCTGACTCCATTTCTAACGTAAATTGTGTGAAAGCGTGTTCATATCATAATATACGAATATATAATAATTTACATACATTGTAACATATTTCTAGTGACTTTGCATAACTGTTAAAACATTTATTTAGTTTTTGTACTACGTGTATACTAACGAGCTTTATTATAACGTGTAAAACGATCCTTTGCTTTTTTTAATATGTCTAATATCTATACTTATATTATAAACAGGAAAGAGTTTTTTTTTGTATACTGAATAGGCTGCGAAACTACTAAACCGATTTAGATGAAATTTGGTAAGAAGACAGTTTGAGACCCTAGGAAGGACATAGGATAGTTTTTATCCCGGAAATAATCCTTTAAGAGGGTGAAAATGGGGATGAAAATTTGTATGGCGAATGGCTAGTGTATGTATATACTTGTTGATATTTTTAATGTGCATTAAAGTAGGTTAATGCAATATTTTAATAACGGCTTTAAAATCGTAAAATTAGTATTAAATATGTTTTAATATTTTTAGTTATAAGACTTTAAAAGATAACTAATAAAAAGCTCTATAATGGGAATCTTCATTATAGCTGCCGACTACCATTCAAGAGAACACATTCGATTCTCGGCACTGAATATGCTTGAAATACTGTATTTTGAATTTAATATTGATTATATTTTTAACTTACCTTATATTTTCACCAAAATGCACTGGCTGCAATCTTTCATCTGCAAAGAAAAAAACCGAGTAAAGCATTTACATGTAAAAATAACTATAATATATATCTTACTAAAATTATAAACATTACTAGCGAAATTCGGTCTTATTCATTTTTTTAAATAACAGTAAAGCTCGTCAATAGATAATAAACGAAAAAAAAAGTCGCTTGACAAACAGAGGAGAAAAAGGCCCTGAACTGGCAGAGGCAGAAAAGTGTTTTGTTTTTGCATATTTATGTATAGCATTAAAAATCTATTAGCATTCAGTTTTCTTCATAACTCAAGTTATAGTTATACAACAACAAGTTATAGCTATGACGACACGTTTAGCTCAGTGTGTAGTGACCCTACTTGCTGTACCAGCGGTCGCGGGTTCGAGTCCCGCTGGAGGCATTCATTTGTGTGATGAGCACGAATGTTTATACTCCAGTCATGGGTGTTTATATTTATAATATGTATGTATTTAAAGTTTATATATGTGTAGTGTATCAACTATCTGGTATCCATAACACAGGCCTCGTAGCTTACCATGGAACTAGATGGTACTGTGTGTTAATGTCCCAACATATACCAACATACATAATTAAGTTGACTTAACTCCATGTACCATAGGAGTGTGTTCGCGTCTGTTCACATAGCTTGAAATAACGCATATTTTAACCTAATTTAGCTAATTATCACGAAGGAAACTTGAGCAGTGGTTTATCTATTAAGGTAATATCTCCATACTGGTACAAGTCTCATTTTAAAAACATGAATGTCTATATGTGAAGACAGGCAACTATCTATAATATTTTATCTACAATATATAGCATAACTTGTAGTTTTATTTAATCTATACTGATAATAAAATTCAAGTGTCTGTTCGTAATGTCAGAATAACAGCTTTTTACTAAATGTGTATGAAATTATATACGGTACTTATAAGAAAAATACAATGTTTAAAATTTTTGTCTCTCTGTTTAATCCGGTTAATCTCCGAACGGCTGGACTGATTTTGATGGGACTTTTCACTGGCAGATAGCTGATATTATAAGGAGTAACTATGGGTACTTTTATTTTAGAATAAGAAATAGGGTTCCGTTCAAAAAAATTAAAACGTACCCAGAACGCACCCGAACGAAGTGAGAGTATGTCGCCAGTAGCATATAGGCTTTGAATATGACGTCATATCAATACAATGAAAATTGCATGCGTGATTTCCATTCGTAGTATAATGACAAACAAAAGTGTTATTATAATTACTTTTTAAATAATAAAATACACTGACTTCACTGACTTCTTGAAATTTTAATAAGACCACCCTTGAGAAATATGAATTGAATTTCACTCTTAGTAGAACCGCCACAAAATAAACATACAAATTGACAAACAATTATAAACAACAATTTACGAATAAATCTCGTAACATAAATACCATACAAAAACAACATCATTGCCATTTTTTTGATACATAAACAACATACACTCAAATCAAGTAACTAACTCCTTTTGAAGTAAAACTTCTTTAGAATCGTTGTGATTTGAAATTTGAAACGAAAATGCGACACTAAAGAGAGACAAACACATAAATATATAGAATTAAGCCGGCGAGAGAATGAGATAGAATACATTGCCATGTTGCCATGGTAACCGTTGTTATGGTCTGACAAATATATAATATTATATTCTTTCCGTATATGATATTCTAAAAATATACGATTGTAATATGCCTAATATGCCTTATTTAATTATTGATTTGTTTTAATTTAATTGCGATATTTGCCAAAGAAGTTTTACTTCAATCGCGCGTAAAAGGTTACACGCACCCTTTTATTGTTATAAAAAAAAACTAACTAAACTAACTGGACTACCAACAAAACCTTCACATCTCGTGACCATCGATCATTATGACAAACAAAAGCCCAATTAGATAAATATTGAGTTCAAATCGTAACCGTGAGAATAGGACCGTGTTAATGGCAACCGACATAGTGTCCAGACACGCCATGCAAATAATTAATGCTGTGACATGCGTGCCCTCGAGCAATTATTGCACCCATCCTATAGATGGCGTGTCGAGTCGATGTTCTAGAATATATTATAATATACTGAAAATCCGTTGCAGTAAATTAGAACTTTAAAATGTCGATATTTACCATTTCTTTACAGGAATGTTTTTTTTACTGTATCCATACTTAACACCTGCAGGTAAATTTCTAAGAAATTAATTAAAATTCTAAGAAATCTATTGTTAACTAACACGCCGGCGTGTCCACGGTCGTTGAGGGATTAATATTATAAATGCGACCGTGTGTTTGTTGATTATTATCTTCATCCCTTTTTATACAGCAATGAAGCATCGAATCGGTGTGACTAGACATAGTAAGCCGAGGAGGGTACTTTAGGTTATATTTTAACCGCATATTGCGCAGAAGTAATCAAACCAACAAAATGACAAATGCGTTTCGCATTTATATATATATATATATATATATATATATATATATATATATATATATATATATGACACATGAGTATTTTTATTTAAAAATTGAGAAGCCTTAGAGTAGCACTAATTTAAAAAAAATATCTACCCATTTTTCACTGTAATCTAAGCATTGACTAATCAGAAGCGAATCCATAATGACTTCTGATGACCACTTAAAATAAACATGTGAAGGCTTAATGTAAATATTTGTATCGTAACAGCATCGAACCCACGAACTTTAGCTAAGTGGTAAGTTATAATTTTGATTACGCATATACATAGGTATGAATGTAAAAGCAGTTTGTTTAGCTTCAGTTCTACGAAATTTAATCCCGTGGAAGCCGCTCATGTTAAGTAGCTTTACATTTCTTAGATACGTTTGGCTCAGTTTGTAGTGACTACCTGCTGTGTCAGCGGTCGCGGGTTCGAGTCCCGCTGGGGGCAATCATTTGTGTAATGACGAATGTTTGTACTCCAGTCATGGGTGTTTATATTTATAATATATATGTATTTAAAGTTATATATGTGTAGTGTATCAACTATCTGGTATCCATAACACAGGCCTCGTAACTTACCATGGAACTAGATGGAGCTGTGTGTTAATATCCCAATTCCCAACATATTTATCAAATGTCATGGATAACTTGTCTGAGCCGATACTTTGTATTTACTTAATTTTTAGCAACTGTAGTGGACTAATAAAAATAATTATAAAAAAGGTCTCCTCATCTATACATATAATAAATTTGTAACTAAGCCGAATCTGTAACATTAAATATTTTTTGGAAAATCTTATTGAAATAGACATTATTATCGATACAGAGGCCGAATCTATAGTTTTTAGAATTTTTGTCTGTCTGTCTGTTACAGCATCACAGAAAAACCTCTGGAGGGATTTTGGTGAAATTTGGTATGATGATAGCTGGTTATCCGGGTCAACATATAGGATATTTTTTACCGCGGAAAAATATCTCATTTCTGAAAAAAATACAAAAACTGCATTGTAAAAGTATACTAATATCTAAAACCTAAGAATTTGGTTTTTGGTCATCTGAACGCGGGCGGAGCCGCGGGCAATGCTAGTAGAATTCATAAAACCGATATTTAATTTAAAATGTAACATTTAATTTTAAAGGCTTTGTAAAAATCTATTTAAAGTATATTTTGATTTTAGTTTCTTTTTAACTTAAAAATTAATAACTTTTTACTTTCAAAAGTACGTAAATGCGATCTTAAAGGTCGTTTATTTAATTTATTTGAGACCTTTGCGGTATAACCTTTTAAGTTCACGTAGCACGCAAACTATACATCTGTATTATATACCTTTCTATTTAAGTCGGTCAAAAATGAAATTCATTGCACTATGTTGCTAACTTTAACTTTTAGAAACGAAATAATAAATACTAATAATATAATAACATAAAATTAACAAATATCGTAAGGTGTTTTGGTGCCATTTTTATATTTTTTGAATTCATTTTGTTATTTTGTGGGGTAGGCTGTCTGTAACAACTATATAACGCCTTTGAGACGTCTAAAACCTTAATCTCTCCCGTGACCATGATTGCTGTAAAGCATTCGAAACGTCGGGAACCAAAAATACAAATAAATCCGCGAAAAAATCCGAAAAGATTAAAATTAGATTAAAATGTCAAATATCCGCGTAAATCTAAGAAAGTTAATGTTAAAAAAACACAAACTATTTAACTACATAAAAATATAGAAAAAAAATTTCTTAGTTCGCAAGCAATTCATTCATTAATTTCCAACAAAGTTAATTTTCCATCGTTCAAAAAAACATAAGGGATCGAAATCCCATACTGACTTTTATGGAACCACAAAAACTCTAGTAGCTACGTGATATTCATTACACGGATCACTTCAGAGAAATACAACATCTATTACTTAGGAAAAAGGCTTACATTTCCGTGTACTTAAATATATACGCTGGTGCAGATTTATTAATGGTATCATGTATGTTCGAGACATGAAGATCGTATTTCATGTTCTACCCATCCCTATCCCTCTTACAAGGATAGCCTTTAAAAAGAGCGGGATAGATAACACCCATGTTCACTTTGTGAAAGTTTTATGTCACTAAACCTATGATGTCAACGACAAAATAAAACAGTTTCCGAAATTAATTCTAATTGTCATTAGTTCCGGTGAATTATGGACACTCAATATTCGCTTGCGCAAGGAAATAGGTTGAAAGAACGGGGATTAACCCAGAATGATTACCGTTGTAATAGCCCCACTCGTTTACGTTGCCAAACTTAGCTAAGAAATAGTCCCACTAGTCGGACTATTATAAATGCGAAAGTCTGCATGTTTGTTATTGATTCACGTTGAAACGACTGAACGGATTTTGATGGAATTTAATATACAGATAGAATATGACCTGGACTTATATTATGGCTTTTATTAGGAACCTAGAGATGCAACCAAGCGAAGCTAGTTCATAATTTTTTTGTTTGTTTAAAAACCATTCAAATCCGACCAACAGCTGCAACATGAAGGAATAACAAACATACCTATACACATACAACCTTCCAAATTTATAATATTGTACTACCGTTTATTGTATTACGTTTTAATGTTTAGTATAGATTTCTCAGAGATGAGATATTTTCCCTCAGTAAAAAGTATATTATATGTTGACCCGAATGATGTTCTCCTGACCGATTCCGGCCACGGCGGCCAATCGCGTTGAGACTAGCCAACTGCGCATTGAGACTAGCCAAGTGCGCAGGAGATATTATAGTGCACAAGTGTACGCGCAGACACAAGTGCACTCTCTATCCCTGTCACTCTCATACTCCGGTGGGACGACTTCTCGACACGACCAGTGAGAGTTAAGGCGCAGGACCGACGGCTTTACGTGCTCTCCGAGGCACGGGGGTGAAACACCGCCAACTTCCCAACTCCGGGCTGTTATTGAGGCTTAATATACAGAAAGACTCAATAACTAAACTAGGCCCGACCCGGGACTCGAACCCAAGACCTCCGGGTGTGCAGCCGTACATGCTAGCCACTACACCACCGAGGCAGTTGACCCGAATAACCAGCTATCATCATACCAAATTTCATCTAAATCTGTCCAGTGGTTTTGTCGTGATCCGGTCAGACAGGCAGACAGGCAAAAATTCTTAAAAATTAAAGATCGGCCTCTGCATCGATAATAATGACTATTTCAATAAGATTTTCCAAAAAATATTTAATGTACAAATTCGACTCAGTTAAAATTTTATAATATGTATAGATAATATCTAAGAAATAATAAAATACTTTCTTTTTAAACATTAATAGCGATACTAAAACACATCAAGAAAGGTGATACGTCGATTGACAGCTCAATACGTAACGTGACACATATTCGATCGGCTGAATAGAAATTCCTTTGATAAACCGTTATCGTAGCGACTAGATCCCGCAAGTAATATTACTCAGATTGTAAAATACTGTGAGAATATTTTACTAAAATGTTACAGTACATTTGGCAACTAGATAAAAATGTTTATTCCTTTACCGACTTCAAAATTGGAGGAAAATTACCGACTATAATCTTATTTGTTTGTATTATTTTGTGTGTATGTTTTACGATATTTTAGTCATTTTTACCTGTTTTTTAGATTATTTTTTTATAGAAGATGTCGTATAAATTGGAAAAAATCTGCCTTTAGGAATGAAATAATTATCTACTTTTCCAGCGATTTCAATCAGTGAAACTTTCTAGTTAAAAAATTTAGTTTTATTATTTAAATTAATTTTCGATAACTAAATAAAAAATATTCAAACAAATAGCTACTTATTTGTACAAGACATAGCTTTTAACTTCAGACATACATACTAGACATACATATGTATACATATGTATAGATAAAATTTAAGCGTCTGCCAGTATATTAGAAATTACCAACGATTTCGATTATCGATTGATGCCGACTTTCACATGTGTAAAGAAGTTTATCTATCTAGCATAAGTATTGCTATCATTATTATCAAAAAACACGAACAGATTCGCGGGCAAAAAGTATTTATTAATAATTCACCCTCTTTGTAAATTTAAACATCGTGCGCTAATTTTCAGTCCACTTCAGTATTTTAACAAACTTTCTTCTTTATCATTGAAACACAAAATATACAAAGAAATAAAATCTAGGTCTAAGCCCAGGATTTTAGGCATCATTTGGCTTGAAGTATTTTCTTCTAGATCAGCAAAAGCAAAAAGGCTTAGAGAGTAAAACAAATTATTTAATTTGAATCATAAAGTGTAGGAATGTCTGCGTTATTTTCAGCGAAAGTCACAAAACTCATTACAATTTGAAGAGACTAAAAGCGCTATTTGACAGTACAGCTAACGAATGGAACTCGACGCAAGGGTGTGGCTTCACTAATACGATGTTTTATCGCGACTTCACTTGCTGTCTCTACCAATTTAAGCTTTAGGGGTATTTGTATTCAATCTTTTAACTTCTCACTGTTGAACACGGGCCTCGTATCAGGCCACAGTCCACTACACTGGCTAGTCGTGGATTGGCGGACTCCACATGTCTTTTAAAAAAAAAATAAGATAAGGTAAGACCCTCTCAGACATGCAGTCTGTAACCTACGGTTTTTCACGACGTTTTCCTTCGCCGTAAGATAAGTAGTAATCATGCGTAAAGGCGCGAAACCCGGGCTTTTGACCCACTTCCTGTAAAGTTATGTAAATATTATAATAAGCGAACTATATCTTGTTTAAATAATAGGTGTCTAAAAGCTTTTCTTATTTCATATATTATTCATATTATATGCATTGCCACTTGTCAGATAGCCATCGTTTTTTTATATCTAGTCTAGATTTCTGTAAACAATTATTATACCTCTAACTTTCTTTATCTAAACATATAATAAAACTGAGTCGAATTTGTACATTAAATATTTTTTGAAAAATCTTCCTGAAATAGTTATTATGTATTATCGATACAGAAGCCGAATCTGTACTTTTTGAAATTTTTGTCTGTCTGTCTGTCTGGGAACGCATCACGAGGTAACCACTGAACGGACTTTGATAAAATTTGGTATGGTGATAGCTGGTCATCCGGGTCAACATACCTATAGGATACTTTTTAATGCGGGAAAATATCGTATCTCTGAGAAATCTATACTAACCCAACTAGTTATATAATATGATTACTGAGTTATGTATATATGATTAAATATTATTGCAATTATCATTAAGACTAAGTTAATTAATTACAGAATTTATTTCTCGAACGAATACATTATAGTGATTAAATTAAATTCTATAGTAATATTATTGGCATTATTATACAAGATTCTTCTTCAGTAATTTTTTCCATATCTGTAGTTATCTTTAATTGAAGAGCAGAAAGTATTAAATTATTACATACATTACTGGCCACTTACCCTTACCACCCTCAGCCTAAGTTTTTTTAAGGTAGCCTAGGTTTTACTCTAGGTCTAATAAAATATTATATACATATATATGTAGGAACTAAATAAATTTCATTCAAATCAGTCCAGCCGTAATACTTTCTTAGATTTACGCGAATATTTGACATTTTAAATAAAACTCTCTTTTCGGATATTAGCGGATTTATTTTGATTTTTGGTTCCCGATGTTTAGAATGCTTTCTATTTTAGAATCTTAAAGGTCATTATATGTATAGTTGTTACAGACAGTGCCATGAGCGAGCGATAATTAAAAATCCACAAAATGATTTCAAAAAATACAAAAATAGCACCAAAGAAAGTAACTACAATATTTGTTAATTGTAATTTTAAACATCTTTTACAATTCTAATAAGTAAAAAAAATCTAAAGAAATTCGCGAAAAAACCTGAAAAAATTTAAAACAATCCAGCCGTTATAACGTGAAGTAGCAACAAACAGACATACAAACATTCAATTTCATAGCAGTACTTATATTTTTATCGCGAGCTGGCAACCCTGCATTCGTTTTTAGTACCTACTCTCATATTATTTTCTTTTATTATATCTATTACACTGCTCCTGTTCTGCCCGGCTGCTACATAGAAAATTTCATCATTCCCGCTATGAAAATCAGACCCTAGACAATTAGCCATCCAGATAGACAGGATTTCTTTAATATATTTTGTTATAGTATATTTTACTTTTTTATATGGGATAAGAAATTGAAATGTGGTGGTTTATTTATTTTTACATATTTCTGTATAAAGTTTTAATTTTTTGAGCGGAACCCTAATTCTTTTTCTAAAATAAAAGTAGGCAATGTTACTCCCTATAACGTCAGCTATCTTCTAGTGAAAGTCCCGTCAAAACCAGTCCAGCTGTTTTAGAGATTATCCGGAACAGACAGAGAGACAAAAATTTTAAAAAATGTGTTTTTCTTATAGATACCGTATATAATTTCATATGCATTTAGTAAAACGCTGTTATTTTGACATTACAAACAGACACTTACAATTTTATCTATCTGTATAGATTTTAAAATAGACACCGAAATACTTCTACAAAAGATAACTTTAAATTTTTTTTTTTAAGTAAAGTGAAGTTAGAGTTTAGTGATTTAGAGAACGAATTCTAGTTAATAAAATAATAAAACACAGATTCAAAATAAACTAAATGTGCCCAAAATCGAAGAGTTTACTAGTGGCCATTCAAGAATACTGTTATCCATTCTTAGACCTATCGTTAGATCATCTTGATGGTGCCGATTTAATATAACATCATTCATACAAAGTACATCATCAAAATTTTAATTACAACCGGAATTTCTTAATATTTTTTTATTACTTTATTTCTTCTAACGCTTTGGTATTTAGATACAAAAACGTTAATCTATACACATAATAAAATTCTGAGTCTGTGGAAAATCTTATTGAAATAGTCATTATTATCAATATAAAATCTATAGTTTTTAGATTTTTTGCCTGTCTATTTGTCTGTTTGGGAACGCATCACGAAAAAAAACACTGGACAGATTTTGATGAAAATTAGTATGATGAGAGCTGGTTATCCAGGTCAACGTACAGAACTTTTTACTGCGGGAAAATATCTCATCTCTTAGAAATCTATAATAAACTTTAAAACGTAACAGTAATAAATAAAAAAATATATATACAGGTCACTTACACTTACAGGAAAAACCTTTGCTGAATATTGCGAAATAAATCGAAACATTCATTAAAGAACATAATCCACATAACATTTTGACCGAAATCCAAAAAAGCCTTCCCATTAAACATCAATTTGTACGATTTAAATTGAATTTTATTTTTTTGTGAACCGAGTTGATGGCCATCTGTTAATACTTTTAATTGGTTTGTCGAGTTTTATTTGTTTCTGATGGTCGTGAAAATGCCACTGTTTTTAATAGTTTCAATGGGACAAGGCTGGCAATAAGCAGTTGCACATATTATAAATACTACATATAGCTTGAATAATAAAACAATTTATTTTTGTTATCTTATAATATTAAACGAGCAATCCTTGTGTATATATATATATATATATATATATTATTTCGTGTATCTCGGACACGGCTCCGAAGATTTGTATCAAAAATTGTATTTAGATAAGGTTTTTTTAAGTTTATCTGTATATGTATGTGTCTTTTCCGAAAAAATCCTTGATTTTACAAAAAAAGGCCCTAAAAAAGTACTGTTATTATGTAAGAAAGAGAATAAACGATATTAAATCATCTTAATACGTATGTAATAAACTAAAAAGAATCAAACCCACAGGTTAGAAAAAAATTCTTATATTAAATTTCATCTAATTTTAACTAAAAAGGTAAGCCAGTTTAAAATCACTTAATAAGTACCTATATCAATGTTTTTTTTAGTAATTCATATGGTACTACCCATGAAATACAATATAACTACGAGGCTCACAGTTAGCAAAGATGTTGAGTAGCATGCAAAAATAATATCTTTTTGAAATTTATTAATAAAATTACATCGTCCACGTAAACAAAAATGTTCCTAAAAAAATTCATAAAATGAAAATTACTGGGTCAAATTATGTTAAATTTTTATGGGACCAAATGGCAACTATTCCCCATCTAACTAAAGAAAAATTACGTAAATCGAATCATAAATCTCAGCGTAATCGGTGTACATACATTAAAAAAAATACCAATCGAATTGAGTACCTCCTCATTTTTGAAGTCGGTTAAAAACAAGTCTCTGTCTTAGGTGAATCAACTAATGCTAAACGCCAAAGTATGTTATTGGCTTAATCTTCACTCAAGCAACAATAAAAGGAAAGCTCGATATGATTTAATACAAACAAACAAGACAGCTTTATCCCAGTACATATAATTTGATTTAGGCATTGGTATATTAAAGAAATACTGAAAGTCACGACTGTGGTTACACTGGAGCAAAACGCGTGTCTCTGCTACCATGTAATTTAATTCCGAATTTCCCAAGCGTCAGTAGAATGTGACAGAACGGCCGGCAGTAAAATTGACATAATACTGAATTAAATTAGATGATCGACGCAAGACGTAAAGTAAGCCTTTACTTAGAAAACTTAAGTACTTTGCGGGTCTAAGAAAGTTCGAATAGTTTGCAAGTTGGAGTCTCAAGTCGGCGTAGATACAAAAACTTTGATAAAGATTGGTGATTTCGTCTGTAGTGGTCTTACGAACTTTAAATGGTTCTAAGAGTCAAGGGCAAGAGGACATCTAGTTAAATATTTAACTTTGAAGCGCTTCAAAATGTTATTTCACCAAATACTCAAGTATAATGATACTTTAAAACTTTTCTTAAATTTTTAAATAATATCATACTAATATTATAAATGCACAAGTTTGTGCGGATATATGAATATTTGTTACTCTTTCACGCATAAAGTACTGAATGGATTTTAATAAAACTACGATAATGTAGCTCATACAACAGAATAACACATAAGCTACTTTTTATCCCGAAAAAAGTATAGTTCCCGTGGGATAAATTTGTTTTTAATTTACATTATTTAAAATTATCGCATATTATATGACTTTCACTTTAAGTTAGGTTACCTACCAATGTTGAATTGAATTTGATTTGTCTTTGTTAATGCTATTGTTTATGTGGTCGCTATCAGTGGAGACTTAGCTGATGTATATATTGTTGTATTTTAGTATCGTATAAGTACCATCACATTGTTTGTTTCCCTAATAAAAACAAAATAAAATAAAAATAAAACTAAAAATAATTACTTATTGAATTAAAAATAAATTGAATTGCTCATAAGATAACACCTGCAGGTAAATTTCTAAAAAATTAATTATATTTCTAAGAAATCTATTGTTAACTGTAACGCCGACGTGTCCGCGGTCGTGGAGGTATTAATGTCATCAGATGAGGTAAGTCCTAAATATACCCAAAAAAAAAAATTCTTTCTGATTGTGATTTGATGACTTACCCATATCTTAGATAGTGAATAATATATTTAGTTTGCCTCAACCCGGGACTCGAACCCAGAACACGATGGTTTGCAGCCGTAAATTATAGCCACGAAACCAACATATTGGTTAGCTTTCCACGTACCCTACATACTACATGATAATTTTCGAACCCACTACTTTGAGTAAGATAAAGGACGCTGTCATTACGCTGTATGGTTTTCAATGAAAAAACTTTATTACTTAGAAATACACGAACAATAAGCTTAATGCTCGCTATCTCGCCTATACTCGTATCTAGTCATGAGACTATTTACGTCTTACATTTTGACCGTAACTTACCTACAAACGTTGGTATTATAAACAATTTTTACAGCCCTCGCGTTTATTGAGATGCGTGCTTTAAATATTAATGTTTAAGATGTTGGTAAGAATGTGTAATGTATTATAATTTTATTGAGGTTGGTATAACTGATATTTTGTACTCGAAAAGAGAAAAAGGTTAATTATTTAACTTTTTTTGTATCAAATATGAAGTAACACTTTACGATTCTAACATAACATACTAAAACTTTAAACGATAAATAAAACTAATCTAGATAAATCTATCATCTATATCTAT
The DNA here is from genome assembly GCA_951806755.1 of Brenthis hecate. NCBI lineage: Eukaryota > Metazoa > Arthropoda > Insecta > Lepidoptera > Nymphalidae > Brenthis > Brenthis hecate. Next base: position 1,092,549 of record OX638259.1, read on the forward strand.
AATAAAATTGTAACTATGCCGAATCTGTACATTAAATATTTTTTGGAAAATCTTATTGAAATAGACAATATTATCGATACAGAGTCCGAATCTATAGTCTTTAGAATTTTTGTCTGTCTGTCTGTCTGTCTGTTACCGCATCACGAAAAAACCACTGGACAGATTTTGATGAAATTTGGTATGATGATTATGGTTATTGGTTATCCGGGTCAACATATAGGATACTTTTTACAGCGGGAAAATATCGAACGCGGGCGGAGCCGCGGGCAATGCTAATATATCATATGTATATCAAAAAAGGCAGTACACATATCTATATGTAAGTATCTACTAATGATTATTATACGAAGCTCTTTTTACGCTTATTAAGTAATATCATACTAAAGAAGAGCACAATTCAAGCCATTATGAACATTTTTATTAGTTCCACATCTAATATATCAAAATTGTAATATTGTTACAAAAATAAAACATCGTTGCCTTTATTTCCATGACGAATGTCAACAAAATATAACAGCAATTTATGAGAGATAATAAATATCTTTCGAAAGATGTCTCTTGAGTTCTCGTTGACTTTATAGAAATACTAGCGTCTCAACCTTGGTTCGCTCGGGTTCGTCCCTAGGCGCGTTTTAACGGTTAGTATGGAATAGATAGACTATATATTATATATAGTACATAGCCTTCCTCAATAAACGGGCTATCTAATGCAAAAAGAATTTTTCAAATCACATTAGTAGTTCCTGAGATCAGAGCGTTCAAACAAAAAAAAAACAAACAAACAAACTCTGCTCCTTTATAATATTAATATGTAGATATCATTATAATATGCTTACTGTAGGGAATGTGTAATGTAATAGATATTCATTATGTTCTAATAATTACATAATTAGAGTAATATTAAATTAGTTGCCGCGGTAGCTTAGTGGTAAACGGTTGTCTTTTGGGATTTTTTCGCGGATTTATTTAGATTTTTAGTCCGTACGTTTCGAATGCTTTACAGCATTCATGGTCACGGGAGAGACCCGAAACGTCGAGAACCAAAAATCCAAATAAATCCGCGAAAAAATTGATAGACACGTGACGCAAACCTTGGCCAGCGTGGTGGACTATGGCCTGATCCCCCTCGTATAGAAGCGAGGCCCGTGCCCAGTAGTAATAATCAGTGCCATTTACCTATCTATATAAATCAAAACAAATTGTTTCCAATTTTTGTATTATTTTATTTACTAGCGACTCACCTTCGCTCCGCTCGGGTTCGTCCCTAGTTACGTTGTGAAGTTTAGTACATATAGATTTCTCAGAGATGAGATATTTTCCCGCAGTAAAAAGTATCCTATATGTTGACCCGGATAACCAGCTATCATCATACCAAACATCAAATCTGTCCAGTGGTATTCTCGTAATGCGTTCCCAGACAGACAGGCAAAAATTCTAAAAACTATAGATTCAGCCTCTGTATCGATAGTAATGATGACTAGCTCAATAAGATTTTCCAAAAAATGTTTAATGTACAGATTTCACTCAGTTAGAATTTTATTATATGTACATATATATGTTTATAACTATAAACCTCGTCGTCTATAGCTATTGAAAAAAAATCGGTTGACAAACAGAGGGACAAAAAGTACTGCTTTGTATTTTATATTTTATTTATATATAAATCTCTATTAAAGATAATTGTATTGTTTTAATATTATATATATTTTTTAGGCTACCGTATATAAGACGACATAACACCACCAATATATATATGGTCACTTGCGTGTCTGTTTGTTTGTTTGTTACGTAATACTACGTAGCTAAATAACATAAAACATAAAGAGCCAATCTTTAAGAATAACTTAAAGTGTAAAAAGTAACATAAATTGTCATCAACTTAGATTGAATAAATTAGGCGTCCTGACTGAAGGCCTACTTTCGTCGAATGATAGGTAGATTATTCTTTATTTAGATATGACACGAAATTAAGGCTATCTCTTCATTTATTATGTAATTATACTATCCATACTTTATCTATACTAATATTATAAAGCAGCAGTTTGTTTGTTTGTTTGTTTATTTGTTTGTTTGAAACCGCTACTCTCAGGAACTCCTAACCATATTTGAAAAATTCTTTTTGCATTAGATAGCTCGTTTATTGAGGAAGGCTATATAATACATATATATATATATATATATATATATATATATATATATATATATATCATATTATGTAAAGTCTATCTATTCCATACTAACCGTTAAAACCTACCTAGGAACGAACCCAAGCAAAGCGAGGTTGAGTCGCTAGTGATATTATAAATACAAAGGCACCCAAAGAGAATCCCGAGCGAAGCAAGTGTATATTGTTTGTCTTATATATGTATTTCTAATACAAGAAAAGTTTAATTTATATACAAGAAATTGAGTCAAGCAAAAAAGAAAAAGACACCATTAAGAACATAAAAGGCAAAGTTGTTTTTGATACGAAAACTTATGTCAAAGTAGAAAACACGACGTATAAATAAAGTAAGACCAAAATAGTTCAAATTGGCAACGAAATAGTCCCAAATGTTAACTAAAATCAAAACAAAATCAAACGATCGTAAATGAAGTATAGTGATTACAAACTCTGCGTATTGTAGCGCTAACTTTAGAGGCAGCTTTAGCCCATATTTCCCCTACTCTGCATTCACTTAACTTCGAATCTCTTCCTGGATCCAGATATTAATGCTCAGAAAGTAGGTCAGCTTAGTTCATGTATTAACATACAAATATGTAATATGTAATTACGTTATTTCTCTCGAATACAGAGTATATTCTAACATTATATACTTTCCGTTTGATATAATAATGTTTTAAAAAATCCCTTGATTTCTTTAACAATTTACTATTATAAATGCGAGTTTGTATGTGTGTATGTGTTATGTTATGATGAAACTTAGTATACAAAGTATGATCTGGAGTAACACATACCTAGGCTGCTAGGGATTTAGACTTAGGCACCTAGGGATGCACCAGGTCAAAGCTAGAGTAAGTCGGTATTATGTTATAATTTATTCAGATCTTTTTAACGTCCCACTGCTGGGCAAAGACCTCCCTCCAATACGAGGGGGATCAGGCTATAGTCCACCACGCTGACCAAGTGCGGGTTAGCGTACTGCACATGTCTTTCGAAAACTTGAAAGCTTCTCTTAGACATGCAGGTCTCCTCAAGATCCTTCACCGTAATACAAGTGGTAATCACGTTGGAAAATGATTCGCACATGAAAATATTAGAGATTTTTACCCGCTTCACTGGATTTCTCACGCAAGCGCGTTATAATGTTAAAAACAAAATTTTAAAAATTGATATGTATGCAGGAAATTACGTGTTACACAACTATCTCACAGCTACCGATTCATATCAACCAATGATAAGCTGAAGCAGTCTTGTGTAAATCCTATTGTTGTTTCTATAGGGTGCTCTTATAATAAAAATAAATATGTAGGTATCATGTATTCTTTTATTATTACTTTCTACTTTCCACCTCTTTCGTCCTATTTGTTAAACCTACTTTAAAAAATAGGTCATTGGTAGACCCATATACATATATGTAGTAAGTCAGGGAGAGTTGTCTATAGTTTTAAAAGAAAATCTATATTAATTATATATGTAACTACTAAATAAAATACGCATAGTTTATTTGAATCACTGTATATTTATGCCATTCAGATTGGATTGTGCAATATATTATAGGCATCTATACCGTATAGACGTCTCTCCCTGACTTATCCTACAATGTACATATATAATTAACACATATGAATAAATTAATCGCATAAATTGTAGATATTATATATTAGTTTCTACATTTTAATATGTTTTTACGTATTTGTTATATATAGACCAAATATGTAGGGTAAATGATGGTATAAAGATGAGACGAAAAAGGTAGCAGCAGGAAAATCATTTAAGTCAGTTTTCATATTTTCCTACCCAAATTATAAAATACGAAATAATTTTAAAGCTTCACGTAAAATCACATGAATTAACGTAAGTTAAGCTGTAACTATAAAAGTTTCACTCACACGCGATTTTTACTACTCTCGAATAAAATAGAGATTCGGTTATTTAAACTAAATACGAAGCTGTTGAAGTTATATCATGAATGCCGACGCGACTTTAACGTTCTTGGAAGAAAATTTTATTTGGCAAAGTACTTGTTAGTTTTCATTGCTTTTGATGGCGAGAGGGAATTACTTTAGCTTTTTAAAAATTTTACTTAGTTTCTGGAATCGTTTAGTAGTTTTAATAATAAATAGACTACTTTGGCAAACAAACTTAAAAGCTTATATCAATTTGTTATGTTACGTGTTGTAGGTATGTCCTCCTGACCGATTCCGGCCACGGCGTCCAGTCTCATTTAGACTAGCCAACTGCGCAGGAGATATTAACGACGATAACGTACACGCTCAGTTACTTTCATTATTGCATTCAAATTCTACTAGTAATTATTGTTTGGGATTGGTATTTTTTGCGTGATATGGGGGTGTATCACCGTCAACATTCCAACTCCAAGCTGCTACTGAGTTTCTTGGTAGATAACTCATAGCGCCTCTCGCTGCGAACTCAAGCGCGGTAGCCCTCATTGTAATAGATATAATATATGAGATTATATATATATATATATATATAATATATATATATATATATATATATATATATATATATATATATATATATATATATATATATCTATATATAATTGGTTGTTTGCTAATAATGCAGGTAACGGTACTAAAAATTTCGGTTATTTTAGAATATGAAATCTTATTTTTTCCTTAAACTGAACTTGGTCTTTTTATTTATATTCACAAATTGTACAGATATTTTGCAAAAAAAAACGAATTGACAGCGTTCTGAGAATAACAAAGTCATAACGAATGGCAGAATTGATGGTCAAATAAAGAAACTTGAAAGTTATCAAAACAAACCCCTTAAAAGAACATTTAGAGAGAAAATAAAATAGCTATCTTATTTGAAGAAAACACAGATACAATACAAACGCTTTTAAGGTTTTCGTTCCATTTCATGACACTATAATTCGCCCGTCTTTAAGTGAATAGGTGAATTCAATAGATATAAACTTCATTAGTCCATATTTAGTCCATATTTATATAGTTCAATATGACTAAATAACTCTGTAACTATTAACTATTGATAATACAAAATATCTGACTTATCCAATTTTGTTGCAAATTTTATGTAATTGCATTTAAAATAAATATTCGTGAGCCTGTCACTTTGTTGTTATTGATGATATGAAAAAGTTGACAGATACTTTTTATAGGATTTTAAACGTACTACAAATTTGCTATTTAACATTTTTCTCTAACTCTTACAGTTTAGCTAAAAAATGCAAAAAACCGTAAATTTGAACTTCAAAGCCATATAACAAAACAAATATTGAAGATAGAAATTCGACTCAATGGAACTTTTTGTAGTAAATTTAATACTAAAAACGGTCCTATCATTCATTTTTTTTAAATATTTTCGTCACAGTTTGCAGGACAAAAAAGTGTTAAAAATCATATTTTCCATGTAATTTGTATGGGAAAACTTAAAATTCGGGAACGTAATATGGGAAAATTTAAACTTAAATTTTTAACAGGGACATTTTCTGAGATATTTTGTGGTGAGAGCGAAGAAAAAAAAAACTAATTTTTTGGCACACCCTAATATATAATATATATATATACGTATGTCCATTCAAACGGCTGGACGAAATGGGATGAAATTTATACAAATAGGCTACGTTATGTAGTAAGAATGAATTTATGAAACAACGGTAACAGCGCTAATAATGCAAATTATTACATACATACGGGATTATGTAATTTAACAGGGTTTTTCTGAGAGTATCAAGAGAGAAAGCAATCGAGGTGAGTTTTTTGTTTCTATAAAGTTGCTTTATACATTTCAACTAATAGGTATAATAAACATAAAGACTTATTTAGACAAAATTGCAAAACGTATGACATTTATATTAATATTATAAAAATGCCGAATTTGTTTGTTTGAACGCGTTAATCTCAGGAACTACTAATCCGATTTGAAAAATTCATTTTGCATTAGATAGCCCGTTTATTGAGGAAGGCTATAGGCTATATATCATGTAGTATATAGTCTATCTATTTTATACTAACTGTCAAAACGTATCTAGGGACGAACCCGAACGAAGCGAGTCGCTAGTATACCTACATATATGTATAATGTATATGGATGGGTGTTTACTTAGAGACCGCCCAATTTTCTGACATCCATTTAGACGTGTTAAGTGTATGGTACTTATCTCATAGCTTTAAGTGAGATATGTTTGTTTTTCAAAAAGTGAAGGAAAAATGTGAGGGAAATATCTTTCATTATAAATTTAGGTATCTGGACCATTTATATCGCAAATTCCAGCTATTCTCGTACGAGAGATTGTTCCTATTGTTTATGACAAAGCATAGCAAGTATTTCTGTACCGTTGCTAATTTCAGTGTCTCGATAATAGCGGAAGGAAGTACAGATTCACATCTTCTCGTATTGTTCTCTACTTTTATCTATATCCCTATTTATTAGGTTTATTAAAAAAAATATCACATTATAACTGAATATGCTGACACAAAAGCCTAAATATTTCAGCTAAAGATTCATAAGTGAATTTTAAAAATCAGTACATTTGTCTTACTACAATATAAATGCAAAAGTTTGGATGGATGGATGTTTGTTACTTAATCACGCCAGAACGGCTGAACGGATCTGGATGAAATTTGATACATTGATAGATTATAGTTCGGAACAGAACATAGGCTACTGTCGGCCCGGAAAAATGTACGGTTCGAGTTTTTCACTAGAGACAAACCCGAGCGAAGCGGGGTGAGTGGCTAGTATAATACATATGTCATATACACAATTAACTTTATTTACACAATACCAAAACCTGTTACTGTGTGAGTACTTAATTATAAACGATAGCATATATTTGACATTAAATTTAAATAAAACTTTCAAATTCTTTGATGGGAAGGCTTTTGAAGTCTCAAAAGTTACCATGTTTGCTGTAAAGTATACAAGACGTCGGGAATTAAAAATAAAACCCCGAGAAAATTCTTAAAGATGCCAAGCTTCAAAATTAGTCCTTTGCAAACAATTGCAAAGTAACTAATAATAGCTAAATATGTAGGTAATCATATCAACAAAAACCTAATATTATTTTTAAAAAGAGCAACTGTTGAGTTTCTCGCCGGCTCTTCTCAGCAGAACTGCCTTCCGAGCCGATGGTAGCTTCCTCACGGACCGACATATAATTATAATATGACATTGACGATTCAAAAGTGCTTGTAAAAGTCTATTCGAATGAAGTATAATTCGATTTGATTTGTCATATTCAGTACATTAATTATACAATTCATTTCTATATCGTTCATCATTAGACATTCCTTTCTAGCATTATGTTCTCTCTCGCTCTCTTATTCAGCAAGAAGGTTCTATTATATAATTCTAAGTACACATGCGAGTTTCGTTAGAAGGCAGTCAAAGTTATTATTGTCTAAACGACCATAATATATATTTATTGGCTACACGTGAGGTGTATGCTCTAAATAGAAGGGGAACTTTGTCCAAAGCAGGCTGGACTAACTAGCACTGTAGGTATAAATTACGGCTATGTATCGTGACCGGGCTTTGAAATTTAGATATTTGATTGGGTTTTTATTTAAAAATATTAATTAGTATGTATGTATCTGTATTTTAATGTCATACATATGGATATCATTTCCAACGTACCTATGTAAAGCTGATCGTTGAAGTTGAAGGCAGTGGTCGCTCAATGATAACGCGCTAGATTAGGAAACCGAGGAAACCAGCGTGGTGGACTATGGCCTAATCCCCCTTGTACTAAAGGGAGGCCCGTGCCCAAAAGTGGGAAGTTAAAAAGGGCTGAATACAACATGTAAGGTTGATAGTGGAAAAAGGTTAAATACCTAGCTAACATCATAATTTCCGTTGTATTATAGGTTCAATGCTTACTTTAATAAGTATATAAGCAATTATTTGACTTCTAATAATAAAAATGAAACTTAAGTCGCAATATTTTTTATCGAAACCTATATGTAAGGTATACATATATGCATATACATATAACAATATATATAAAAGTAAACCCAATTTTTCAGACTTATGAAAGGTAGCCAATTCAAACAAAAAGTAAGATGTCAAACACAATAACATATTTCAAGTTTTCTATTTAGTAAAATTTTATCAAAGCGTGTTTGTTACCTTCATTTTGCGGGTTTGAAGCCAATCGCCGTAAGTGCCAAACGCTTCGGCTTTGTAACTTTGAGTAATATTTAATATGAACCAAATATTTTCATTATTAAAATAATATCTTTGTTTGACATTAGAAAGGCAAAATTTAAATGACAGAATGTTAATTTACGTTGCTAAAATAGACGTTTTAGACCAAAATCTGATAGAAACGTATTCCTATAATACTCGAGATTAGGCACTTTAGGTAGTAAATGCTTTAAGTGATGACAATTTGAATCGAAGGCAAAAGTGGATGTATCTCTTACAAAAATCCCTTCTGTCAATTAGCGAAGGAGAAAACTGCAAGATAATAAGGAAATAATGTTAAAAAATAAATAACAATATCTATGCATATAATAAAATTGTAACTAAGCCGAATCTGTACATTAAATATTTTTTGGAAAATCTTATTGAAATAAACATTATTATCGACACAGAGGCCGAATTTATAGTTTTTAGAATTTTTGTCTGTCTGTCTGTCTGTTACCGCATCACGGAAAAACAACTGGAGGAATTTTGATAAAATTTAGTACAATGATAGCTGGTTATCCGGGTCAACATATAGGATACTTTTTATTGCGGGAAAATGTCTCATCTCTGAGAAATCTTTACTAAATGTTAAAACGCAAGTAGAGACGAACCCGAGCGGAGCGAGGGTGAGTCGCTAGTATTTAAATAAAAATAAAAAAGAAACGACGTAGGTATATATGCATAAGTACCCATTTATAATAAATTACACAAACATATAAGTATGTCTTTATGTATTCAGCCCTTTTTAACGACCTACTGAGCACCGGCCTGCCTTCAATTTACAATTATATAAAAATACATAGATAACGATATTAATTAACTACCTAATATCTATAGATTAGCATTATCAAAGCAGCACGGATCGGAGAAAAATATATTTTTATCGATTTCTATTTGTTTTAAAAAAATAATACCTATATAAAAAAATCTAAAACGAGAGTACCTATTTTAGAGCTATTTTTAAAAATGCTGGCCAATAACATTTCAGTTTTCCATGAAAAACGATAGTAGGATGTCACGTGGGTTCGAAAATCGCATTTTGATGGTGCCGTATTGAAATTTACTGCGTACATTTTGGTTTTATGCCCCAAATATCATGTTATTTTCAAACATAACTCTTATTTCATTTTAGCTTTGGTTTGAAAATGAATATTTTTATGGTAATTCTTCGGAAACATAACTTTCTTTAAACCTTAGGTATGAGAAGCTTTTTAACTACGTATATATTCTTCTTGTATTAAGTCAATCAATAATATAAACCAATTTGTGGGATGAGCTTACGAATGATAAAAGAATATAAAATCAAACCGATGAAGAGTAAAACCATTTCAAGCATCGATCAAAGAAATATTATCGATACAGAGGCCGAATCTATTGTTTTTAGGATTTTTATGTCTGTCTGTCTGGGAACGCATCACGAGAAAACTACTGCACATATTTTGATGAAATTTGGTATTTATTGGTATTTATGAGGATAGCTAGTTTTTCGGGTCTGCATATAGGATACATTTTACTATGGGCAAATATCTGATCTCTGAGAAACCTATACTAAACGTTAAAACGTAAGTAGGGAAAAACCCGAGCGGATCCACGACGAATCGCTAGTTAATAACATAAAACAAGAAACTTAAGCATGTAACTAACTTGTTTCATTTTATTTATAATATCATCCTTTGAATTCGGCATAAAAATCTAGACGCTTTGATCATACCGCAACAATGTGGTAGCGATCTATATCTGGATGTAAGCATGAGTGGAAAGTGTCGTCTAGCGGAGGAGCAGTAAAACTGAGAACACCTATTATGATACAATGATAAACTTTATGTCTGTTTTAAAGTAACTTTATATACTCGTGGTACGTAAATGTTTTGTTTTAGAACGAAATGCACAACAAAAATTAACTTAGAAATTACTTTCATATCTTTCGTCATACAAGTTGTGAATATCTAAGTTAGATTGATGTTTTTGTTAGATTTAGAAAAGATTTTCAGTAATGAATATGTATAGTTTTGAAAATTTATTCGTATATATATATATATATATATATATATATATATATATATATATATATATATATATATATATATATATATATATATATATATATATATATATACTAGCGTCTCACACTCGCTTTGCTTTGGGTTCTTCCTTAGACAAAAACAAATTTACTACACAGTACATTTTTCGGGGTTAAATGTAACCTATGTGCTATTCCAGACTATAATCTGCCAAATTTCATCCAGATCACTTCAGCCATTCTGGCGTGAAAGAGTAACAAACATTCATCCATCTTCACAAACTTTCACATTTATAATATTATTGTAGGATTTGCAATGTTTTAAATCGATACGGCAAATAGAATAGAATAAATAGGTAACCACAGGTGAAGGAAATATAGATAGTAGTTTTATTTTAATACTACTTACCATTTTATTTTAAATTAACGGCTCAACTTCGCATCTAGAAAAAACCTATCCCACGGGAACCGTACATTTTTCCGTGATAAGTAGCCTATGTGTTATTCCAGACTATAATCTATATCTGTGCCATATTTTGGCGTGAAAGAGTAACAAACATCCATACTCACAAACGTTTACATTTATAATATTAGTATAGAAGTAGAGGAAGATCAACAAAAAGCATAAGACTGATTATTTCTGCTTAAATACAGAGATTCAGCTATATAAAGTAATAAAACTCAAGATGTAAGTAGGTAAAGTACAAAAGATAACTTTTAAGACTTTCCAAATGTATTGTGATAACATTCATCACATGTCATAATTGGGGCTTCACTACACTATGTTGGTTTGCATAAAATATTAAATCTTACCGTATAAACATAAAAAAAAATATATGTAAGGATGAAAGAAAAAAATCTTTAATAGTATCCTGAAGGTTTTGACAAGGTGCCATTCTGCAATCGTTGTAGAATTGAAATCCAAAAAGATATATGGAAATGACATATAAGTCATCTCCATTCTATGTGAGATTGGCGAAGTAATCTGTGCTCAATTGGTACGATCTGAAGTCATTAACAATAGAATTGAATTGACATTTGAAATAAAACTATCTTTTCGGATTTTTTCGTGGATTTATTTTGATTTTTGGTTCCCGACGTTTCGAATGCTTTGTAGCGATCATCGTCACGGGAGAGACTAGTTTTATTTAAAATATCAAATATTCGCCAAAATATAAGAAAGAATTGAATTGAATAAAATTTGATTAAATTTTTAATACAAGAAGTTTTTAAAAGTTCCTATTCTTCAAGGATTGTAGAATGAGATCATGTCTTAGTCCCCTGAACTAAAATAAAACATTTCGGCCATTGCCCCAAACGAGAAGTAAACTGAATATAAGGTTAAAAAATTAAACTAATAAACTTAAGTTAGTTTTAAAATTTAAATGTGACGGATTTTTATTTTAACCTTTCAATTTTCTCGCGACGTAAATTTGATCAGTTCAAACTTTTTCAATATCGAAGCAAATTGAATAAAATGGAAAATCAGATGACACTTTAGCACCATCAAGTTACAATTCAATTAGAATCCCTTTGGACCTCGTTTTAAAATAATACAAAACTATGTAAATATACGTCGACGCGTTTATTTTAAACGTTTACTCACTTTTTGTTAAGGTTAGCTACCCCTTACGTACCTACAAAAAATGAATTGCTTTTTAGGCCATTATATATAACATAGAATTTTTATGGGAGCACATCGATCAGAAAATTCAAGTTAGCATTTAATTTATACATACAATTAATCTGAAACTTAACAAGTTCATAATTTTAATAAAATGGAAAAAAATTATACTTTCTTAGATTTACGCGAATATTTTAAACAAATCTAGCTTTTCGACGATTTTATTTTGATTTTTGTTCTGACGTGTCGAATGCTTCACAGCAATCATGGTAATGAGAGAGGACGTAAGATTTAGACGTTTCAAAGGTATTATATACTCGTAGTTGTTACATGTGGGTATATAATCACAAAATTATAAAATATTCTGAAAAATGCAAATAGATTTCATATTATTCAGATTCCGATATTTATCGCACACGAAAATCGAACCTAAGAACACTATTGTTCATTATTATTCAACGTCTAAAATTTTTTTTCACTCACGAGACCATTCTGAATTTCACTTAGATTTACTTGGAAATTCTTAACTTAATACTGTATGATTTAGTAAAAGTATAAAATATTTTTTCATTTTCTACGATTACTCTTATATATCGCAACTATGGGCCTTAAGTAATCTACAATCTCGCGCGTTTCCTGCATAGAAATGCTGAAAAAATACATAATTTTGTTCTAAGTTGGGAAGGTTAGATATAAGTTAGGCACGTCTGTCGGCTTAGGCGTCTGCGGTCGTTAGGTGAATATCGATGTTTCTAATATTTTCTGCTGGTTTTTCTGTTCAATTATTATTATATAGTTGTATTAAGCCTTTGATATCTTTACTTGGAATCATTTCTTTTTAATTAAAATGGTACAACGACTTCAAATACACTTTAGAAGGAGTCTCGTTTTAGTAAACCGTGTTACTAACAATAGCCTATATACTGTAAGGTTGCATTATCATATATTGAACGTTTAAATAGAAAATAATATATTTGATTAATTTGTAATGATTTATGTATAAGGCATTTACTCATGTGATCTTGGCCGATTGGAATGTGTTTAAAAAAAATAAAAAAGGGCGCGAATATTCATTTGTGTTCCCGCGCTTTTGGACAGAGATATCGGTAACACCACTACGAATTGTTTTGTAATACTGAAAATTATGATTATAAATCATGTAACTCACTGACGATTATAAAAGTACTGAATATAAGAATATAAGCAAGGAATATCTCGAAGTTTTATTAGGGACACAACAATACATATATCTATCTGACTACTAAATTCCATTCAAATTTGTTCAGGCGTTTAATATATATAATATAATAATAGCTTTATTTCTTTCTGCATTAATACGTATATAAAAATTGTATATTTTTGGAACGGCTTACCTCTGCTAAAATTTCACCCATCGACACTGATACATACATAAATACATATGTATAATCTATCACATTTATAATAAACAGTTGTATGAATATACCACGCTTAGAGTTGCTTTTTTGAATTTATACTTCTTTTGGGACGTTTGGAAAAAAATATGAGAATAAAATGTTTACGATGCGCGCGCATACTGACAGCCAAAAAGCGACATGATGAAGTTAGCTTATTTGTTGCCATGGTAACCGTTGTTATTGTTTGACAAATGATATATAATTTTACTAGCAGACCCCGCGGCTTCGCTCGCGCTAAAACTTCATACACAAAAAACCTCTAAAAAGGTAGGTTTCATACAAACTTTCAACCCATATTTTAACCCCTTATAGGATGAATTTTGAAAAATGCTAGTACACTTATTAAATTAATCGTATTGAAGAGCATTAATACCAAGTTTCAAGTAATTCTGATCATAAATAATTTTTTGGGTTGTACTATAACGTGTTTCCCTTAGGAATGAGATAATCTCTCGCGGTAAAAACAAACACACTTTCACATTTATAATATTAGAATGGTAGTATGGATATTGTTTCCTCAAATGATATTTAATTTAATTGCGATATTTGCAAAAGAATTTTACTTCAACCGCGCATAAAGGTTGCACGCACCCTTTTTTTAAACAAGTAATAAATAATAATAATAATATTCCTATAAGTATTATGTTAATATCATCGTTACATATTCATCAGTTTTATGTAACAATCTCAAGGACTTTTTTGTGTTCAGTGAGAAAAATTATTATAATTAGATTCGTAGTGATAAAGAAAAATGAATGAAAAGCGTGGATATGACAATAATGGATTCGTTATGTCGGAAAAACATGTTTGGATGGAAAAGATTAGTACACTAATTATATTTGTTATTTTTACAACTTTCATTTCGATAAGTTTACATTCTTTTACAATTTCGCAATTTATGTTTCACTTTCACGTACAAAGAACTTCTTATGTGCTTAAATAAATTAGTATACACGCACGGTTTTTTTTTAAATTATATCTTTTATAGGTTGGATTCTTCAAGAGTTCGAATTATCTGTAAAAGATTTAACAAAATCGATTCGGAATACGCGAACAACAACTAACAAAACCTACACCAGAATCAAGTATCTCCATTTGGCCAGCCAACAATCAATCACGCGATAAACACAAAAATCTCATCTTTTTAAAATCGCTTAAAATAACTAAACCAAACTGTCTTGTCACTATAACGTAACTCATATATTTATAAATTATCCTATAATTTCGTACAAAACATAACAAAAAACATAATACGATTTTATTACTTGGATAATTTTATCAAGTTACGGAACGGGATACGTTTTGAGATGAATACGCGAATCGCATTTTCATTGTGATTTATTCATTTTCTACATTTTTTTCACTTAGTTCTTGTTTTCATAATATAATTAGATACGAAATATAAATTGAAAATACTACGAAAACGCCTAATTAAATTAATTTTTTTGTTCATACTTAATTATAGGTCTGATAAGTATGTACCAAAGTAAATTAATATCTATACCATAGGGATGTTTTCGGTTATGTTGTTCTTTTATAATCTTTTTAACTGTAATGCAAGATGACAAAATTCTATAATATTTTAATAATAATAATGTCCTCCAGACCAATTTCAGAAATTATAGTGCAGTGTGTGTGCGCGAAAACACAACGTGCACTCTCTATTCCTGTCACTCTCATACTCCGCTGGGACGACTGCTCGACACGACCGGTGAGGTCGGTGAGAACTGACGGTTGTACGTACTCTCCGAGGCAAGGGAACATCGCCAACTTCCCAACTCCAAGCTGTTACTAAGAATTTCTTGACATAAATTCTCAATAACTGACATGACGCGACACGGAATCGAACCCAGGATCTGCGGATCTGGAAGGCAGTTGGATATTGAATGAATTTTTTATGAATATTATTATTGTTATTGTAAATTAGATAAATATACATGTCGGAAGTAATCTATACCTTATTCGGCAGATATCCTATTCGGTACAACTGAGTTTATTCGAACTCGCTAATACCGCAGTAATAGTTACTGCCAACTACCATTCCACACGCTTTCCACTTTCTGGCTTATATAATATTACGTATATACGTTAGAATACAAGTTTGCTATAACAAGCTTAAAGTTTAAAGCTTACTTTGAAAGGACTGTCACGAGCGAAGTTCTTAATGTTACTGTTATTATAAAAGCTACATTTTTGATGTTGTATTAAATTTGGAGCACTCTGCAAATATACGAGTAATTGTATTAGACTGGCACTTTTTTACAGTATATGTACGCTGAAATTTAATTTTAAAATTTGTAGGAACAACCTAAAATTACGTGTTATTTAGGGCTCGAATCTGCAGTTTTAAAGGGTATAGAATGAGAACAAAAGAGTTAAAATGTGACTACTTGGTAGATTCTTGTCCATGATCTATCTGATTTTGAGCGAATGGACACCACTAACTCACAGAATATTGAAGGATTGGAACAGTACTGTTACGCTAGTAAGAATGCCAGGAGATCTCATATCCACTTGCAATTCTTTTCCTTTTCGTCTTAGATATGTAGAAATGCACAATTCTCCGCACTTCCGTACATGGACTGGTTATTGCTTGACTTGATCAGTTCAATACCGTCACTAAAAATGCAGTCTTTAAGTACTGTATTATTACAGTCTATTTCCGAATATACTATCTCCGAAGAACAAGACTTGAAATCATTATTGTATTTAACTTATAAGGGAAAATGCAAAAAAAAACCTATTTCCAACTATTTCCATCCATTTCCATTCAATACAAACCTTTTACATTTTATTTGTCTTAGCTAACATAAGCAAATATAAAAATTCAGTTTTAAGAAGTTCAAACAAATCTAAATTTTGTATTCTATCTAATTATAGATTTCAACAATCATTTCGTATTTTATACAAAATCTGTCCATTTTAACAACTAATCTCACAATGCCCGATAAACCCATTGAATTGCAAAACGCCCTACTTTAGATCTTTAGGTAAATGCGGAGATACTAACTCCGTTCACGTCGCCTTGGGGCTGAATTCGGAATACAATGTAACTAGCTATTGCCCCTGAACGCTATTATATAAATTGTACAACTGTGTATTTTAATTTTACTTAATATTTACGAATTACTATCGATACCGACTCCGTTTAGGTTCTCCTAAGGTAAATACAATCAGCTATTATAGCCCATGACACTCTCGAGGCATCCAAATCTCTATACAGAAATCACCATCTGAATTTTTTGTAACATATGTATTTTCCGTAACATAATATGTATTTTCCAAAGATATTAAGATATTTTCTTATATCACTGTTGAATAGGCTCACAAATACCGTCATTTTTTCCTTTTCGTGTTTCGTATGAAAGTATGTTAGTTTGTCATGTTTTGAGACCCTTCTTAAACATCCGTTTATCAGATTTATCGGGGATCAGTGTGTTGGGTTGTGTTGAAAAGTGCAAGTTGCCGGACTTCACATGTCTTTCAAAAACTTGCTAGGTTCTCTGGGATATACTCACGAGTATTCCTTCACCGTAAGATAAGTGGTAATCATGTAGGAAATAATTCGCACATGAAAATATTATAGATACGAGACACGAGATTTGAACCTGCTTCACTAGCTTTCCCAAGCGAACGTGTTACCACTGAGCTACCACTGCCTACAGTTTATTTTGATTCAATCATCGCGCCAGAGGGTCTAATTTTATCATTTCGATAAGGCCCCCATTCCTTAAACTACGTTATAGACGTGTACTTTAACTGGAATCCAATTGAAACGATCAAATCAATGACCCTTAATAAATTTATACTCAGCATAAGAGATGTATTCAATAGAAATTCTATTATAATAAAAATGGGGGACTGATTTGTGAATATCTTTCATCTAATACACTACAAGGCGTCTTGCCATAATAATGCGAGGTTTCATATAATAATGTATCCTTTTGTATGGATTTATAATATTCATATATTATCTAATTCATGTTATAAGTAAATAATAAGTTCTGATCCTTTCTGTATTGGGGTAAAAAGAGGTATAGGTGGTCGTATTCGCGTTATTTATAAAGGCAGAACCAAATATACTTTAACATTGTTATGTTTATGTGGTTTTAGTACTATTGAATTACTGTGACGGACAGACTGGCGTAGATACTCAGTAATTTAGGTCAATTTTGACATTTTTTTTTTAATAAACTTTATATAATGTCAATTCTTTACATATGCCCTGCAAATCAGGCTTCAGTCAAATCTAACCTTTTTTATGTACGTCCATGTTATCGAAATTCTATTACAGAATGTCATCTTGGACGTAGAACTGGCTTCACAGGAACTTTTAAAATAATTTTATTTATGATTCAGGGTGAAATAATGTATATTTTGTTTACTCCTTCATCAGCCATCATGAATCGATCAGGTGATTTTGTAGTATATAGTAATTTTATTATTATACTAACGACTCACCCTCGCTCCGCTCGGTTTTGTCCCTACTTCAGTTTAACGTTTAGTGTAGATTTCTCAGAGATGAGATATTTTCCCGCAATAAAAAGTATCTTATATGTTGACCCGGATAACCAGTTATCATCATACCAAATTTCAATAAAATCCCTCCAGTGGCTTTTCCGTGATGCTGTAGCAGGCAGACAGACAAAAATTCTAAAAACTATAGATTCGGCCACAGTATCGATAATAATGAATTTTTCAATAAGATTTTCCAAAAAATATTTAATGTACAGATTCGGCTTAGTTACAATTTTATTATATGTATGGATAAGACATCCTTTAGCTTATAACAAAGTAATACATTTTAAAGCGTTTGTATTACATTACATTCACCTCAAGCAACAATACGTGCTTATGACCGATAGAGCAGTTATCGCAAATACTGTTTAACGTGGACTTAAAGCAAATATTGGTTTGGACTTGGTTTATCGGTCACTAGTGTATGTATATAGCTTATATTTAATCATGCTCGCTTAACTTTATAGTAAGAAGTGATTATACATTTGTTGTAAAGTTTAATAAATATGAAAGCTCTAGACTCAACAGTATCGAATGTTGACCGGCAGTTATTTTTAAATTTTGTTTTATTCCAAGACTTTGCGCTCACTCGTTTTATGTTATGAAATTATACCTATTGCTTGTGACTGTTTCGTTGTTTATTGGCTTGCTTTCGGTTTGCAGATCTCAACATTCAAGATTCGATTTCCGGCTATTGGAATTATTGAGTATTTTTGTAATTAAATGTTACATGCCCATAAATGTACTGATGACACCGTCGATACTGCGAGTTATCTTCTTCCAGACGTGCTGCTCTGTACATCTCATTGGAGTATGAAATAAATAGAATTATATACAATGTGCCAGGGTAAATATTTGCCAACAAGCCGGCCATTAAAATGTACACTAAGTTTATAATATATTTTTTAAAATCTTTATTGCACAAAATATAAAAAAAATGTACAAATAGGCTTTACACTACAGCTAGCGTTCTCTATCAACTATGTATACAGAAAGTCCACATACATAGGTGGGTAAGCGAAATAGCAGAATATGTCAAATATTTACTATTTATAAGGTCTTATAATAATGAAGCTTTTTATACACTAGCGACTCACCTTGGCTTTGCTGGGGTTCGTCCCTAGGTGCGTTTTAACGGTTAGTATGGAACAGTCGATCCCTTACTCTGTGAAAAACAAAAACAAACCTTTCCCACAGGGACCGTATATTTTTCCGGGAAAAAACCTATGTGCTATTCCAGACTATAATCTATCTCTGTGGCAAATTTCATCCAGATTCGTTCAGCCGTTCTGGTGTGATTGAGTATTATTATTACCCACATCCATCCATCCAAACTTTCGGATTTATAATATTAAATGGGATTAATTGTGCTATCTTTTGTTGTAGATTCGAGTTTTATTAAGGATTTACTCCCTTTTATTTACTGACCAATCTCCCTCGTGTCTTCTCCATTCTACTAGACATTGGCGAAGTAATCTGTACTCGACTGGCACGCTTTGAAGGCATTAACAAGAGAATCGAATTGAAAGTTTGATATTTTACTAATTCAAAGGCATCATTATGGTTTTGTCGATGATTAATCAATGTCTTTATATATTCTATTGAAATTAATTACCAACTGCGATTTAAATAAACATTTTATGTGAAGATGCTTTGTGCTAATGACAATATCGAGCGCCTTTCAAAAACAATTCTATGAAAAGAGCATTGATAGACTATTGTAATTTTGTAGAATATAATTTTGGCGTAATGGTACTCATTGTGGAGTATTCGTATAGTCATCAAAGTAAAATAAATAGCTAAATTTATAGGTGACCCTGCGAAGACATTTAATTTTGATGATAGATACCTATACTCGTATGTACTTGTTTAAGCAGTCGTTTGGCCTGTCTTAGAAATGCATTATATTGTACTATATATATTCAGTCCTTTTTAACGTCCCACTGCTGGGCGTGGGCCTCCCTTCAATTTGAGGGGGGATCAGACCATACTCCACCACGCTGGGCAAGTGCGGGTTGGCATGCAGGTTTCCTCACGATGTTTTCCTTCACCGTAAGACAAGTGGTAATCATGTTGGAAATGATTCGCACATCAAAATATTAGAGGTGCGTGACCCGGGATTTGAACTCGCTTCACTTAGTTTCCACTGGCTTGCCACTGCCTTAGACAAGCATAGTGTAATGTAATAGACGAAAACATAAGATAAAATATAAGTTAAGTAAAACTTGGTATCGGAATTCTAGTTAATTTAAGACAATTATGAAAGCTATACCAAGCTTTCGCAAATTAAGGACTTGCAACATTAAAAAGCTTACAACGAATGCATCTCAAACAAAAATAGCACAATTACTCGCCCTACTAACAAAAGAAAAACGAAAACTGTAAGAAAAGTCTAGACAGCTTAAAATTGTAGGCCATTTGCCGCTGCTATTTGTCTTTGGCTTGTCGCTCCTGTTGAATGTTAGTTTAAACTTAGAAAATGTTTATGAGCTTAATAGTTTTGACATTTAATAATAAATAATCAGAAAATAGAGCCAATAATAACATTTATATTTAATTAGGTACATTAATATAAATATAATTAAACTTGAAATCAAGCTTAAAAGCGGTTTGAAAGTTTATTTTTCTGTGTTTTAAGAACAATAATAAATTATTTTTTACTACAAAAGTAAGAGCTTTGAAATTACTTTAGAAGTAATTATATCACATTTGGATTTGAACCTTTTTTTGGAAGTTTTAGTAGACTACCTTTGAAGTAATAGGGTCATGAAAACCGTCTCATTTGCGAAAATATCATATTACATATAAAACACAAAAAAGCCATGAAACCATTCTTCCTTTTCCTTTATTAAAATCATCCAAAAACAGCATTATTCTATATTTTAAATATTTATTGGTCATATTTTTAGAGACATTAATATATTATAAGTCTATATACTAAACTGAGAATTTTGTTTGTATGAACCCACTACCTTCTGGAAGTGTCAGTCAAAAATTTTATTTTATTTTATAGCATATTTGATCTGTACTCATTAAGTAACGCCAGTATACATAAATAAACTATGCGACCTGAGTCCGATTGGAAAAGACTAATAATTTTATTTTTGGTTAATAGATAGGTACTTCTTATTCAATACGCAATTATATAATAAACAAGATCAACTTACGCATTTTCCTTTGAATTCGATTCGTTTGAAAACTACGACATATACTCGTAGTACATACCTGAAACAAAAAATCGATTAATAAACAAACATCGTAAGAAATTCATTCGCACTTCAATTTTGAAAATTTCTCAATAGTTATCGTAAGTAACATTAGAAGTCTGAATAATACTTGCTATACTTAATTTCAATGAAGTTAACAAATCATTAAACTTTTATTAGATTAATATGGTTCGAGGACGAGACAAAAGAACACCAAATCTATATATATAAAAGAAAGTCGTGTTAGCTACACTATTTATAACTCAACAACGGCTGAACCGATTTGGCTGAAAATTGGTGGGGAAGTAGCTTAGACCCAGGAGACGGACATGGGATACTTTTTATCCCGTTCGATTGCGTTCCCGTGTGACGTGACATAAAACTCAAGAACGGCTGGACCAATTTTTATGATATTTGAATTTTTGGATTTCTCTTAGTCCGGAATAGGATAATAAGTATTAAAACATCAGAAAAATTAACGAAAAAAAATTATATGGCTAGCGCTGGCTAATAACTATTTATCTCTATTTAAAACGTACCTAGCGACGAACCCGAGCGAAGCGAGGGTGAGCCGCTAGTATCATAATATTATCATAGTAAAATTACTACAGAATAAGTATATTAATCTTTTAGTTAATGAATGGTAGGGCCAAAGTTCTATATATGTAACTAGTGGCTTAACCTAGCTTCATATACCTATATGTACATCACTAGCTGTGTCCCGCGGTTTCACCCGCGTTAAATTTGATTATACATATATGCCTCTTTTATATACCTAACCTCTACACGATGAGTATTTGACCAAAGTTTCTGAGCTTCAAGCACTAAAACATATTATAAACATTAGTTTTAAAATAATGTATGGAAGTCTGCCTGATTTGTTGAAATTTATGATTACTACTTCGCTCTTAGCCTATAGCCTTCCTCAATAAACGGGCTATCTAATGCAAAAACATTTTTTTATATCGGATTATTAGTTCCTTAGATTAGCGCGTTCCAACAAACAAACTCCGTCTCTTTATAATATAATATAGATTATATTATATAGTGACAGCGCCACCTTCTGGCAAACTTTATTTCTAACAATAGCTTATTAAAATGTCAAATATTCGCGTAAATCTAAGAAAGTATATAGTTTATTATTAAGACAGGTAAAAGTTTTTATAAACCTTAACTAAATATCATCCAAATCTGTTCAGCTAATTCAGCGTAGAGGATACACACACAGTATACAGACATACATCCATACAAATTATAGCATTAATACTAATAGGTTCATCAAAAAAACTTATCATTTTCTCAACAATACGGTTTTGTTAGCAAATAAGGTAAGTTGGTCGGTCAACATAACGAGTACATTCATTAAGCAGATAAAAGTAATTGTGGTAATGAGTTTCAATATTTGGTGCAGACTCAATGATAACGGTGTTTTGTATATTATATAACGCGTTTCCTTATAATGTTTATAACATAATTTAGGTCTTGTATCTAAGTCTATAATCCTATAACCAATATAGGTCTTAACTTTGTGGGAGATTAAGATAGTTATCATTTAGTTTGATTGAATGGTAATAAAGAATTTGAAACGAAATCCGTAACGTTTCTAGCGCTCTGTCTGTCACTTAGGCAAAGTGACTGTCTACAACGGATATAGCCGTATTTGGACGTTTCCACAAGACTAAGACCTAGAGTAACATATAGGCTGTTACTAAAACTAAAAATTTCCAAAACTTATATCACTGATAGATTAATGGCTTTTGAATTTTCTGACGTGACACGAACGTATATATGTATGTACAATGTACATACATACATACATACATAAATGATATTTGTATAGATTTTCTTCTAACAGCAAAATTGATGCTTTAAATCTAAGTTAGTAAAGCCACTGTCTTCCTTACTTAGACTTTAAAAACACCCTTGAATCGTCTTTTTACCATAACATTAGGTCTCTACTAGCACAGAATTAAGTGATCTAGAAATACAACTTACTCATAGTAAAACTTTAAACGAGTTTCATATTCGATTTCCTTGAATTGATGTTTTTAAAATGAAGTTTAACACAGTTAACGACTGGAGTCACCGTCGCTCTAATGCAGAGCTTAAGCTTTGTAAGCTCTTAATGTGTATGTTAATCCAAGACAAATAAGTTACACGTAGCGTTTATTAAAGCTTTGGAATTATAATAAACATTCATTCCACTGCACATATTTACCACAGTATTGTCCATGCATTATACACTAATTGCATGAAGGAAAATCTGCAACTGTGAAAGTAAAATTCTTTATTCCGTATTGATTGTGAATAATATTTACATAATTATAATCTAGTGATCTACCCCGGCGTCGCTCGAATATAATGTAACATTAATAAATGATCTACACAGACAAATAAAATTGAAGTGTCTATTTGTAATATCAAAATAAAAGCTTTTTGTTAAATGCAAACGAAATTATATATGGTACATAAAGAAAAAACGCAATTTTTAAAAAGTTTGTCTGTCTCTCTGTTTGTTCCGACTAATCTCCGAAACGGCTGGGCTGATTTTGACAAGACTTTCATTAGCAGATAGCTAATGTTATAAGGAGTCCATTAGGCTAATTTAATTTTAGATAAACAATGAGGTTTCTGCTCAAAAATTAAAACGTATCTAGGGATGTGCCCGAGCGAAGCTAGGGTATGTCGCCAGTCTATATTAATATTATAAAGCTACAATAATTATTTCTTTGCTAAAAATTAAATAAACTACACGAGCGGAACCGCAGGCATAAACTAGTAAAACATACACATAAATTGCAATTTATGTAGTTAGACATATTATGTCATACTGTTGATACTTTTGACTTACCTAACTTCGCTCGGATAGATCCGTTTTAAATAGATAAAATATATATTGCCAGTGTACCTTAGGAGATAGACACATGCTATCGCGGACATTTCTGTAGGCCTTTTTAAGACCTACAACTTTCCAATACATTGTTTTGATTTATCTCTTAAGGTTTAGCCAACGTCAGCCGTGTAAGCGTACGAAAACAATTTTTCTGACAAAACACTATCTATCAGCCATTTTGTACAAAATGTTTACAAATTATATACACAAACCATACCATTTATCGCTCTTTCTATGATTGAAAACTGTATCAAAATGTGTTGCGTGGTGGAAGAAGTATACGGAAAAAAAGACAGGCATACAGCGACTTTGTTTTATAATATGTAGATGACCTGCCGCGCCATCTAGCGTTTTCTCACAACAACTTATTAGTTTATTGGTAGATATGTATTAGTTATCGGTTTTGGGATGTATAATACAAAAATATTATCTATACATTTATGTATAATAAAATTCTAAACTAAGCTGAGTCGAATCTGTACATTGAATATATTTTGGAAAACCTTATTGAAATAGTCGTTATTATCGATACAGAGGTCAATCTATAGTTTTTAGAATTTTTGTCAGTCTGTCTATCTGTCTGGGAACGCATCATGAGAAAATCACTGGATAGATTTTGATGAAATTTAGTATGAGAATAGCTGATCTGTGAAAATATCTCATGTCTGAGAAATCTATACTAAACTTTAAAACCTAATTTAATTTTATAAATCGTCTAGAATAATATGTATAATAAATTCTCTTTTCATCCTAATAATAAAAGCTCGAATAAAGTATATAAGTAAAGAAAACTAATTTAAAATAATTCGACGACTTTTTTTAAAAAAACACCCTATTTATTAGATAAACTTGCCGCCAGAGTATATTTACTTTAATGAAATATTTTTGTACCTAAAAAGCTTTCTTATGAAATTTTTATTTTCATTTCGTGATAAAGCACATTGCTTATAAGAAAATATGCCTACTGAGGATTAGACTGAACAATTTCAGTAATATTTAAAGTAATCTATTCATAGATTAAATATTAATAATAAAATTCTGAATCGAATCTGTACATTAAATATTTTTTGAAAAATCTTATTGAAAATATTCATTAATATCGATACAGACGTCGAATTTATAGTTTTTAGAATTTTTGTCTGACTGTCTGTTTGAGAACACATCATGAGAAAATCACTGGACAGATTTTGGGTATTGTGATAGCTGGTTATCCGGGTCAACATATAGGATATTTTTTACTGCGGGAAAATATCTCATCTCTGAGAAATTTATAATAATCTTAAAACGTAGGGACGAACCCGAGCGAAGCTAGGGTGAGTAGCTAATCATTATATATCATTTTGTTTCATATTAAAGTAGAAACGATCGTCCATCCGCCTCTATCCGGGACACTTTTTTAGGGCTCCGTAGCTCAAGATGACAAAGTAACCTTCATAGGATCACTTTGTTGTCCGTCCGTCTGTTTGTCTGTCAAGTTTCCTTTATTTTTACTAATAATCTTAGCATAGTTTACAGACATCAAAAAGCGTCTAGCTTTCTAGATTTTGAAGAAAAAAATACAATATTAGATATTATTATTACCATGAAAGTGAAGAAAGCTTGTGCACCTTAAGTATTTTCCTTAAATATTACCTACATAAAAAATTTAAACTACAACATTAACGTCACGTACAGATAAAGATATCAATATCAACCGTTTCACGCAACAATTCTAACGCCCGCCGCTGTTTATTGCGGATGTGCAAGGGCGTCGTTTTTATACAAATTCTTGGACGCCCGTCCTTTAAGACTGCCTATTACACTGTTACCTAAAAAAGATAGTTTTTTAATTATATTCATTTTAATTTATTGCAATTTTTTTTATTTCTTATATAATAATTACTCACACAGAGATAATTTTCATAGAAATAACGTATTTCCTAAACACAAATTATTTCTATGAAGAAAATCTCAAACAAAAAAATAACAAACCAATCCACACATACCGTATTTATGATACTAATTTTAACTTGTAGCTTTATTTGCATAGTAAGTATTTTTTGAGCTGTAAAGCCAAGCAAACAGTCAGACTTACATTTAACTATAATATGAGTTATACAATAACTGTAATAATTAATATCTAAATAATTAAATTTATTTTAGATACTAATATTATAAAGTGGCAGTTGCTTTGTTTGACACACTACTGTCAGGGACTACTGATCCGATTTGAATAAATATTTTTGTATTAAATAGCCTGTTTATTGACGAAGGCTATATATAGGCTATATATGTACCTATATAATATATGGTCTATCTATTCCATACTAACAGTTAAAACGTATCTAGGGACGAACCCGAGCGAAGCGAGGCTTAATCGCTAGTGTATAAATAAAAAAGTGTTATGCATTTTTAAAATTGTTATCAAAACAAGCACAGCCACACGCAATAACTAGTCACATAAGCAAATGTTTTAACAAAAAATCTCGTTAAATTGTTCAATTAGGTAGAACAATATAATGTAACAATATTACAACATATGAAAAGACAAAAGGGCTCTCACAAAGAATGGATTTAAACAGCCCGTGAGTTACGACGCTTCAATGCGGGTATAACGCGGCACAATTTCTTTTAAAATCGTTTAAAAAGGCAATTATACTCTTTGTTTCTGCTTTTGTTGGTTTTTTGTAACGTAACGGAGATTTTTTATTTAATTATATATTGACATACAGTGTTATTTAGAATGAACTTATAATAATATATCTATCAGTTTTATTATATAGATAATAGAAAAGCTATAGAAGCTACTTCTTAATTTTTAAGCTTTATAGAAATTCACTACACAGTATTATTTAAAGTAATAAGTACTCTATTTAAAAGTTAGAAAATAACTTAGTATTATGTAAAAATATTGTTAAATTTTGCTGCTTCATCACATATAATAACAATGCAAATATTCAAAATTCCTAACTTTATTTTCCTTGAAAAATTGCACTATTTTGCATTTTATGAAACATTCCAAGCTTCTCGCGTAAAAATTCATTTGGGGGAAACAAAAAAATGTCCTGGGGTGAAAAGATAGAATTGTCAATTACGTGAAACGACTTTTAATTTTGACAATATTGTTTGCATTTAGCACGTCGTTTTATTTAATAAGAGGGTGGAAGAGTTAGATGGAACAATAAGCTTCAAATTAAGAATCCCCCATCCACAATTGTCTTTATATTGCCGGAAAGCGGGGAATACGGAGTTATTATCATAATAGTATATCTATTTATTAAACACGGAAGATTGAAATATAACTTCTTACCGATTTCGGCCACGGAAGCCAATCTCACTAAAACTAACCTCAAACAAAACAACGCAAAATCTCCACTCCACAGTTCTATAGAACCTACTAACTATAACAAAAAAAACCATTTAAAAATAAAAATATTTTACCGCTTCATCCAAAACTAAACTAAAAATATATCACGCACTTACACACCCTATTAAAGGCACACTACGGTGTGATGGATGTCCCACGACAGCTGACGTATAATGAACAATAAGACGTAAGCAGGTAAAGGTAATTATATCATACAATTATAGCACTTATAATGTGTGGGATACAGGTGATAATTGAATATCATGTTTTGACCCTACATACTTTGTACGGGGTTCTAAATAGGGGATCAGGCTAAAATTGAGGGGATTAGGGGACGCGTTTCCAAGACAACGGCGTGCCCTCGATTGAATCGTTGCATAAAAATAATATTTAAGGAAAATGAATATTTTATATATATATATATATATATATATATATATATATATATATATATATATATATATATATATATATATATATATATAGGCATATTCATTTTGTAAGAGTTCTCAGGACCATACATATAAATTATAATCTAAATCTACTATACCTAAATTTAGCTAACATCTTGTATATATTTTAATCATGAAACCTCAGAAAGTATAAATGCTACGAAAATAAAAACTGGCAGGTATCTTCCTTATGGGGAATAGGTATGCGCTTATTAAAGATTTTTGGGAAATTCAATCCCTAAAGGGTTAAAAAAGGTATTGGAATATTAATTATTTATATAAGAAAACATGATAAAATATGAGATATTTTCCCGCGGTAAAAAGTATTCCATATGTTAACCCGGACAACCAGCTATCACCATACCAAATTTCATGAAAATCCCTCCAGTGGTTTTCCGTGATGCGGTAACAGACAGACAGACAAAAAAAAGAAAGCAACTAACCTCTCTTTTCCAACGCAATAGATAAAATACACATGTATATTAATTCCATATATTACATGGATAAGGACATCGAACTGATATCATTCCATAATTATCGATAACATAATTTAATAGCGATTGAAAACCAATAGTATTACCCTAACGAGCTACATAATCTAGGACTAATCATCTCCTTTGTTGAATTATTTGGAATTGGTCCGGACTTCGCTTTAGTGCTATCTTCATAGCCTTTGACCTCAGTCCGAGTCAATGGTAATGCATAATCTAATTAATTTCAACAGCTGACTGTACAACACTACTTGCAAAGGATTGATTTAGAAGTGTAGCTTTACATAGAGAGTTAGACGATTGCCCTATTATGCATAATTTCATCTATTATTTAAAGCCTAACAGATAAATTAAGAAGAAATATATGTATGTATGTTTGTATACAGATAATTAAATACTAACACAATTTTAACTCCAAAAATGATATACTTCAAGATTTTATCGTCCACCATTTAAACTTTTTAGGTGATAATTTTCAAAAATCTTTACTTTCAGATGAGACATAGGTACAACTGAAAAGTAAAGAAAGTGCAACTCAACCTAATAAATATCTCAAAAAATCCCAAAGTATGTATGTATGTTTCTATATTCTATAACTGACTTGTTTGTACTTTATAACAAAACTACACCGACTTCAAAATCACTTATAGATATAAAATTATTCCACTTTTCGAGGATTTTTTTAATGAAATTTAAATTTATATAAAGGACCATTGAGGTGATAGATAACTAATTAATTGAAAAAAAGTATGAAAATTGATTCACAAATGGCGAACTCATCGCATAACACACCCGACAAAAATACCGACAAAATTGTACAGTACCTCTTTTTTTTGAAGTCGGACAAAAAGTAAGTAAATAGCATACATTCACAGAAATACCTATTCCGGAAATTGACACAAAGACAGCGTGACAAATACAAGTTTATTACACCCTTTTCATTTTATCGAAATATAACATTTTCTTGTTGGAATCTTATCGAGATATCTAAAAAGTTTCACAGCTGAGGTCATTTCAATCAAGGTAAAAGGAAATACGTCTTTATTTCGATATAAATGTACGACTGTTATATGTATGTACACATATTGTATATATATATATATATATATATATATATATATATATATATATATATATATATATATATATATATATATGTACATTGAGACGAACCCGGGCGAAGCGAGTGTTAGCCGCTGTATAACATAAAGCCAAAGATTTTTTTGTAGATTGAACACGAGCAAAGCCACGGGTTGCTAGTAATATATAAATATAAAAAGAACCTAGTGACATAGCCGAGCGAAACGTTAAAAAATTAAGTCACTAGTTCGTTTATAGTCATATAATACATAAAAAACAGCACAAATAATATAATAATAAAGCAGTATTAATGAAAACAAAACGTTTAAAGCCAATTTACAAAACTCTAAAACCACTTCACATGTTTCATAGCAAATTACTGTAGTTGATGATGAAGCAGCAATATCTACTTATTATTTCTGAATTTACATGTAAATAGAGTGTATGAAAACTTTATATATTACTAGCGACTCGCCCTCGCTCCTCGGGTTCGTCCCTACGTTTTAACGTTTAGTATAGATTTCTCAGAGATGAGATATTTTCCTACAATAAAAAGTATCCTATATGTTAACCCGGATAATCATCATCATAATCAGCTATCACCATACCGAATTCCATCAAAATCCTCCCAGTACTTTTTGCGGTCATAGACAGGCAGACAGACTGTCAAAAATTTTAAAAACTATAGATTCGGCTTCTGCATCGATAATAATGACTATTTCTATAAGATTTTCTAAAATATATATAACTAGCATTGCCCGCGGCTCCGCCCGCGTTCTGATGACCAAAGACCAGATAAAATAGCGCTATCGTTATTATTATTTTTTCAAGATAAGCTATTTTTAATACCTAGTTTTTACCTTATTTAGTAAGTTACCTTGCTAAAATATACCTATATAGTATCATCGTGGTTTTATTCTAACCATTTTTTGTATTTTTTTTCAGTAACAAGATAGTTTCCTGCGGTTAAAAGTATCCTATATGTTGACCCAGATTAGCAGCTATGACCATACCAAATTTCATCAAAATCCCTCCAGTAGTTTTTCTGAGATGTGGTAACAGACAGACAGACAGACAGACAAAAATTCTAAAAACTATAGATTCGGCCTCTGTTTCGATAATAATGACAATTACAATAAGATTTTCCAAAAAATAATTTATGTACAGATTCGGCTCACTTAGAATTTTATTATATGTATAGACTAGGTAAGCTAATAGGTCACGTAATACGGTTAGGTAAATCTCGATGTACATATTTAACTAGGTAAAGCTTAAGCTTTAGTTAATCGGATTTTATAACTACTGAACTATTCAGGTCTGGACCATGTTTGAAGTTTATCTGAGTGTAGCACAGTTAATGTATTTAAGTGAATAATATTAAAATAACGTGAATAATATGTATAGTGGTAATAGATAGTGGATAAAAGAGTGGCTAGGCAAGTAAGAGGAGAAATTTTGATTGTCACTTGGAAGTTATTTTGTGT
Source organism: Brenthis hecate (assembly GCA_951806755.1). NCBI lineage: Eukaryota > Metazoa > Arthropoda > Insecta > Lepidoptera > Nymphalidae > Brenthis > Brenthis hecate. Next base: position 1,123,446 of record OX638259.1, read on the forward strand.
TTTAGTTATGGGAAAACTTCTTCTTCACTCCATAAAAAAATATTCGAATTAAAAATATAGTATTGAAATACTTTAAAGCCTTTTAGCACACGTTTAATTTGTCAGTTTTTACATTTATATGAATCAAATCGCCAAATCTTTTCATTCAGCTATCGCTATCGACATATTCAAAAAATATATTAAAGAAAATTTGTGTGCTAAATGCTATTATACAATTAATGATTTTATAGAAGATGGCACACCTTGGGAATGAAGTGATCACCTCCAGCTACTTCAACTTTATAGAAATATTGTAATTTATAATTTAACTTTATAAAAAAAGATAACGAAATAATATTAGTCCCGCTGAGTTTCTTTCGCCAGTTCTTCTCAGGTCTGAGGCTTCTTCTTTCCGAACTGGTAGTCGACACATGACGTTCAGTAAAAAATTGTAATAACTTAATGCTAAATAAAATATTTTGAATTTGAAGAGTAGATCCTTCATCACACGAAGCTCTATGTAGAATCTACTATTATAATATACATATTTATTACACTAATTTTCCTGCGGCTCTGCACATTTACATCCGGATATATGTACATACATACATACGTATGTATGTATACTTACGATACATGGTACCTATATTACATCGATAAAGTAGCTTATGTAATAACCTAGAAGCTATTTCTATTGCGAATTTCACTAAAATATCGTAACAGCGTTAGGAAGTAACAAACATACTAACACTCTCACAAACTTTGTCATATATATTAATGTGATTTTACTGACATTTTTATGGATGATACGTCTTTCAACTACGTTCAACAAGGCAAGATTTTAGTTTGACTACACCCTCGGGTGAGATAACGATATACATAAATATCGACTCGAGATAACAAGAGCAGATTAAGTAAAAGTTTTGTTTGTAGATATATTCGATGAGGCAAAAACTTAATAGATTAGAAATTTTCTTTCAAATGCTTTATATTTTTAACAAAATAGTTACTTATTAACAACAAGCAATTGGCTAAGCCACTGGAAGTAGTCAAGAAATTGGTGGCAGTGTTGCACGTTATGGGATGACAGCAAGTTTTATTTAACAAAACTACCTGTAAATTAGATGTTGAAACGTTACGGCAAATAAAAAACAAACAAATTTCAAGATTAAATACTGCAAGTGTCGTAGAAGTCTCCTGTGCTGGATATCGCAACTTGGGTCTCCTGCGCGACGGCGGGTAAACAACAGTATTTCCAAATAGGGTTGATGTCAGTAGGCGGCCGGTCGTAAAACTTTTGCCAAAACCGATCAGCAGTATGGAAACGCCGACCCCAAGTAATTTGGGAAATGGGCAGAAGGATGGTGATTTGTTGGTTACTTATTAGAATTTTGAGACACGAGTTAAAAGACACTGACTTACTAACTGACACACGACCCCTTAATCGCACTTAGCCCAAGCTAAAACATGAAATGTTACCCAAAAATAAGATAAGCATTAAAAAAGATTATATTGTATGAAAGTTCAAATTTTTGAAGTTAGAAATATGAAAATTTAACCTTCGAGGTTTATGTTGCCGAGTGTTGTGATTTGTGTGAGATTCAAGAAATTTTTAAAATCAATTATTTTCTTCTTATATTCAAAGAAATATTTGAAGTCCTAAAAGTTTCTTCTAATCCTGTGTTGTATCCTAACGCCTCTAAAAAATTAGAAACCTAACTTCAAAACATAGCATGTTAATCCAATTTTTGGTATGTCTTTACTTAATTGGATACATAGCTATGTAACGTTGAGCCGAATTATTCGACTAAATCCTGATAATCTCTTTAAAGCGTCTTGGCAACTTACGAAAACGGTTGAATGAAACATTCTTATAAATAAACTAGCAGAACCCGCGGCTACGCCCGTGTATAAAAAAACACTTTGACTTTATGTTATACAGCGACACACCCTCGCTTCGCTCGGGTTTGTTGTTATGTATTTATATAAAACTAGCATTGTCCGCGGCTCCGCTCGCGTTCAGGTGACCAATAACCAAATTCTAAGGTTTTACATATTTGTATACCCTCACATTGCAGTTTTAGTATTTTTTTCTCAGAAATGAGATATTTTCCCGCGGTAAAAAGTATCCTATATGGTGAACCGGATAACCAGCTATCACCATACCAAATTTCATGAAAATCCCTCCAGTGGTTTTACTGCGATGCGGTAACAGACAGACAGACTGACAAAAATTCTTAAAACTATAGATTCGGGCTCTGTATCGATAATAATGTCTATTTCAATAAGATTTTCAAAAAAATATTTAATGTACAGATTCGATTTAGTTACAATTTTATTATATGTATAGACTAACATTGTCCGCGGCTCCGCCCGCGTTCTGATGACCAAAAAGCAAATTCTTAGGTTTTACATATTAGTATACTCTTACAATGCAGTTTTTGTATTTTTTCTCAGAAATGAGATATTTTCCCGCGGTAAAAAGTATCCTATATGTTGACCCGGATAACCAGCTATCATCATACTAAATTTCATCAAAATCTGTCCAGTGGTTTTCTTGTGCTGCGGTAACAGACAGACAGACAGACAAAAATTCTAAAAACTATAGATTCGGGCTCTGTATCGATAATAATGTCTATTGCAATAAGATTTTCCAAAAAATATTTAATGTACAGATTCGGTTTAGTTACAATTTTATTATATGTATAGACTAACATTGTCCGCGGCTCCGCCCGCGTTCTGATGACCAAAAAGCAAATTCTTAGGTTTTACATATTAGTATACTCTTACAATGCAGTTTTTGTATTTTTTCTCAAAAATGAGATGTTTTCCCGCGGTAAAAAGTATCCTATATGTTGACCCGGATAACCAGTTATCATCATACTAAATTTCATCAAAATCTGTCCAGTGGTTTTCTTGTGCTGCGGTAACAGACAGACCGACAGACAAAAATTCTAAAAACTATAGATTCGGGTTCTGTATCGACAATAATGTCTATTGCAATAAGATTTTCCAAAAAAAAAATTAATGTACAGATTCGGCTTAGTTACAATTTTATTTTATGTATAGATATTCATACAAAAATACTACAATCGCGATAAAAATGGGGGATGGGGGTAGGAGGGTGAAAGATACTTAACGACTTATTCTCATACCTACAAAAAAATCATTAACACCGGTCGAACCGTTTCGGAGAAGTGCGTCCACAAACACCGTGCCACGAGATATTTATATATGTATGTATTAGACTAGCGACTCACGCAAAGATATAAGTCGCAGTATAATATAATATTCAAACTTTTCTAACACAACTTCTTGTACTAGTAATATTTTTCTTTTTAAGCCCTTTCAATTAAATAAATTGAAACATAAGCACTAAATGTTACGACGTAGGTACAACGATCTCAACAATTTTATTGGCATTGTTAGGAACCTAGGTGTTTCAGACTTTCGCAAAATGCTAAGAGCTTTTCTAGATATATTGTCTCATTTATTTAAACTATCTACCTAGGATTCCATCTAGATTTGTAGCTAATTTAGGTAGAAAATTAGTATTTAAAATGAATATAGTCTGCTGCGAAAATACTTACTGCGTAATGAATAAGGTATGTATGTTTGTCGCTTATACTATACAGCTTGTAAGTCATGTTTTACCACGATGTTCTATTCTTGCAAGTAAAATAATTTAATTATCTATAAGTGTCGATACAGATATAAAATAGTATTTTTTTTTTGTTATGTTAGGAGAAAAATGTGAATAGTCATCAATTATCATACAATGTGAAACATACCTAAACAATATACATATATTGCCCGCAGGTCTGCTCGCGTGATAGATGCATCTATGTATGTATGTACAGTGTAATATTTTAAGAATCCATTCTGAAATTTATTTGAATTAACTGAACGGTTAAGTTCATATTGAAAAAATAACATACACTCAACAAATCAATAACTTTCACTCACAAAAAAAATATTTTTGATAAACATATATATATATATATATATATATATATATATATATATATATATATATATATATATATATATATATATGAATGTACTGAATGAATGAAAAGTATGATGATAAATAACTAATAATTTTTTTAATTTAATTGTAAAAATATCAAATGTACAAGGTTTTTTAAAGTTAATTTTTTACGAAATTTGAACGTGCCTCGAGGGAAAAAAGACCTCGCTTGACGTTTATAGAAAGTGAAAATACGCTGCCTTACTTGAAAATGTAAATTTATAATAAAAATATATCTACAACTCGCTTAACGCTAACTTCGTCATATTCCGTAAAGTACCTACGAATATATTATGTAGACTGGGACTACAGTTATTTAGCTAATTTTGCTCAAAGTTGAAATCGAACTAGTACCTTTTTCAGTGAAAAGCAGATTATTTACACTCCGCCATAAATTGCAGACAAAAACCATTCAACATAATATTAGAAGTAAAAATAAACTGCATATTAAATATCAGTAATATAATAAACTACTTCTGAATCGAATCTGTACAATAAATATTATTTTTGGAAAATTTTATTAAAATACATAGTCATTATTATAGATACTGAGGCCGAATCTATAGTTTTTTAGAATTCGTGTGTGTGTCTGGGAATCACGACAATATCTACTAAATACAATAAGACATACACTATATACACTAAACTACATCACAAGAAAACCAATGGACAGATTTTGATGAAATTTGGTATGATGATAACTGGTTATCCGGGTCAACATATAGAATACGTTTTACTGCGGGAGAATATCTTATCTCTGAAAAATCTATACTAAACGTTAAAACAGACAAAAATTAAATAATCGTTCGCGCACATGATAAAATGTGTACAAATACTCGTAAATTGACTACAAATAAATATATACATTTTTAATTCTATATAAACATTCCATCTATATTAGAAGATACAAATAAACTAAAACAACAAGTAAAACGAAATAACAAAATTATGATTCAATTATAAAAATTGGTCTCAGAAATTACGTATCTAGTTTAATTAGAAAAAGAAGACGTTATTCCCGACTGCTCGATAAATTCTCACAACTTAAGGAAAGTTCGAATTAAGTTCGCTGCGAACTGAGTCAGGATTAAAATATTTCAGGACCAATCAGGTTAAGTTTTCTAGTTCTACTACAACTTTGCTCATTACGATACACACAAGGTGCGTTAGACATGAATTACTTGCATGAATAGTTGATTGAATAGGGGTATTAATATCACGTATCCTAATCTATACATATAATATTATAACGAGGAAGTTTGTTTGTTTGAATGCATTAGTCATCTGATTTGGGAAATTCTTTTCGCATTAGATAGCCCATTTATTGAGAAAGGCTTTTATAGGCTATATATGTATATGTCATAAAATATATAGTCTATCTATTGCATACTAACCGTTAAAACGTACCTAGGAACGAACCCAAGCAAAGCGAGGGAGAGTCGCTAGTTAGTTATATTATAAACGTGACAGTTTGTAATCAGTACAAACTGTAAGGATAGATGGATGTTTCACGTAAAAACTACTGAACACATTTTGATGAAACTTTCCAGTAATATAGCTTATACATAAATGTTAGTATGTAATACATAATTGAGTTACGCATGCAGAGCCGCGGGAAAGCGCTAGTACTTAGTATAAATTCTTATTAAGTCGACTATCTCAAAAAGAAGGTAATGCGTCTCAATTATTTTTTTTCAATTTTCATCTATATTTAGTTTTTTTTTCTATAACACGTCCTGTAGTCTATATAACAAACCTATCGATTCGCTTATTTTGGCGTCGTGATAATTATATTAATTTTTGTCCTTATATAGATAAAGCAAACTAATCTACAATTCCACTCTATTTTTTCATACAATTCTTCACCAACGTCAAAACAATATATGCCAAAAAAGAATTAAAACCCAAATTCGTGCAAGAATATCAAGCTGACAGGTCTACAATTGACTCACATAAATGCCATGATAAGAAGAAACCTCGAAACACGCCATAGATATTTAACGGACAGAAACTAGTGAATCGCGGGTTTCGTTAAACGTTTGAAAATCGTTAGCTAGCTGCGATAACATGCTGCCATGTCTGACCTGCGAGTTCATAAACAGTTAACAGAAAGTGACTTTAAAGTAATATGAAGTAAGCCGACATTTATTTTTGCTATAATGCATTATTAATTGCAGAAATAAACATTGTTAATGTTTATTGAAAATCTAAATTAAAATTATCATTATTTATAACAAAACTATCTTTTCAGATTTTTCGCAGATTTATTTGGTTTTTAGTTTTCGACGTTTCGAATGCTTTACAGCGATCATGGTCACGGTAGAGACTGATTCTAGTCGAAAAATCAAAATAAATCAGCGAAACAATGACTACTTCAATAAGATATTCCAAAAAATATTTAATGTACCGATGTGACTCGGAATTTTATTAGGTACCTACCTACCTACAGATTAAAACTAATTAGTTGTGCTGCGTTAATTATAATTACATATATGACATTTCTTGAAGCATTCTAATTTCATAGTTTTTAAAACTATATATATATACGATATATATATATATATATATATATATATATATATATATATATATATATATATATATATATATATATATCGTGTTAAGTTTTAAATAAACATACTGAATTGACTTATATAATATTAGGGTTTCAAATATACTTATCGATTTAGATTAGTATAAATTCACAGTCTAGCCGAGCATCTTGCAGCACGTGTTCAATTTAAATGCGTGGAAAATGCGCGTTTCTAAAATTGCCATATGGGAAAAATTTTGATAGATATCGATGTCAAATGACGTTGTCTGTTTGAACTAAATATAATAATTATGTTAATTGTCCCAAATTGAAATATTCTCTACATGATATAATCCCTTCTCAAATTCACCGCCCAGTTAACATCGAATGTTTATTAGCCCTTGTATTTAGCCCATTTATTATAAAACTAGTTAAATTCATAGTAGATAATAAAATTAAATTATAATATAGTTCTCATTATGTATATATTTTTTCATACTCAATGTGTCATTTTTGTATTACGTAATTATTTTTCTATTGTTGTAGGTTACTCTTGCAGACCGATCATTCATTTATAGTTTTAATTCCACAATAAAGTTACCAAATTTTAAAATTACCGCTCAATCTCATTCGTGTCTTCCTCACAAAACGTGACACTGGCAGAATGGATTGCGTCTGTTAACTCAACTATAAGCCATTATAAAAAAAATATGTTGGGATAGCACCATGTAGTTCCATGATAAGCTAGAACTAGGGGCTTAACCAACATGTAAGTATTTCCGTTGTCGTTATCGCTAAGAAATATGATGAAATGGAATATCTGAGCGTCATTTCAAGTTATTAGAACATTTAACTTTTTTTTTTAGTTTTCTATCAACGACAATATATAAAGTTTATAGAAATTAAACTTGAAGGCTTTTTCTAATCTTATCTTATACTTAATATTAAATGAGCAATTCTTGTATATTTATTTACATATAAATTTCAAATTTCGTGTATCTCAGAAACGGCTGTAACGATTTGGATCAAATTTTATATTTATGTAGGTCTTGCTTCAAAGTTCACCTATTACGAATTTTAAATTAAATTAATTAAAACGCAATTTTAGAAAAAAAACGTCGAACTAAGCTCTGTAGTCCAGACACCTAAGTATAATAAATAGGTATCAGTTTTCCACTAAGAATGAATTTCCCTACTTTTCAATCTCTTAATACCATTACTGATTTGCAATAAAATGAAATTTCTGCTAAGTACTGAATTAAAATAACGCGAGCCCAATCAGGCGGAGTTCCACAGGAACTTCGCTCGTTACGCCGACAGTGCATAGTGAATAGTATCGATATGTCGATACCAATGGACAAAGTAGACTAAAATGTTATTCTATTCGATTCACTTCTAAGTTAGAGCTTTGATAATATTCTTGCTAGTTTGCATTTGTATTGAAAGTTATATTAATCTTATATATGTAATGTATGTTATTTAATATAGTATATGTGTATAATAATATGTATGTATGTTAGTTAATATTTCTACTAAGTATTTGGTATGTAAAATTAACTATACAAAAGTGCCTGTAAAAGTCTATTTGAATAAAATATATTTTGTTTTGATTTGATTTTGTCTAGTCATTATTTTTCTATATTTTCATTAGTTTTTGTATTTTTCCAAAATATTTTAAACAAAATAAACTAAACTAAATAATTATAGCTTTAAAATAAACTTAAGTTTTAACTAAAAATGTCTTTAAAATTGAATCAGAAAGCTTAAGTGAAGAGAACTTTAAAAAAAATTGACAAGAAAACAGTTTCGTAACTGCGAGAAAATTAAATTTCTACTTAAAAGGTACACCGATATCAATATCAATTTAAATGAAATGACTATCTCACAATTAGTGCTTTCTCTTCATAAGACAACCCTTTATACACATAATATCTAATTACCTAGCTATATATGTAACAAATATATATGGACATACACAAATATTGAGGAAAAAATAGAGAAGCTTCTTTCTAGGGCAGTTAGGTCAAAGGAAAATATCTATTCAAATTCACCAACAGCATAAAAAGGGTAATACACATTTCACCATACGTAATACCGCGACCTGGTAGCGACCTGTTATTTAAGTTGCCAGGACTTAATAACTCCCGAGCCTAACGAGCTAATCCTGCTGCTGCGTAGTTTTACACTTTGCATTTTTATTACATGACGTATATTGCATTTTGTATTTCTAACAGTAATATTATATTTTTAATTATAATTTACATCTTTTGTGTGAAAAATATCAAGTTTTAGCTTTTTAAGGCTATAGTCTACCACGCTGGCCAAATATGGGTTGGAAGACTAAACATGTCTTTTGAAAACCAGTTAGATTCTATCAGACAGGTTTCTTCACGATCTTTTCTTCATTGTACGACGAGTGGTAATGATTCAAAATGATTCGCACATGTGAATATGAGAGGTTCGAGATCTGAGGTTTGAATCTGTTTTAAATGGTTTTCTAAGCGATTGGATTGCCAATGGGCTACCACTGCCTTAAAAATATAACTTCAATAAAGAAAAAGCATTTTTAGTACAAAATTTAAAAATATGGTACTATAACAAGATAAGGTTTAAAGTATTTTCAAAGAAGGTGGCAGCTATTTACAAATCCTACCGACCAATTTACTTTTTGCAGTGTACTGATATCCCATAGAAACCACTTCAGATATCAGGATAAAAAGTATTGCAGTGTCCGTCCATTGAACTGTCATATCTATTGGGGCGCGAAAGGGAGATAAACTAACAAATACTCTTTTCAACATATAAAATTATGATTTTAAGATGATATCAAATCTTCAACTATAGGAATCGAAAGCCCGTTATGTTCACAAATGTGGAATCAATTCTACATCTTTAACAATGAAAATATTCCAGAATCCAACGACGTTGTAAAACAGCTCCATTATCATGTGATCTATATTTTCGTCGGAAATATTTAAATGTTGATATCGTTCCTTAAAGTTCAAAGTGAGAACGTCTCATTGTGATTTTTCAATTTCATAACTTTTGTGTTATGTACGAGAACGAGTATAAGAAAATGAAATCCATGACTCTAAATAAAATATGTATGTACAATATTTCTTCATAAACACAATATTGTTCTCCACAAAACGTAATGGTAAAAGTGGATAAACTAGAAACTATAATATAAAAAGTTTTGCCAACAAAATAAGACATTATAAAGAGACATCGACTGGGAACACATTATGCAAAGTACCTACGCATTCACATACATAAAGTCTGCCAAAAACTTGTATCTACAATAGAAATACTTATTTTGTACGGAAATGAATTCGACACTTTTCGATGTTGCTTCGAAGATTTTCTTTAGAGATTTTAACTTTTTCTTTATAGATTTCAAATAGATAATTATGATAAAATAGTTAAATTGAACCCCAATTAGTATGATTTTTACTAATTCAAGCAAAAAACCCCAACGTGCATCTAAAACATCTGCAACTCGGAAATTGGGTCAAAACTTAGAAAATGTAGGCAACAAATCAAGACTCCTTTTCTAGATATCGTAACGCCAAATTTGTATGGCACTGGCACTCTGCCTATACCAGACAATAGAAGTAAAAAACGTGTAAATTACAGGGGATCTATATATAGGTTTTTTGGGCTGCAGCTTAGGGCCCCTAAGATATAACCTCCTGTTGAAAACTATGAATAAAATTGTGAATTTATAAAGTTTAAAAAAATTTTAAGGTCTTAAAAGGTTTTCCTAATAACCCTGGGGTCAATTAATCAGAACCAAACGATAGCGTTATCTTAATTTCGTATAGTGTAATCTGTCATTAAAGATTTTCACCCTCGCTCCGCTCGGGTTCGTCCGTACTTGCTTTTTAACGTTTAATATAGATTTCTCAAAGATGAGATATTTTCCCGCAGTAAAAAGTATCCTATATGTTGATCTGGATAACCAGCTATCATCATTCCAAACTTCATCAAAATTCAGTGGCTTTCCGCGATGCGGTCACAAATAGGCAAGGACAAACAAAAATTTTAAAACCTATAGATTCGGCCTGTGTATCGATATAATGAATATTTCAATAAGATTTTCCAAAAAATTTTTGATGTACAGATTCGACTCAGAATTTTATTATATGTATAGATGATAATTAATAGATTTTATAATGACAGACAAAGGCAAAATTACATTATAGTTTAATAAACTATATATAATAATTAAACAGATTGTCATTTTAAGGCCCTCAAGGAGTATTAGTTCAGGGCCCCCTAAATTCACGGTCCGTTTAATTATGGTCACACATGTCCCACCTAAACTGCGATAAATGATGACCTTCAGATTCTAAGTAATAGTAATTATTTCACTGTGAATTACTGGAGTCACGCGATTGACACGATGCCATAATAAGGCGGTGTTGTTTGATTGGCTTTTAAAATTCCATTTGCCTCCAACATGCATTCATACATACATGTGGATTATTTAGTAGCATTTATGCAATATTGACTCTTATATGTTGAAAATAAAAGCTTTGAGCGAGTGCTGTTGCCGACCGTATTTGGGATTCGGAAAGCTTTTACGAGTATGGTATCAAAAAATCAATCTGGCAATTCGTGTCGAATCAAGCAATTTACGTAAAACAAACATTTTTTTGGGTACAGAAACTTACCCAATCAACACATTAGGAAATTTTATTGCTTGTGTACTGAATTCAGTATGTAGTAGCTGGCTTTATTAAGGATATACCTAATCTAAGTTAATAACTAAGTTATTACTTATAAATTAAATTAATTACATTTTCAGATCTATGTTTTTTCTGTATTAAATATCTAAGTCTACGCTTCATCTCAAGTTATTTATATTATATAGACTACTAATCTATTATGAAATACTGTTATATATAATAGCAACACAGAGAGGTTTTATAAAATTACATATGAAATTATATTTCTGACGTTAATATACAGCGTGTTGAGTAAGCGCATTTCCACTTCATGAGTTGGCAGAACTAGACGCAGAGGTAGATTAATCGCGCTGACATTCGAGTACTACGAGTCAATTTAAAGTAAACCTATTTAAATAAAAACCATCTTAAAATTAAAGAAAAACTGCTCATTTATTATTTAATTTTACTTTGCCGATGGAGACAGAAACCTCATACTCAATTTACTCTTCTTTTTCATCTCTACACACCTTTCATTTGAAAACGTTAATCTCTGCAAGAACCAGTCCCATTTGAAAAAAATGTATTTTCATTTAATAACTATTTATCGAGGAAGTTTATATCTAACATCATAAAACAATCTTTAAGAGCACAGAAATAAACTGCGCGGACCCACGACTCACGCTGTAAAATGTAACTCTGTATTGTTCAGGCATTTCATTATTATCTACATATATATAAACTAGTAGCTCAAACTCGCTTCGTTCGGTTCTTTTTTAGAAAACAAAAACAGATCTATCCCACAGGAACCCACATTATTCCGGGATAAAAAAGCCTATATGCTATTCCAGACTAAAATTTATCTCTGCGCCAAATTTTATCCAGATCCGTTCAGCCGTTCTGGCGTGAAAGAGTAACAAACATCCACACTCACAAACTTTCAAAATTATAGTATTAATACGGATACGGATAATACGGAAATATAAAGTAAGATAAGATGCAACAATAGTTCAGCCTTTTTTTTTCTCTGTCCCCTACGAATGTCCTTTTTTTTGTATAGTAGTTATTGACGAACTTTAGTTCTACCAATAAAATGATTACGATCGAATTTCGACCGTTTTTATATAAATCTGGGGTTTTTTATGAATATTAACCCTAACTTCATATTCGACAAGTAATATTTTACTTCATTTTATTCTTTAGTTCGTAACATGATAGCTGATAAAATTTGGCTTGTTGTGTAGGGATAGAAGTTATCTTTATCATCTACGAGTATACCTACATATAATAAAATTGTTACTAAGCCGAATCTGTAAATTAAATATTTTTTGGAAAATCTTATTGAAATCGACATTATTATCGACACAGAGGCCGAATTTATAGTTTTTACAATTTTTGTCTACCTACTGTTACCGCATCACGGAAAACCCACTGGAGGGATTTTGAGGTATGGTGATAGCAGGTTATCCGGGTCAACATATAGGATACTTTTTACCGCGGAAAAATATCTCATTTCTGAGAAAAAAATAGAAAAACTGCAATTTAAGAGTATACTAATATGTAAAACCTAAGAATTTGGTTTTTGGTCATCTGTTCGCAGGCGGAGCCGTGGACAATGCTAGTATCATATATAAATCTAAACGACCTAAATTAACCACTACAAAAATCTTCTATTAAGACATTAAAAATACATTACTAGAATTAACACCATAGAATTTCTAAAGGCATTAGATATTATGGGGGGGTTGATAAGTATGGCACGTATATTTTCCCCCGGAACCGGCGCGGCAGACGGAAGGGCAGACGGGGGTGTATCCGTCGGCCGTCGCCACGATTTATCACGCGCTAACGGGACTCGAATGCAAAGTGTCGACTTGTAGCTTATAGTTGCGTAACATATCGCGCATGTACTCTTAACTTAGTTCTAACTTACTCGTACGTTCGACAAAAGCCTCTTGAGAATAAGGAGTAATCAGTGGTAATATACTGTAAAAGAAGTGATACGAAATAGAAAGATTATGATGGTAATACTTATTAGGTATATATGGGAAAATGTGCTTGTAAACATACATGGTGTTTCTTGTCTCTTACAACAACAAGTTATTTTTAAGACTCAATAATTTCACATGTTATTAGGTAATTGAATGTCTATTTTAAAATACTTTTCCAATTTTCATATTAAAGGCTTCAAAATTAAATAAATAAAACCGGTTAAGTGCGAGTCGGACTCGCACACGAACGTTTTTTTTTTTAATTTTGCACGGCAGCCATTTTGAAATTCGCTATCTTGGTATTTTATTATTTGTTGTTATAGCGGCAATAGAAATATATACTCTGTGAAAATTTCAACTCTCTACCTATTACGGTTCATGAGATACATTCCGCTGACAGACAGACGGACGGACAGCGGAGGCTTAGTAAATAATAGGGTCCCGTTGGCAAACTTAGGGTACGGAACTCTTAAGACTATAGTCATTTAATAATTAAATCTTCCTGTCTAAACTTGAAGCCTGAGAAGCATTATTTGTTTACCTTCAGTACATTTCATTATAAGGATAAGTTCGGCACGGTTCGCTGCCATGTTACCGAAGCCCTGTTGTGTAAGTAAATTATTCAAAAACTCCAAACAAGTTTAATGGGAATCCGATGTGACACGGCCGAAGTTGATGTGGTTAAACGCTAGAACTCTTTTGAGAGACTATTAAATTAAATTGAGGCAAAATGGACTATTATGACACAGTTTCATTGTATCAACTTTTTTTTACGGATGTCACAGGTTCAATTTACTTTTATATTTTGAAGCGCATGCTTCGTTCAAATAACTTTATTTTGTCACCAATGTTTGTTAAACAACAGTGGCAAATCAAAAAAAAAAAAAACATTACATTTATATTAATTCCCCATACAAACTTTTATCCTCATTTACACACCCTTTAAGGATAATTTCCGGAATAAAAAATCCTGTGTCCTTTCCAGGGTCTCAAACTGTCTTCTTATCAAATATCATCTAAATCGGTCCAGTAGGTTTTGAGTTTATTCGTTACAAATATACAAAAATATACATATTTCCTTTTTATAGTAGTCTAGATTAAAGCGATATAAACAATAAAATTGTATCTCATAAAATATTTTATTTAACTTAACCGATTAAGAAAGAAAAAGAGTGGCAAAGTGACAGAAGAACTCCAAATACATAAATGCATACATAGAAGATGTTTGGTAAAAACTGGCGGTTAACTAAAATCAGTGTGTCTTGATATTTATTACTCGAATAACAGAAAAATAAACAAAACATATAACATATAAATATTGAAATAAAAATATAGCGTTCTTACTACAATGTTATGGTAAAAGTAATTCAATATGATGTTTACGTCGATCTAAACAGCATAATAAAATCAGTTTGAATAAATAACAAATAATCTATACAAAATAAATAAAATTGAAGTGTCTCTTTGTAATGTCAAAATAACATTTTATTTACTAAATACACATCAAAGTATTTATAATAATAAACAACTTTTAAATTTATGTCTGTCTGTTTGTTCCGGTCAATCTCCGAAACGGCTGGACCAATTTCGAGGGGACTTTTAATGATAGATAGCTGATGTTATAAGGTGTAACTTAGGCTACAACTAACAACATAAAAAAAGTCTGTCTGGGCGCTAAATTCTTATAAACTACGCAACGAATTTTGATACGGTTTTTACTATATAGAGAATTTCTCTCGAAAGAAAACCATACTATATACCATAGAAAGTATATAAATATTGATGTATTGTAATCAAGTCATCAGAGCGAAGCAAGACGGGCGTCGCTAGTGAATAATACGAGATATTTATAAAGAATAAAACTCAGTTATCATTGGGAAGCCAGCGGTAAAAATTAAATTGACATCGCATTTGTTGGATGGTACTTGACCTATCCAGCAAAATATGAGTGGCACGAACATTTAGGATCATCTACGATTTTTAGCAAAATTGAAATTAAACCGCATTTATTCTGTTCCCACTTTGAACTTGTTTGAAAATTATGCCAAGGTAAACACTATTGAATACGGAACTAGTCGACAGTAGCGGGAAGGTATCTTTTTTAAATCAAAGCGAAAAATATTTTGTTCACGTTTCAAATATTTAATATAAAATACATTTTGTTTGCTCCACGTTATTGATACTAGCTGGTACAGAAAGATGATTTTTCCGTCCCGAGAGAAACTGAATAAACTCCTAATGACAATTATTTTTCGATTGTTTTAAGTCTTATCTATACAGATAAATGAAATTGAAGTGTCTGTTTGTAATGTAAAAATAACAGCGTTTTACTAAATGCATATTAAATTATATACGATACCTACTAATAAAAAAGGCAATTTTTAACATTTTTGTCTTTCTGTCTATCTGTTTGTTCCCGGTAATCTCCGAATCGGTTGGACCGACTTTAACGGGACTTTCACTGGCAGATAGCTGATGTCACATAATAAGTAACTTAGGTTGCTTTTATTTTAGAAAAAGATTTAGGGTTCCGATCAAAAAAATGTACCTAGGGACGCACCCGAGCGAAGTGAAGGTAAGTCCCTAGGTACCTAATTTCCTTAAAAACAATAGATCATAATTTTCAGAGACCTTATTAAAAGCATTTAATTCGTTTATCAAAAGTTTAAGAATTAAATATGATACATTTGAGCAACATTCACATCACATTAACCATATGTGATAATTAATCAATTAAAAGTGTTCTTAATACATTTTGTATAGAAACACAAGCTCTTGTAATATGATACGACATCTGTATAGATAAAAGGGCTGATAGAAGGGAAGTTTTAACCCTATTGCTGCCACATGTTGGAGCACCCTCACTCCCTTACTATGACCCGTAAGTTAGTTTTTGGAAATTACAAAATTCCCCGAATTATATGTTATATAGGTCTTCTTAATCAATATGATGTATTTACAAACTTATGCCACCTGAGTAAGGTCTATTTTCGAGTGCGAATGAAAATTAGGGGTTGATTTTTCACTCTTGACCGGTTTTTCTTTGAAGTGAACTTTTTTAAGCTTCTAAAACATTGTATTAAGTAAATGGAGTAAACACTGAGCATACTGTTGATCGACGACATATACAATTAGTGTTACCAGATAACTCGCTTATGTCGGAACGTCTCGTATTTTAAAAGAGTAAAAGGCAAAAATGATTTTTTGTTTGTAAATATTTTATATTTTTTTAGAAACTCTGGATAAAACAAATATTTAACTTGACAGTAGTACAAAAATCCATACTGTGTTCTGTGTTAAGAATTGAAATCATTAACATCCGTATGTAATTACCCATTTTTACGTCGCGCTTTTTATTAAGTCCCGATATTTGGAAAAGCTCTTCTGGCAACCCTACGAACAGTAGCAAAAACTCAAGAAAAAGTGTAAGAGTATGAACAAAACATGTGCTTCATCGAACTTAAGCTTGAAAGTTTTCAAAGATTACACTAACGTTTTCGTTTTAGGTACTTGCGTAACAAAGGATTGTGAGTGCATTTCACACGTTTGGTAAAAACCACCAACGTTTTCTATGAAAGAATCGCACTCAGGTTTTTATAAAAGTCATAAACTAGAAAATGCTTTTAACAGTATAATACCTATTAAGGGTTATGTATGAATTATTATTGAATAGTAAATACGCTGTTATTATACACTTTGATAGGTTATGCAGAAATAAAATCATTTGGTCTTCGATAATGGGAATGCATTAATAAAATTACAATTTTAATACCTTAACCATCGAAAATGTTTTACATTAAGATTCTTTAAAGCTAGTATATATAGTATAATTTTACTGTAACTGTATAATATATGTTATGTATTGTATGTAAATTGGCAAAGACAAAAGAGTTAAGTACCTTCTTCTCCTCTGTCAACAGATTTTCATTTAAAATAATAAATAACTAGAATAAGTTGATAATTGCCGAAGATATCGCATGACATTCATACTTAAAAATACACATATTATATAAAAATAACTATAAATAATAATAAATACTTGAATGTGTGTACTATAAGTACGCACGTAAGAAGTTATACTTCTTTGGCGCAACAGAACAAAAATAGCTAAAGATTTCGCTTTCAGCTAACTTCATCATGTCGCTTTATGGCTGTCGCTGTGCGCGCGCATGCTAAGAATTTTACTCTCATAATTTTTTCCAAACGTGCCAAAAGAAGTTTAACTTCAAAAAGTAAAGAACAGAATTTTTATCGAAACTTATTTCAATACAGTTTACAATCACAATTTAGGATGACACAAGAAATACAGCCGGATTTTGAGATAAATCGGAGGTTGAACTTTATCGACTGCTCGGCAGATTGTTGCGTGAAAACTACCAGTATTCGGTTTTTACACGAATGAAAATATATCATCTGAACATCTTGGTGTTCCTACAGTTAAAATATAACACTGTAATAAACTTGCGGTGTGTAGCTGTTTTACCACAGTCTTAATTTTATATTCGGTCAGAATACAATAATTTATTCGACACATTACTTTTACAGACGACGACTCTGGATACGTTTTATTTATTTTTTGAGCGAAACCCTTTAATCCTTTTTCTTAAATAAAAGTAAACCTAAGTTATACCTACCTTATAACAGCTATCTGCTAGTGAAAGTCAAAGACAGAAGACAGGCAGACGGACAAAATTGTTTAAAATTGTGTTTTTCTTATAAGTACCGAATATAATTCCATATTATGCATTTAGTAAAAAGCTGTTATTTTGACATAACAAACAGACTATTCAATTTTATTTACCTGAAAAGATTGAAAAAATCATTCCTTAATGAAATAGGTATATCCAATTCCTCTTATTCGTATACTTCATTTCTGAAGGTCGTGTTCTTGAAAGGTATTCGTAGATGTTTCCATTACATCTCTCCTATTGTCCTGTTTTCGACTTCCTTAGGGCGTTTGTTATTGAGAGACCAGTGAGAACAATTATTTGGTCACCACCAGCGGTAGTAACAAATCCACATCAATTTACACATAAAGGAACTAACCTTATTTACATGAACAAATAAGTACATTAAATAATCCTTTGACATGTTCAATGAAATCATTCATACCCTAAAGGATATATGTTTCATAAGCGCTAAGTCACAATGCTATTGTATTCTAAGTGACCGGGTTAGGCCTTAAAGAGGGCTGTGTTCGTGATCGCACGGTACCATTTGTGACTGAATTATAAATTATCCGTATATATCTCTGTACGATATTATAAAGTTTAGAATACTGTTTGTTTGTTTGTTTGTTTGTTTGAACGTGCTTATCTTTATAACTACCACGTAGATTTGATTTTTATTTGCATTTCATAGCGTAATTGATGTAAGCTATAGACTATCTTATATGACGCTACAACCCTTATTAGGAGTCACAAGCAAAAGTTATCAATGTTATAAAATGTCAATCTGATCCAAGCATGTTTGCGTATTTTTTTTAATATGATTAATATGATACTTATTAAATTTACATTATAAACAGAATCAACTTACTCATTTTATCGAAGTTCGTTTCATATGAAAACAACGCCATATACACATACCTGAAACAAAAAAAGAGAATTATAAATATCATCTATTCTATACTAATATTATAATGAGGCTGAGTTTATTTGTTTGTTTAAACGCGCTAATCTCAGGAACTACTAATCCGATTTGAAAAATTCTTTTTGCATTAGATAGCACGTTTATTATAGGCTATAATCATGATGCTAGTACCCAAGGGAGGGGAGCAGTAATCATAAATGTCAACAAATCGGGCTGATTTCCATACATTATTGTAAAACTTATATATATATATATATATATATATAATATATATATATATATATATATATAACATATGTATATTTATACATATGAGTATTATAACAGCAGCACTCATTCCCCAATTTTTCTCTGAAATCTTTTAAAAAACTTATTAAAAACATTCCCGTTTTGAGACTGACACCGATTCAAAAACCCGTTATGCATGAATGCAATAAATCCATCCATTGCACTTCATGTTTAAAATAACTTATAAAATTTCCATTCATTATCTTGTTATTTTCCCAAAGGAAAAGATGTTGTAGGTTTTATTTTATACCATTTCTGTAAAAATCCTTTAAAAATTGATAAAGCGTTACTTCCTCCAGCTTTACAAAGAAAAGAAAATATTTTTCACTTTAATAAAACCTTCTCGTTTGGGTGCTCAAAATATAAATCTAAAGCAATAAGAAAATTACATAATTATTACGGATCAATGACAGCACTTCAATATAGTACTAAAATAAAAAAGTTGCTGGTTCTCTCAGACATGCAGATTTCCTCACGATGTTTTCCTTCACCGTAAGACAAGTGGTAATCATGTTGGAAATGATTCACACATGTGAATATCAGAGGTGTGAGACCTGGGATTTGAACCCGCTTCACTTAGTTTCCCAAGCGACCGCGTTACCACTGGGCTACCACTAGCTTTAGTATAGAATTTTTAGAATTTTACTTAATATAAGTTAGTCAAAAATGATAGAAAGGCGTCAATTTTATTTATTAGTATAACTCTTGACACGTATGCAAATGACTGTACTATTTAACAAGCTATCTTACATCAGTAACACGACCGGAAGCGTCATGTTGTCGGTACGATTGTTAGACTATTTCGTATAGATGCAGTCCTTTATAGATCCTACCTTATATTATAAAGTATGCATTTGTTTTTAAAGTAGGGCCTCATTATAATTTATTATATATATATATATATATATATATATATATATATATATATATATATATATATATAATATATATATATATATATATATATATGATATCATGATTCGTAAAAAAAGTATTACATATGGGATAAAATCGAAGTGAAATATAAAAATATTCATGTATTATTACGAACTATTGTATAGGCCTTGCAAAGTCAATTCTGTGTATACATTTTGGAAGGTTTAATCATTGCAAGTTGCATCAGGCTTATGATTTTTTTCATATATGATTTTGATTGAAAAAATAAGTATTAATATCATATTTCTATCTACACTAAAATTAAAAAGAGGAAAGATTTGAATTTTTGTATGTTTGTAACGATTAGACTCAAAAACTACTGGACCGATTTAGATGAAATTTGGTAAGATAGTTTGAGACCCTGGAAAAGGACATAGGAGCGAAGTGAGGGTGAGTTGCCCCTTACGTATAAATACAAGTTAAGGTTTACTATACGATGATATATTTTGATGATTCATGTCGATAACGCAAGTTTACTAAATAAAAATAACTAATCTATATATATAATAAAATTCTAACTAAGTCAAATCTGTACATTAAATATTTTATGGGAAATCTGATTGAAATAGACTTTATTATCGATACAGAGTTCGAATTTATAGTTTTTAGAATTTTTGTCTGTCTCTCTGTCTGTGTCTGTCTGCCTGTCTGTCTGTCTGTCTATTACCGCATCACGAGAAAACCACTGAACAGATTCTGATAAAATTTGTATGATGATAGCTGGTTATCCGGATCAACATATAGGCTACTTTTTACCGCGGGAAAATATCTCATTTCTGAGAAAAAATACAAAAACACAAAAACTGCATTGTAAGAGTATACTAATATGTAAAACCTGAGAATTAAGTTTTTGGTCATCTGAACGCGGACGGAACCGCGGGCAATGCTAGTCTAATCTAATAATCAAAAATGTGAATTTGAATTATTATATATAATTAAAAAAATATAGTAGATTAAAAATGGCAGCATAAAAATGTTATAATTTATACAAAGCCTTTCGAAATAAGCTATTTACTGGATTTATTTGATATGGGTTAAATGTATAATTTCTCATACCTTTTTATTCGCAGACGCCATATGAATTTAAATTTGATACTTTATGTCACTCCCACATATCTATACATGTAATAAAATTCTGGGTCAAATCTGTACAATAAATATTTTTTGGAAAATCTTATAGAAACAGTTACAGAGGCCGAATATATAGTTTTTAGAATTTTTGTCTATCTGTGACCGCATCACGGAAAAACCACTGAAGGGATTTTGATGAAATTTCGTACGATGACAGCTGGTTATCCGGGTCAACATATACAATAGGATACATTTTACTGCATCTTATGTATCTATATGTCATCTTTGAAAAATCTATACTAAATGTTAAAACGTAAGTATATAAGTGAATATATTAGTAAAAAAATATTTATAACTTAATAAGCGAATGAAATCGTAGTGGCAACAACTTTTCCTGACTTGCCTTTACATTCTGCTATCAACGATTCGAAACGACTGTACACTTTAACAAGCTATCTTACGACCAGTTGTAGCAGGAAGCACGTCTACGCTATTATTACACTATATTTATAAGTAGATGCAACCCACATATGTGTACGGAAGTGTTGTTGCGAATCCGGCGCCGTCTATCGACCGGCACATGGACACTTAGATTGAAAGAGTTTGTTTGTTTGTTTGTTATATTCTATACTGAACTTGATATCTATGTATACTTTTAATAAAAGTGTAACTGACAAGCAAACAAAGAAACAAACACATTTTCCCATTTATAATATTAGTATGGAAGTAAAGATATTAAAGTAAATTATTATTTTTAATTAGAAATATTTTTATTACAATTAAAATTTGTCCTTCAGCTGAAAATATATGTATACCTACAAATAGTACGTATAAAAATCTTTGCCTTGGGCTACGCGTGTCTTATCACGATCTAATATAAGATTCATCTCATTTTGCTTTAAGGTCAAAATTATCTTTATCATACTCTGTGCTAATTAATAGCCTTCGTAGCTTATATTATGATTTTTGTCACAAAATGTTAGATTATTTGGAATATTTTAAGTTATTTTTACGTCATATTAGCAAAAGAAATTGTACTAAATTGGCATGCTCGTGATTTAATAAGAAATTTAAATAATTGTTTTTTAAATAACACTTACTAAAATATATAGAAATTAAACCAAATTACAAAACGAAGACAAATAAGTATAAAACAGATTTTTTCTGAAGAGGAATCAAACTGAGAGCCCACTAAGACCACCTACTCACTCTGTTTATTGATTTTAACGTACCGGGATAAAAATATCTTCTGTCATTCTCTTGCTCATATAGTATAGTTAATGTGAGATAAGGACAAATAGATTTTCATTATTTTTAAAAAACAACCTCAGGGGTTTTCTATATAAATATCATCTGCAGGGGTAGAATAATTACTTTTAATTAAATTTTAAATTGGTATATACCTTTTTTGTAAAAATTAACATAATATAACAATAATAGTGAATAACAGCGATTATATTAAATAAAGCAGCCATCGAATTAAACATCTTAATACTAACATTCAAGAAAACAAATTAAAAAGTCTAATGGCCAATTTCACCAACGTCACCTAAGTTTAAGGGATCCCCTAAGCATGGTTAGGGGGCTGTTTTAGGGGATGGTTTCTGTTTCACCGACAATTAGGGGTCACCTCAATGTTGAAATGCCACCTAAATATAGATACTAGAAATACGGACTCTGATGATGGTAAAACGAAATTTAATTTAGGGGCTAGTTCAGGGGAACCTTTAAGCTAGGGATCCCATACGTAGGTGGTAGCTTATGGGATGTTGGTGAAATCGGGCATAAATCAAATATTTGAAGCAACATGAAACCACTTGGTTTCGAAACGTTCATTTAAACAGCATTCAAATAACTTGACGATAATTATAGCATATAAGTGCATGAAATAAACGTGTAGGTCGGTGTCGCATGTACGTACGGGTATTTACGACCACGTCTGTTTCCGCGAATGTTGGCAATCAATTAAGTACACACTCATCAATTTAAATATACAGTGGATTATAATTTACTTGTGGTAACACTTTTATTTAATATTCATTTTAATTTACCTTAATAAAAAAATAACGTTGCATCTTCTATAATATAAAAATGAATCGCTGAATGTGTTGGTGGCGCAAATCTCGAGAGCATCTGAACCGATTTCGCTAATTCTTTTTTTAGAATACTCCTTGAAGTACGAGGACGGTTCTTACGGAGAGAAAAATTAAAAAAATTGCCTGAAAAAGTCTAAAAATAACACTTTTCTATACTCCCATACAAAAGATTCGTAATAACACTTAAAAGTCAATTTGAACTTTAATACCATACCATGAAGTTTAAGTGTTAGTGGAGAGGTTCCGGGAAGGCAAAACAATTGATTGACGTTAGTATCGTATAAATATTAATATCAATATTTGTCAATATGATTAATAAAAAAAAAAATTATATGGCTAACGCTGGCTAGTAACTATTTATATCTATTTAAAAAGTACCTAACGACGAACCCGAGCGAAGCGCGAGTGAGCCGCTAGTTATATATATATATATATATATATATATATATATATATATATATATATATATATATATATATATATATATATATATATATATATATATATATATACACCTTGTGCTCAAGAAACAATGACAATGTTAAACTTAATTTCATTAAAATAAGTGACATTTCAAGAAACATTCCACAACAGCGACTAACAAGCGATCCTAAATATCTAAACAACGAGACATCTTAATACCCCGCACACGTCGTACGGCTTAAGTAGTTTTGGGGACAATTTAAAAATATCTTTGACCTAAACTAGAAATCCACATAGAAAGTAGAAATGTTAGCTTCTATTTCGTTAGACATAAGGAATAATATAGTTTTACATATGTTTCCAAACAATGGGGTCGTTTCAAACCCTCACAGTCCTACATAATTAAGTAGGATAAATGCACCATGACATCTCCCCAAAACACTTAAGGGATCTAAGCCCTTCTTCGGCTTTTACACGAATTTATATTGCAAATGGCATGCCATTTTGTCATGTATTTTGCATCATATTGCAACAAAAAAAAATATAATCTCTTAGAAAAATGGCGTTTTCGAGACCCTTACTATAGATATGAAGTATATTTGCTTGGCTCCCCTCGTGTGGTAGATATATGAAGAATATGTATATGGAAGATATAAGCTATGTCTATTTCAAATTTCACTAACATGTTGAATAAGTACAGTGTAAAAAAGTAACACATACTCGTAGTTATCATTATAAATTCTCGTATTGAGGTAATATTAGAATATTGGTGAAAAATTTTCAAATTGAATCGGACTACGGTTAAATATGCATAAGTAATGTATGTGTGTGTATGTTTGTTACTCTTTCAAGCCGAAACGGCTGAACGGATTTAGAAGAAATTTAGTACACAAATAGGTTATTACATGGATTAACATATAGACAATTGTTAAACACCTATGGAACCCGAGTGAAGCGAAGGCAAGTCATTAGTTGTTTCATTATTATTGAAGTTATACTTCTTTTGGCACGTTTGGAAAAAAATATGAGAGTAAAATTTTTACGACGCGCGCACCGACAGCCAAAAAGCGACATGATGAAGTTAGCTGCATTCCTTTTACAAACAGAGAATTGTGACATACGGGAAAATTTTTAGTTATTTGAAATCTTTAGTTATTTTTGTTCTATTACGCTAAAGAAATATAACTTCTTACGTGCGTACATAATAAGTTCCTACACACACACGTTTTTTTATCAGTATTTTCAATTAACCTAATCAATAAATATATTATATTTTATTATTATAGATATTTTCCAACAATCAGTCTTTTAATGACAATTTAAAAAAAATGTTCACCACATAGAATTGCCTTTTATAGTTTTTAATGTTGTATGGGTAAGTGTTTGTTTTAATTTTTTGTTTTGTTTATTTACATTTTAGTAGTTTATAATTTTTTAGTGGTCCTTAATTTTATGTCTTTTTTTTGTATAATTTTTTAGCTATGTAAGTTTTTTAAAATTACTACTTTTAAAGAATGTTTTGTATTGTTTTTCCGTTCTTCTTTATATACGAGTATTATGCATGTTGAGTTAGCCTGTAAGTGAGGTATACAATTTCTATCACAGATACTTAAGATGTGCTCTAAATTAAGAAATATTATTATTGTATACAACGTTGGCTTCCCATTTAAATAAATAAATAAATAAACTTGTTAAACAACTTAGCAAGACGTTTTACCCTGAAAAAAGTTATAGCATAAATATACGAGAATTACATAACCAAAAAAATAAATTATTGACCTATGAATATTTTCTTGCGTTTCCATTTAAAATTTCTAATGAAATTTATTTACTCAAGTCTTGTCATAAAGATTAATAGCTGTATCTTTTTAGCGAAACAATCTAAGGCTAATTTTCAGGGTGAAACAAACGACCGCAGACCGCCACTCATTAATTTTATCTCGAAAACGAGAATGAAGGTATAAAAAGATCTAAAATACCGTAAATAATCTCAAACATTTTCTGTGTAGGTACTAATTTTTACTTTCACTCTTCATTTCTCTAAACTCACTGAGTAAGAAATATTTTATAAGTAACGCTGAGCATTTGTTTCTCTCTAGGTCGTTATAAAGATGGTTGGGATTTATCACGAGAAGAATTTTAGCTTAGAAGAATAAATCTAAGTTTAGAGTAAATCTAGGTACTAATATTATAAATATGAAAGTGTCTGTAGGTTACCTACATTATATAGACATATGGTGTGTAATATGAATATGTTACAATATAAATAGGGCAAGGAAAACAAGTGAAACGGGTTCAAATCCCAGATCTAGCACCGCTAATAATTTCAAGTGATTTGAAGGAAAATTTCGTGAGGAAACCTGCATGTCTGAGACAACCTAGCAAGTTTTTGAAAAACATGTGAAGTTCGCCAACCTGCACTTGGCCAGCGTGTTGGACTATAGCTTGATCCCTCTCGTACAGAAGGGAAGCCCGTGCCCAGCTGTGGGACGTTAAAAATAAGGGGCTGAATAAATTCATACATAATAAGGCTAAGTGAAGCATGGACACATTGATAGTGCTAAATAAACAGCTTTACTTCGCGTGATAAGTTTTAGTCCTCGATGATAGTAACTTTCGGAAGTTAGAGAACTATTTGATACATGGTTACTCGATCGGTATTTATAACCAAATGGCTTTTCCAAAGAACGATAGTTGTTGACTTTGCAAAGTTATATTTATTTACAGAATAAATATAGTTATTTAAACGCATACATATATATACCTATAGGGACTACAGGTACTCATTTCAAAGGTACAAAAATCTAACATTTTATTTTTTCTATGTGCCTACTTGAGCTTATTATAAAAACGATTAAAAGTTTTCAACAATATTTTCACGCAAAGTTAACAAATCACTAGCAAATAATGTGGAAAATTATTTTCGAGTGATAAAAGTTATTGTTCAAACAAAGATATTTTAAAACATTCAAAATACAACATTATGTTAAACTGTTAGAAAATAAAATAAGATATTCAATAGATAATTTCTTAGTAAAATATCACTAAAATCCCTTAAAATAGCTTCTAAGCTTCCCCATCTATATCTACAAATGGGCTGAAAATATCCCATTACTTCACGACACATAGAAAGCTTACTGCAACATTAAGTAACTATTAGTTTATTTTGTGAATTAGTCATTGATTTTTCGAGTTGTTAGATCTCTAAGGAATTTCGAAGCCACATGGTGGAATCTAATATTTTATATGTAATCATAATTTTTTGTCGAAAGTTTCGAGACTTGATAACAGATTGGAAATTCAGATTTTTATCAGAACAAATTGAATTCTACAATCGATATTGTTAATAGAAAATTATATCTATGTAATTATAAATATCTCGTGTCATGGTGTTTGTGGTCGTACACCTCCGAAACGGCTCGACCGATTTTAACGATGTATTTTTGTAGGTATATTTGGTAGGTATGAGAATAGGTCGTAAAATATCTTTCACCCTCCTACCCTCTCCCCCCATTTTTCGCATTTTTTATGTGACTAGGGCCGAACCCGAACGGAGCGAGGGTGAGTCGCTAATATATATATATATATATATATATATATATATATATATATATATATATATATATATATATATATATATATATATATATAAATGACCATGTGCCATAAAGACGAGATATGTAATTTCCATACATACTTTTATTTCATTAATCTGTTGCAAAAAGCAATTTTAGGTGTCAGCTTCTAGATCTAACGAAACAAAATCTTTTAAATACATTTTTCAAAAAATCATCAATATCCAATCCAAATACATATATTTATTTTTTCAATTTTACACGTATTCCTCATATGACGCAGACATCCACTAAGGAATTATTTTTCAAAATTCAACTCTCAAGGGGGTGAAATAGGAGAAAAAAGTTTGTATGAAACTTTTTATTCCTTGGACATATATGCATGAAATTTAGAAATAATTAAGTACGGCAAAAATAATGGGTTACGTATTTCACCGTTTTCCAAAATTCAACCCTTAAGAGGGTAAAAATAGGGGATGAAAGTTTGTATGAAACATACATTTGTATGAAATAATCATGGACGAATTAGAGACTGGACCTGACATAAAATACAAATGTATGAAAACTAGTTCAACCAAGTGACGCATAACGCACACATAGATTTTATTACATTATTATAAACACTGATACACAATACAATATTTCTAGTGCTTGAACGTAATCGATAAAATACATATATCGATGAACCAATGAATGACATTTTAGACATTTGTAAGCATAGTCATCATATTTTACATCTTTTAATTTAAAATATCTGTATTTATTATAATAAATTAAAATAAATGAATTAAAGAGGCAATAATAATGTGTCAAATAATAATAATTTTTTAATTTGATTTATATAAATACGATGGCATTGATGGCAACATTCTGTTGGCCTATAATATTGTTAATAAACAAATGAATATCGGGTGTATATTCCATTAATATATAATAAATATTATTTTGTAAAGATTAAAAAAATATTAAGCTAATTTAATTAAATAAAGTGATTTTGTTGATTCTGTTATTGAACTATTTTAATTGGCAATTAATTATCTCGGGTAGTTATAAAAATGTGACACTGTCCTAATATTGCTCAGTTATTAATAAACATTTGTGAAATTAGGAAAAAGAAAAAGTGATTGCAAATTGTGAAAAAGTGAGTGTTGGATCGTGAAAGTAAAATAATTAGTGCAAGTGGTAAAGTGTTTTATTACAAATCGCCAACCCAGAAGTTTAGTGATAAAACATTATTGTTTGATTTTGTGTAATTTATGTGTTGAAATAAAATTTTCTTTATTATTATTACAATGCAATAATATTCTAAATAATATTCTATAAATGTGGTATAAAATAAAAAATTAAGTACACATACTAATTATAATTTTTGCATTTATATTTTTATTTGATTTAGAAAATATTTTTACAAATTTATTGTCATCAGATTGTAGGATACTGTGATAAAAGTATTTTATGTTATTGTACTGTACAAATAACACAATTCGTTCAGTTATTTCGTCAAATATCGATATATTTTTCGACATTGTCAAGCACTAGTCGATGTCAAATGGACTCACTCGACAGTTTTGTCATTTGTTCTGAATGGTATAATCCAACCCGTTTATGATGGTTGTCAGATGTCAACAATACATAGAAATATCGACTATATTTAACATAGTTGGATAATATGACATTTTATTTTACATTTAATTAAATTTTGTGATAAATAACAATAAATGTAATAAAATAATGTATTTACAAGTGAAAAGAAATAGTGCTGCTTCCGCCGTTATAGTTTTTACACCATTTTACAGAACATTTAGTCATTTTTGGGAGATGTTTTGTTGACAAGTAAGTGCTTGAGACTGACACAAAAAACAAACGACCTAGGCTAGGTAGACCCTGGTTACTGACATGACCGGTAAAGGTACGTCCGCTTATATGTCTGGTCCAGTGGTTAATTCGTTCATGGAAATAATGTTACTGCTAGTTTTAAATAAAACTATTTTTTCGGATTATTTCGTGGATTTATTTTGATTTTTGATTCCCGACGTTTTGAATGCTTTACAGCAATCATGGTCACTGGAGAGACTAAGGTTTTAAACGTCTCAAAGGCGATATACTTGTTACAGACAATGCCTACCCACTACTTTAGTTTGGTATTATTTAAAGGTAAAATATTAACCAACACTATTGCTACCTTTATAGATAAAAAATATTTATCTAAATTACTATTATTTCGATCCACACAGTATGAATTAATTACATCTAGTGATCTGTTATGTTTATTTTTGTTATTAGATTTTATTATGTTTATTACAGGTTTCACGATGATAGTAGAACTTAGATAATCAAATGACATTACATAAAAAAATTCCCGACAAGTCAATTATAAGACGTTTTTTTGTTGGAAATTAAATACTATTAAGTCTTAAAACAGAGAAAGATATCTTAATGGCACTCGACGTATAACAGTTGCCAGTCATTTTCCTCGAGGGAGAGTAAATTAGTGTCTCTACAACTTGAAACTATCAAGCCACTTGAGGGGATTATTTAGATTATACCTTGAAGTTACAAATTAAATAAGAAGTAGTTAATTGTGTTATATATTATTTTTTTATTAGTATCGTACTAACCTAGTTTATTTGATTCATGTACAAAATGAAAGGTGTCTCTATGTACTTGATTTAAAAAAATATTTGTTCCAGCATGAAAATATATGGCTAGAATCATTGGCTTAACTAGCTTTTTTGGGCCCCAATACAAAAAAAAATGGAAGGCAAAGGGGGTCACCCTTTGCCTATTCCGGTTATTTCGAGCCCCTAGCGTGTAGGGGTATATATAATATAAAAAAACCAGCGTGAGTCCTGCTGCGCTCTTATATGCTTGAATATGACAGAGACAGTTTTCGAACTTCCCACTTTTTTCCGCTCTCATGGAAGGACGCATATAGTAACATTTAGTAAAAAAACTGAACTTAGTGGACCACTTATCGTTTTATAGGACAAAGGTATGATCACATTCCTCGTGGTTTTCGTAAAAAATAATGTATGGAGGACACTTTTTTCTTGCGGTTGGGGCCGTCCTCAAAATATGTTTTGAAATAAAATACTATTTTGTGGCCGGCTGGGGCCCCCTTTGCATAGCTACGCCACTGGCTAGAATCAAACCTGTACCTTATGACATACAGGTAAATATTGGACGGACAATCACCCTATTTCTAACACGTGTTAATGTAAATAAGCAGAAAACTATTTTATATTTCGTACTCTAACTGAATGTTAACAGTTCGTATCCCATCACAAGTTTATTCAAGCGGTAATCTCATCTTGTCTTGTAAGTTGCAATAGCAAGGAATTTCAATTCTGTCTCCTTGCAGGATAGGTGTTAAGTGTTGCATACTTGTGTTAGGGAGCGCGTTGAAAAGAGTATCACAAGTTAACTAACTTGGTAATTTAAGGAGCAACAACGTTGTTTAACTAGGGTTCAGTCATGAACGAATAAGTCACTGGACCAGACATATAAGCGGACGTACCTTTATCTGTCTTATTAGTAGCCAGGAAATTTCAGCCTTTGTCGTTTGTTTTTTGCGTCAGTCTCAAGCATTTACTTGTCAACAAACAATCTGCCAAAAATGACTAAATGTTCTGTTAAATGGTGTAAAAACTATAGCGGCGGAAGCAGCACTGTTTCTTTTCACTTGTAAATATTGGGTGTGTGAATATGACTCCGCCCCTTTTTGTCAAAATAAAACACATTTGTTCGCTTACAAAATTAAAAAAAAAAATTATTGAAAGTATGCTCCATCTGCAGCTACAACCTTCGCCCATCGTTCAGGTAGTTTTCGTATTCCTTGCTGGAAGAAGTCCTGGTCTTTTGAGCTTATCCAGTTGTCAATCCAA
Source organism: Brenthis hecate (assembly GCA_951806755.1). Classification (NCBI taxonomy): domain Eukaryota; kingdom Metazoa; phylum Arthropoda; class Insecta; order Lepidoptera; family Nymphalidae; genus Brenthis; species Brenthis hecate. Next base: position 1,154,514 of record OX638259.1, read on the forward strand.
ATTTTGATACTTTCACATGAAGTAAACTTTTCTCCAGTAAGGTCTGTCTGCATCGTCCGGAATAGGTGGTAATCCGAAGGAGCTATGTCTGGTGAATATGGCGGGTGGGGTAACACTTCCCAGTCCTGTCCCTCTAAATATCTTTTTACGACTTCTGCGGTATGCGGTTTGGCATTGTCATGCTGAAGAATTAATTTGTTATGTCTATTCACCCATTCTGGTCGTTTCTTCTAATTGTCCAAATCACGAAAAAAATTGTAGTCCGCTCGAGCAAGGTCTGGGGTACGGAGGGTGACGAATGAGTCGGGGCTGTTTCACTACTAGTTTTGCTATCATTGTTCGGAGTTCAGTACAATAGATATTTGCCGTTATTGCTTGACCAGATCGGAGAGAGGTATAGTAAATAACACCATGCTGAGACCACCAAACAGTTACCAGTACTTATTGCAGTGTTAGCCCAGTGTAACCGAGTGATGCGTGTCAAATCCGGGTCTCGCACCTTTGATAGTTTCATGTGTGAATCATTTCTATCATGATTACCACTTATTTTACGGTGAAGGAAAACATCGTGAGGAAACCTGCATGTATGAGAAAAATCTAGCAAGTTTTCGAAAGGCATGTGAAATCCGCCAAAACGCACTAGGCCAGCGCGGTGGACTATAGCCTGGTCCTCCTCGTACTGAGGGATGCCCGTGCCCTGCAGTGGGACGTTAAAAAGGGCTGATCATGAAACCTATTTACATTATTTAAACTTCTATAATTGACTAAAAAAATCATAACAATGTCCTACTTATTTTAGTTTAATTAAAATATAAATACCGGAAGTTTACCTCACCTTCATTCTCCCTTTATTTCCTTTGTCTCACAGCTTATTTATGATACGCCTTTTCTTTCCCATTCGAAGGTTGATTGTCGGCGCAAAATCAAACAATAATGTGCTAGCAATAAACTTCTGGGTTTAAGCGACCACTTGCTTTTATAAACTACCCGAGACAATCAATTAACTAACATAGTTAAATAACAGAATCAACAAAAACACTTTATTTAATTAAATTAGCTTAATATTTTTTTAATCTTTACAAAATAATATTTATTATATATTAATGGAATATACACCCGATATTCATTCGTTCATTAACATTATTATAGACCAACAGAATGTTGCCATCAATGCCATCGTATTTATATAAACCAAATTAATAAATAATTATTATTTAACACATTATTACTGCCTCTTTAATTCATTTATATTAATTTATTATAATAAAAACAGATATTTTAAATTAAAAGATGTAAAATTATGATGACTATGCTAACCAATGTCTAAAATGTCATTCATTCGTTCATCGATATATGTATTTTATCGATTACGTTCAAGCACTAGAAATATTGTATTGTGTACCTGTGTGTATAATAATGTAATAAAATCTTTGTGTGCGTTATGCGTCTTTTGGTTGAACGAGTTTTCATACATTTGTATTTTATGTCTCGTCCAGTGGTTTATTCGTTCATGGGTTCAGTATAGTGAAGTATTCTAGTGAACAGAAAGGAGATGTGTTTAAAGAATGTTAATCTAGCATTTCCCCGCGGCTCTGCCTGTGTAGTCTAAAAATAATGGAATTATAAATAAACTTCCAACACCTTTTTCACCCCTTTAGAAAGGAAAATTACACACTTATAAAATCTTTTCTTAGCGGGATACCAACTCCCTGTGAGGAATCTGTCGGTCGGTCAGAAGTTTTTAGCATTCATACCTTTTGCGATTTCGTGATTAATCAGTAAGTGGTATTTAGCTTTTATATATACAGTAAATTTTTTTTCGCTTCGCTCAGACCCTAAGTGTCCTATGGTTTTAAAAATTTACCAATATCCCATTGATATCATTAAGATATCATATAGATTTCTATAGTATAAAAAATGAAAATCGGGTAAGTAGCTCTAGCGTACAAAACACATATTCTTGGCTAACCATAGTGCAGTATAAAACTATAAATGAAAACTATAAAAAACTAATAATAACATTTTAATAAAAACAGCTACACCAGGAAATGTTTCCGTATAAGTATTTTAAAGTCATTATCACAAAAACAACTCAAACACCGCAAGAAACTGTGCTTTCTGCTGACATACATACTCATTCCTTTTTTGGCATCATGAAAAGGAAAAAAATTGGAAAGTTGCAATAAAATGGCAAATTTACCATCATTTAAAAATAATAACTTGTTGTCACTACTTATAGATATATGTAGTTAATGCTTCATTTTGAAAGAGTTCGCTCACTTAGCGATAAGGCCGCCTGTTGTGCTATTTCTTATTTAATATATACTAGCGACTCACCCTCGCTTCGCTCAGGTTCTTTCCGCAGTACGTTTTGACACTTAGTATGGAATAAACTTTTTTTTCATTTTTTTTCATGAATTTTTCCGATTTTTTAATAGTAATTCTGCTATTCGTGGTGAAGAAAAATCCAACAATAGAAAGATTATAAAAATCGGTCCAGCAGTTCTCAGTTACAAACCCGACTTTGTTTTATATATATTTATATAGATATGTCATGTAAATTTTTGGTGTGCTATAAAGACCCATAATATTCTTAGACTATGAAATCATAAAAAGTCTCCATTTTCATTAAAGTATTGTGATAGTAAATATGTTTACATAAATCCTTGACGTCTTATATTCGATTTGAAGGAAGGGAAATGTCACAATTTTTTTTTTGTTTTGTATTGGTAACGAATCTATGATTATGGTTGTTAGGTACTCGAATTCCCAACCACTGGTTTTCACAAATGCTCAACGGATATCACTAAAAATACGTTTTTTTCTATGCCCAAAGCGAAAAAATGGGAATGTCCATGACATAACGGTAAAGAAGGAGGATCGTAAAAAAATCTACATAGTAATAAGTTACTGCACACTTTGATCTCAATAAAAATATTATATATACTTCTAAACTTTAAATTACTTTTTTCTCATAATATATTCATTAGGGAATTTCCTGTTTTTTGCCTGTACTTTTCATTTTATATACATATGTATGTATAAAAAAATATATAAAAAGCTTGTTTCAGAAGTTATAAAGGACACAATCACTTTTCTATTTTCTTTGGTAGTTATTATTGAAAAATAAGTAGGTACCTTATTATTAATAGCGAAGAGAATCCAATAAATAATAATTACAGATAATAAATCAACCAGAGAGAACATAATCTTTTTAACAAAGAATTATGAAAACCACGTAAAATGTATACAACCGAAATCTGTATATTCCTATTGAAGTCGATCATAAATATATGCCTAACCTAAGTGTAGCTATATGATATTCCAAGTCACAGTCTGTGTACTAAGTTTCATCCAAATCCGTCCACCCGTTACAGCGTAAAGAAGTAACGCAAAAACAAACACATGTATGTATTCAGTCCTTTTTAACGTCCCACTGCTGGGGGCGGGGCTCCTTTCAATCTGAGGGGGATCAGGCCATAGTCCACCACGCTGGCCAAGTGCGAGTTGGCGGACTTCATGTCTTTCGAAAACTTGATAGGTTTTCTCAGACATTCAGGTTTCCTCACGATGTTTTCCTTCGCCGTAAGGCAAGTGGTAATCATGTTGGAAATGTTTCACACATGAAAATATCAGAGGTGCGAGACCCGGGATTTAAACCCGCATAACTCGGTTTTCCAAGCGAGCGCCTTACCACTGAGTGACCACTGCCACTAACAAACATATAGGAAATAAAGTTTGTCTAGATAAAGCATACAAGGCAGATATAATACAAACATACAGCCTTACCTAACACTCTCAACATAATGGAATGTGACTAGAACACTGTACAGCTTCTGCAACATTTTCCATAGCATATGCGATCGATGCAGATAACTCAAGTGCAAGCAAACGCTTAGCAAGTTAAATTATGCAAATAGGTAACTAAGTATCGTTGAAAGCGCGAGAGGCATACGCTGTCTCTGATATATTTTACTTAATAATGACTTACTAACTATAAAATTTAATTAATTTTAAAATCAGTGTAAAATTAATTTTTAATAAAAAATAATAATAAAATTACATTTTTGTAAACTTTAATTTTTTCACTATAATAGGTTTTTTGCTCAAAATGTATGTGGCATATTTATTAAAAAATATTAACTTTATCTGTGTCACTAGACATAGTGCCCATATACTAGCAGAACCTGCGGCTTCGCCCGCGCCAAAATTACAAAAAAACTCTAATAAGGTAGGTTTCATACAAACTTTTATCCCTTATTTTACCTCCTTATGGGATGAATTTCGAAAAATGCTAAAACACGTAGTATTTATTTAAGGTTGAAGAGCATTAATAGCAAGTTTCAAGTAATTCTGATCATAAATATTTTTTTGAGTTGTATTATAACGGATTTTTCCGTGGGATTTAGATAATCTCCCGCGGTAATAATTTGTTTAATCACTACGTCTACTAAAAATGGAAAAATAAAAACTAAAAAAAAAACAGAATTTTATTAATGTATAGATCACCGATAGTATTCACGTAAAACTGGTTATGGACAGATGAATTTGACAAATACGTCACACGGATATGATACAATATAAAAATCCCCTCTCACTCGTCTTTTGGTTTTAGGACAAACCTAAAAAAATGAAACTATCAGCAAAAATGTTTACATATATATAAGAAGTATTCTGCCATAACCTAGTTAGAATTTTCCCGAATACATACAAAAAATTGATCTAGTTTCCTTATTTCTGTTGGCTTACAATATTACACTATTGCCATTAAAATAAATATGTTGGGACAATAACACACAATACCATGTAGTTCCATGGTAAGCACGAAGCTTGTGTTATGGATACAAGATAGTTGATACACTACACATATATAACTTTAAATACATGTATATTATAAATTTATAAACACCCGTGACTGGAGTACAAGCATTCGTGCTCATCACACAAATGAATGCCCCCAGCGGAACTGGATCCCGCGACCGCTGGCACAGCAAGTAGGGTCACTACAAACTGAGCCAAACGTGTCGTTATTTAATTATATTGAAACACAAAATTACTTTTTGTTGTTTGTGCTTTAATGTACAATACGTTCCATTTCAGTGGAATATTGGAGTCGAGTTACTTGTAAAATGTGCTTAAAGCTTTTCCCGTGGGAACAAGTTTTATTTCATTGTACAAACTTTAGGTGGTGCACAGTAGCCACAGGCTGAGACTAGTTTGCATATGCAATTTCGTATGTATATAAGTATACTTACTAGTAAAATGTTCAAGAGAGCCGTCCTGAACTACAGAAGTTCTAAAACTAAACACAGGGGTTTTTATCATCTCTATCTCTAAATATTTATATTACTGAGTGGGTCTTTATATCGTTCTTTTCTCAGTTTAATTTTAGGTTAATTAACTGAGAAAAAATGATACTGCTATTTTATTAGACAATAGAAATCTGGATTTTTTTTATTGTTTAATGCAAATAGCGTATAGTGCGTATGCCTATAATGACCATATAATAATCTTTAAGACGTGTTAAATCTTAGTCTCTACAGTATAGTGATTTCTGTAAAGTATTCGAAACGTCAAACATAAGCAAACGAAAAGAAATATAAATCCGCGGAAAATTCCGAAAAGATAGTTTTATTTAAAATGGATAATATTCGCGTAAATCTGAGACAGTATTAGCGTACAGGATCTGTCAATTATTTTACTTATAAAAATGTTAATGTTGATGAAATATGAAACTTTGTGCGCGTGTATGTTTGTTACTTCTAAAGATGTAACCGCTCAATGAAGAGTTATAATTGGGAGTATAATTATATTATAGATTAACACATTGGTTATTTTTTCGCTACTAAATCTACGAACAAAAACTAGTATACATTTAAAAAAAATATTCTAATTTATATACCTATTAATTTTAGCTTTCTTTTGATCTCGCTGTATCTAATGCTTTTTCAACTTTCAAGTAGCCAACTTGTCTGAGGTGGACGTCTGTCACTTACTGCTGTGTCAAGAACCTACATCTGTTCCAAAGTTGTCTCACATTCTGCCCTGGATTCTAGCGAAATAAAATTTAATATAAAATATTAAATTACTAATCAGTTATATTCAATTAAGGTTTTTATTTATATATTTAATTGTGCCGTATTTTGTTGTAGGTACAAGATTTTTTGCTTATTTTAATAAATTATATTAAATATTTTAATTATAATAAAATAACCTAATTTTTTCAATTTCCTTCGTATCGTCTCCATTCTACGTGATATCGGCAAAGTAATCTGTGCTCTGCCGACACGCTTTGAAGCCATTAATAATAGAATTGAATTAACCAAAATATTAATAAAAGCTAAATAATAAGCATTATTATTAGCGTAAACTTTTGTAGAAGTTAATGTAAATAGCATGTAAGCTGGATGTTTTAAACTTTTTCTTTAAGCAAACTAAGAAATACACTTCAAATTTCGCTAAAAATCGAATCCACGACCTACAGAGTGGCGATCAAATATCATTCCTGTACTTAACAATCTAACTAAGAATATATTATTATACCAATACACTAAATAGACAGACAAACAAATCTTTCCCTGAAACGTTTTGTTAAAATGTACTGCTTTTTCTAAAACAAGGCTATTATTTATTCTAGTTTACATATTTTTTTAAGCCACTGCTACTTATTCCGCCCAAAGCTTTTGCCCGATTCGTTTACATTTTTAATGTAACTTCGGCCATTTTCGGTAGCCCCCGAGAGAATTGTAAGAGGTCGGTTTTATTTTTAAATATTGATTAATATATACTTCTAAAAATGTTTTTACGAACGCGATAAAATAGTAAGAACTTAATTTTTTTTTATTTTTTTTCTTCCCGAATTCGCCTCACATTCGATAAAATCAAACTATACATCATTACTGTTTATATGAAAAATTACCTCATACGAGAATTGAACTCCAAGCTTTAAGTTCAGTAAGCTAAGTAATTCAAACAGCTACTTTTTAATTTGCGTAACAATTACAAAGTTAAAAAAGGATATTCCACCTTCGCTATAACATCATGCATTATTGTCTCATGTTTACCTACTAACGTATAAGAAAGCTCACGGAGCTTCCATTAAAAGCTTACCCGCACTGCAAGCTTCACACTATTTGCCACGTAAATTTTCTCCACGAGACACGATAACTTATTGATATATTAAACTACTGCAAAAAGATTTTGTTCCTATGTATTTTTGGTAAACTATTTTTAACTAGCCCACGATTTACCGCGCTCATTTATTTTAATTTACCTTACAACAACTAGAGATTACCCCTTTTATATGGTACTTAAATGAACGGAAACAATGAATCAAATAGTTAATTTTCATGCTGTCATGGATAAAAAATTTGAATAAAATTAAGAATTAGCACGTACCTACTACTTTTAGCTACTTAATTGACATCTTCAAAACGTTTTAAGTGAGTAAAAACAATAAGGAACTTTTATTATACATATGTATATGCGTTATAAAAAGCCCATACTAACGTTTTTAGGTAATTCTTGCACAGACATACATTAAAACGCTGTATTTATGGATGACGTTTTAAAAATCATATCTAGTGATAAATACTTTAATATTTTAGTAACAAACAATGCAAAAATCCAAATTAAAGAGGACATACATACAGAAGCACCCCAAGTATGTCTAATACATATACCTATTCTTGTTCTAATCTACCAGATCGTATGAATAAATAACTAACAGAAGTGCGAAGTTGCACCTAGATGCTGTAAATGATATTAAAGGCTTAGTTTACCGGAGATACCTATTTTAGTGTGAGAAAAATCTGCAATACAAAGTACTAAGCCAAGTAACCCTTATTTAAAGCTGGGAAATGCGTTTAGACACGAGGTGTGAGACTCACCGGAACGCCAATAAACCTATGAAAACCCAACGGAACCTCCCCCGTCTTAATGGGACGTCGTAGGATCGCTTACGCACTCAACCACGACGTCCCGATAGCAGGCCTGCCGAAGCAGACCACACCAACCATAGGGTTACTCCAACGGTCCACTCCGTTATCAGAGAAGTAACAGGAGCAACTCGCATAGCAGACCACTCATCGAGGTAGGCCGCGTCCCAGCGCATTTCTTGGCTTCGCGACCGGCTGGATTGCCGGGCACAACTGAGCCCCCACCACGACAATGTGAACACGCATGTTCGGGGGTAAAAGGTAATTAACCCTATGGTAATTTCTAATTAGTTTTATTAACTTGCTAATACTAAATATAAGACATGATTATTTAAGGCTGAAACTGTAGAAAATAGAAATTTGCTTAATAATGAAAAATAAGTAAATATTAGAGTTTAAAAAACTCGTAAAAACACATATATTTCACCTCTCTAAAATTCATTCTCATTATTACTAGTAGCCTTTGGAAAGCTAGAAGAGTTTCACCTCCTGACTCTATTGAGAAATGAGCTCGATGGCATTAAATCATTGTATAGTTATCCGGATTTCATATTTTAAAAAAGTTTTAAAGCTATATAATATTTATATATATATATTCAATAAAATTTATATATGTATATATTCAAGGAAATATACAGATACATACAAGTAATATGTAGATATAACTATGTATTATAAGAATTATTCATGAAAATCGATTCACATTTCATTATTCACAATCGATATCGCGTAACATACATATAGATAAACATATAAATTTTATACCTCTCTTATTTAGAACCGGTTAAATATATACCTACAACATTATTATATGTGAGTATAATTCCTCGCCAACTAGCCATAAGTAGTGTACATCGGCTGAGTGCAAATATGTTTTGCTGTCAGATTCTAGCAAATTTGAAGAGGACCGCATACACTATAGTGATGTGGGTCACGAGAAGTGAATTAAATTATAAGTTTCATGTATTTTTAGTTAAAAACACAAATAAATTATAACGGAGGCGTTTATGCGATACTCTATGGGTACTACGTATGCTTACATTGTAAAGTTAACGAGATTGTTTTTTTAACCCTTTGCTTGTTGAATATGCAAATCAGGAACTATATAAGTCAGGTTTCAAAAATCCTTTTTGTATTATATAGCCTACTAGCAGAACCCGCGGCTTCGCCCGTGTTCAAACTTCCGATATAAAATCATAAACAACATAAATTTTACAATAATGTATGGAAGATTATAGATATGTAGCATCCTTAGAAAAGAAAAATTATGCAAGCAAAGCCGCTGGCAAGTTACTGAGAGGTTTACTCTAAATCTTCACAGAAATAAACTTTGGCAGGATTTTTTTATTATTTATACTAAGAATCGACGCTGTCAGTCCATCGGGAAGCTATCAGAATCTCTTACATACACCTATATTTCTTATAATACTCTCGAGCTTTGAAAGAGATAGAGAGCGTAGCGCTTTTGAATCAGATCTGAAGAATCACCCAAAGGACCTAACAAAATAACTACCCATTATGCACAACTACATTCCTTTTTCTGTGTGTTTGATAAAACTATTAATATTAATAAAATTACTATCGACTGGTGATTTACCCTCGCTTCGATCTCGTGCGTCCCTTAATACCTATATAATGTACGAAAATTCATCAAAATAGGTCCAGCCGTTGTAGCGTGAAGGACTAATACGATGACCAACTTTAGAAATTATAATAGAAATACTGTTTTAGATTTACGAGATTTTTTGATATTTTATTTTTTTCGAATTTTTTTGCGGATTGATTTTGATTTTTGGTTCTCAAAGTTTCGAATAGTTTACAGTTTCTCACGTGACCGTGATTGCTGTATTACAATTCGAAAATACCTATATAAGTGTGTGTGAGAGTTGCAACTGCTCAAAGCATTTGAGTATAATTTTGAATAGTGACACTCGTAGCTACGTAGCGTATATCTATCCTGAATCATCAAATATTTTTTAAAGACTTAACACGCGAGCAAAGCACCGAGCGAATGTTTAAATATGAACGCAGTGTTAGTTACAAATTGTGTTAACAAACCACCTAAGGCGATTGAACGTTAGGAGAAAACTAAGTAAAGAATCTTAGCTAACTTAGCTATCTTAAAGGATGTTAAGATTATACTTTGTAAATTGCAGACGGTCTGGTATTTTATCTGCTTAGTGTATAGCTAAAATTAAACGCCGTTTATTTTTTAAATTATTTAGGTAGGTTCAGTTATAATGATATGGAATTTAATTGAAAAATATGAACATATGTAGGTAGGTATGTAGGATCGAAATTGTTTCGTAAAAAAAAGAAATTCACAAGTCTGTTACCTTTTTACGCTCAAAACCCCTGAACAGATTTCTATAAAATGCAAGGGCATGGATTTTGTTTAAGTTAGTTTGTTTAAAAATATTACTTTATCCTTCGATCTATCTTAATTCCTAATGAAGTTAAACCACTATAAGATTCACGATAAATTCTTAATTTATTGGCCTTAGTGTTATTTTTGAAGTCATACTTATTTTGGGACGTTTGAAAAAAAAATGAGAGTAAAATTTTTACGATGCGCGCGCACATCGACAGCCAAAGAGCGACATGATGAAGCTAGCTGCATTCGATTTACAAACAGAGTTGTGACTTACGGAATAAAATCTTTAGCTAATTTGTTCTGTTACGCCAAAGAAGTATATAACTTCTTGCGTGTGTACATAAATACACACACACGTTTTTTTTTTTTGTATACTTAAAATTCCTAAAACAATCAAATACTTGTTTCGCCCACTTAGATATGTATCTACCTACTAGGTAACGTGTTAAAATGCAAGCGCTGCGCTTGAAAGCGAGCGAGAGCGAGATCTTAAGATGAGAAATATGCAGATAGAGTGGTTGTAGGTAACTCGTATTATAGGGATGCTGCATCACTACTTTGAACGTTAGTGAATTAGTTACGAAGCGTACATAACAAGTTCAGTTACCACTTCCCAATACTGGTGTCATAGCAAGACATATTTAAATACAAATTGATACGTGCAAGGGTTGTCATAACAAAACATATAAATTCAAATCGATACGTGCAAGGAATAGCATTGTAACTTATTATATTTTGTGTATAATTTTGAATTTGATTTTTAAATATATGTATCTATATGAGATTAATTGATTATTTTTAAATAATCTTGATAGTATGTTACAATGTTTTTCTTTGCAATGGTCGAAACACAGCTCATGTGTTAAATTCTATCAAGACAATTATAGTAAAAAATGTTCTGTAACATATGTAAATAGACATAAATAACTCGAAAAGCAGTACCCTATTTGAAGGGCACGAAAGCCGGAAGTGTAAAACGAATTGATGAATAGACGCCTAATATTTAATGGGCGAGGGATATAGCGTGAAGCCCTATACTACTAAATTCAGTAAAAACTAACATTAAATAAAAATCAGTTCATTACACAAAAGACATGTAAGAAAGGTGAAAGCATAACAAAATGGTGAATTTTATATTCAAATGTGTTAAGTTAAAACGTTTTTGGAGTTCAACAGAGCTCACAGCTGGGTGGGCTTGTCTAAAGACTGAAGTTACTCATCAGGATTCAGCAACTTATAAGCCAAGTTTGACTTTCTAAAAATTCGTACCACTGACTTGCCAAATAGAAACCGATGGAATAATCAGTGAAATACTTTAAAAGGTGTACTTAGAATATTTATCTTTTATAAATATAATAAAATTATGAGACGAATCTGTAGGTACATTAAATATTTTATGGAAAATCTTATGGAAATAGTTACTGTTATCGATACCGAGGCTGAATCTACAGTTTTTAGAAATTGTGTTTACCTGCCTATCTGGGAACGCATCACGAGAAAACTACTGGACAGATTTTGATGGAATTTGGTATGATGACAGCTGAATATCCGGGTCACCATATAGGATACTTTTTATTGCGGGAAAATAACACATCTCTGAGAAATCTATACTAACATTTAAAACATTTTTTGTAGAAAAGTGTAGACTATCCAAAACTTTTAATTTCCGGTGGCTTGAATTACTTATTTGATATTTCATAACATGGCATAAATATTTACACACATTATTGATTTTTTGTTCAATTGTAAAAAAACGACTTAAAAATATTAAAATCTCCCCTACACAAAAGCAGTCTATTATTTTCACCTTCGAACACAATGGATCATCATAACACAAAACCCCGTGACTTCAATGGGAAATTCGTGCTGAGAAACAAAACCTGCAATTTTAATTGAAGGATTCTCAAAAGATTGTAATGAAAATGTTGATTGACGAAACTAGTCCCCTACGATTCATCAATAAAGGAACGTCCCCTATAGGAATTTTATCGGACAAAGCACCATAAAATCCCCTTGATTCAAATCTACGGGGGCGTCCTATTCAGTGAGATTACATCGAACGAGATTAGTCATGAGCGTCGTAACTAAAGAGTCACAAAAACTGAATCGATTGTAAGCTAACTAGGAATACGCTGGCAAGTAAAAATAACGCATTAAAGAGCTACTCTATATAGTACTTTAATTTTATAGGTCCATTTTTATATCTAAGTTTAATAAAAACTTATTTTGATAAAAATTACTCTCAGAAGACATTGAAATGGAATAGAAGTTAAAATAACATTTTTTGATAATCACAACGACAAATAGACTAATAATTTTTTTTTATCTCAAAATTACAACTCGAGTAATCTAAATAATATGAGATTAAAACAACAATGACGAACAAAATTAATATTTAACTAGAAAAGTTTAATTTTTTAAATCCTACACTATAAATAGTTCATATACTATATAAATTGTATATAAAGTTAAATTTACCATCTAAACTAACACTTTGTACAATATATGTATAGTTAATGACGACTAAGATAATCTAAGCACAATCTCATTAAAATAAATAATTACCATTTCTTTAAAAAGCAATAAAAAATCATCTTGAAATACAAACAATAAAGAAAGAATCAATAAGACCGTCTTAAAGTACCCTGAATACAAAAAAGAAACTCATAATGCAAACTAGTTAAAAATTCACGGAATTAATTACCAAGACGCTTCCCGTCAGACCGTTATAAATGAACTGTTGAGCCAAACGACGTGCATTGCGAAACTGTCGAAGAAATTTTTCATCCTACTCGAACTGATGCCTAATATATCGTTATTTGATCAGGCCAGTGACATTGCTGAATTTGGATATCTTAAAAAATAAATCGGTAATACCATATTAAAAACCAATCTATATTAGAGAGCAGAAACCGAAATTCTAGGGCATTTCATCTGTTGAATTCAGTCAAAATAAAAACTTTTTTCTATAACTTAAATATTAGCGTCGTTCGTCGTCGTTTTTATTGAATACATTATTTTATATTCCGAACATATAAGGAACAGTTTATTTAACTTGGTATTTCCCATTAATTCATATTTACAGCATGGATGTTCTTCGCAAAAAAGAAAAGCTTCAGTCAGATCGAGATAAGAGTATTCATCGTTGAACTTTTATCCGAATATTACATAACTCGTGTATCAAAAACTATCTATCAGAGTATCGTGTCCAACAGCTTATGATCTAAATTGTACCAGAATTCTAGAATAATCCGCAGAGGGGAACTCTCCCTCATCTTTGCACAGGACTTGACTTATTGTGGGGTCCCAAGTATGTAGGGAGGGTAGATTCAAATTTATCGGCGATGTATGCGTATTTATGAAGCACTTAAGTGTGTGTAAGATCGGTTGGAGGTGGCTGTACATCGACATCTGCCTAACGATATGATCGTCAAAGCATTTTATGCCCGCAGTTACGAACTGAAACACAAGCTATAACTTAGAAAATAATAGCTAAACTAAATTCGTTTACCAGTTTGTATAGGATCCAAAAAATGGCAGATTTTCAAACAATGTTTAAACATGAACATTTTGCATATTATGTTTGCGTTGTGGCATCTTATTAATGCGAAAGACATATTACATATTATGACAAAGAAGGTATTCAATTTGAGATAAAACCGAAATAAACACTATGTGAAAGTTGGAAAAGTGTACAGTCTAATTGATTTCTCGACAGCCTACTCCCAGATTTTTATATCCACTAAACATATATTATCTACAATTTCCTATAGAGTTTCTCCGTATTTTTATGACTATGAAAGTTATTTAGTAAATAAACAATATTTCAAAGAAAATTACATACCGCCCCATTTCTTTTAAGTTCCGTGGGGTCTTCGAAATGAAATCGATATCGTTGAAATCAATTAATGTTTTAGCACCTCGACGAATGGAACTAATGGAAAATCATATCCACTCATACTTTTTAAATAATCAATTATAGAACATATTCAGATTATTTTACTGATTCATGTAGATTCAACTTTTATTTTATAATTACAATTTTAATTTATGATATATATATATATATATATATATATATATATATATATATATATATATATATATATATATAATCTGAACCTCGGAAACGGCTCCAACGATTTTTATAAAATTTAGTAGACAGGGGGTTTCGGGGGCGATAAATTGATATACTGACCAAAAACTCCGAGCGACGCTCGGTGGCCCAGGTACTATATATATATATATATATATATATATATATATATATATATATATATATATATATATATATATATATATATATATATATATATATATATATATATATATATATTAAGGAATAAAGCGATGATTGTAATATATTTTCGTATCAATTTTATCAACAAAAAGCAAAGTATTTAGACAAGCTTAAGTAAAATATCAATTAGAACTCAGACGACGCTTCGTAAATACAAAACAGCAATATTCATTTGAAGACTAGATACTATCTATGAATTCATTCATAAAAGAAAGGAGTGAAATAATCACGACCGTACGATAAACAATAACACGCGTCCATGTTGTAGTCACGAGCTGCGCACTTGTACTGAATATTGAAATATTTTGTTTCACCGTAAATCTGTACACGTTCCTGTATTTTGCTAACATTAGCTTAAGTTACTACAAAATTATGTTATTGAATAAATTGTAGTATGTTTATTCAATGCTAGCGACTTGTCCTGTACATTATATGTATTTTATGTATTTTAAATTATACTTCGTCTGTCAATAGACAGACGAAGTATAATTTAAAATACGTATTAGATGTGCCTACCTGTTTCATTCTGATGATATTATATTAGAAACCATGAACGAATTAACCACTGGACCAGACATATAAGCGGACGTACCTTTACCGGTCATGTCAGTAACCAGGGTCTACCTTGCCTAGGTCGTTTGTTTTTTGTGTCAGTCTCAAGCACTTACTTGTCAACAAAACATCTCCCAAAAATGACTAAATGTTCTGTTAAATGGTGTAAAAACTATAACGGCGGAAGCAGCACTATTTCTTTTCACTTGTAAATACATTATTTTATTACATTTATTGTTATTTATCACAAATTTTAATTAAATGTAAAATAAAATGTCATATTATCCAACTATGTTAAATATAGTCGATATTTCTATATATTGTTGACATCTGACAACCATCATAACATGGCTGGATTATACCATTAAGAACAAATGACAAAACTGTCGAGTGAGTCCATTTGACATCGACTAGTGCTTGACAATGTCGAAAAATATATCGATATTTGACGAAATAACTGAACGAATTGTGTTATTTGTACAGTACAATAACATAAAATACTTTTATCACAGTATCCTATAATCTGATGACAATAAATTTGTAAAAATATTTTCTAAATCAAATAAAAATATAAATGCAAAAATTATAATTAGTATGTGTACTTAATTTTTTATTCTATTTTATACCACATTTATATACTTTAGAATATTATTCCATTGTAATAATGATAAAGATCATTTTATTTCAACACATAAATTACACAAAATCAAACAATAATATTTTAGCACTAAACTTCTGGGTTGGCGATTTGTAATAAAACACTTTACCACTTGCACTATTTATTTTACTTTCACGATCCAACACTCACTTTTTCACAATTTGCAATCACTTTTTCTTTTTCCTAATTTCACAAATGTTTATTAATAACTGAGCAATATTAGGACAGTGTTACATTTTCATAACTACCCGAGACAATTAATTGCCAATTAAAATAGTTCAATAACAGAATCAACAAAATCACTTTATTTAATTAAATTAGCTTAATATTTTTTTAATCTTTACAAAATAATATTTATTATACATTAATGGAATATACACCCGATATTCATTTGTTTATTAACATTATTATAGGCCAACAGAATGTTGCCATCAATGCCATCGTATTTATATACATCAAATTAAAAAATTATTATTATTTGACACATTATTATTGCCTCTTTAATTCATTTATTTTAATTTATTACAATAAATACAGATATTTAAAATTAAAAGATGTAAAATATGATGACTATGCTTACAAATATCTAAAATGTCATTCATTGGTTCATCGATATATGTATTTTATCGATGACGTTCAAGCACTAGAAATATTGTATTGTGTATCAGTGTTTATAATAATGTAATAAAATCTTTGTGTGCGTTATGCGTCACTTGGTTGAACTAGTTTTCATACATTTGTATTTTATGTCAGGTCCAGTCTCTAATTCGTCCATGTTAGAAACATTCGGGGTTGTCCATAGTGGGTGCAGAAACCCCACGGGTCTTCTATGGATTCCCTTATAACCTTATTAATTCATGCCTTGCTTCACATTGCCTTTTTAAATTAAATTCATATTAATTTTTAAAGCTATAATCAAATTTTTTGTATCAATAAAGGCCTACCCTCCATGTACTTACACATCAATTATTTAAAAAATATATATATATTTTTTATATCAACCCTTGAAAAAAATCGCACCCCAAATTCCATTCACCGACCGCCACGCCTTCTATTGAGTTCGTTTTTAAACTGCTGCCTGAAATCGTATAGAAATTAAAAGTGCCTTAATACTTTAAATCACAGAGTGATTTTAGACTTAAAACAACAAGAAAGGTAAGCCAACTTTAAAATCACTTAAAAAATAATTATTCCAACCTTTGGAATGGATATTTATTATCCAACTCAACAAGGAAAGAATTCTAAAATCGATACGTAATTGGCAAAGATATAACATACGATACCGACAAAAAAAACAGAAAATCTAATATTTTTTTAATACTTTCTTTTTACGCGAATATTTGACATTTTAAAAAGAACTATTTCGGATTTATTCGGATTTTTTCGTGGATTTATTTCCATTTTTGGCCCTCGACATTTCGAATGCTTTACACTAGCAATCATGGTGACGGGAGAGTCTCTTTAGTGATCATGATTGCTTGATAGTTTTATTTAAAAATACAAAAAAAAAACTGTCCTCCTTATTTCTAAAAGTTTTAAAACCAAAAGTTTTAATACTAACAAATTTACCTTACAATGCTTAAAATATAAGCTTCTATCTTTTTAACAATTACTCAAAAACGTAACGAGAAACCCAACATCAGGTAAACAGTGATAAAAATAATAAGGGCTTCATTGAAACGTTTCCACCATTTTGTTCGAACACAAAATATCGGCAAGTTTGGTACACAAAGGTCTATTGTCGTAACGCGGGATAATATTTATTTATGTTATATTTATGAGTTCAGTGTTCTTTCCTTTTTAACTTTTAGTAAATAATAATAATTAATTATATGATATATACTTAACATTACGAGCTGCCCAGAACCGGGATGGTTGGCGCTCATTAAGTGAGTTCTACGTTCAGTATTGAACGGAGTTATGCTAATGATATGTCACATTACGTACCTAAAAAGAAGCAATAAAACAAAAAATATACTTTAATATCGAATCACTGTTATAAATATAAGTTTGTGTATGTATGCATGTATGTGTGTATGTATGTGCGTGCGTTCACGTGTTCGTGTGTATCTGTTTGTTACTCTTTTACACTGAAACGCTCGGACAGATTTGGATGAAGTTCAGTTCAATACATAGATTGTAACCTGGCGTATTACATTAGACACCTGGGACGTATCTGAGAGAAGCGAAGGCAAGTCGCTAATATGTATATATTTGCTATACTATCAAGTATGTATGTAGAAATATATAGGTACATATGAAGAATATATATGAAATAAATGTATACTTAATATATTAATTAATTATTGTTCAAGTCATATCTGCGAGGCAAAATATTTTTTTAACTTGTGTCGATATTTAATGCGGGGAAGTGACAAGTTCTCGCAGTGGCTGCATCTTTAAAGTGATTCGAAAGCATTTTAAAGTCAAAAGCGCGGACTCACTGATGCACAGCTAGTTCGTCTCAGTACTATGTTAGCGTTAGACAATTCAAGTGAATATGTTGAATAATTAATGTTATAAATGCAAGAGTATATATAGCTAGTCGGTTTATTATTTTAGGGGGAAAAAACAATTTAGATATTTGTTACAAAAGTTTCTATTTGGAGACTTATGTCTGATCCTTGGAAATAGGTAAATAGAAGTTATAAATGTCATGGGGTAAGTAAAAACTGGATTTTATTAAAAATGTTCATAATGCTTTTATTATTGTCGAGAACATCTAAGAAAATCGTTTCCTCTCCGAGTCCTGCGGAAGAGCCATTAAAATTAATATGTCCTTTTTTATTCTTTCAATTCACTAGTTTATTACACTTTATAAAAAATGGAAAAATAAAAACTTTTTAAACTTTTGAAAATCAAAACTACCAATCAGTTATTTTTTACTTTTTGGTTTTTAGTGTTTTTTTTAGTGTGTTTTTATTTTATTTTTAAATGTTTTTATTTTTCCATTTTTAGTGTAGACATAGTATGTAGTAGCAAAATAAAAGAAAGTATTTTAAAAATTTTGAAAGTGAAAAATCAATCATCCCCTATTAGATACACTTAGGGGTAGATTTTTTTAAATTTAAATGAGACCATTTTAGAATAAACCTCTTTCGAACAAAAAAAAATATAAAAAATACATTAAAAAATATATGTAAACATCCGAATTGAGAACCTACTCCTTTTTTGAAGTCAGTTAAAATGGAAAGTTACAACAATGTTGCTAATTGCTATATTTCTATTATAACAATAAAATTTAAGTTTGACAATTTTTATTTAAATGATTCAAACAGCATACACAAGAGCAAAGAACATTACTTCTGACAATTACAGTGTATTGAGGTTAAGTCTATGCATGATAATATTGTATTAACCATCCACAATTTTGCGTTGTTTAATGATTTTCAAAATGGCGAATATTTTTTTAATACTAATCGATGCATTCAACAGTAGAACTTTGTTATAAATATGTAAATAGTTCGAGTTAAAGAATCTAATAAAATCGCTCGTATAGTTCCTGAAAATTTCGCGCTCACGCAAACGGGAAATAGAAAACTTTATGAAATCCATTATAAAAAGTTGACACCGACAATATCCCTCTGTTGATATTACCCGCTGAGTCTATATATCTTTTCTAATTCTTCTCTTCAGTAGAATTTTGAATGATAGATAATTATTATCTATATAAATAAAATTGTGATTTCCTTAAATGTTTTAATAATTCGTTTTACGAACAGATTTCTACACGGAGAAGGTGTTTATGCTACCCCTTTTTCTCTAACCCACCAATAAAAGTTGCTCCAGATTGCTCAAATGATCGTCATGATAAATGCAGTATTTATATATTTTACTTAAACCTATACTCATATTATAAAGAGGCAGTTTGTTTGTTTGTCTAATCTTAGAAATTACTAATCCGATTCGAAAAATTCTTTTTGCATTAGACAGCCTGTTTATTGAGGAAGGCTATAAGCTATATATCATATAATATATAGTCTATCTATTCCATACTAACCGTTAAAACGTACCTAGGGACGAACTCAAGCGAAGCGAGAGTGAGTCGCTAGTAGAGAATAAAAGACGAGAAAAAGAGTGAAGCCGCAAGCAAGAGCCATTAGTAAATAATTTTCAGTTTGATCGATCAATAATGATTCAATATATCTTAGAATTACCAAAACAGCTTCTACATTTAAGATGACAGCGCCTTTCATCAGATTCTGTCACCTCCCCCTTTAATTATGTTGCCTTTAACAGTTTACCTCAGTAATAATGAACAACCTGTAGCTTGAGGTTATTATCCTCACGTAAACAGCGAACACTGACGCTACAAATTTCCTCGCTTTCAGCCGAAATAAAGATAATAGCTAGTGGGACGGTTGGTACGATGACAGAAAATCAATATAACGTGCCCTGGATGATTGAATTATCAACACCTATATAATGAAATTATGGTATATTATTATTTCTAGAATAGCATGGCTAAAGCATGGCATGACATGGTTATAAATAGCCCTTCCCCCCATAGGCCCTTATGGTATATGCAAAAAATAATATTTTACTGATCAAGTTTGTCTTAGTAATTCAAAAAATGTTTACAATGGACATTTTCCAGTAATTATAGTATTTATTCAGCTCTTTTCAACGCCGCACTGCTGGGCACGGGCCTCCCCTCAATGCGAGGGGATCAAGCTATACCACGCTTCACATGTATTTCGACATGATCTCTCACATGCATACCAATGACATACAGGTTACCTCATGATGTTTTCCTTTACCGTAAGATATATACTATTTTTTATTGCACTTATATGTAAAATACAGAGAGTAACAAACAATAAAATTAGTTAGCAAAGGTGGACTTATCTCTAGAAGAGATCTCTTCCAGTCAACCTAATTGAGTTAGAGAGATAGTATTAAAATGCAGGCTAAAGTGCAGTAACTCAAATGTAATTACTTAAATAAATATATATTATATATACATATAACAATACATTATACATATTATATACCATAACATATGTACATACTACTACATACACAAATACATATCTATATAATATAATGCATAATAATAGTAGTTAATATAATTATTGTGGAATAACTTGGGTGAGAAAGTGCTGTTTTATTTTCTTTTTAAAGGCAGTTATAGAGGGGTTTAATTGGATGTCTTTCGGAAGTTTGTTCCAGAGCAATGCGGCATACACCGAAAAAGATTGTAGAAAGAACTTAGTGTTGCTCTTGGGTATGTCAAGCATCGCAGTAATGCAAGGCCGCCTGGAACGGGTGGGAGTAGGGAGAATTTGGAAGCGAGAACAAAGGTATGAAGGGGAATTGGGATCATTAAGAATATTGAAGAGGAACGAAAGGATATGCATATCACGGCGAAGGCGGATTGGGAGCCATTTAAGTTGAGCACGAAAGTTTAATATATGGTCATGCTTACGCAAGCCAAAAATAAAACGAATAGCGAGATTTTGAAGACGCTCTAATTTGTTGAGTTGCTCCTCAGTCACATCTAAATAGCACACATCAGCGTAGTCGAGTATGGGGAGAAGAAGGGACTGAGCAAGCATAATCTTGGTTGTGAAAGGGAGGAAGAATTGGAGACGCTTGAGAGAGTGAAGAGTATGATGCATTCGTTTGCTGACCTCGTTGACATGAGCCGCCCAAGTCATGTTACAATCCATAATTAAGCCCAAGTTTTTTACTTTATTACAGTACGGGATTGGAACACCAGAGAACTGGACTGTAGGTGTCGAGGTCCAATCGATTTTACACCTCAGTCGACTACTGCCAAAAATGATGGATTGTGACTTGCAGGGATTCACAAGGAGGCCAAAGGACTCTGCCCACGTTTGGACCCGGACAAGATCCAAGTTC
Organism: Brenthis hecate; assembly: GCA_951806755.1. Taxonomy (NCBI): domain Eukaryota; kingdom Metazoa; phylum Arthropoda; class Insecta; order Lepidoptera; family Nymphalidae; genus Brenthis; species Brenthis hecate. Next base: position 1,176,200 of record OX638259.1, read on the forward strand.
AATGCATCAATAGCTTCATGTAACTCGGTCAGCTCACAATGTCGATATAATTGTAAGTCATCTGCATACAGATGGAAGGGGGAAGAAATGACTTTTGATATGTTATTAATAAACATTGAAAAAAGTAAGGGAGAAAGTACGCCGCCTTGAGGTACACCAGCAGTAAGATCTAGCCAATCCGATGATGCATCGTTGGTCTTCACGCACTGCTGGCGTCCGAAGAGATAAGAGTGAAACCAGTCTATAACAGTACTAGAAATGTTGACCGCACGAAGAGTTCCCATAAGGATGTCGAGATCCACAGAGCTGAAAGCGCTGCTAAAATCAAGTAAAACCATCACAGTGAGCTTGGTTTTATCCATAGCACCACGAATATCCTCTGTGATATTCAGCAGTGCACCAACTGTACTATGGGAGGAGCGGAAACCGGATTGATAGGGACATAAGAGGTTATTGTGAGATAGATAGGAGTAAAGTTGATTGTGTGCCAATGATTCTATGACTTTGGATAGGATAGGAAGAATTGATATAGGACGGTATTGAGTGAGATACTTAGGATTCGGGGATTTAGGTAGGGGTATGACGAAAGCTTTTTTCCATAAAGACGGGAAGACATTGCGATTGAAGATATGTAGTAATCTGTTGAAAATAATTCGCATATAAATTCTCATATACATCAGTGGTCCGAGACCCGCAATCAGAACCCGCTTCTTTTAGTTTACCAAGCAAGCGCGTTACCACTGAGCTACTACTGCATTTAGTAATTATTACTTAACATAATACACACTGTAACATTACACATTTACAACTAAAACTAAGTGAAGGGCAGTGGCGAGATAACAAACATGGAGTAACTTTACATGCCAAACAAGATCGATCGTCTAACTTAACTTATCTATCCCAGTTTGTACGTATTGTTTTGAAACACTTCCAGTGACTTCAAAGCTTGTTGGATTTCGATGAGACTTCAACTATTAGGTAGATAGATTTTATCACTAATTTCAATTTACTGATAAGGATAAAATATTATTTTACATTAACATACGGTTAATGTTTTTTGATTATAATATAAGGACGGTATGCAAAACATTATATGTACGAATATAATTTAAATAAAATCATATCTTTTTGTATCAATAGAAAATTAAAGTATGATCTTTACTTATAATGTCATATGTACCTATATTATAAATTATAAAGACGCACAGTTTGTTTGTTTGAAAGCACTTATGTCAGGAACTACTAATCCGATTTGAAAAATTCTTTTACATTAGATAGGTCTTTTATTGACGAAGGCTATATATACAATATATCTATGGAATGTATCGCACCCGAGCAAAGCGAGGTTGAGTCGCTAGCATCTAATATGTTACGTAGTTGCAATATAATTTAATAACAAGCATAAACTAGAAGCCGTTCCCGTAGAACTTAAGACAGAAAATAACCGAGCCAAAAAATAATATAACATTAGAAAGTTCTTATTATTACCTAACTTTACACTTATTATTAAATTCACAAAAAAACTCACTTACTTCTTTAAAAGCTTAGCTACATATTGTTGAAGAAATAATCGTGACGCTCTAGTCACGAATAGACGAAGAATGCTTTAGTGATTAGACGCTATAAAATAAAAATGCCGTTAAATTATGAGTTCATAAAGTTAAATAGAAACTGCTTGTTAACTTTAATGTTTCATATAATATAATACACTTGAGCACGAATTTTTTAATTAGTATTCAAATTTCAAATAATGCAATGTATTTTAGCGTTGGTCAGACAACTCGAATGCTTCAGTTTGCTATACCATTACCAAAAAAAAAGAACATAATTTTTATCCGAATATTTAAATATTTTTATCCCGGAATCATCCCTTAAGGGGATGAAAATGGGGATGAAAGTATGTATGGGAAAGCAAGCTAGGGACGAACCCGAGCGAAGCAAGGGTGAGTCGCTAGTTATTCAATAAAAAAACTTAGCGGTCCTCAATTTTTTTGAAGACAGAACACTTTTGAGGCAAAATTTTTACAGACTCCGAAATTAAGCGTAATTTGGTTTCATAATCATTTTTTAATGAGAATTATAAAAATAAGTATTTTCTTATTTTTAATTAAATTCTACTTGAAATAGGTTAATTACTTTACATAAAATAGTTCAGAACTCGTTTTTTTTTTTTTATTTTAGAAAACGTAATTATAAAAATGTAGCATTATTGTATGATGTTTGGGGACGTCTTTTGAAAAGAATATAACACACACATAACGCGGGTACCAGAGAATCACACTTTGGATATGATAGTATAAAGAGGAAAGATTTGTATTTTTTATGTTTGTAAAAAATAAACTCAAAAACTACTGGACCGATTTAGATGAAATTTATTAGAATATTAAAAATAGTTTGAGACGTTGGCAAGGACATAGGATATTTTTTATTCCGGAAATCATCCCTTAAGGGGGAGAAAATGGGGATGGCAGTTTGTATGGGGAATCAACCTCTAGTAACTTATAAATGAAAAATGTACGTATATACATATATGGTCTATAATTCTATATATTGTAGCCATGACTTCTGACGTAAGTGCACCAATAGCCAACAGTCGCCACCTATATATGACACGAGTTAAACGTTTCTAATTTATAATAGAGAGACTACGTGCGAAAGTTCAAAACAATACTGCCGTAGATTCAACCTGTCATTTATTCTCATTGCTTACCTAAGTGCAAAGTTAACTATTAGTTAATTTTAACTGTTATGGTATAAACGTCTAAAATGCGATCAATTGAAGTTAATATTAAAAGCAATTCATATTTCTTTGTAGTTTCTTTGTAGTAGCTAACCAAATAGACCTTGCCTCATCCAAATTTTAGTTTTGATAATCCTGTAGGAATAAAGAACTTTCAGTTTTTTTTGTTAATACCGAAGTATTTCCCAAATCGGCTAATTCTTAATTTTTTCGCTCATTTCCTTATTTATGTAGATTTATATAGATAGTCAGTAGTTTACCTAGAATAGAACTAGCTCTAATGGATATTTTAAATAAAACTATATTTTCGGATTATTTCGTTGATTTATTTAGATTTTTAGTACAAGTATGTACATAATATAACGCCTTTGCGACGTCTAAAACCTTAGTCTCTCCCGTGACCATGATTGCTGTAAAGCATTCGAAACGTTGGGAACCAAAAATCTAAATAAATCCGCAAAATAATCCGAAAAGATTGATTATTAAAATGTCAAATATTCGCGTAAATCTAAGAAAGTATTATTTGACGGATATTTTTGAGTGTAATATACAGAAGTCGTTATCCTAATAGTAATCTCAATATCTTAATGGTCTAAGATCCCAGAGCGTTTAAGGCAATATTACTTTGTCAAAGCTGAAATTTATAATTGAGAGATTAATAGCCTTAAAAGGTATGTTCTAGTTAACTTGAAAGTATAGCCGATTTACTGATAGCGGGTCCATACTAATATTATAAATGAGAAAATAACTCTGTCTGTCATCCTTTCTCGCTTAATCCGTTGAACCGATTTAGATGAAATTTGGTATGGAGATAGTTTTAGATTCTGGAAAGGACATAGGATAGATTTTACCCCGAAAATTCCCTATCCCATAAGGAGTTAAAGTTTGTATGGAGAATCAATCATTTCTTAAGTAAGGGATATGAAACTCATCATATCTATGTACATATACTAATAATTATATATAGTCTATCTATTCCATACTAAGCGTCACAGCATACCCAGGAACGAATCCGAGCGAAGCAAGGATGAGTAGCGAGTAGTTTTATATAAACCTTACTAAAGTACGTCAAGTAACAACAAGTTTAAGTAGGTACCAATGTATACAAATTGTATGATTTATGGACGATTGTCAATTATTATCAGGCCATTTCGTGGGCCTTAACTTACAGTTATAAATGCGATACTTTTTATGTGTACGTTTGTTACTACTCCTACAAACTGAAGAGGCTGGACGTATTTGAATGAGATTTAGTATGCGGATAGGCTATGACTTGGTGTTACATATAGGCTACTGTAAAGCATGTATGGAAAACTCTATTATCTATACATATAATAAAATTGTAACTAAGCCGAATCTGTACATAAAATATTTTTTTGGAAAATCTTATTGAAATAGACATTATAATCGACACAGAGGCCGAATCTATAGTTTTTAGAATTTTTGTCTGTCTGTCTGTCTGTCTGTTACCGCATCACAGAAAAACTACTAGAGCGATTTTGATGAAATTTGGTATGGTCATAGCTGGTTATCCGGGTCAACGTATAGGATACTTTTTACCGCGTGAAAATGTCTCATGTCCGAGAAAAAAATACAAAAACTGCAATGTAAGAGTGTACTAATATGTAAAAGATAACAATTTGGTTTTTGGTCATCTGAACGCGGGCGGAGCCGCGGGCAATGCTAGTTTTAAATAAATATCCTATACGTTTAAACTTTCATCAGAAATATCAGACGAAGTCTCTCCTTTTAAAACGAAGTCAAATGTGATGGTTAGTATAAGTTAAAATATAATAAGGTTTAGATTCCTCTGATATGAGCGGAGCAAAGTGAAACGACTTGGCACCGTTAGGTCATTGCCGACCTGCCGCTACGAGCGCTTGAATCTTGATAAGCTACGGTTATGCTTATAACGCGAACGCTAGAAATACCTTGGGTTTGCCTTTTGTAGTGATATTTTTTGTAATAAGCTAGTCATTCACTTTGGAGATTAATTGGAAAATCGAATATTAATATTATCTATAACTAATATTATAAAGAGGTAAAATTTGTGAGTTTTTAACATTTTAGGGGGTAATCTCTGGATCTACTGAACCGATTTAGATGAAATTTGGTGAGAAGATAGTTTGAGACCCTGGGAAGGGCACTTTTTATATCGGAAATCATTCCTTAACGGGGTGAAAATGGGGATGAAAGTTTGTATGGCGTATCAAGCTAAAAACGAAATACGAGTATGTATGTGATAATTATGATTATGAAATTTGTATAATTACAAACAAATAATCTAATCTTATTATAAATAGAATCGCGCCTCGGAGTAGCCGCACTGCTTTTTCTTATTAAGCTATTGAAGAATATAACATAAAGGTTTTCATCCCTTGTTCACTTCAGTAGGGGTAAAATTTCATAAAATTATTTCTCAGTGATAGGTCATTATAGGCCAAGCTTAAATATTTTAACCCTAGATTAGCGATTTCAGTGCAAAATCTAGCTGTTTTGGCTGGATAATAATACCAAGACGAGGTATATCATTGAATATTTCAACATCTGTAAAATACAGTAATATTAGTAATTCATTTTTATTTTAAACTGCTTATACTTAGCTTAGTTCGCCTAGGAATAAAGTAATTTTAAGCGCGCTGTGTTTCTTTCGTCAGTACTTCTCAGGACATCTTCATTTCGAATTAGTAAATAGTAAACTCATGACATTAATTAAAAACTGTAATCATTTCTTATGCTAAATAAAATTCTCTGAATTTGAATTACCACTGAAGTATTACGAACAAATAGCAAATCGGTGTTTTTCTTTAAATATAGTAATACTAGCGGCTCACCCTCGCTTCGCTCGGGTTCGCATCTAGGAAGACAAAAACAATCCTATCCCACGGGAACAGTACATTTTTCAGGGATGAAAAGTAAGATTATTCCGAACTATAATCTATCTCTGTGTTCAATTTCATCCAGATCCATTCAGCTGTTCTGGCGTTAAAGAGTAACAAACTTTCACATTTATAATATTAATACGGATTTAATAGTTTCATAGATTTACGCGAATATTTGACATTTTTTTGACAGATAAAAAATCTAAAACCTATAGATTCGGCCTCTGTATCTATAATAATGTTCATATTACTCGTAATTTATCGGTATTAATTTCAATACAGATTAGATTCAGTTAAAATTTTATTATATGTACAGGTATTATTAATTTCCTAATTGTACAAAACAGATAATTATATTCTAAGGATTTAACTGTAGACTTACCGAGCTTAAAGACTTAAGGTACAAAAGCCTTAAGCGTCGTACATACGGACGGGTTGTACTATCTTGTCTCAACAGATTAGTTTTAGTTCTGAATTAATTTAGATGTCACCATTTGCATTTAGCTGTTAAATGTTGTATTTAATTGATATGAACACATGTTATTTAATTAATAAATGCTTATATTAAAATAATACGAGTACTACTGATATCAAGTTTAAACAAACGAATGTAAGCGAACTATTAGAATGATTTATTATATATACTTGATGATGATGATGTTCTCCTAGCCGATTCCGGCCACGGCGGCCAATCTCATTGAGACTAGCCAACTGCGCAGGAGATATTATAGTGCACAAATGTACGCGCAGACACAACGTGCACTCTCTGTTCCTGTCACTCTCATACTCCGGTGGGACGACTGCTCGACACGACCAGTGAGAGTTAAGGCGCAGGACCGACGGCTTTACGTGCTCTCCGAGGCACGGGGGTGAAACACCGCCAACTTCCCAACTCCGGGCGGTTACTGAGACTTACTATACAGAAAGACTCAATAACATAACTTGGCCCGACCCGGGACTCGAACCCAGGACCTCCGAGTGTGCAGCCGTACTTGCTAGCCACTACACCACCGAGGCAGTTAAATATACTTGATACAATTGTCATGTCATGATATTTTTTTATAAAATACAGATGTATAATAATTATAGAGCCATAATTAGAAATTATTGGTAATTAACTATGATTTGTATTTAATTTTGTAAGAAAAATGTAGTATTACTTATTGACAGACAAGAAAACGACGGACTTGGCATGGGACTCGACAACTCTTTACGATGGTCCTTTAGTGTGCGAGAGTTAGCAAACTTTATGCATTTTAATGTTTTGATAGATATATATATTTATGAGAAACAAACTTTGGCGTCGCATATATTGTTGTTCTTTTGCATTAACTAGTTGCACTACCGAGATTAATTCCCACAGACAGCATTGGTACATCAGACTGAAAAGACTATGTCAACTTCCGTCCAATAACCTAATCTTTATTAAAATAATGAATTCAATTCAATTCTCTTGTAAATGGCTTCAAAACGTGCCAGTTGAGCACAGATTATTTCGCCAATGTCACGTAGAATGGAAGCACGACGGAGATTGGGAACATGCATCTATAAGATTAATTAAAGATTTTATACAGTCACATACTGCGAGTAATGTAATGGTTATTGACCTTTTTCGTTTAGATAAGAATATTAATAATAAAGATAAGATAATAATAAAGAAAATATGGATAATTAATTCCAATTAGCATTTCGCAACATCGTTCAGTGTACTCTGTTGCAACATTACTGACTAATGTGGCGTAGTGATTATTATAAAGTATAAAATTAGACAAGTCATAGAATGTTGTTTAACATACTAATAATACGTTTTACAGATTTGCTCTGCACAGAAACAATAAGGTCAAAACGAAAGTTTGCTACATTCTAAACCTAGGCATATGTATGTACTCAGCTATTTTTAACGTCCTACCTACACTGCTGGGTACGGGCCTACCTTTAATACGAGGGCATCAGGCCATCGTCCACCACGCTGGCCAAGTGCGGGTTGGCGGACTTCACATATCCTTCGAAAACTTGCTAGGTTCTCTCAGGCATGTAGGGTTCTTCTCGAAGTTTTCCTTCACCGTAAGACAAGTGGTAATCATACTGGAAATGAATAGCATATGAAAAATATCTGAGGTGCGAGACCCGGGATTTGAACCCGCTTCACTAATTTTCCCAAGGGAGCGCGTCACAACCGGGCTATCACAGCGTTATTCTTATAAAGAAGACAAAACCCTACTATCAGTCAAGGTTTCAATTAAGCTATTTTTTTATATATTCTTGGTTTTATTTTGATTCTTTGTTCTCGACATTTTCAATGATTTACAGCGAACATGGTCACGGGAAAAACTGGGATTTTTGACGTCTAAAAATCATATTTATTACAGGTAATACCTTAAAACTATATAATAATTTGGAACAAAAAGTGAAAAAAAGTAGTTCCGAAGTATTTTGAAATTTTTAAAATTGAATTTGAAAGTGTGTCTCGTTGTTACGCTTTCACGTTTAAACCACGAATCAAATCGATACAGAATTACTTCGCATTCCACTGAAGTAAAAGGGGCTACGATTACTACTTATTATTATTATTATTTATAATAGTACTTTCAATTTATTTCGATAAAAGAACAAGTTCTGATTGGAAAAATAAATGAATAGTATAAAAAGTCCCATACTATGAAAATACATGATTTAGTTGGCATAAGATTCTCCTTTTTTGCAGATTTCCAATTATTTAATACTATCGTTTTCCTGCGGCTCCGCCCGCATAGTACATTAATCACCAACATATTACATACTAAAACCTTCTCCGAAACACGCTGCATCTTATGGTATGAGTATTATTCCGATCGGTTCAGTAGTTATCGCAGTATAACCGAACAAAAAAATCGGCTCTCCATTCATTAGTATAGATATGATTATACTATTTACACATTTGCTCTAAAACTGTAGAAACTTATCTTACAAAGTTTGTTAAAATACACTAGATTTAGTATATTATTTGTCACTTCAAACAAAGTTGGCAAATTAAGCTCGTATAAACGTTATTTTGTACCGAAAGCAATTTACCTCGATCTTCATAAGTACTATACAGATATCAATAGAACAGACACATGATGCTGCATATTATCAATGATAGAGCCTTTCTCGTTTCACATAGCGTATAAATTACTGCCAGACTGTGTGTTAGCGTCCGACAGAGTTATTTATCAAATTTGAGGACTGGTATGAACACTAAGTAATGTTGAGAATAATATTATATTTCTTTTGTTATTTATATTCAAAAATATATACGTTTTCGTAATGTTAATACCTATATAACATATTTCATAATAAATTGGTATAATAACTTTTGGTCTATTTGCTAGAGAACTTCTAATATTTAATAGTCCATTTCATTTCATTTACTCTTAAACCTTTCATTTATTACTAGCATTATAAAGAAAAACAAATCTATCCCACGGGAACTGTAGATTTTTTCAGGATAAAAAGTAGCCTGTGCTATACATCAGAATGTATGAGCTATATTATTGTAAACTTTCATTAAAATCCATTCAGTAGTTTTTGCGTGAAAGAGTAACAAACATCCATACATATACATCCTTACAAACTTTCGCATTTATAATATAAGTAGAATTACATTTTACCTTGTAAAATATTAAGTTAATACGTTATTTCAATAACATATGTACATTCAACTTATGAAAATTGCATGCGAGCCAAAATAGTAAAAACGAAAATACCGGTCCGCTGTCCGATGACAATGAACAAATGATGCCCACTATCGTTAATAATACCTGTAGCACGTCTAGTTTCTCTCTATTCCATCGCACTCGGTTATTATATATCATTACAATAGCTACAATGACGAGTCAAATTGGCTGAAATATCTAATATTATATACAGAAAATAGATTTTGGTTCAGATCACTAATCGTTATCTATAAACTAGCATTGTCCGCGGCCCGCTCGCGTTCAGATGACCAAAAACCAATTTCTTAGGTTTTACATATTAGTATACTCTTACATTGCAGCTTTTGTATTTTTTCTCAGAAATGAGGTATTTTCCACGGTAAAAAGTGTCCTATATGTTGATCCGGATAACCAGCTATCACCACACCAAATTTCATCAAAATCCTTCCAGTGGTTTTTCCGTGATGCGGTAACAGACAAATAGACAAAAAATCTAAAAACTATAGATTCGGCCTCTGTATCGATAATAATGTCTATTTCATTAAGATTTTCCAAAAAAAAATAATGTACAGATTCGCCTTAGTTACAATTTTATCATAAATGTCTATATACAAATAGGCAAAACAAAACGGTTCAGTGCCTTTTCTAATCTGTTTGTCTGTCAATGGATTTTATTTGTTTAGTAGCTATTAACGAGCTTCAGGGTTATCAATTAAAAAAATGTTGGAAACATTTTTTTTATAGGTAAATTCTATTTATATACATAAGTCTCTTTACAAATTTTTAAAAATGATTGAAATGATGAGCACTAATTTTGATAATGATTATTAGCGAAAACAAAAATTTGTTTTCAGTTGGAATCGAACTTGTAACACACTCAATATGACGAATCAAATTATTAATTCATTATTTTAATAAATTATTAAAAGAATATTGAAGAAGTTAAAGAAGTCGACTTTAACTTCGCTACGTGCTTTATCTACCGAGGTTGCAGACGTTACGTCAAACAAAAGGTTTCAATTAAAACAATCAGCCCCTATTGACTCACGCGGGCAGATGTTTCTGATTAATGCTAATTAAACATTCCTTTTTATACTCTCAGGTCTAATGCTAAAGCTATTGACCGTCTAGAATCTATATATTATGATAACGACATATTTTCACTTGTGAGTATTGACTTATTACCCTCTCTATTCGCACGCCCTTTGTTTTACCTTATAACGCTTTTTTTATTAATACATATTATTAACAATAACTAGTTATTAAGCGGACGAATATATATATATATATATATATATATATATATATATATATATATATATATATATATATATATATATATATATATAAGTGTGCGTATGTATGAATGTATGTCTGATAATTCGCTTAACGAATTTGGACATTTAGTTCAGAGATAGATTGTGACCTGAAGAAATATATAGAGACTATACAGACTAGGTGTTGTTAGGTACCTCGTCAACGTGCATTCGCTCGTCCGTTAGTGCCCGGCAATCTAGCCGGGCGCAAAGCCAAGGAACACACTGGGAGGCGGGCGACCGACCTGGGTGAGCGGTGTGCCATGCGGGTTGCTCCTGGTACTTCTCTGATAGCAGAGTGGACTCTTGGAGCAATCCCATGGTTGTTGTGGTCTGCTTCGGCAGACCTGCCGTCGGGGCGTCGTCGTTGATTGCGTAAGCGATCCTGCGACGCCCAATTTAAACGAGGGAGGTTCTGTTGGGTTTTAGTATGTGTAGTAAGGTGGTATGTATAAATGCATTTCCCAACGTTAACAAAAAGGTCAGTTAATGAAAAAATTAAGTTATTGCATATTAAATACCCAGTAGATTAATTTTAGTACGATAACAAACTACCCGTAAATCTGATGCCCTACGATAGTATATGAAGTATAATACGAGTAATATGCGCAAACTTAAATAATACGAGCTTTCCTTTATTTGTTTTATATCTATTAAATTATATACATTTAATGTACACCATTTTGTTTTGTCTATCTGTGGTCTCGTTACAGTTGTGCGTACATACAATTATTCAAAATGTACATACAGCAAAGTATAATTTTGATATTTATAATTTTCATAAAAACCGCATCACCATAAAGAGGAACTTAATATTTTTAGTGAAAATCATATTGTGATGTCATGCGTGACGTCGCGGTTACTGAACTACGCCGGTGGTTACAGATTCAATTTCCATATTTAAATGCACTGTGTTTAACCATATGCGACTTTGTTTTTAAAATAACCCGTATTTTGATAATGATTATAATGATTAATAAGCTACTGTCCAAAGTGGCTCCTATGAAGAGTTAAAAACGAAAAAGCAGGCATTTACATATGTATGTGCTATCCATAGTAATATTATAAAACTAACTGTTACATATTTACTTCTAAAGCATTGAACGAAAGCATGATATGTACTGTTATACACTACATCCTATCGTCACTTCGCTTATATTCCGTGCGAAAATGTGAGCTATTTTTTTAATTTTTTTTTTTGGAGAAACTACATACTTCTCATCCTAATATCTGTAATATTGACGCTATTTATATACGTAAATTGCTTCCCAATACAAGCTTTCATCCCCATTTTCACCTTCTTAAGGGATGATTTCCGGGATAAAAAGTATCCTATGTCCTTCCCAGGGTCTCAAACTATCTTCTTACCAAATTTCATCTAATTCGGCTCAGTAGATCCAGAGATTACCCCCTACAACGTCACAAACTCACAATCTCACAAACTTTGCCTCTTTATAATATTAGTAATTTAGTATAGGTATGTTTTGAAGTCAATTACATCCAACCCCATTACATTCTTAAGAACGTTCGTAAGCACTACGCTAAGACATATATAAGAATTATGAACATACAAGTACCATGTAACAACAAATACGTTAAAAATTAACTTTTAGGGACGTTACATAAACATTGTATCGTGACACGTTTTTCAAGCGTACAATGTGAATAACAAGAGCAAACAGATCACCAGGTGGCGATCCGGAACATCTGTATGATCGAATTGTATACAATTCATACTTCATATGGGTAAAAGTGTATTGTTCATTGAGTATTGTACGTATGGCAGTCAGGGTGCGAATTGTGGAGGGAACAGCGGGTTCGATTTCAGTAAGGGAAAAATATATTTAAGAAGATATTGATTAAAATTGGTTTGAGAAATAGCAGGGAGTTACGACATCTTATGTTATGCCAGTCACATACAAGTAGATTGAACATCTGATATATTGGCAAGGTTTGGCAGAGACAGCTTCCAAGTATTTTATCTTTTTCCTTCTATTTGTCTTATTTATTTAGCTATGGAGTTTATTTGAAGTCATAATATATACTGTTTGACTTCCGAGTCGACTATAGTGGAAGTAATTAAGGACTATGGTGTTGCAATTGCAGGCAATTCTATTCGTAAACATATTCCCAATTTGCTTATGTCATAATTTCACATGCAAGATGCTTCCCAATTTGGTAGCATAGTAATCCCGCCTTTATGCTATAGAGTATAGACAGACGTAGTTTCTTTACATTACCTCTTTGTTAACATCCTCCGGTTATTTGCCTCAAGATATGTACCTGTAAATAATACACAAATAATTAGAAATCAAAAGCAAAGTTTAAAGTATTTTGTCATATAATTAAACAGAAATAGCCCTTAAAGTTTGATTTGACAACGTGTGTGGCTCAGTCTGTAGTGACCCTACTTACGGTGCCAGCGGTCGCGGGTTCGAATCCCGCTGGGGGCATTCATTTGTGTGATGAGCACGAATGTTTGTACTCCAGTCATAAGTGTTTATATTTATAATATGTATGTATTTAAAGTTATACACATATGTGTAGTGTATCAACTATCTGGTATCCATAACACAAGCCTCGTAGCTTACCATGGAACCAGATGGTGATGTGTGTCAATGTCCCAACATTTATTATTTATTATCTATATATTCTATCTAACGTAATCAAAATAAATAACATATGTAATAGCTGATCGATCTTCATTACGAAGCAAATTGAAGACGGAATGAGGCATTAAAATGATTAATGTCACAAAAATTTAGCTTGTTCCTATAAAATATAGGGGAAAGGTAAAGTCATTGAGCAAATGATATTACAGAAACTGGGTATACCACTTTATTGACCCACTTTAAGAGAAAAATTAGCTAGTTCCTTTAATTTGGCGATAAAAATGTTTAACCATATGTATACAAAACTACTTCTAGATGGTTTTCTCATACAAATTTTCATCCCCATTTTCATTCCCTTGAAGGATGGTTTCCCGGATAAAAACTATCATTTGTCCATCCAAGGGTCTGAAACTATCTTCTTACCAAGTTTCATCTAAATCGGTTCAGAAATTTCGGAGCTTATTCAAGCAAACAAACAAACAAAACATCTTTTCTCTTTATAATATTAGTACTTATAGAAGTATACATTAGTTGCTTTGACTGACGGTTCCAAACATAAAACCACTGGTTTTAAAAGCTTAAATTCAGATAATAAATGTATGTATATATTATGATGACGAAGAAGGTTATCTTTTAATGATGACGTGATAGCCATTAAAATGATTTTTGAATTTGATAACAATAATTGTTAAAAACAAATCGGGCGAAACCAGATGAGATCGCTAGTTTTCCACTATCAGCTTTAATTATTACATGTTTGTTATTGATATCGCTTTTATAGGTAGGTCAGATAAGGGCATATTGACACTTCAACCCGTTTACGTTCACTGCCGGCGTGATATCAATACAATGTGTAGTGGTTTCCCAACACCGCACTTTGTCTTAACTAATCCTTAATAAATACCTGTACGTCGATATTAGCATTTGGCTGTCCGTAGCTCTAGTGAGGTATATCCCACATATTCACGCAGTACGTAAGTCAGTTATCTCATGAAATCCTTACTAATATTATAAATGTGCAAGTATTTTTGTTTATATGTCCTTCTTTTGTCTAAGGGTTTGTTTTTGAAAAGAAAAAGATTTTAGACATAGGTAACTTTTTGTTTCAGTACTATATGGATCCCATGGGATATTAACCTGTGTGAACTTAACACCCGACTTTGGAAATATTATTCTTTTTCAGGTTTATGTCAAAGATTTTGATAATTAGTAAATAACAGTCACGCTAACTTCGTTAGTAGTAGTGCCAAAAAAATTTAAAGAATAAAAATGTCACCTCTTTAAATTGGAAAAAATGACTTTTTCCGGCTGTTTCTTATACAAAACGTTAGTAGTGGATATATGTAGTGCAATTTCTGTCGTATATAATCATGCTAACACTAAAAAAAAATGGCAAATGAATTTAAGAATCAAATTTATATGGGACTACCTGCTATTTTTTTTTTTTATTTATTAAATATAATATATATATATATATATATATATATATATATATATATATATATATATATATATATATATATATATATATATAATACCGAATTCAGTACCACATTTGAAGATCAAAAATCATACAGAAATGAAACATTAAACTTATATGAAAAAGCTTAATTTGGTGATTGTTTGAAATAAATGAAGCGCCTCACCGCAAAAGAGCATCGAAGCTCAATCGGATTCGCAACATTTGTCGTTTGAATTGAATCGAACATTTTCTGCAAAGTGGATTTTTCTCTAGCTTTTATTCTACAGCTAACTGCTGGACGTAAGCCTCTCAGCGGTTTTAACTTTCAATTGTCATTTGTTTCACTCTCGAAAGATTATTAACAATAAAGTCCAGGACGCTATTTGTTCTCGCACTTGAAATTTCTCCTAAATGAAGTTAATCTTCTACAGTATGAAGAAGCAAGGGAAGTAACACCAAACTTTTGACGGTTTGTTTACAAAGATTTAATGATAATTTTTAAGTACATTTGTTATTCATGAATGGGAACGTTGCTTATGAACGTTACTTTGGCTAATAAAGAAATGAGTAAATATTTTAACCGACTTACAAAAGGAGGAAGTTCTTTTAAGTGTGTGTATGTCTGTGTGTTTTGTTACATGTTAATTGATATCTTGACTAGGTTGGTTCCTTATATACCCTTAGGCTGGAATAATAATATTTAAAGTTATTTTTAATTTTAGTTAAAAGTAATCATTTACTTAACTTGTAATACACACTGTACCAAAGTTCCATCGCAAAGCGTACAATAAAAGTTAATAGTTCTTCCAAAGAACACTTTGACTTGACGGCACTTAATCAGCTGTCGATGAGCGTACTCGATATATTACCCCATATCTCATTTAGGGATTACAAGATTTGTTGTTATTGCTCGAAATATGTTATTCGATCTTGCCGAATGAAATCGACAAAATCGATGGAGCAGGAACATAAATTCTATTAATATGCGTTAAATAATGAAGTTCGAGTTGGGCCGCACACTGCCCTGTTCCGTATCCACATAGCTATAAGTATTTACTAGTAAATAAGACCTAAATTCTAGGCCGTTTTTTATTCATTAATAATTTAAGTCTTTTTTAAACTTTAGGGTTTGTACTAATTATTATTTTCATATTAATAGCGAGCGACTCACCCTCGCTCCGCTCGGGTTCGTGCCTAGATACATTTTAACAGTTCCCAGACAGACAGACAGATAGACAAAAAATATAAAAAGTATATATACGGCTTCTGTATCGATAATAATGACTATTTTAATAAGATTTTTCAAAAAATATTTAATGTACCTACAGATTCGACTCAGATGTTTATAATATGTACCTGTAGACAGTATAGATTGACGTTTGTACCTATGTATAGGATACTTACATTTTTTTATGTTAAAACTCACTTTACACCACACCACTCGTGTAAAATAAAAAAATAAATAAATTTAAAAGTCCTTGTTTATATTTATTCAAGATAATACACAATAACGCTAATATATTAAAAAAATAACTGGTTATAATTATATACATATGTATATACCATATTACCTACAATTTAAAAGTCAACCTTTTATATATATATATGTAGAATGTAGGTAGCACAGGCTTACTAAAAGGGTTCCATCTAGATAATTTGTTTACGGAACCCAAAAACCATAAAACAAGAGTTTCACGATACGTTATTAAAGCAGAAGAGCTTTGCAACCGCTCACATTAATAGTTCCACTGTGCTCACTTATTAAAAAGTTTATAGCTAACATTACAGCGAGAGAATAATGGGATGGAAGTGTTTAAGCTGGGATGGAAAAAATGGATTTTAACTATTCACATAAAAGTTTCACCAAAACCATTTTACGAGCAAGGAATTTTTCGCTTACATTTTTAAGTTTATTGGCTTAAGGAATACTTAGACTTTGTCCCCGACAAAGGATCAAAACTGCATGTTCGAAACCAAAGAATTATATGCAGAGACAAGACAAACGGGAGTTGAAAAGCTCCTTCAAGCGAAAACCTGTACGGAGACATAATACAATTGTAAAGGTGAGCTCGCAGCGTTATTTCATAAGAAATTCTGTTCAGAACTTTAACTACGTAAAGTTATTGTTATGAAATTGTCTTTTTATTTCCACGACGTTTGTCTAGAAATCCATACTAATATTATAAATGTAGAAATGTGTATGTTTGTCCTTCTTTCACGTAGAAACAGAGTGATGGATTGGTGTGATTCTGCAGAGACAGTTGGAGGGCTGGAGAGTGACATAGGCTACTTTTTACCGTTCGAGACCATCTCATTCCGACGGAAAAACACGTTATAATTCAACTCACAACCACTCATCATCCCTATGTAGGTATATAATATATAGTCTGTTTGTTCCATACTAACCGTTAAAACGTACATATGGTCGAAGCCGAGCGAATCGCTAGTATGTATATAATTTTATTTTATTTCAAACTGCTGTTCGGTTTATGCGCGAAAGCTTCTACAGTGAAGTTAGAAAATAGGCCAAGATGTATAAAGCACCCTTTATGCATCTTGAAGTTCAAACTTAATTCCTATCAGAGTTCCATCTAGATCAGTAGGTTGATTGTTATTGAACTAAATAATTATAAAAAGCGAGCATGTTTTATAAAGAAAAATTATTCTATATAAATATTTTCTCTTAATGAAAAGTGAAATAAGATATAATGTGTGTAATCAGGCATTCTGAAAAAAAAATACATTTAATTAACAAAAAAAAATCTACAAAGTCTAAGGTTACATCCCTCAGTACTTTAGATAAAGAACAGGGTAAATATTCCACTCATCAGGTAAAAAATTCAAGCTAACATATAAAATACTAGCGACTCAACCTCACTTCACTCGGGCCCTAGATAGGTTTTAACGGTTAGTATGGAATAGACAGAGTATATATTATATGATATATGTGTGTTTGTTCCGACCGTTTTCGGTCTTGGCGACCACTTCAACTCCTAGTTGGCTCGGCGCTGATGCGCGCGAAGGTGGCTAATGTAGCCGATCTTCTTATTAAACTCACGTGCGCACCAGGCGCACGTGAGTTTACCATCAACATAATTATACTGAATGGCGGCAGGTGGTCGAGCCTTTAAGTCATCGCGCTTAGCATCGAGGTCAGTTTTGCGCTGATCCTCGAAGACGCGAACCTGCCTCAGAACAAGGCTACGCCATTCAGGGCGCTGTGCCGCCAAACCTTCCCACTTCGAGGGTTCAATGTTGCATCTTTTCATATGCCGCTTCAGAACATCTTTGTATCTGAGGAGTTGGCCGCCTGGTTTTCGCTTACCCTCCTGCAGTTCTGAATAAAAGATGCGCTTCGCCACTCGATCCTCCGACATTCGCGAGACGTGTCCGCACCACCGAAGCTGGCGACGCATTAAGTATGTCTCAATGCCACCGACATTGGCTCGACGCAGAACTTCGGTATTTCGCACTCGATCAGACCAGCTGATCTTCATGATACTGCGCAGGCATTTAAGATGGAACCTGTCTAGTGTGCGAATGTGGTGACGGTACACGCACCACGTCTCAGAGGAATATAGAAGGTTTGGCAGCACTATCGCCATGTAGACAGATACCTTAGTGGCAAGTTTTAAGTCGTGTGAGCGGAAGACCTTGGAACATAGTTTTCCGAATACTGCTGCAGCAGTACCGATCCTGCTATTGATCTCAGCATCAAGGTCACACTTAGATGTTATAGTGCTCCCCAGATAACAGAACTTATCAACTTGCTGAAGCACATCCTCACCAAGCTTTATTGACAATGTCTCATGACCATGCATGTCTGTGGACATCACCTCCGTCTTTTTGACACTAATCTTTAGGCCAAATTTGCAGCAAGCCTGATGAAAACACGACATCAACTGCTGAAGTCCATCTGGGGTTTCCGCTAAAAAGCAAAGGTCATCGGCATACATGATCTCTGTGATCATGGCGTAAGACACTTTGGTACACGCTTTCAATCTAGCCAAATTGAAAAGTCTACCGCTTGTGCGAAAACGGATGCGGACACCTTCAACCGAAGTCTGCAGAACTTCCCGGACTACTACTGCAAAGTACAACGCGAACAGCGTGGGTGCTAAAACACACCCTTGTTTTACCCCACAGGTAACGGGGAAAAACTCCGACTGTTCACCGTCTAGAGCGACGCAGCACTGCATATCGTCGTGCAGGAGTCTTAAAAGTCTCACAAACTTGTCCAAGCACCCCAGCTTCCGCAGCACTAGCCAGAGGGCTTCCCGAGGCACACTATCGAAAGCTTTTTCCAAGTCGACAAAGCAGAGGTATAGATGACGACCTTGCTCTCTGCTTTTTTCTTGCAGTTGCCGAACGGAAAAGATTGCCTCGCATGTGCCTCGGTCAGGACGGAAGCCAAACTGGGTCTCCGGTAGAATCCTTTCAGACAGACCCCTGAGGCGGTTTAAAAGAACTCTGGCAAAGACCTTACCGGGGGCCGACAAAAGAGAAATACCTCGATGGGAATCGCAAAGGGAACGGTCACCTTTGTTTTTATAGAGGGCAATTATGCTAGATACTTTGAAAGTATCCGGGACTTTCTCCTCTTCCCACATACGAACAAAGTGCTCCCACACCAACGTATGCAATTCCTTACCGCCATATTTCAGCAACTCTCCCGGTATACAGTCAATACCAACCGCCCGATTGTTCTGTTGCTGTCTGATGGCAGTAACAACTTCATCGCGTGACAACGGCTCGCCTAGCTCGGTAGCAAGAGGAAGTTGAGTCAATAAGCTGATATGACGTAGATCGGCTGATCGATCTACATTGAGCAATGTATTGAAGTGTTCTGCCCAACGATTAAGTACGTCCTCCTTACTTGTCAAGAGACGCTCACCGTCCGAGGACTTAAGAGGCACTCTGACTCTGTAGGAAGTACCAATCAGCTTACGAATCTCGCAATAAAACTCCCCAAGCTGGTTTGAGTCTACAAGCCACTGTATGCGACGAGCTTTGTCCTGCCACCACTTGTCTTTGACTTGACGAGACAGCTTACGCAGTTCCTGGTCACTTGTTTTGATCACAGCAATGTCCAAACCTCGCCGTCCATGCTGTCGCAAGAGCTCTCGGTGTTTGCTGATAGCTGTCGTGAGGACCTCATTATTATCATCATACCAATCTTCCCTGTGTCGGTCTTTTAGGCCCAGGGTGGGAATAGCGGCATCTAACAGATGAGAACATAAGGTCCCCCAGTCAGCATTGACGTTTCCGGCCTCTTTGGAAACTGGCAACAGCTTTCCAGTCAAGGCGTTGACAAGTTTCTGCCTTACCTTAAGATCTTTCAGCCTATCCACGTTTATGAAAGAAGGCTTTTTTGTTATGGATCGACGAGGACGATGCAGGTGGAGTCGCAGCTTAGTGACAACTAGCCTGTGGTCAGTCCAACAATGGGCACCACGCATAACGCGGGTGATTTGGACCTGACTAATGTCTCTTTGTCTTACGACAGCATAGTCGATAAGATGCCAGTGTTTAGACCGCGGGTGCATCCACGTAGTCTTGTGCTTAGCTGGAAGTCTAAATATAGTGTTCGTAACCGCAAGTTGGAATTGAGCACAAAGACTCAGTAGCAACTGACCATTATGGTTCATGTTGCCTACTCCGTGTCTGCCCAAGATTCTAGGCCAAGCCTCATAGTCTCGTCCAACTCTGGCATTAAAGTCGCCCAGTAGTAGTATTTGTTCTTGGGAGCGAATGCTGTCTAGACATTGGGAAAGTTCTTCATAGAACCTGTCCTTGATGTCATCAGACTTGTCTAGTGTAGGTGCATAGACACTGATGACATTAAGGTAATTGTCTTTGTCCAGGTGAAGGCGCAATGTGGTAACGCGGTCTGAGATATGCAAGGGGTACTCTCCGAGTCGCTTGACTAGATGGTTTTTGATGGCAAAACCAACTCCTGAACGTCTTGGTTCGGACGCTGCGGTACCTTTCCAAAAGA
Source organism: Brenthis hecate (assembly GCA_951806755.1). Taxonomy (NCBI): domain Eukaryota; kingdom Metazoa; phylum Arthropoda; class Insecta; order Lepidoptera; family Nymphalidae; genus Brenthis; species Brenthis hecate. Next base: position 1,196,884 of record OX638259.1, read on the forward strand.
AAGTGTAACCGCCGCCATCTTCTATCAACTCTCCTTCGTCAGCAAGATGTGTTTCGCTGAGAGCAGCCACATCCACGTTATAGCGACGAAGTTCCCGCGCTAGTATGGCAGTTTTGCGTTCAGGGCAAGCATTGCCATCTTGGTCAAGCAGTGTCCTCACGTTCCACGCACCAAACGTCATGACAGATGTTTGCATGTTATTGTTATTTTTAAGTTTTCGACCGCGTATAAAAGGATGCGATGGCAGCCGCGGTTACTACCACCTTTCGAATGGGAATGAACAATTTTTAGGGCACCTTTTCTAGCCCCCTCCTCGGCTGAGTGAGGAAAGCAGTGTCTCCCTAAATAGGGCTGCTTTGTCATCCCAGGTGCTGCCGAATTCACACTGTCATTCCCAATTGCAGTGCAAAAGCGACCACGGTGTAATACAACACCCCTGGGGCCGCCTATGTGCAGGACTCGGACAAAGTCCGGTTTGCATCAGACCAGACCTCTCTACCTTGTCCCATCGCCATAGGACTTTTTGTCACTCGGCGTCCAGTATTCGGAAGCGGTCAAATGCGCAGGAGATATTTAGGTGCACAAGCATACGCGCAGACGCAGGTGCACACACTCGTCCTCCCCCTTCTTGATCTAATGGAACGGGAGACCGCTACGACTAGAGAAGGGTTTGGATGATGTGTCTGGCCGACGATAGCAGCTATGCTAACTACCGCCGCCCTCATGGCCATCCACCTTGCCTTTTATTTCGCCGGGTCCGCCAACACCAGTAGCATATCTGCTGAGGTTTGCCTTTCCCGCCGAGACTCCGTTTAGTCGCCTCTTACGACAGGCAGGAGTTACCGCAGCCTTATTCAAGACCCAGGCTGCAGGGCGTAATATTATATATATATTATATGATATATAACCTATAGCCTTCCTCAATAAACGGGCTATGTAATGCAAAAAGAATTTTTCAAATCGGATTAGTAGTTCCTAGGATTAGACAAACAAACAAACTGCCTCTTTATAATATTATAGTATAGATTAATTCCATTCAAGCTTGAAATTAGATTTATCTGTATCCTAAATCTAAGCAAATTAAATCTGGTTGAAACTGATAAATACTTTGCAGTATTTATTGGAGCATAATTAAGCGTACACCTCACCAGAGATCACAGTTTGATTATCCTTCATGGAAGCTATTTGTATTGGTAATAGAGTATCTATCTATGTCTGAATTAGAGTGGCGGATGGTTTCACGACGTATTTAGTTAGTGCTAAGCTGATATAGTGTTATTAAAATTGTATTACTTGCAACTTTTTCATCATCGGTCATCTACACTAAGTACTATTATAAAGAGGAAAGATTTCTATTTTTGTATGTTTGTAACGAATAAACTCAAAAACTACTGGACCGATTTAGATGAAATTAGGTAAGAAGACAGTTTGAGACCCTGGGCATATTTTTTATTCCGGAAATCATCCCTTAAGGAGGTAAAAATGGGGATGAAAGTTTGTATGGGGAATCAACCTAGGGACGGACTCGAGCGAAGTGAGGGTGAGTCGCTACTTTATTATAATTGCTAATATTTGTATGTGTGTGTCTGTTGGTTTGTTTCTCCTTTAGGCTCAAGCGGCTTAGCCGAATTGCTACCTAAATAGGTTACAGCTAGGCGTTCTCCCGACTAGAACGTAGTGTCTAATATAAGTTTTTAAAATTACATTAACTAGTTTCTGACGTTGAAACGAATACCTTATTTTTGAAAACGGTAATTTAATTAATTCAAAAAATCATTATTTTCCTAGTAAATATACACTCTCAATTTCTTGTTCTTTCTACGTGACAACGTACAGCATCTACCAAGAAGAGGCTACGCAAAGGCATCATGAGAATCAGCTCAGCCAACAGATTTCGCAACTCAACGCGATTATTGAACGCCCGGTTTTGTAAATCATGTCAGCGATCTTTCATCGTGCCGAATGCCGGAATACTAAAATTCAGCACAACTGTAACAGCTTGCGTCACAATTTTGATTTTAGAGCGAACAAAACCACTGTTTCAATTTGGGCACTTATTTAAATGCCGTGTCTAGTTAGCATTTTGCTTTACAACCTTTGATGCGTTCACTTAACTGATAGAAGCGGAAATTGTCGTGCTTTTACAAATTTCAAAAAGAAAGTGTTAATTTTCTGTATGTGTATATTACGTCATATTTTTGCCAATTTAGAATATATTTTAATCATCATTAAGGGTATTCTATACATTTAATAAAATTGTAACTAAGCCGAATCTGTACATTAGATATTTTTTGGAAAATCTTATTGAAATAGACATTATTATCGATACAGAGGCCGAATCTATAGTTTTTAGAATTTTTGTCTGTCTGTCTGTTACCGCATCACAGAAAAACCACTGGAGCGATTTTCATGAAATTTGGTATGGTGATAGCTGGTTATCCGGGTCTATCTATATATAGGATAATTTTTATCGCGGGAAAATATCTCATTTTTGAGAAAAAATACAAAAACTACTATGTAAGAGTATACTAATATGTAAAACCTAAGTATTTGGTTTTTGGTCATCTGAACGCGGGCGGAGCCGCGGGCAATGCTAATGCTATATGAATTAAAAAGACAAACAGCAAAATATTTAATATTTACTTTCTTAGTCATATTAGAGTCTATAATAGGTAAAGGTAACTTTTTTTTCACTTCAAAAATCAATAAAATTAAGTCACGGAGATCATTTTCTCATCAGGTTTTAATAATATTGAATACACTTAAATGGGTAAATCATAAATAATTACTAAGAAACATGAAGCGGGCATACATTCAGGAGTTCCATAATAAGGCTATTAATTAACAATATAACAGTATGATATTTAGAGTACATTTATTTGCCTATTAACAAAACGTCTAATGAAAATCTGATAGTAATATTGTTAATGAAAAAAGTTATTACGTCAGTATAATATAATAGAACTAGTGACTCAAACTCGCTTCGCCATACATACTTTCATCCTCATTTTTACCCCCTTAAGTGATGATTTCCGGAATAAAAATCATCCCATGTCCTTCCCAGGGTCTCAAAACTATCTTACCAAATTTCATCTAAATCGGTTCAGTAATTTCGGAGCTTATTCTGTACAAACAAAAAAATATTTCCTATTTATAATATTAGTATAGATTAACAATTAAGGAGTACACATGCACGATCGAAACCGGTTTAGGTTGTTTATTTACTGTGGTTTCGGTATTGAAAATAACTATACTGTAAAATGATAGTTATCAATCGAAGTGGGAATTTGTGTACCCAAAAGTAAAAACCAAATCATAAAACAAATACAATATATTTATATTTGGTCCATTGTGCCATATAATTATATTTGTTCAAAAACCATTGATCCGTTGCTCTGTCATTGCGTGAATAGGTTCTTCAAACAAACATACTCGTATTTTCATGTATATAATATGTGCCTATTAACTTTACTTAATAGGTAAATACATGAACGAATAAGTCACTGGACCAGACATATAAGCGGACGTACCTTTATCTGTCTTATTAGTAGCCAGGAAATTTCAGCCTTTGTCGTTTGTTTTTTGCGTCAGTCTCAAGCATTTACTTGTCAACAAACAATCTGCCAAAAATGACTAAATGTTCTGTTAAATGGTGTAAAAACTATAGCGGCGGAAGCAGCACTGTTTCTTTTCACTTGTAAATACATTATTTTATTACATTTATTGTTATTTATCACACAATTTAATAAAATTGTAAAATAAAATGTCATATTATCCAACTATGTTAAATATAGTCGATATTTCTATGTATTGTTGACATCTGACAACCATCATAAAATCCCTGGATTATACCATTCAGAACAAATGACTAAACTGTCGAGTGAGTCCATTTGACATCGACTAGTGCTTGACAATGTCGAAAAATATATCGATATTTGACGAAATAACTGAACGAATTGTGTTATTTGTACAGTACAATAACATAAAATACTTTTATCACAGTATCCTACAATCTGATGACAATAAATTTATAAAAATATTTTCTAAGTCACATAAAAATATAAATGCAAAAATTATAATTAGTATGTGTACTTAATTTTTTATTTTATTTTATACCACATTTATATACTTTGGAATATTATTCCATTGTAATAATAATAAAGATCATTTTATTTCAACACATAAATTACACAAAATCAAACAATAATGTTTTAGCACTAAACTTCTGGGTTGGCGATTTGTAATAAAACACTTTACTTTCACGATCTATTTTACTTTCACGATCCAACACTCACTTTAATTTGCAATCACTTTTTCTTTTTCCTAATTTCACAAATGTTTATTAAGAACTGAGCAATATTAGGACAGTGTCACATTTTTATAAGCTACCCGAGACAATCAATTGCCAATTAAAATAATTCAATAACAGAATCAACAAAATCACTTTATTTAATTAAATTAGCTTAATATTTTTTTAATCTTTAAAAAATAATTTTTATTATATATTAATGGAATATACACCCGATATTCATTTGTTCATTAACATTATTATAGACCAACAGAATGCTGCCATCAATGCCATCGTATTTATATAAATCAAATTAAAAAATAATTATTATTTGACACATTATTATTGCCTCTTTAATTCATTTATTTTAATTTATTATAATAAATACAGATATTTTAAATTAAAAGATGTAAAATATGATGACTATGCTAACCAATGTCTAAAATGTCATTAATTGGTTCATCGATATATGTATTTTATCGATTACGTTCAAGCACTAGAAATATTGTATTGTGTACCTGTGTGTATAATAATGTAATAAAATCTTTGTGTGCGTTATGCGTCTTTTGGTTGAACGAGTTTTCATACATTTGTATTTTATGTCTCGTCCAGTGGTTTATTCGTTCATGGGTAAATATTATAAACATGAAAATATCAATATAGTAAATGTGAATCTGAAAATGTTAATCTTTTATACCTGACTACCAACGTCCCCTCACTTTGCTTGAGTGCGTCGTGCAGTATACCGTAGCGCCACCTTTTGGCAAATTTTATTACTAACCGTCTTCTTCCTCGTTCCCTCGCTGATGAGGATCGTGACTGCTTATGATTTTTGTCCAGTCAGTTCGGTTCAACAATGTCTGGACTGCTGCATGGAGAGTAGCGCCCATTGCCTTCTTTATCGCGTCCGACCACCTTATAGGTGCCCTTCCCCGTGCACGTTTACCGTCAATTTGGTAAATTTACTAACAGTACCCTACGTTATTCTAGGTCATAGTCTATCTATACTAGATTTCATCCAAATCCGTCCAGCCGTTTTAGCATAAAAACCTAAATACACACACGCACTCACATACAATTTTACGCATTAAGAATTGGGCTCTTAAAAGTACCTGCCTAGTGCCCAATAATTGACTTTTGCACACACAAAGCTAACTTATCCAAGTCATACTTAGTACTTACTGATGTTAAGTACGCTTTAGATCTATTCTCTATTTTTTAAACTTTCAATACATGCATTTAATTACAATATAATTTCATTAGACACGAGCTTAGAAATGAAAATAACACTTTTCTTTAAGTATATTTGCTCTCGTTATGTCTAGGAAAAAGCTTTTCTTAGAAATTTCCAAGTGAAAAACAATAGTTTAATTATAAAAAGCTAGTTGTATAGCTTTTAGTTTTAATTAAAAAATAGAGCGGTAAATGTATTAAAAAAAATAAATGTTGATGGAGTCTTCGTTTGTATATTCGATTTTTTCATTTATTCTTCATATAAAAGTGGGTGAACTATGTATCACATAATAAATTATAACCCCCCTCGTACTGAAGGGAGGCCCGTGCCCAGCATTGGGACGTTAAAGAATGCTGAATGCAATAAATTTTAATATGGTTAAATTTTAAATTAAAGTATTATAAATTATAATACTTTTAGTTTTATTTTAAGGTTAAATAAATGTAAAGGTAAAAAAACTAAAAAATAAAAATATAAATATTTGTATATGAAAAATTTAATAGTGAATAAAGGTTTTATTTATCAATTTATTATATTACAGTAAATTAAAAGTATTAAAATAATAAAATCTTTTCGTTTTTTTTTTGCGGGTTTATATAGATTTTTGGTTCCCGATGTTTTGAATGCTTTACAGCAATCATGGTCATGGGAGAGAATCACGAAGTCACGGGAATCTAAGTATTCATCTAATTATTACTAGTTTTACGTGAAATCTAATAATAATAGCAATTATTCTAAATTGTCAGTTGCAGCAAACTATTTATTCTTACAAACGAACAAACTAAATGGCAAAAGAATATTATTATTGATTTCCATTACTTCTAACATATCTTTCAGACATACCCTAACCTAAGCTGCCTACGTACATGCACCTACTCATTGTAGTTTTATAAAAAACTTCTTGCACTATTAGTAGGAGATCCCGACCTATTTGGTGGACCTTTCATTCTTTTCCCAAGCGAAATATATTTTTTAAACAATAAAACATATAAGCAAACACGAACCATGGGAGTTGTAACCAAAAATTTGCTCTAGGCTATTTTTAATTAAATTGTTCTTAATAGATTGTTTTTCAAAGTACAACAACTCTTTTCCTGTGACAAATTAGTATCAATCGAAAGTAAAAGACTTGTAGAAAATTCCATCATACGTTTGGCGGCCTTTTTCGAACACATTACCTGACATCAGGTATAAACAGGTAAATTGAAGTTGTTAATTGCTCGTATCGTTTTGCAGAATGAACCAAGTATCAAAATGTAGATAATTTTATTAAAAATTTAATTAAGTATATAGGATTGTTAGACGAAAACATCTCCAGGCAGAGGTTTTTAATAACAAATAGCCTGGAGCAAATTTTTGGTCAAAAAAATATATTTCGTCTGGAAAAGGGGTCCACTACATGGATCATCTTAGACCATATTCTTAATATTTTTCAGATATTTTTTATATAATTACTCCTTAAATTATCAGCGACTCTCTTGCCTTTGTAAATTCATTAAATTTTAAACGAAAAAAGATTAGAGATAAGATATCATATAAATTACTTAAGTATGTCTATCATAATTTATTTATTTTTTAATTTATCCATATTCATTATGGTTTAACATTTTTCAGTCTAATGAAATTACCTTTTACCCATTTCGTAGTGAACTGAAGGCAATTAAGGCAATATTTAAAACGGAAGAGATGTTTCAGGTGTTTCTGGTTAGCGAACTAGATGCTTTCAAAGTATCACTAAGCACCACTATAAAAACTATTTAAAGAGATATAGAGCACTTCATAGAATACATAGTTCAAGGAATGAAATGTAACCAAATAAATAAAATAGTATTTTGTTTATAAAACGAAAAATATTTAGGTACTAATCTTCTCTATCTTATCAAAATTCTAATACAAAATATTTTATTCATGAATGAACTTCATGAATTTATCACCAGTTCCGAATGAAAAAACTTCAGTCCTGATAAAACTAAACAGATTTTGATAATGCTTATCGGATTTTGATAGACTTTACTTTTAAACAACAATTAAATCAAGCTTAATATAACTTTCTATTCCAAAAGGAACTTTTAGTATGGATTCATTAGTTTTAGAGCATATCTCCTACTTACAAACAACAGCACTACTTGATATTGATTATTAATATAATCATTACATACAACCGATATGTGTTAGATGCATTAATATAATTAAATCTTAAGATATATCTTCCTTATACGTTACAGTTAGACCAGTACATTGTTATTTATGCTTCTGTCATCTCTTGGGATTTGTTTTGGGACAATGTTGCATGTGAGTTGAATATCATATGTAATATCGAAATAAGAAATACATCTTTTGCTTGATTATTCTTTGTTAGAATATAAAGGGGAATTTTTTATGCACTCTTCTTATTCATATGAATATTAATAATAGAAGGCACTCCTATATGTAATACAAAGAACATTTTTCCTACTATGTACATTTCTATATAGTATAAAGTCACTGTACACTGTCTGTCTGTTTGTGCGGTTAGTTTGTCTATATTTCGGAATGGTTTGGTTGCAATTTTCACGATCATATCGAGAGAATTTCTCCAGATAATTTATTTATATTTTATAATTATGCATAATAGATACATGTGTACACATTCCATTAATATTATAAATGCGAAAGTTTGGATGGTTGTTACTCAATTACGCCAGAACGGCTGAACGGATTTGGACGAAATTTGGCACAGTGATAGATTATATAGTCTGGAATAGTACCTACATAAGTTTTTAGAAAAATCGAAAAATTTACGGTTCCCGTGGAATAGATTTGTTTTTTCTTCATTTGGGATGAACCTGAGCTTAGCGAGAGTGAGACACTATTATATTTATAGCAAGTAATGACAAGCCTATGTTTTTTAATCGAGTCACTAAGCCAAAGTGAGGGTTGGTCCGTAGTAAATAAATTATGTAGTATATATTATATAATTTCCATAGCCATATACTGTATCATAATTACGTAACAAAAGTGATTTCACTCAAATATATCAGAACAAACGAAGCATCACCTCTCAATGTATAAAACACTATTTATTTTCCAATACTCATCGCAGTTGAAACTTTTAAAAGCTCGCCGCAAGTTAACTTTGCTGCTACATTTTCAATTTTTCCTCGAATACCGTTGTACTTGTTGCTAACAATTCTGGAATACAATTTATTGTGGAACAACCCTTGCTTTGCTCAAATCTCGCCTCTACAATTGATTACTTTTAAATATGGTACACGCTACTTGTACTTGATATAAAATTATTATCTATACATATATTAAAATTGTAACTAAGTCGAATCTGTACATTAAATATTTTTTGGAAAATCTAATTGAAATAGATATTATTATCGATACAGAGTCCGAATCTATAGTTTTTAGAATTTTTGTCTGTCTGTCTGTTACCGCATCACGAAAAAACCTATGGGCAGATTTTGATGAAATTTGGTATGATGATAGCTGGTTATCCGGGTCAACATATACCTAGGATACTTTTTACCGCGGGAAAATTTCTCATTTCTGAGAAAAAATACACAAACTACATTGTAAGAGTATACTAATATGTAAAACCAAAGAATTTGGTTTTTAGTCATCTGAACGCGGGCGGAGCCGCGTGCAATGCTAGTCGATATATATTTTTAAATGATATCTTACAATAGTTGCTTTCAATTAAACTAACCAAAACTAAGCTACGAGTGTATTTCCACTAAGTACCTATTACCTATTAAGTTGTTGGACTATTACTTGACCCCCGTCTTCGTCTGTCTTATTGAGAAGTTTATGTCCAGCTGTGGGATATTAAAAACGGCTAAAGGAAGTGAGATGAATATAATAAATAAAATATTTTTAAACGTCCCTTATTGGATGGATTAGTCAGAAGTACCTACACCAGATTAATCAGATGCAAGTTGTCAGATTTCACACATCTTTATCGACCCAGTTAGGTTCTCTTAGATATATAGGTTTCAACACGATGTTTTTCTTCACCGTATATTCAAGTTGTAATTATATTTTAAACTAGCGACTTACCCTCGCTTTGCTCGGGTTTTTTAACAATTGTATAGGTTTTTTTATGGAATCCTAATTCTCTTTCTAAAATAAAAGAAGTAGTTCTGTCAGTGAAATTCCTATCAAAACCGGCTCAACCGGTTCAGAGATTAGCCGCAACACACAGACAGACAGACAAAAATTCAGAAAAATGATCATTTATTATAAGAAGGTACTTGTATATTTTATATGCATTTAATAAAAGCCGTAAAATCAACCGCTTTTAAAACGACATTACAGACAGACACTTCAATTTTTTTATTTGCCAGAGAGTCCTCTCTCTATTGTATGAAATAAAAAAATGTTGTGAACTATGAAGTACAAATTACATATAATTTGTATGTATAATATATAATTGATCAAGACGGAAATAATTGTTACTTATTAGTAACAGGTTTATAAAATAGATATACAAAATTATACGATAACCTCAATATGAGGTTGGTTTAAATATTGTTTTGAATGAACATTGTGGTTTTATACGTATTTACAAAGTAAACTCATTGTTGCCTAACAAACTGTTGTTGATGACTGTATGGCGACATAATACTATGTATGATGCATATTAAATTACGTACCTAATTATCAATGTAGGGATTGAATTAACGACCTACTGCATAATGTTGAGTGTGCAAGATTATTTTATATAGTAAAAGTGATAAATAACTATAATAATGTCCTAACTAATTTGGCCAATCTGAACAGACAAACCAACGGGACCTATTATAGTGCAACATGTATGCGCAACGCAAACACAAGTACTTAGTACACTCTCTATTCTTTTAACTCGAACATTCTTTCGATGGGACCACAACGACTCGACACGGCCGGCGGTAAAAGATAAAGATAAGATAATGACCGACATCTAAAAGTCCTCTCCGACGCACTTGTAAAGACCGCCAACTTTTCAATTCGCAGGCTACTGAGTATATCGTGACAGATAATCTATTTAGGTCCGTTTCAGGACTCGAACCCAGGACCACACGATCTGCAGCTTTATGCCAGCTACTATACAAACGAGTCAAAATAACATAACCAGTTGATCTAGTCTAGTTTTCAAAAATGAGACCTCTGAAACACAGTGCTAGTAAGCTGTTAGACTCAACCCATAGCGCCACAACGGTTGTCATAACAAAACAAACAAAGTTTATAAATATTAATAAGTCACGTTGCGGGAATGCAGCTATTAAATCATTAGATTGCAAATGATTGGCACCATTCTTTAAATTGATCGGAACCGGCATTTAATTGTTACTAATGAAACATTAATAACACGTTGTAAAAGAGGTTACTTGTAGGAAGTCGTCGAGTCGAGTCTGTACATAAAATATTTTGTGGAAAATCTTATAGAAATAGTCATTATTATCGATACAGAGGCCGAATCTATAGTATTTAGAATTTTTGTCTGTCTGTCTTTCTGTCTGTGAACGCATCACGAGAAAACCACTGGACAGATTTTGACGAAATTTGGTATGATGTTCTGCTGATTATCCGGGTCAACATATAGGATACTTTTTACTGCGGGAAAATATCTCATCTCTGAGAAATCTATACTAAATGTTAAAACTTAAAACGCTAGTCTAGAACTGAAGTCGCTAGTATGGTACAAGGTAAAGTTAATAAATAAATATTTTAAAATATTTTTTCTTCTGAATGTTATTTAAAGAACGTTATTCACATAGTTATGCTATTATTTTGTTTTTATTATTTTATCTTCTTTTAAGGATTATTGAAATGTAAGATAACTATAATATTTTGATATCATAATATTAATCTTTAATAATCTTATTTTACCGACCAATCTCCCTCCCTCGTCTTTCCATTCTACGTGACATTGGCGAGGCAATCTGTACTTAACTGGCGAGCTTTGAAGCCAATTACAAAAGATTCAATTGAACAATATGAACTGGCTTATTGTATACTATTTTGAATTTTAAGCTAATTAGGTAGGTATACCACTACTAGCCCAACCTCTTCACAAGCGATTAAATTAAAGTGAATATGCCTTTATATGGCGAGTTATAAAATAAATGACAAACGCAGGTAAAACCATAGCAAAGACTAGTATATAATTAAACAAAACTGAAACAGCCTCCGAGCCTTTCATATGGTAATTCATTAAAAATATTCGTCATCTGTCAACTAGCGGAAGCAATATACATATTTCTAGTAATTTAAATGAACTTCCCGTTGACCACTAACTAAGCGATGAATCAAATTGCAACCTTGACATAGATCGAATTTGATAACTTTTGGAAAGTAAGTTATATCCGATTGGAGTATACTTTATAACATTTTAAATAAAACTCTGGTCTGATTTTTTCGCGGATTCTTTTTATAGTAGTTTGTAGTAGTTTCCTAGGTGGTGTAGTGGCTAGCATGTACGACTGCACATCCGAGGCCCTGGGTGGGGCCAAGTTTAGTTATTGAGTTTTTCTGTTAAAGAAGTCTTAGTAACAGCCCGGAGTTGGGAAGTTGGCGGTGTTTCACCCCCGTGCCTCGAAGAGCACTAAAAAATAAATATGAGAGTTACAGGAATAAAGAGTGCGCTTGTGTCTGCGCGTACACGCGCTGCACTATGATATCTCCCGCGCAGATGGCTAGGTAGCCTCAATGAGATTAGCTCTTGTGGCCGATATCGGTCGGGAGGACATTATTATTATTAGCGGCAACGACACAAGTTAGATTCTTTAAAGGGTAAAATTAAAAAAGTTATATTAAATTAAGTACTAATAACTCAATATAAGCTCTAACCTTAATATAAACAGCAAAAAATAACGCTATGAATAGGATAAGAAAATAAATAATACTGAAAAATTATTTATATTTCAAAGAACATTATATTATTTACATATAGAAATGTAAGTAAGCACCCAGAAACTGAAACAAAATAAACTGCCACGTTCAATTTTGCATTACACTCAACCGACATAGACAAAGGCATGAATTCGCCAGTCTCAGTCATAGTACCACTAAAATGTAGATACCATGCGTTTAGCCGCAGGCAATCAGCACAACGCGGTACCCCCATGGGAAAATAAGCCTTAACTTTCCCATAATAAAACTTGAAACCCAATCATATTGATCATTATTTCTTATCAATGCAATACCAACTTTATAATACACGTGTTAGAGTTTAAGTTAATAAACACGCAGCTTTTACTATCTTTTCGAAGTGGTCCGCTAGAAACCGGTGCGACCAGTGTCTGGCCAATGCATAGCAAAAAATAACCACGGAACGGTTTCAAGTTATCACGAGTACTTTTGATTTACAAATCTGTTCACACGATATGACAAACGTTTTGTTATAAATATGTGTTTTGACTAATTTGTTATCAAAATATATTAAAAGTTATGTTATTACCTTAAAATAGTACTTAGTGAAATTTTAATTAGCTAAAACATTAAGAATTTTACTAAAGATTTTTGAGTTTTCTTATATTTACGCGAATATGCGACATTTTAAATAAAACTACCTTTTCGGATTTTATCGTGGATTTATTTTGATTTTTGGTTTACGAAGTTTCGAATGCTTTATAGCGATCATCGTCACGGGAGAGAGTAAGGTTTTAGACGTCTCAAAAGTCATTCATTATACCTACAGTTACAGTTTTTTGTAGTAAAAAATTTAGTATTTTTGTAGTAAATCTTCATGTAGCATTTGGTGATAACTAGAAGCTTAGAAAGGCAGTGTCTTCTGCAAACCCTCACCTTGGTTGCTAAAGTGCTGGCATACCAAAAATAACACGATAAATTAATAAGCAAGGTATGCCTCATTAATTTAACTTACGTAAGACATTGCTCTGACAAATGCTTTGTAAACCCTATCCCGCTGTAGCTATTCATAGCTAATCTATACTAATATTATAAAGATGCAGTTTGTTTATTTGTTTGAACGCGCTTATCTTAGAAACTACTACTCCAATTTGAAAAATTCTTTTTGTATTAGATAGCCTGTTTATTGAGAAAGGCTATAGGCTATATATCATATAGGTTCCCGTGGGATAGATTTGTTTTTATCTAAGAACGAACCATAAACGAAGCGAGGGTGAGCCGTTAGTTTTAATACATTTATATGTATATAAATATAAAAGGTATTTTATTATTAGCATAATTATTAAGAGTTTAATAAAACAACACGAGAGAAATGAGCGTAGTATCTATACCGCTTTGTCCGTTAGAAGTTATTTAGAAAGTACCGACCGCTCTGATAGAACCTTTAGCAAAAAGGTCAAAACCAAACAGTACTTGTGAATTTTACTATTTGATATAACAGTAAAGAAAATATGAAGGTGAAAAAAGTAGGTGAGAAGTATGTAATTGAAAATCAGCGCTGGTCAAGATTTCGGTCTTAGCAGCTCAGTTACCCATAGATTAAGTCGATTTTTTATTATGTTACTTTTCTATTGTTTCTATGGCAATAAATAATTATTTTTTATTTTATTTTAATAACATAAAACATTAAATTATTACAAATGTTTACTTAAAATAAACCACTTGGTTTCGTTTAGTAGACATTATAAAAAAACAATTTCCACGCCGCGCCATGCCCTTGAATGTATATAATAATGTTATTTGACATTGAACATATTTTTTGTAACATAACTGAAGCAAAACGTTAGTTAAAAGTAAACATTAATTATTTAAATATTATATATTTTTTCCTAATTTTGACACGAAGTTATTTTATTAGAAGTTATGTTGTATATTTCTTTAGCAACTCACCGCCGCGCTGCTTCGCTCAGGTGCGTCCCTGGGTACGTTTTTTTGGGCAAACCCTAATTCTTTTTCTAAAGTAAAAGTAGCCTAAGTTACTCCCTATAACATCAACTATCTGCCAGTAAAAGGTCCCGTCAAAATCAGTACAGCCGTTTCAGAGATTAGCCGGAATCAACAGACAGACAAAAATTTCAAAATTGTGTTTTTTTGAAAGTGCCGTATAAAAAAATTTAATATGCATTTAATAAAAAGCTGTTATTTCGACATTACTAACAATAATCAAATGATGATCGGTTTTTTCTTTTCCATATTTATTAGAAATAAATATTTCATGGCAGAAATACTACTTCATTATCATATTTCTATCGATTTTTGGGCTGTGCGTGTTGAATGGCAGTTTACGCCATGGACTTCTCGCCACCTGACGGGGAACAGCACAGATGTCTGTAGACTGTAAAGTTAATAATTATTCGGCTCGAGAATCAAAACCGTGACCACTGAATGTTTTAGTACCATGCAACCATTACTGGTATTTTGAACTTCTAAGGCATATTTACTTGATCCTACGATCGATATCTTAAAAAGTTTAAGATCCTAGCCACTTGACAAATCGTGTGTATTTCATATCTACACATTTTTAGGGTTTCGTACCCGAAGGGTGCCAACGGAACCCTATTACTAAGCCTCCCCTGTCCGTCCGTCCGTCTGTCAAAGGGCTGTATGAGTATCTTATGAATCGTAATAGGTAGAGACTTGAAATTTTCACAGAGCATGTAATTCTATCGCCGCTATAAAAACAAATAATAAAAATACAAGAAACATTTCTTTAACGTTCGTAATCGATCATCTAAGTTAATATACTACATACATAGAGTAAGTTATTTTAATAAAAAGTACAACGTACTATGGTACGAAACCCTTCGTGTGCGAATTCGACTCACATTTGACGGATTTTTCAGTTACTTTTAAACTTAAATCAATGAATTAAAATCCACATAAATAAAACACTTGTATACCAACACTAAAACAAAATTTTACTTGAACAACTTCAGTGACTTATGCACAATTAGAAGAAAAACAAATTGTTTCATAGAATAAAATGAAATGAAATATTCTTCATTGCACACCAAGAGAAAGAAGAGAGAAGGAAGGGGTGCAAACAATCTTAAAGAGAGATACAATAAATACATACATATACAAACAGATATATACATACATACCACATACATACATACATAAATACAAATAAAATTTCATATTTATAAAGCACAAATTGTTTGAGCGCAGTAGAGCATATTTATATTGTCTCATTATTTAAATTAAGTAGATCAGAAATGTACTCGTGTATAAAAGCTATTTAGGTACATTTTACTCGAATATTTTATTCGATACTATGAAGTTAGTAACTGTCACCAGCTTCGTAACTCTTTAACCTTTGAAGACGTCTTTATGGCTGAATACGAAATTATATATTGGCTTACCCTTGCTTCGCTCCGGTGCGTCCCTAGGAACGTTGTTTTTTTTTTGAGCAGAATTCTGATGGTTTTCTGAAATAAAAGTAGCTTAATTTACTCATTATAACATCAGCTATCTGCCAGTAAAAGTCCCATCAAAATCAGTCCAGCGATGTCGGAGATTAGCCGGAACAGACACAGATATTTTAAAAATTGCGTTTTACTTATTAAAACTACATATGCAAATATATTCGTATATAATTTCATATAAATATACTAGCGACTCACCCTCGCTCCGCTCGGGTTCGTCCCTAACGTGGGCCACCCTTATCACTTAGGGGTATGGAAAATAGATAGTAGCCGATTCTCAGACCTACGGAATACGCATATAAAATTTGGTAAAAATCGGTAAAGTCGTTTCGGAGGAGTACGGTAACTAACATTGTGACATGGAAATTTTATATATTAGAAGATTTAGTAGAAAGCTGTTATTTTGACATAACAGACTCTTCAATTTTTTAATTTCTATATAGAAGTATGTATAGATAATGGTACGTTAAGGTTCAACGCTCTTAATTATCACGGTATTTGATCTGAAGCGTTAGACGTTAGATCGAATTGCTGCCTTTTTTGGCTAATCAAAAGGATTTAACATTTCATTTAATGATAACGACATGTTTGGTTTAGTTTATAGTGACCCAACTTGCTATGCCAGGGGTCGCGGGTTCGAGTCCCGCTGGGGGCATTCATATGGGCGATAATCACGCATGTTTTTACTCCAATCATTGGTGTTTATATTTATAATACGTATGTAATTAAAGTTATATATGTGTAGTGTATCAACTATCTGGTATCCATAACACAAGCCTCGTAGCTTACCATGGAACTAGATAGTGCTCTGTGTTAATGTCTTAACATATTTATTTATTTATTTGATGGCTCACGTGCCCACACTAGCATTAATTTTTCATCGTCAACGCCATAAGATAAGGCGCGGTATTCAAGCTATATTTATAGTGGAAGAGTTCGTTCTTCAGACTTTTAATAATAATGCTTTAAATATTACGATAGTGAGAGTTAGACGTTAGCCTCTTTTTTAACATTGGGAAACCTTCAAAACCCTAAAAATAGTTCCCAGGTGGAGAACAGGCGCAGGACCGACAGCCTAACGTGCTCTGCGAGGCACGGGGTGCGACATTGCCAACTTTCCAACATTTGGCCCTCGCCGCAGATTTCTAGAGACAAATTTCTTCAGGGATTCGAGCATAAGACCTCTGAATTTGCAGCCATGTAAACTAGCTACTAGATTAACGATTACAAATAGACGAACAAGAAGACATAGCTTTTATGGTAGATTGTGCTCAAATAATATGAAAAAGTATTATATAATAATAGCAAAATTACAGATAGTATAATATAATGAATTATTTTCATATTTCAATACTTGCTTCTACAAAATTATAGCTATAAAACACTCATGGAAACAATTCCGGCCAAACTTTGCCATTATAAGTTACCGTGGGGGGAATGAAGTAGGGTCATAAATCTGCCCGTGATAGCACGTTGGCAGACACCTCCAATGCGGTGAGCGTAGGTTCAGACCCCGATCGATGCTACTTTGCTTTATATAATACGTCTAACAACAGCTTGTTTCATTTAATTTTGTATGCATTGTATTCTACAGATAGCAGTGGCGAAGGGGGAAATTTTAGCAGAGGTAAGCCGTTTCAAAAAAAAAACAAACAAAAAACATTGATATACAATTTTTACATACATATTAATACAAAAAATAAGAAATATAATTATGAAAAAAATTTTTTCTTAATAAGGTTATTATGTTTTTTTTAAATGCATGTACGTACCTATGTAAAATATTCTACCAAATACATATTTTTACACTTAATAAAATAGTAAAACCTTATAAAATATTAATAAAGCCATCTATGAAAAAATCATTACGCATCATTTAATAAGTGAAAGTACGAAAATTTGATATAAGACAGCATTATTTTAGATTTCAAAAAAAAACTAACTAACTGCCTCGGTGGTGTAGTGGCTAGCATGTACGGCTGCACACCCGGAGGTCCTGGGTTCGAGTCCCGGGTCGGGCCAAGTTTAGTTATTGAGTCTTTCTGTATAGTAAGTCTCAGTAACAGCCCGGAGTTGGGAAGTTGGCGGTGTTTCACCCCCGTGCTTCGGAGAGCACGTAAAGCCGTCGGTCCTGCGCCTTAACTCTCACTGGTCGTGTCGAGCAGTCGTCCTACCGGAGTATGAGAGTGACAGGAATAGAGAGTGCACTTGTGTCTGCGCGTACACTTGTGCACTATAATATCTCCTGCGCAGTTGGCTAATCTCAATGAGATTGGCCGCCGTAGCCGGAATCGGCTAGGAGAACATCATCATTTTAGATTTAATACAGCATTGTTATATTTTTTTTATTAAGAGTATTTTACAACCTCTACTTTTTTGGGTTTTTCAATAATGTTTTTTTTTGTTATTTTTAATAAATACATTTAAACAATATACTTATTTAGTATAAATACCGCCATCAACTTACATCTCTTTGCGTTTTCGTTCACGCATCACCGTAACATTATTATACAATTATGGGACGCAAAATTTTTAATCAAACTTCTTATCACTATTAATTTCAAGTGGCGAAAATATCGTAACATGATACACAAAATCAGTAACCGAATTAATTTAGTAATTGATATAGTAGCAATATATACTATATTGTCCAAAAAGGAAAGATATTTTAAAAGTACTTTTTAACTAGCGACTCAACCTCGCTTCGCTCGAGTTCGTCCCTAGGTTGCTTCCCCATACAAATTTTCACCCCCTTTAGGGATGATTTCCGGGATAAAAACTATCTTATGTCCTTCCCAGGGTCTCAACCTATCGTGTTACCAAATTTCATCTAAATCGATTCAGTAGTTTCAGAGCCTATTCGATACAAGCAAAGAAACAAAAAACAAATTTTTCCTCATTATAATATTAGAATAGATTAGACTTTAGAGCATATCTCTCCTATATAACAGTGCGATAATTATTTCTAAGTCACCTAAATCCCTAGTTGTTATTCAATGAATGCAAATGCATTCAGCATTTTATCCGGAAAACTTCGGCAAAGTTATCAACGTTTTTCCGACTTCTTACCTTCGGTTCTTTCATTTGAAAATCATTGACTTAGGGATTTAAATTTTGCCGTATATTTTTTATGAGAATACGAAGTACTACCTACTAATACAATTTGATCGTTCTATAACCATCGGATATAACCAAGTTTATCGTGATATATTGATTTTAGAAAAAAATGTTTAATACAAAAGCTGTAGGCCGTGATAAAATTAACATTTTTTAATATTTTTTTCGTGTATACTTTATCCAAGTAATAAATAATTTTATTCAACTATTTTTCCATCTCAGTAAAGTACCTATGTTGTTAACTTATTTATAAAAAAAAACTTTAATTCATTAAAATCATCAAAAAGTACTTACCTCGTTTTTAATGTAGTTAATATTAACATAAAAAACAAACATGCAGCACATTGTGTAAAGCTTGGATTTAAGGCACGCTCCACATTATCTACCCGGCGATTTGTCCTGAGATTACACGCGATGAAGGGACGAAGGTACAAAACGTTTATTTTACGAACAAATATTTTTCCAGCTAGAAACCCCGCGACAGTCGACAGGTAAAATAAATGACCGTGCTATATTGCCTTGCAATTGTTATGGCTACCCGCGAAAAACCCTAAACGATTTGCTCACTTAATTTATAAAGAAAATCTAGCTGGAAGTTTTTCTGTTCTTACTGGACTACAAAAATAGGCTACCGATGAATATTATGGAATTAAAATAAAATAAAAATTAATACCAAAATGACTTAAAAACAACAATTTTTTTCAAAAATATTAACAATTCTCTCAAATAAGTTTTGGTTATTTTTTAGGTTTGATATTCTTGCCGAAGTATCGATCAAAAAGTACTAGATACACAATTCCATGCAAAAATTCTATTAAAACTAGCACCAATTCTCTTTAGGTAATTATTCTAGTTGAAATAAATATACAACAATGTAAATTGGACGTTTAATGCAATAATTAAAGTTGTTTTCACAAAAAAAGGCGCGCTTTAATGTTTCAAAGAGCGCTCATTCAGTAAGGACATTTATTGTCGCTGATTGTGTCTAGTACTTTAGAATTAGCACGTGGGCGTAATGTTTCTATTCCAGATGACAGTTAACCTACTGTAGACTTTTAAAATGATTTAAGTATACGGCACATACATACATTAATAAATAATTAAACAATGCCTATAGTGACAGAGATAGTAGGTTCGGTGTTAAATATTGATAAATAGGAAAATTATATGTTGTTTCCAGAATTTCAGGCAATTTTTCTTCAAATGGGTAACATTTCAATATATTGGTTACTTCCTCTGTACGTTACTTTTTTATTTATCCATAGGTATATAATCATTGACTACTAATTCGTGATATCATAGTTCTTAGTAAAACTTACTACTTAATAACAAGTACATTTACAGATGTGTCATATTATTTCAATAAGCTATGATTGTGATATAATATATACTAGCGAATGATGACGCTCGGGTGTGTTTTAATTTGTTTTACGAAATTTTTGACAGATTTACCTTAGAGATAAAATGTATTCATTAAAAAAATACGAGAATCGTTTAAAAACGCAAAGAAAAAAAATATACCTATCCGAATATAGCTTCCACGTTTTTGAAGTCGGTCAAACATGTTTGACTATAGAAAACAAAATTTGCAAATTGCGTAAATGATCCATACCATTATCGTCCCACAAATTTAAATAAATCTCCCAAATCCATACATCCGTTATCCGTGCAATATTTATATGAACAAGTTCCATCCAAATTTCTATCTGACTCCCTCGAATCTTTGTGAAGAAACAATGGGGTCTAGTAAAGCTTTGAACTGGATTTATGGTTTCCCATAAAGAAAGATCTTACGCATTGGCGTTGGCATACAGCTATACAGACGAAGCCAAGAAAGTTATATAAGGGATTAATTTGACAATTTTTCGGTCAAAGAAAGAATGTAGCATAAAATTAGCTTCTATACAAATGTATTGTGAAACACCTAAGTGCATCACAGCATTTCACGTTTTATTACCTCGTTTTGCATATAAGAGAACCACTAATACGATTTTATTATAATACTAGCGACTTACCCTCGCTCCACTTGGGTTCGTCCCTAGATACGTTTTAAAGTTTAGTATAGATTTCTCAAAGATGAAATATTTTCCCGCAGTAAATAATAGCCTATACTCGTATGTTCATGAAATCTGTCCATTGGTTTTCTCGTGATGCGTTCCCAGACAGACAGATAAACAGACAGACAAAAATTCTAAAAACTCTAGATTTGGCCTCTGTATCAATATATAATAAGTAATGACTATTTTAATAAGATTTTCCAAAAAATATTTAATATACAGATTCGGCTGAGTTAGAATTTTATTATATGTATAGCTGAAATGAGAATTATTTTCAATATCGTGTATCTTTTTGAATAGCTGAGTGGTCATGTTGTCTTTGGCAGACTGAGTGGTATAAGTCGCTTGATGGATTTTATCGTATTAAGAGTTGTTGGGTATAAAATTAGCAGAGAGTGTACATTTTTACACTGTCAGTTTAATCTATTTTTAATCTTTGACGTAAAAACTCATTAAAATTATTCTTAATTGACTGAGTAAATAAAAAGTAGATGATATAATATAAAGGTAGTGATACACCTACTTATAATATTTCACTAAGAACGGTAATGAACACTTTCTTAAAACGCAAAAATTTGACATTTTAAATAATAAATCTTTTCGGTTTTTTTCGCGGATTTATTTTGATTTTTGGTTCCGTCGTCTACATCCAACGTAGGGAACCAAAAAAAAAAATAGTAATCAAATTAGTAGTAAAAAAAGTCCGAAAAGATAGTTTTATTTAAAAAAAAATGTTTCTTTTTCTGTTGGGGGTTTTAATTTAATTTTTAATTTAAGAGTTATTTAATATTCCCTTTAATACGCTTTGCCTTCAATAATACCAAAGACCTAAGGTTTCTTAACAGTTAAATCTTTTTAAATTAAATATTATATATGTATGTATGTTACATGTTAATGATTAAAAAATAACGTTATAATATGCAACTTTGTCCTAACGCCATTATCGCTACGACAACTCTGTTTTATGCGTCTTTGTTTGATCGTACAAACCTCTCTATAAGTTCTTTATGAAAAAAGCGTTTTATAACCTACTAGCATTACTCTCGGCTTTGCCCGCGTTCAAACTTTCAATCGCTACCAAACTTTAAAGGATCACCCGCTGAGCTAATCTGAAGATTGCCTGAAAATTTCATCAAAATCGCTCCAGCCGTTTCGGAATCCATAGGGAACATACACACATCGATTTGTATATATGTATATACATTTATTGAAGGTATGTAACATAACGTTGCAACCCTTACGAACAGAGTATAACTATAAGTACATACATAAACTAAACGCGAGCAGAACCGCGGATAAAATTTAGCACACTATAATAAGTCGATATATCCAACGTAGTAATCTACCAACAGCCAAAGCTCTGCAAGTCTCACGCAGGTGTGCATTTGGAGAGAGGAAATTTAAAAATCCCTGAAAATATATCAAGATTTTTCGTTCGCAAATGAGTCTGCTTTGAACGTAATATCAAACTTATTTGCTTGTACCTACATGCAAAAGCTCACGACTTTGGAAAAACATTGGATCTTGCCACAGCTTATTTATTTATAGATTCGATTTATTTATCTATTATAAGTACATCAGTTATCATAAAAACACAAAAAATGTAAACTTTTTTTAACTTAAACGTATATAAAACTGGTTCTTCTTTCAAACCTTAAAACAAGTACACATGAAAATATAATAGTGAAAGTTTTATGAGTTATTACAACAAATATTATATACATACATATATTTAACCAATTTCCAACATTTTTACTGTCCCCAAATATAATTTTTACAAACATCACAAAAAGTCGAAACCCAAGAGCGCTGACGAACTCACATTATGTGCCAGTAGTTAATTGTCACAAATCGCTACACCGAAAAAGGCTCTGACAATAAAAAATCGTGCCCTATCATTCTTGGCGGAGGCTAAAAAATGTCAGGGCGACACGGCATCCAATTCTCATCCTGACAACGTAGCTTGCGATCACTATTCCACATTTAGGTATTTCTGTCTCGAAAATTGGGTAAAATCACGTTTCTAACTTGAAAATTTGATTTCATTGAATTAATTTGTTTGGTTTAGTCTAAAAACTTAACAAGATTCAAATTTAACATTATTTGTTTGTAAATATTGGTATTCCAGAAATATACTTTACTTTACAGCAGTTCCGAAAACGCCTCAGTCCTAAGAAAAATGGGCGTAGTTATGCAAAATAGATCCAACCACAAAAACTTGCTTTTGAGAAAATAGGAATTTTAGTAAATTTGGTAGGTATAACAAAATAACAAGACCGTCGTATTTGACAAAAATGCTAATATTTTGTTGGTATCGTTAGCGTCTGTAAGTTCCAAAATAAATAAGGCATTTGCGTGGATTGGAGTGCTTGAATATTTTTTGCACATACTAAAGTTGATACATATCAACACATAAGCCCACGAAAACCGTTTTTTGAGTTACTGTCATAAATGGCACCTATGTACATACATAGGTGCCATTTATGACAGTAACTCAAAAAACGGTTTTCGTGGGCTATCCATTTTGCGTAACTACGTCCAATGATCGAAATAAACTCATCGGGCCTATAGTTCATTTCTTCTAATTCAATGGAGGTGATTGCACTATTACTATATCTATGTATGTAATCTTCTAGAAAATGATTTGGAGTAAAATAGCATTTAGCACATACAGGTACTATATTTTTTATAGTTTAATAGACGAGTTTTTATTTAAATTTGTCGAAGTAGAAACCTAAAAAGTAAAAACACCATCAAACAAACATAGATCGCGTGTCACAAAACTAGACATTTCCAACAATACATTGCTTAGTTTGCCAGATTTTTAATGGGAAAGAAGCTTTTGTACTGCATTACATTAGTGTATGCGACATACTTTTGTTCTTTTTTATCGTAGAATATTTATCTATTGTGAAGAAGCACGGTCATTGTATCAACATTTGTATAGTTATTGGTCCAATAACCCGTTTTGCTGTTTATTTGGCAAATGCTCTTCAAATGAGGTCTTTTATATTCATAAATAATATTTATATTACAATTTTATTACTAAGTTCGTTACAATTTCTATATTAGAAAATTTATGGACCTGAGTACAGGGAGAGGCAATAAGTACATTTTACAATGACCATCGCTAATAGAAAGCTTTAAGCTTTAATAACAAATCATATATAATTGTCATAAATTTTTATCAATTTCCTATGCTTATTATATTCATACATATAATAAAATTGTAACTAAGCCGAATCTGTACATTAAATATTTTTTGGGAAATATTTTTAAATTAGACATTATTATCGATACAGAGGCTGAATCTATAGTTTTTAGAATTTGTGTCTATCTGTCTGTGACCGCATCATAGAAAAACCACTGGAGGGATTTTGATGAAATTTGGTATGATGATAGCTGGTTATACATGTCAACACATACTTTTAACTGATACTTTTTACTGCGGGAAAATATCTCATCACTGAGAAATCTGTAATCTATAAGTAGGGACAAATCCGAGCGGAGCGAGGGTGAGTCGCTAGTGTATGGAAATCAACTCAACTCTCTTGCTTCGCTCAACCAGTAACTCTTTTTTAATATGCGAATATACAATAGAATCCATCCTTTTGCTGAAATAGAATATAGATTGTTACTCTCATTAACTTTTTCGTTCAGACCTTCTTTAAACGTCCAACTGCTGGACACGGGCTACTGTCGTATTGTAGTATGCAAGGGGGATCAGGCTTTAGTATATAAACAGGTTGGCGGACTGCATATGGCATACAAAAACTAGTTAAGTTCTCTCGACATGAACGTAAATTTTACCGTAATGCGAGTAGTAGTAATGTTGTAAACAATTCTCACATAATCTTATTAAATATGCAAGACCCGGGGTTTGAACCCGCTTCACTTGGTTTCCCAAGCGAGCTCATCATTACAACTAGACTGACAACGCTCTGCATCTGCTTGTCACTTTTTAGCCAAAAAGCTCTGTCAAAGACGGAAGAGAAATTTCAGCATTTGGAAACTTGAAGCTTCTACAATTTCTATATATATAACATAACACAAGTTAAACAAAACACCGTCTAAATCAATTTGTTGACAAAAGCTCCAACATTGCGCAAAACCTGCCCTCCCCGAAGAATTGTGGCTTTCAATCTCCTCTACAATAGATTTATTGCTTATTTGTACGAGCATGCAATGACCTTGCGGTTTGCCTAAACTTTCAATTACGTTCCTCAAACAGAGATACGGATATATTTACTCTTATGTAACATTAAATCTACACGAATCATTTATTTCCCCAGTTGAATTAGCTTGGATAAATATTGCTTATGTTTTCTAGCAGCTCTATGTAACTTCTCATCGACACATTATTACATTATTTTACTACTGTATATGAAGATATGAAACGATAGTCCACACTGTATCACTCATAGAAATGTCTTTTTCAGTCTATTTTAGATAAAATTTGGCATGTTTTGGTAAATAAGGGCACCAACACAAGAGCCCACTATTCCATCGAATCTAGAATTCTGGAGTACATAGACTCCGGGATTGTGTAGCATAGACATTAGACATCTTTCCACTTCTAGGCTGGTACTAAGAATTTCTTGACAGAGAAATCCAATGTTATAGGTACCTACTTGGTCTTTGAAGTCATAAGTTCTCTCATAGTGCAGAATGTTTCAAAACATTAAAAAACGTTAGAACTTATTGTATATTTGTACATTATGATGAATGTAGTGGAGTTTTATTAAAATATTATATAGAATAGAACATGTTTTTAAATTATACACCTTTAAAACATCAATAAAAATTTCTAAGATAATTGCTTTTTATAAAGTATCAAAAAGATTAACAAATAGCATCAAATGAAACGTCATTTAATCTAATAAAATTACATACCTACATACTCGTATGATAAAATTCTGAGTCGAATCTGTACATTAAATATTTTTTGGAAAATCT
This sequence comes from Brenthis hecate, assembly GCA_951806755.1. Lineage (NCBI taxonomy): Eukaryota > Metazoa > Arthropoda > Insecta > Lepidoptera > Nymphalidae > Brenthis > Brenthis hecate. Next base: position 1,222,861 of record OX638259.1, read on the forward strand.
TATTGAAATACACTTTATTATCCATACAGAGCCCGAATCTATAAATATTTAAAATTTGTCTGTCTATCGGCCTGTCTGGGAACTTATCATGAGAAAACAACTGGACAGATTTTAATGAAATTTTGTATGATGAGAGTTGGTTATCCGAGTCGATATAGGATACTTTTTACTGCGGGCAAATATGTCATCTTTGAAAAATCTATATTAAATCTAATAAAAATCGACGCATTTAATTGAAAACACCATAAATTATAATAATTTAAAACTATTTATTTAACTTTCTTTAGAGTTATAAACAAAAGGGCGCGCAAATGGGATATAACGAGGACATTAATAAAACTTTACAGAACCGCCATCCCATCAATAATGGGAGAAGGACCAACTTAAAAGATTTATGATAGTATGTAGAACCACTTAAGTTTTACTTAACTTATACCTAAAAACAAATAAACTTTCGTACTTTACTTATATGTCAGCTTAGTCAATATTTACGAATATATATATATATATATATATATATATATATATATATATATATATATATATGTGTATATATATATATATGTGATTTTGGTTCATAAAGTTTTTACTATCAACTGTATTATATAATATATAATTGTATATTTATATAAAACAAAGTGACAAACATACATACACAAATACTTGCCTATATAAATTGCTCCACCTACTTGTTTTATTCAAACTAATACAAATTTCAAAAACGCGCACAGAAAACAAAAAAAACGTACTATTTTTGTATCGGTATATATAATTCATATTGTAATATCGTATGTATGAATGTTTGTTACTCAACTAATATTTAGGATTTAGATAAATTAGACCTAAAGCACCCGAGCAAAGCGAGAATAAATAACTAGTTTTAGATAAACATTCAATTCCGCTATATATAATGTAGAATTAATTATTATGCGTTATCAAAACAAATGTATCCTCTTATCAAAAACAGTGTCATCTTAAATCGTCTGCAACAAACTGACCTTCAAACCTATATCTATAAAGTAAAACAATTTAATGGGAGCAGGTTAAAGGTTATCTCAATTAAAATAGTAATTTGTGGTTTTGCTTATTTCATAATAGATTTTGAAACTAATGTATGCATATATTTTTATCTAAACTAGCTTTCTCACTAATTTCTCACGAATTTTTGAACAACATGTCAATTTCATACTATTTTCGCATATCTATGTACGAGTATGTACCAGGGCTCGGAACCGGTTTAAAAAAACGGTTTATTTCGGTAATGTATTGGTTAATTCATTGCTCGCTTTTTAACCGGTTAGTGAAAACGAACGTTTTAGTAAGCCGAAATAATAATGGTGGTTCTTAGAGAAAGGTTGAATTTAGGTTTCGATACCGAAATAAACCGGTTAATTCATATATAAGTAAGAAACGTGCATGCATCCTTCTACTAAGCCATTCACAATTAGCAAAGACGCGCTAAATGTTAACACACAAAAACTCATTTTTACCGGTTAATTTTGTTCATGGAACCTAAATTCGTCCAAAATCATTCTCTCCGCTTTAAACGGTTAAAGAACATAACTGCAACCTTAAACCGAAAAGCCAGTCGGTTTGGGGTCAATGGCCAAAACCGGTTCAAAAATTAACCAGTTTCCGAGTCCTAGTATGTACACATAAAAAAGACAGTCGAATCTGTACATTGAATAAATTTTGGAAAATCTTATTGAAATAGTCATTATTATCAATACAAAGGCCGAATCTATAGTTTTTAGAATTTTTGTCTCTGTCTGTCTGGGAACGCATTACGAGAAAACCACTGGACAGATTTAGATGAAATTTGGTATGATGATAGCTGGTTATCGGGTTAACACATAGGTAGTTTTCACTGCGGGTAAATATCTCATCTCTTTTTTTTATAGTTTTTAAATAACAAAATGTACACGAATAAATTATTTAAAAATAAAATTCACAGCAGATGATTCTTCTTTACCAATTACGTAGAACGAGGCACTTGTTAAATGGAGTTGGAAAGTTATAATGTTAGAAAATTGTGTTCCGATCACAAGTTGATTCAATTTGCTTCTCTTACCTGAGGTTTCGACTAAATCAAATCTAAAGCCGTCTTCAAGATTTTACGTACTTTTTATTATATTAAAGTCAAGAGTCAAGAGCCCGTGAATCTTAAACGGAAAATTTGTGTTTATTTATTTACCTCAAACCAGTAAAGATTTATATTATCACAACATGTTAGTTTGTAGTGTTCTAATTGCTGCGCCAGCGGTCGTGAGTTCGAGTCCCGCGACAATTATATACTTTTGTGTGATGAGCACGAATGTTTTTACTCCAGTCATATGTGTTTATATTTATAACTAGCATTTCCCGCGGCACCGCCCGTGTTCAGATGACCAAAAACCAAATTCTTAGGTTTTACATATTAGTATACTTTGCAGTTTTTGTATTTTTTCACAGAAATGAGATATTTTCCCGTGGTAAAAAGTATCCTATATGTTGACCCGGATAACCAGCTATCATCATACCACATCTCATCTAAATCTGTGGTTTTCTCGTAATGCGTTCCCAGACTGACAGACAGACAAAAATTCTAAAAGCTATAGATTCGTTCTTTGTACTGATAATAATGTTTATTTCAATGAGATTTTCCAAAAAATATCTAATGTACAGATTCGGCTTGGTTACAATTTTATTATATGTATAGATTATTATATACATTATGCATACTTATAACTTTACTGACCTTAAATCTCAACAGTGCTCAAAATGTTACCAGTCGCCATATTTTAGTGTGTATAGGTACTATTAATTTATCATATGAACGAAATTTAGTCTCACGTTGAAAATTTACCTGCAAATAATAATAAATGTAATTAATATACAGTAACTTATTCCATTATAAATGTTACATACACTTTCATTAAACTTCTATTGATATAATGTTATTAATTTTCCATGAATACATTATAAACACAAACTTATGTACATACATTATATACATATATGTATTAAGTAATTTTATGTATTATATCATATATGTACTAACGACTTAGCCTCGCTTCGCTAGGGTGCATCCCTAGGGCCCTAATTCTGTTCCTAAAATAAATTATAAAAGTAGCCTAAGTTACTCCTTATAACATCAGCTGTGCCAGTGAAAGTCCCATCAAAATGAGTTCAGCCGTTTCGGAGATAAGCCGGACCATACCGACGGCTCCGCCCGCGTTCGAATGACCAAAAACCAAATTCTTAGGTTTTACAGATTAGTATAATCTTACATTGCAGTTTTTGCATTTTTTCTCAGAAATGAGATATTTTTCCGCGGTAAAAAGTGTCCTATATGTTGACTCGGAAAACCAGCTATCACCATATCAAATTTCATCAAAATCCCTCCAGTGGTTTTTTTGTGATGTGGAACAGACAGATAGACAGACAGACAAAAAATCTAAAAACGATAGAATCGGCCTCTGTATTGATAATAATGTTTATTTCAATAAGATTTTCCAAAAAATATTTAATGTACAGATTCGGCTTAGTTACAATTTTATTATATGTATAGATTAGCATTTAGTCAGGATGTACAAATTTATCACTTTAACTATTTATTATATGATAGATAGCATTTCTAATTTCAAATTACACTGGTTAATTTCCCTTTGAAATTCTGCCACGCGGCTTGCTATTGACATGACAAATTCCACATAAAAGCAAAATATAAATACATTCAAATTTAATATTACTTTATATTATTAAAATTATATAACATATGACAATCTACATCCGACTACTACAAGTTTGTACGTGTGTATGTTTGTTAGACCTTCGTTAGACTATGACCTAGATTGAGGCTACTGTTAGGCATTTAGAATTGATCTATAATCCTAGAGGATGCAGTTGCCATGCAATTTTATGAAACTATTTACAAAATAAGTTTTAAACAAATCCCTACTAAAAAAAACTAATAATATAAACTAACAGCTAGCGATTTACCCTCGCTTCGCTTGGTTTCGTCCCTGGGTTGATTTCCCATACAACATTTCATCCTCATTTTCACCCCCTTAAGGAATGATTTCCGGGTTAAAAACTATCCTATGTTTATTCCCAGGGTCTCAAACTATCTACTAACCAAATTTCATCTAAATCGGGCCAGTAGTTTCGGAGCCTATTCAGTACAAACAAACAAATAAAGTCTTTCCTCTTTATAATATTAGTAATAGATATATTATAGTGTTGTTGGTTTGTTGGTATTGGGTTAAAATATGACTTTGAACGCACTAAAAATTTATTCATCAAAGAATAACAGATCATCTTTTTCTTTTTTATTTCAAATTATTTCTCTTTATTATTAATATTATTTTTATTATAAACAGTAAAGACCTACATTTTTTTAAGTTGGTCAAATGCATTTTCAATATAACGTCTTGATACGTGAATAAAGTATATAGGTATCAATAAATCGATACTGATAATAGATAAGAGATAGTGCCCTTCCCATCGACCTCAACTTAATACTTTAATAAAATAAATCACGCAAACCAACTTTGTTCTTATTTAAATATAAATAAAGGTGAAAGTCGCATATTATTGAATTAAAGTATGCGATAAATATCGATAAGGTATTTACACACATGATATGAAATACGCTGAAAGATTGATGGCGTATTGCAAAATCTATTGACTAATAAAAAGTGGGAAATGTCAGAAGTTATGTTTTAAATGAATCCAATTTTATCCAATAATAAAAGAATATTTGTGTCTGTTTTTGTAATAAATTTTAACAATCATACTATAGTTTTGTAGTTTTCAGACTAAAATAAAGTATACCTTTTCTTAAATCGTATTAAAGACATTCTAAAAGATCAGAAAGTCAAAAATATATCAAACTTTAAAGTCTTTGAATCTTAATAAATTGTATTCATATGTTTTTCTCGAATTTTCAATAATGGTTAAAGGTCGAATTTCGATCACTGGGCGAAATCTAGTTGCAAATAATGCAATGGTTGTATTACTTTATTTATATATATATATATATATATATATATATATATATATATATATATATATATATAATTTATTATGTAAAGACTACAGTTAATTAAGCAATTGTACAATTTTTATAAATTTTCCTTTAATATACAATTAAGTACGAGTATATTAAAAGAAAAATATTAATAAATTGTATTTGCCATTTCTTGCAAATAAGTGAACCTATTCTTTTTTTTAGAAATGCATTTACGCGTACCACCTGCATATATATAGATGGTTATATGAGACTCACTCAATAGAAAAGTCAGTACTATCCACTAAAACCCTACGGAACCTTCCCCGTCTTAACTGGGCGTCGCAGGATCGCTTACGCATTCAACCACGATGCCCCGGCGGCAGGTCTGCCGTTGCGGACCACAACAATCATGGGGTTGCTTCTATGGCCCACTCTGCTATCAGAGAAGTACCAGAAGCAACCCACATGGCACACCGCTCACCGAAGTGGGCTACCTACCTCCCTGTGCGTTTCTTGGCTTTGCGCCCGACTGAACATCCGGACGCTAATGAGCCTGCCCACCACAAGGTGACCGCACATTGAAGGGGAAATGAATCTAGGAATCCCAGGAATCCTAGGAAACCCTACCTTTTATCTCTTTTTTGTACCTACAAAGGAAGTGGACGATGCATAAAAAAGAATGATCACATTGCACTCTAGTGTCTCAAAGCAAGTTATTACTGAGTGTGACGAGGCGGAAGCAAAATTCAATTTCCACGCAATTATAAAGCAACGGAGGATATTTTAAGATACTACATTTTGTACACTTTTTGTGCATATTAAAGAAGTAGAGACCGGTTTATGCACATATAAATTTCTTGTAAGTAATATGCTGTATGAAAAATACTTAAAACATACACATATTATATAAATGTACTAGCGACTCACTCTCGCTTCGCTCGGGTTCCTCCCTACTTACATTTTAACATTTAGTATAGATTTCTCAGAGATGAGATATTTTCCTGCAATAAAAAGTATCCCATATGTTGACCCGGATAATCAGTTATCACCATATCATATTTCATCAAAATTCCTCTAGTGGTTTTTCCGTAATGCGGTCACAGACAGACAGAAAGACAAGCAGACAGAGAAACAAAAAATCTAAAAACTATAGATTCGGCCTCTAAATTCGATAATAATGTTCATATTAATTCACCGATATTAATTTCAATAAGATTTTTTGCATATAAGTACGCAATTTTTTTGCATAATTTGCTGATAATTAATTAATATTACATACATAGATGAACAAAAAGTAAATTTAAAATTTGATGTAAATTATTTAATTATCTTCGATTTACACAAAATATTTAAAATATATAAGTTCAAAAGAACCATTACATGGTAATCCAGTTAATTGAACAGTATTTTCGCTCGAATAAAAAATGTAATTAATTAGATCAAAAAAGCATATTAAACAAAAAATGCTAGTAAAAAATCTAATATATAAATATCTTGTGTCAAGGTATTTCTGGTCGCACTCCTCTGAAATTGCGCGACCGATTTTAATGATTTTTTTGTATATTTGGTAAGTATGAGAATAGGTCGTAAAGAATTTTTCAACCTCCTACCCCCACACTCCATTTTTTAGTATTTTTGTATGAACAATATCATATAAATACATAACGAAAAAAAAAACAGAGCGAAGCGAGGGCGAGTCGTTGTATAACATAAAGCCAAAAAAAATTTTGTTAATAGAACACAGGCGGAGACACGAGTTCTGCTAGAATGTATATAAATTATGCATTAAACTGTGAATGTCTATAAATTTAGAAGTTGCTTTGAAATATTATTTTTATCACTTTTTGTAAAATCAATGTGTTATGCTTCTGAAGTAGATATACATCAAGTACCTACCTAGGTAAAGCAGGGTAGGGCGAGACTGTTTACGTTTATTTTATACCACCGCTGTCATATGTATGTATTAATGTCAATCCATCGCGCATAATTGATAAGATTGTAGTAGGTTATGGAAAATTATACAAAAATCTATCATTTTTTATGTCGCAGTAGTCTGGCTTGTTTACTTTATTCAAATAGACTTTTACAAGCACTTTTGAATCGTCTATTTTAAACTGCATAGTACAACAGTTTAGTCTGAGTGTGGATGTAATAACCTCCAAAAACCCTGACAGACCTTGCCAGCCTTGTATATTATATACATTACTCACACGCCTTCGTATTTGGTTAAACCTGTTTAATAAAAAGAATCGTGACAATTGCTTCACAATAGGCAAAGATATCACGTTACATCCAAAAAACATTTGAATTGAGCACATCCTGTCGGTCAAAAATTGACGATAGCTAAATAAAGATCATACAAACATACATTTTTCTCAATGCCTTATGCAAATAAGGGTATAATAGTTATCAAATAAAAATTAAAAAAACCCCTACGCAAATTAATTGTCATTTAACGATTACACTGGCACGCGTGAAGCACTTAATCGAGTAACCATACGCCAAAATGCCTTACATAATTTTGGAATAAAGCTGATACTTTTACACTGCTGGATCGATAATAACCAAACGTAGCTAAGAACCACCGCAAGGAAACTGGCTTTCAAATAAAAATACTGCATCGAAATCGGTCCATCCGTTTAAGAGCTACGATGCCACAGACAGACACACAGACATCGACGTCAAACTAATAACACCATTCTTTTTACGTCGGGGGTTAAAAACGAGTCAATATAGATATTTAAACGAATATCTCCTCAACTAAAAATTGGACATAGTTGCAGTAAAGTGCTTGTACTGCTGCTATAAAAGCACATCAGTTTATTCAAACAAGAGCGTTAGGACTCTTATATCAATACGTATAAAAACAAGCCACATTGTTACATTTTAATATGAAAAAAATGAAATCCTATTTTAAAATCCATGGAGCCTACAAAATTACACGACCAACAATGAATAAAACATCCCACTATACGGAACTATGAGTGCTAGTATTACAAATATTTTTACTACGTTGCCTTTCTAGCATTCGTAGAGTAATGGCAAATGTTTATATTTCACTTTTAGTAGATAAGTTTTTACTTTTTACTGTTTATATAAAAAAAAACATTTCATATTTTTTTTACTAAGTAATATGTTTTGCAACATTTTATTATTATGCCATATTATCCATATTAATATTATAAATGTAAAAGTTTGTGATTATGTATGGATGTTTGTTACTCTTTCACGCCAGAACGGCTGCACGAATTTTTTATCCCGGAAAAATGTACGGTTCCCGTGGGATAGGTTTGTTTTTGTTTTCCTAGAGGTGAACCCGATCGAAGCGAGGGTGAGCCGCTAGTACTAAATAATTAAACAAGATTAAGCAAATTATCAAAGACAAAATAAATTTAGTAAAATAATTTATTCTAATACTTAACAAAAAAAAATATTTGTTGTTTTTTAGCATTTCTCATTCCAAATCACATTTTTAATTATAGATATAAGTTGTATATATATTTTTATGACATTTCTAAAATCCTTTATTTTTATATCCCACTCGAACATCGACATATTATGCGTACACCATAGATATATGAATAGATAAAAACAAAAAAAATATCGAAGATTATTTTGTAATTTGTATGTTAGAATATAAAAAAAAACAATTCCTAAGAATTGGTCATTGATCATTTAATATACATATTATATAATTTGAAACTCCCAATAGAGTTCAATGTGTATCATGATTTATTACACTTTGCTACCGATTTATCGTTCTATGGAGATTGTAATATAGAGTGTAGCTTTGGGCAATTAGTAACATCCGAATCAGTTATTAATGTTTCAAACATAATATTATATTAGAAGAAACAATAAAAAAATATTTAGATCCATATTATATATCAAGTCAGTAATAATATTTGTATACAGCCCTTTTTTAACGTCCCACTCCTGGGCACTGGTCTCCCTTCTATATGGGGGATCAGGCCATAGTGCAACCACGCTGGCCAAGTGCGGGGTGGACTTCACATGTCTTTCGAAAACTTGCTAGTTTCTCTTAGACTCGCAGGTTTCCTCGCGATATTTTCCCTCACCATAAGTGACAATCATGTTGGAAAATGATTCGCACATGAAAATATCAGAGCTGTAAGACCCGGGATTTGAACCCGCTTCACTTAGTTTCCCAAGCGAGCGCGTTACCACTGGGCTACACTGTCTTGTAATAAGACTGTCTTGTAGTAATATTAGATATTTTATAACAGCTACCTAGCTTCAGAGAGAGTTGAACTTAAGAATATAATTATTATTTAGAGTCCAGCAAAATATATCTTTACAACTTGCGGTCTTACATCAGAGTACGTACGTATTATAATAGAATAAGGGCCCTATTACAAAAACAAAATTAAATTAAGCAACAAATTTTTTACCACGCTAAATTACTTAATTCAACGAATTTTGTATTGAAATTACATTTTTCTTAAATTCACAAAACTAACTATGTCTACATTTATAATAGTAAAAAAATTACTTCAAGTGAATATAATCAAAAACCACATACTTAATTGTGACTTCTGATTTATTCGCAGTCTAGTAGAACGAAAAATAAACACCGACTTCAAACAAAAGCACTAAAAAGTGAAAAATAACTGATTGGTAGTTTTCATTTACTATACATACCTAATCAAATATTTTCGAAGTCGGTGTGCTTTGGCTAAGTAATTAAAGCCTACCTATTAAACACATACCTAATCAAATATTTTCTAAATCGGTGCCAGCCCATACAAAGCAAAGCACACCGACTTCGAAAATATTTGATTAGGTATGTATAGTAAATGAAAACTACCAATCAGTTATTTTTCACTTTTTAGTGCTTTTTTTTGAAGTCGGTGTTTATTTTTTTGTTAAAAAGTTTTTATTTTTCCCTTTTTAGTGTAGACAGTAGTAGCAAAGTAAGGATTCTAACGTGTTAGGCTTGTCAAATCAAACAAAATAAGCCCAAACTCAAAGTATCTACTATTAGCCGTTGAAGAGTTCCACCTATCCACCTTCTGGCCTTGCCATCAGATCAGGTCAACAACACCGAACCACTGTACTATCAACGGAAATAGAAATACTTGCAAAGTTTCAAGTCAATATGACAATTAAAAATAGGTTAAATTCATCATTAGTTGTTTTTCCACCCTTAGGGTGGTATTTTTTTTTTTAATTTAAATGGGACCAAAGTTCTGAGGTAACAAACATAAAAAAAAAACATACAGTCGAATTGAGAACCTCCTCTTTTTTGAAGTCGGTTGAAAAGATCAAACACTCACCTTTAAATTAAATAACAACTAATCAAACGGGGTAAATTACGTAAAGTTATCTTTATAACTTTCTTAGTCTATGTACAATGACGAAAATTGATAGGAATACTATAAGTGTCTCTTTAGACACTTATAGTATTCCTATCAATTTTCATCATTGTACATAGACTAAGAAAAGCATTCAAATGTTCACGGTAATCGAATGCGTACCAATAAAGCCATGACGTTATCCATCGTATGACGAAATAAGAAACATATCTTTGCATTAAACATCTACTAAACCACTACAGGGTTAAAGTACGTGAAGTTATAAATAGATATTTTATATTGCTATCAATTTTCATCATTGTACCTACATAATTAGCCTAAGAAAAACATTCAAGTGGTCATTATAAACATTGCCTCGAGCGGTAATCAAATGCCAACCAATAGAGCTATGACAATAGCCCTCCTTGACTTATAAAATAGTTTTTAATTTTTATATAAAGGTACACCTACTTCAACATTAGTGAAATAATTATAGTAATTAGATTTTTTCTTGAATATGTACCCACTGCTAAGTACCATATTTAAATTTATTAAAAACCTTTTTAGTAAAAAAATAAAAACCGACTTCAAACAAAAGCACTAAAAAGTAAATAATAACTGATTGGTAGTTTTCATTTACTATACATACCTAATCAAATATTTTCGAAGTCGGTGTGCTTTGCTTTGTATCGGCTGGCATCATTTTAAAAACGCCTATACTATCTCGACTTTACGACCATTGGATATTTTTGTTTCCTTTAAAATTCAACTCTCTTTAATGTTTAATTTCGCTTGAGTAACCTGAATAATTAACAAGAGCTTTACTACATACATATCTTAATACAAAACGTAATTACTTAGTATGATTTAATTAGTGAAGTAACTGTTGTTTAACAATTATTAGAATAACTTCATATTAGTGTATATGGTAACAAGTAACAACGTTGTATTTCCACTGTACTTAAATAAATGAATATATGTATGTATGTATGTACTTATACAATATAATACTGTATGCAGGTTTAAATTTCTTCTCTTCCAAAACGGTGTCACCAGTTTTGGTGATCTTGTTTGTATACTTACGAGGTCTCCTGGATGAAACTATAGTTAGACCCGGTAGATGATGCTGTTGTCGAGATTCAGATTTTATTTTCCGACCAAACGATTTGGGACAGGATAACGTTTGCCTTCCGGACCTACTACTAATATTATAAAGCTAAAGAGATTGTTTGATTGAAAACGAACTGGTACACCTACTTAATTTATTGATATATTGAATAACTTATTTATTTATAACGAGTTTAAACATAATTAAAAAATAGACTTGCGAAGTTACAGGCTAAAACTAGTAAATAATATAATAAATCTTTCGCTTGTTCCACCTATAAAAAATGTTAATAGTCCCCATGGAATAGAAGAAAGTTGAAAGTCTTAATAAGGAAAAAGAAAAGATTACCATGAGATTGGGAATAAAAGTTTTATGAGATTTTTGTGCAGAAGCACACTTATACTTGTAACAGTACGGATATGAAATATTTATAATACTAACTAAACTTACATTTACACTACTTTATATTCTCTTCCGTATTTTATAAGTTGAAAGGTCAAACCCATGAGTTGACCCCTAATGCAACTTATTACTGTTCCAATAATGCCCCTCGAGACGACGCTACGGCCATAAACTGGAAGGACAATTTACTCGACAGCTGTTTTAGAGCGTACGTAAAATTTCAATCTTAGGTAATTTGCGGGGTAAAGGAAAAGATAATGGGTTATAACAACGATGTAGTAATTTGGAACATAAAAATATATTTATTTATACCTAAGAGATAATTGTTATATCTTAGCCTATGGCTCCGCTTGTATGTTGGAAAAAAACAGTCAAAAAAATAAAAAATAATATTTTATCAGTTCCAGAGGTTTTACATAAAAAACCATCAAATTAATGCATGTTAAACAAGTCAGCACAAAGACACATACAAATAGTATTATTTTATGTTTTATGCCATTTATAGCGTCCCACGTTGGGCATGGGCCTGTCTTCAACACTAGGGGGATCAAGCCACAGTCCACCACGCTGGCGCACGCATTATCTTGCACGCTTATCGGCGGATTCGTTAGGTTCTCTTAGACATGCAGATTTCCTCAAAATGTTTTTTCTTGACTGTAAGACAAGTGGTAATCCTTATCATGTAAAAAACGATTCGCACAACATGAAAAAATATCAGAAGTGTGAGACCTGGGACTTGAACCCGCTTCACTTAATTTCCCAAGCAAACGCGTTACCACTGTCCAAACACAGTCCTTTAAAAGCCTTAACCTTTCATATAATTACGTTGCGAAGTAAACAAGGTAACAAAAATGCCAATAAAAAAAATTAGGTCAATGTATTTGTATGGGCAATGCGAACATTACATCAATCGAGGACCACTTCTTAGAGCGTGCTTAAGCGGTGATAGCGGTGTCATCTTTCTGTCCACTTACACCCACTTCATTTATGGTACTTTATTTCGAAAATGAGATTACTTGATTAGCAAATAAGATATTATTTAACAAGATATTGTTTACGTCGGAATAAAGCGATATTCATTATATATCGATAATAATAATTCTCATACTCTTTTGGTAGAACAGTTATTATATCCTTATGTACAGTTATCTATAAATAAACGATACAATGGGAATTAAATTGTAACGCCACTTTCTCACTATCGTCAATTTTTTCAAATCAATGATAAATTCTTTTACAACTACTGTACTACTTAATTTCAATTTCATTAGAATAAGGATAAAATAATACTTTTTTATGTTGCATAGTTTTAACATTATATAAGTAAAATTTCAATTAAAAACAAACTTATTATGTAAAAAATTTAGAATTCAATAATTTTACAGAAAAAGCTTATTTTTGCATCAAAACTATAAAAGTTCCTGCAAATGACATTATAACATATTTCTGCTTAAGCATCGGTGTACAAGCAATCATCATAATCAAAAATACATATTTAGTCAGTCAAGTACCTACCATAAAACATAAATTATTCATATCGGCCTTATCCTGATGGGGTATAAGGATGTGATCTATAGTACCTAATACACTGTAATAAGGTAAATTGGGTCAACATGTCGTATGGGCTATAGATCCAGCATCTTTCTTATCAAATCTTCAAGGGCCCTTTCAACGTAGCGTGTTCAAGAAGCGATAGCGGTGTCGTTTTTCTACCCACTTATACCCACTTGAATGTTATGGGGACTTAATTTTAAAAAAAAGCATAAAGCAAAAAAATTTACCTACGTTAACTTTGTAAGATATATTTAGGGTTCCGTATATTTGATAAGGCAGTGATTGAAATAGTCATTGTAATTATGAATTATAATACAGATGCCGAATGTAGTTTTAGGAATCTTTGTCTGGCTGTTTGTCTAGGAACGCATCACGAGAAAACCACTTGGCAGATTTTAATAAAATTTGGTATGATGACTTTATTATACGTACCTACTAGCGACTCATCCTCGCTTCGATCGGGTTTGTCCCTAGGTTAATTCCCCATGCAAACTTTCATTCCCATTTTCACTCCTTTATGGAATGATTTCCGGGATAAAGAGTATTCTATGTCCTTCTCAGGGTCTCAAACTATCTCCTTACCAAATTTCATCTGAATCTGTTCAGTAAATCCAGAGACTACCCCCTACAAAGTCACAAACTCACAAACTTTACCTCTTTATAATATTAGTATAGATATATCAAATTATCTCATTCAAATGAATAAGGAAGCCATTTTATTATTATGACAAATAAGGTAATCATTTTATATAAAACGAGGTTTCCCATAAAGAATTAGTGTTGATGGTGGTGAATGAATAATATTCTATAACATAAAACGTAGAAAATTTCAAATTCATTTCATAATTTGCAATAGCATTGAAATGATTGAATCAATTCTATTTCTGTAACATGCTCTGACTATAGCATTTACTTTTATTCTTTCACTTTATTTTTTGCTATATATAGACTGGCTCTACCTCGTGTACCTTATATGTTATTTCTCGACCCATTTATGTGCAACTAGGAGTTACTCTTGCTTCGCTCGAGTGCCTCCATTGGTGTTACTCTAGGCCATAATATATCTTGAGAGTCGACTGTTGGAGCAACCCCATGGTCGTTGTGGTCTGCGTCGGCAGACTTTTCGTCGGGGCGTCGTGGTTGAGTGCGTAAGAGATCCTGCGACGCCCCATTTAGATAGGAGAGGTTCCGTTGGGTTTTAGTGGGTAGTACTGGCTTTGCCGGTGAGTACATATACATCTGTATGTATAAAGGTGCTATTCCTAAATGCATTTCCCAACGTTAAAAAGGGCCATAATCTATCTGTGTATTAATTTCATCCAAATCCATCAAGCGGTTTCAGAGTAAAAGAATGACAAACATACACATTACACATATATCAACTCTCGCATTTATAACAGAAGTCCAAAAGCGTGTCTCCCATCGCTTATAGAACTAAAGTAACCAAGTGACATATTTTAAGTTTCTAGTCCGTGGTCAAAATAAGTTACCTTCATATATTTTTGGGGTTAGATAACCAAAATACAAAAACGTGTGTTGCTGAAATTTGCTAAGTTGGGTGGCGTCTTTGAAATTGAAAATGTTTCTTTGCAAATTTTATTTTCAAGCCAATCATTGAATAATTACACTAAAGTGGTAATTATTATGTGGGATTTGTACTTGCCCAATTTTTAATATTCATTGTCGATACATAGATCGTGGAAAAATTCTATATATACTACTTATCTATAAACGCAAAGGATTTCGAAGTATGTATATAGCAAATCGTTATTACGAGTATTTATAATACGTGCATTATACATAATTAGTTTTTCTTTCGTTTTCATGATTAAAAAAAGTTTTTATTATTTTAATAATTATTTAGCTATTTAATTGAACCCATAAATATGTCAAAGAAAATAAATTTACCTAAGTACCTTTTTATACGGCCTGAATTAAATATTAGCTAATATTACAAATAAAAGTGTTTGTCTTGTCCTTTTTAACGCACCAATAGACCCATGACCACGACTCACCTAAGGCTCGGGACGAATTCGAGCTTGTCTAGGTTGCTTCCCCATACAAACTTTTACCTACATTTTCACCCCCTAAGAGATAATTTCTGGAATAAAAACTATCCTACGCCCTTCCCAGGGTCTCAAACAATCTTCGTACCAAAACTCATCTAAATCGGTTCAGTACTTTCGGAGCTTATTCGGTACAAACAAACATACAAATTAATCTTTCCTTTTTAAAATATTAGTATAACGAATCGTCTGACATCTAACTTGTTTTGTAAAAATTGTGTGCATAAGATGTTTTACCTCCTTCAAAACTATTAATTTTATCATACTTTTCAAATCACTATAATGATGCAGCTTGAAACGGAAACAGGATACTATTAAATGCTTTTTGTCGTAGATAATAAACATTAGTATATATTATTAATTTGACATTTAGAGGTAAATGGACTTTGTTTGCAATATTCTAGTTAGGTCTTAGAAAAATATGTACACATACATATATGCTACGATACATATAACTGAATTTTGTATACTTATTATTCACTAGCGACTCACCCTCGCTTCGCTCGGGTTCGTCCTTCGGTTGATTCCCCATGCAAACTTTCATCCCCATTTTCACCCTCTTAAGGGATGATTTCCGGAATAAAAAGTATCCTATGTCTTTCCCAGGACTATATCTTCTTACCAAATTTCATCTAAATCGGTTCAGTCGATCCAGAGATTACCTACCCCTACAACGTCACAAACTCACAAACTTTACCTCTTTATAATATTAGTATAGATTAAACAAATTCATAAAACAAAATATCTATAACTAATTAGTCCACACTTATATTATAAATGTAAAAGGATGTTTGTTTGTTCGATTGTCCTTTCACGTCGAAACAGAGTGACGCATTGGTGTGATTTGTGTGGAGTTGGTTGGAGGGCTGAAGAGTGACATAGGCTACTTTTTACCGCGGGAAATTATCTCATTCCCACGCAAAAATACTTTATAATACAACCCACAACAACTCATCATACCTACGTATGTAATATATAGTCTATCCTACTCATACTAACCGTTAAAACGTAACTAGGGACGAACCCGAGCGAAGCGAGGGTGAGGCGCCAGCACTATATGTACTACATATACATAATTATATAATTCATTATAAGAACAGCGTCCCGCATTTGCAAAATACTGTTCCACTCATCAAACGAATTTATGTGTAAATGTAACATAACATGTTCATGCCAAGTGGCCAAATAAATATATAAAGAGATACAATTTAAGCGTTTCTAAAAAAACTTGGCAGACATTCAGTTATTCAATTAGGATGAAAACACTGGCCGACCGAGTCACTAATCAAAGCCTTCGTTTCCTGTAACTCGTCTTGGCTTACTAAGGTCGCCCACAAACCCAACCACACTCCATTAATTACACTGGACTATGCTAACAAATCTTGCGATAGTTTAGTTGGGGTCAATACTTTCCGTACCTTTATTCTTTACTAGGTTATAGTATCCTATTGTAATATAAGAGTTCTTTAATATTTTTAACGTATTTTAGATGAAAAATGCACAAACATACATAGGTTTGATATAAATACAAATAGTAACAGGTTTGTTTTTTATTTGAAGTTGAATCAATTAACTTTTTTATTTAATGGGACTACGACTTATCTTTATAAAATGGAAGGCTACAAAATATATATGAAAGTTTCTAAACTTTAATTTAAGTACAATCAAGAATAGTAAACACTAAAAACAAGCTCTAACAAAATTGTTTATAAAAAATTCAGACTATATCCATACAATTCGATGTATAAAACGTTAATTTTTTACCGACCGATACAAATCAAACACTTTAAAATTCAGACGTGTTCGAATGCACTTGCTCTACATTAATACTTAAATACAATTGTAACCAAAGCCTTATATAGTATTACTAGAAGTTTACACTAAGAAATATAAAAGGAAAAAAATCAAAGAAATAAACGCATGAGTGCTTTCTGTGAATGGTGTCTCATTATCGATAGTGACGATCGCAATATTGGAAGAATAGTTTTAACTCTTACTATAATAGAAAAGTGAACTCTCTGAAAACTATTTATAGAAAAGTGTATTTTTCAAGTAATCACTTTATCTACTGCATATAGATATGAAAAAGTAGAATTAATTTGTTTGAAGATTATCGCTAATTGACACCAAAAAGGCTCATTGACAAGTACTTAGCTATCGTTTTAAAAATTGATCAATATTTCTTTAGTGATACATAAGCAAATATGCATGAAAATTAATAAAACATTTAACGAAAACTTACAAAACATATTGATTAGGCTTACTTATTAAAATGTATATGTACACTACTTTAGGTTTTATTATTTTTTATACAAGATTTAAGTATAAACTCAATTACAGTTATACAAAACAAATAGTTAAGAAAAACAATTATTTCGAAATTTTCCAAAGATTTCAGAAATCCAGGCTTTTATTGCGGTATGAACTTTAGAAGTAGAAAAGACTCTCTATTATTGAACGCGATGTGTGGCGTTGCACCTGAATACTGCCACCGTTTTAAACTTATAATGGTTTTGGAAGCTTGTATTTTAGGTTCACTTGCTGTTAGCAAACTTTATATAAATTCGTGTTCGAGTTGTGAGTACGTTGATAAAAATCGATGTGGGTTATACAAGATATGATAAGCTATTTCCATTTGAAATTTCACTCAAATCGGTTGAGCCGTTACAGTAAATAAGTAACAGATACACAGAAAGTTACCCAAACTATTATATTATAGTTATTGGTCAAAGGTCTAACATTTAGTTCAAAAATTTGGTTTCAGTACCAAATTTTTTCTTGGTAATTTGTCATAATAATTGCTGTGAATGTGAAGTGTCATTCTTTCACTTGTTATATTAATTACGTATCACAGTAAAAGTAGAAGAGAATAGCCAACTTCAAAATAGGTGAATGCATTATTTTGCTTATTGAAAGAATTTTCGCCGATTTATTGCTAAATCAATATATATGCTTTATAATTATTATAAAAAAGCAACACAACGCGTACGCCATATCAGAAATAACCAATCGATGACTCGACTACTATATAAATTCGCCGTTTAAACATCTAAGTAATACCTAGTATAAAACCAACAACTTAGTTTAAAAATACAGATTTTCGCAACAAAATTTTAATATCGGAACATAACTTTAAAATTTTTATCGATAAGTTACAAAGTCCGGTTTATTGCAACGGGTTTGTTCCAGAATAAGGCTGGGTTTCAAAGTTGTAATGGATTTTGGGGCTTAGCGACCATTTTCCAGTCAGCTCTTTTGGTAGCACAACATTAATTCGAATTGTGCCTGCATTTATTGTAACCAGAGAACCGTGTGAATGTATAATAGCAAACTTAAGCATATGTCGTTATTATGTAAGGCAATATTTTTATAAACATCTATGTTACATGTATTTCAACTAGCGACTCACACTCGCTCCGCTCGGGTTCGTTCCTTCTTAAGTTTTATCGTTTAGTATAGATTTCTCAGAGATGCTATCATCATACCAAATGTTTTTCAGTGATGAGGTCACAGACAGACAGACAAATAAAAATTCTAAAAACTATAGATTCGGCCTCTGTATCGATAATAATTTGTCTATTTCAATAAGATTTTCCAAAAAATATTTAATGTACCTACTACGTAGTGAGTAAGTAAATTTTGTATGATGATAGCTGGTTTCCGGGTCAACATATAGGATGATTTTATTTCGGGAAAATATCCCATCTCTGAGAAATCTATAAGTAAACGTCAAAATGTAACTAGGGGCGAACCCGAGCGGAACGAGCGTGAGTCGCTAGTAAATAAATAAATATTAACAATAATTACTTCTAAACAAATAAAAGTTCACACTATCCCTAAACACCTTGAGAGATGTTAAGAAGTTTTCCTAGCTTGAACAGAGAAAAGCGTGTTCCCAAGCGTATCTGAAGACTTTGTCCGGACGTTGATTTATTTTCCAAACGCCCAAAGAACAATTAGTTTCAGTTAATTGAAAGTTCTTTCTATTCCTACTGGTTTTAGAACATTTGCTATCAAAAATGTTAACTTAATCAAGTTCAATATTGGTAATGTACGAGTAGTTATTCAAAATCTAGTCTTTTCCATGTACGTCCTTTCTTGCGCTATTTATATTAAAATGAACACCCCTATTTTAAAACAAATTTACATCTTTGGAAACCATTAACATTAGTATTGAATAAATAGTGTATATTCGGCTTATAATTTATCTCTATGAAGTCAAGTCGATATCTTTGTTGAAGGAGTTGGCTAATTTTTCTTTTAAAATGTCCCTAATAGTAGATAATATTATTTTTAGACTTAAAATATGATATTTTAATAAAATTTAATTATTAGCAGAATATAAATCTCGTAATGAATTTTAAAGCTACAAAACTATCATGTCAGATTTTCATTTAATTATAATTCATTAGCAATTCAATTATAAGTATTACCGTTTAAAGATATCGAAAATACTGATTACTCTTAGGTATATTGATACCATCTGTCTTAGCCGATTAACACTTCGACTTCTTGCGTAATTTCTTTAAATAAACAGACTTATTATATTACGGGTATCTTACTAGGGACTTTTCGGAAGACATGTGAAGTCCGCCAACCCGCAATTGGCCAGCGTGGTGGACTATGGCCTGATCCCCCTCGAATTGAAAGGAATGCCTGTGCTCGGTAATGTGACTAGGGACTTACCTGAGCGTCCCTAGGGGAGTAACAGTAACCTATGTCTTACTCCAGATTATAGCCTGTCTGCATACTAAATCTCATCAAAATTCATTCAGCCGTTTCAGGGTAAAAGAGTGACAAACATACACACATACAAACATACATAAAAGTTGTAGATGACATATTTGATATTACCATTCTATGATGACATAATAATTTTTGTCATTTCAATACAATTTTAAAAATTAGAGATTTCTTGAAAAATTTTAGAATAAAATCTTGTTTTAGCTCTAAAAAATTAGTTACAGAAATCTGTAACCAATTTAAAATTTCGGTACTTATTATCGACTAAACAAATTTTGATGAGATTTTCCTTACTGCATGCTTTAAAACTTGACGTAGTAACTACCAAGGGTATATATTCGTAGTGTACTGGTTAGAAATAATATGGTTATTATTCAATACAGCGATTAGTATGTTCATGGCGACACGCCTTTGTGGTTTTTTTGTTCCATACCTGCTATGAATCATTCGGTCAAGGTTTAAGTTTGCAATGGTATGAATTATGATAAGAATTCTTTTAAAAAAATGCTATTAATATAAATGTCTTTGTTTTTATGTCAAATATTATTGATAAGCGCAATGGGTTTTGCCTTTTTTATCTGTATTAATAATATAAATGTGAAAGTTTGTGAGTATGTACGCATGTTTGTTACTCTTTCACGCCAGAACGTCTCAAAGGCATTTTATACATACTTGTTACAGACAGTGCCTACCCACAATTTTACAAAATGATTTCAAAATTGAGACGTCTAAATTTTTAGTCTCTCCCGTGACCATGAATGCTGTAAAGCATTCGAAACGTCGGAAACCAAAAATTAAAATATAATATCCGCGAAATACTCGGAAAAGATAGTTTTATTTTAAATGTCAAATATTCGCGTAAATCTAAGAAAGTATTATTTTGGTATTTTTTAGTACCCAAACCGCAAGAGGCTAATTTTTCGTTTTAAAAAAAAAAGTTGTTAAAATCGGAAAAAAATAGTACTAACTATAGAAGGCCCACTACCGAACTATTCGACTATTATTAAGAAAGTTATGAGCAAGCAAAAAACCAAAAAGAGCGTTTTTTTGAAAATTTGGTTAAAATTTTAGTTTTTAATTTTAGTTTAAATGTGAACAAAAAAAATCTCAAAATTTACCAGGCAAAGCCTGTTTTGAGAGGTAGTACTAAGAAATATTAAAATATGAAGAAAATAATTTTTTTTTTTGAAACCGTCTGATTTCACGTGGAATGCCCCATGTGTATTTAGCCCTTTTTAACATCCCACAGCTGGGCACGGAACTTTCTTCAATATGAAGGAGATCACGCCATAGTCCACCACGCTGGCCAAGTGCGGGTTGGTAGACTTCGCATATCTTAATAAAAACTTGCAATTGAAGGTTCCCTCAGACATGCAGGTTTTCTGTCGATGTTTTCTTTCACCGTAAGACTATACACCGATTATACACCTATAATAAAAGTGTACGTGATCGCTGTCTGTACATGGAAGATATTTGAGAAAAACGATTATGGGCGGTCTTTAGTAATGCAATAGAACACAGAACAATTATTTTTAGACTTGTTGTCTGTTTGTGTGTGATTTTGTGTGCGTTAATCTCAGAAACTGCTTAACCGATTTGGGTACGGATTTCACTAATGTATTGTAAGAAGCTTCACTTAACATTTATTATTCGTTTTTTTTTTCAATCGGTTCATAAATAAAAAAGTTATGTCAAACTTAAGAATCACCTAAGGACGAGCCCGAGCGAAGCGAGTGTGATTGTCTAGTGTAATAATATAATAGTATGGTATATATCGAACCATTATATAAACAAATGCCTTTTTTTTTTCTAAAATTGTATTTTTATAAAATACGTATTATTGAACACGTTTGTAATATGTATGTTTGTTTAGTAGGTATAGATTTTAGTAAACATTCTAGTACTAAAGAGTTACATAATAATGTATGAAAATAATAGATAAGTATGAATTGTAAAACCTGTTATCATTTTCAAATGTATTGAAAACTCGTACTGTTAACTTAGTATGAACATAAGATTATGTAATAACTAAAAATTAAAAAAGAAACGGACAAGCTACAACATCGTTTTACCAGAAATAACTATGTATGATTTCTATTATTTTTTTTATAAATAGAGACTGTTTTTTTTTTATTTAATTTAAAAATTACATATTAATTCAACCATTAACGTAAAGGCGAAAACAAAAAACATGCAGTTTTGAAAGTGGAAAAATCATAGGTATATTCAACACGTTTTTGTCCACTTCATAATATGTAATAGCCCATAGGTGCGTTGCATAAACATTGCAGTGCAATTATGCCATATACGTATAGATCCTTAGTTCGAAATATTTGTGACAATCGCATACTACAATTTATTTAGATTACATAATTGAAAATATACTTACTTCAAATATTTCGTTACAAACATAACGTTTAATCAATAAATAAATAAATCCATTTGTATTCTATTTAATTGAACACGAGATTATTTTATATGAACCAAAAAGTAAATATAATTAAAAAAAAAAAACAAGGGTAAAGGTTACTAAGGCGCAGTGGCCGGTACAAGCTATTAGTTGAATAAACGAATATCTTTCATACAAGTCGTAGGTAACATCTGTCGTAATTCGAAGAAAAGCCACGCTATATAACCGGTTTAAAAATATCTTAACACAATCACGGACAAAGAAATGGCACAGGTGCTTTTTAGAACCCTAGCTTACTTATTATTAAAAATAATATTCGTTCTTCCCATTTACAGGACCTTCTTTGTATCATGGCAGTATGGACTAATATCTTTGCTTATTGTATAAGAAAATAAAGCAACATTATAATAATAATTATTTTTTTTTAACTTGTATGGCGGTAAATGAAATGGCTGCGATTTAGAATTGGGGACTCTGCCCCTAGCGGAGTGGGTGGTATTTCTGGATAAGGGACGTGATAGGAAGTCGAAATGTTAAATAAAAATTGTCCGCGAACATATGAGTAAAAATTTATTGAGACTTAAAGTTACAACATTTCCATACATTATTTTGACATTACTACCATTTAGACACTTGGAGTCAAAACGTCACTTTCAATTGTCAAAATAATCTCCAGATGATTGTCTTTATTTGTACTTTGCGTGAAATTCGAATTTTCTAGTTTTCTAGTCATTTATGGCACTCGCCGGCCGCTACCGCGGCACGCTCGCTTCGCTCGCTCGGCTCGTGCGTTGTGGCAACTGTTCTAACCTAACCTAACCAAGATATGAGGAATAATAAATAAATAATCTTAAATGTTCTAACCTAACCTAACCCAGATATGAGGAATAATAAATAAATAATCTTAAATGTTCTAACCTAACCTAACCCAGATATGAGGAATAATAAATAAATAATCTTAAATGTTCTAACCTAACCTAACCAAGATATGACGAATAATCAAATATAATCTGTTGTCATTTAAGCGGTAATATAAAACAAAGTGTCAGTTTTGCTTTTGTCAAAATGTAAGATCGTTTTGTTTGTGTTGTGAAATTATTAAAATATTAAATACAATAAAGCATTAATTGTTGTGAAAATGTGTAATGTACATAAAAAAGGATGCGTACTATTCGTTAAAGGTATGTTTATCTGTTGTAATCACTTATTTAGGTAAAGAAATGTATGGAAATGTGTTAGATATGTTATAACTTGTAAGTCTCAATAACTTTTTACTCGTACGTTTCCTCCAAATATTTTTAATATATTTTGACTCTCTGTCACCTCCCCTATCTAAAAATACCACCCACTCCGAATGGTGGTAAAGAAATATATGAAAATGTATGGAAATGTTGTAACTTTAAGTCTCAATAACTTTTTACTCATACGTTCGCGGACAATTTTTATTTAACATTTCGACTCCCTATCACGTCCCTTATCCAGAAATACCACCCACTCCGCTAGGGGCAAAGTCCCCAATACTGAATTTGTGCCAATGAAATTGCTACGGTAATATTATATTTTATTACCACGTTACTAACACAAAAATCCAAATAAGGTTAATTTTATTTGTATATGTATGAATTGTTTTAATAGCTTACCTTATTTCTCAGTGAACTAGGCTTTGAATCGGCTCAAGCGATCAAAAAACATTCCTTATAAGGTACACTAATATAAGTATACGACACAAACAGAATTTCTTGTTCACAAGATGAATCACTAGAGATTAAAGAATGCACTGAGACACTTTCAAACTTACACTTAACTAACTCAATATACACAAAAACATTTTTTACCAATCAACGACAAAATTTCGAGAAGTTTAAATCATATTTTTACACTAATATCGTTAGGATAAAAGTTTTGTGTATCAAAAAATGACACAATATCCCCACACGGCATCTAACATACGACTGCCGTTTGGCTGACAGGAGTATAATCTGACGGAATTGAATAAACCCACGCGGTCCGCCATTTTCGTACAACGTGACATTCTCTTTAATTTAGCCGCATTACTTTTGGTAGAACTATAAACACACTCGAAAAAAGTTTTGTTTGAACTGTTTAAACGTTCTGATAATCTTTAAATGGCTAAGTGTTAGTAAATAATAAACTGTGTATTTAAAGTTGATAGCAAGTTTAATAATTGTTATTAGTTAAATCACGCACGAGTGAACATAGCTACGTTTAAATACATACCAATGAATGAACGAATAATGCGCTGCTAACTTCACTCAGAAAAGACCTACCTGCCAAGTTTTTAAGGTGTCTAATTTTTTATCACAAAAAAACTGATTGTGCGCTACACTATCGGTAGTTGATTGTTTATTGGAATTTTAGAAAGTTAGACTAAGTATTTGTATAGTTATCTCTAAGATATTTACTAAGTATTTTTTCTTTCGTACTTTCACTGTATGAAAACAGATTAGTGCCCGCAAGTAATGTCGATTATTTTCTTGTAGGTAGTTGGTAGTACCTCAGACTAAAGAATTATAAATATTGCACTTTAGTCTGAGGTTTATACTTATAAAATACAATTTTCAAACGTGAATAAAAATGGTAGGTAAAACGATTATTGTTTTTATAGCATTTCGATTTTTCCTTGAAGAAAACCCTGTGATGTAGACAGATGTAGGTACATATACATAATAGATCAAGACGTACTATCTCTATCGTCACGCTTGCGGCTTGAAAAAATTTCTACGAGTAAATATAACTTTAAATGTCTAATTGGTAAAAACTAAAAAGCTGTAAATAAAAAAAATGTTATAAAAATAAAAAATAAAACATACCTACATATTATAATGTACATTTCGCCGCAATAATCAAACGAGCGTCTCCGACTGCATAATACTATATTCCTTCATGAACTTGTTTTCCTCTTTTTATTATAGCTTTCATGCAGTCGGGTTTTTTATTTTTAAAATATACTAGCGACTTACCTTTCCCTCGGTACCTAAGTTTTGATATTTTTGAGTAGAACCTTAATCCTTTACCTATACATATAATAAAATTGTAACAAAGCCGAATCTGTACATTAAATATTTTTTGGAAAATCTTATTGAAATAGACATTATTATCAATACATAGACCGAATCTATAGTTTTTAGAATTTTTGTCTGTCTGTATTTCTGTCTGTTACCGCATCACAAAAAAAACCACTGGAGGGATTTTGATGAAATTTGGTATGGTTATAAGTGGTTATCCGGGTCAACATTTGGGATACTTTTTACCGTGGGAAAATATCTCATTTCTGAGAATAAATACAAAAACTTCATTGTAGGAGTATACAAATATGTAAAACCTATAAATTTGTTTATTTGTTCATCTGAACGCGGGCGGAGCCGCGGGCAATGCTAGTCTAAAATAAAAGTAGCCAAGTTACTCCTTATGACATCAGCTATCTACCAGTGAAAGTCCCGTCCAAATCAGTCCAGCCGTTTCGGAAATTAGATGGAACAAACAAACAGACAGACAAAAATATTAAAAAGTTTTTTTCATAAAAGTACAGTATACAATTTTAATATGCATTTAGTAAAAAGCTATTATTTTGACATTACAAACAGACACTTCAATTTTATTTATCTGTATAGATTTTTTATTTAGAAATGTAGATCGTGATAATTTCCATCTCAAACGCTATAAGATTTACGGATTAAAGGTATTTTTAACGAAACCACACTTGAGGAATCTCTTTAGTAAAAATGAATTTCATCTTTAATATTTGGCGAAATAATTACATTTAAAGCAATTTTGAAGTTAGCGGATCTTTTTATTATAAAGAAGGCAATTATTAATTCAGATTATTTTAGAAATATTCAGGCCGAGATATTTAGTAAAAAAGTTCAATTCTCTTTGAATTCATTCGGATGTTCTCGTATAATGTGCTACTAATCAGGCAAAATTTAAAATACTGTAGCTTCTATTGTAATTTAATACTAAAAGTAAATGTCTTCTAAACATTTTTTTTATAACCCATTATAATATTTCATTGTATCCATACTAATATTTTAAATGTGATAGTGTGTTTGTTGGTTTGTTTGTTTGTTTGTTTGTTTGTTTGTTTGTTTGTTTGTTTGTTTGTTTGTTTGTTTGTTCTTCTTTCACGTCAAAACGGAATGATGGATTGCCGTGATTTTTTGTGTGGAGATAGTTGGGGGTCTGGAGAGTGACATGACTACTTTTTACCGCGGGAAATTATGTCATTCCCACGGGAAAACACGTTATTGTACAACCCAAAAAATATTTGTCATCAGAACTACTTGACACTTATTATTAATGTTCTTCAATATAATTAAATAAATACGTGTTTTAGCATTTTTCAAGAATTTATCTCATAAGGGGGTAAAATAGGGCATGAAAGTTTGTATGAAACCTATACCTTTAGAGATATTTTTTGTCATTTTAGTACGAGCGAAGCCGCAGGTTCTGCTAGTTTTATTATACAATCCTGTAATTTTATTATACGTACCTTCACCTTAATTAAGACGTTTAACATTGAAATCTTATCAAGCTATTATAATTAATCAAAAGTGGCTTCATAGTATTTTTGCAAAATCTCGGTTATATAACACAGATACAGATATAAAAGATTGCATTTGATACGTCTGGCGCCAATAATAATTTACTGTTTGTATTTATGTTAATTAGCTATTTGTCCTATAGCTGTTATCAATTAGAACAACGACCCGTTTAGCGAAATACAAGAATAATTGGTTCACAAGGAATAAGCCCAGTACATTATCTTAGAATTTTACCAATAATTATATTTGGTTTTTTAAAATACTAGTATCCTGCTACGGCTTCGTCTGTACTTTAGTAAATTGACGTGTCTTATTCTTATCTATCTTTGCTAGGTGGTCTAGACTAGATGTACAGTTAGTGGCTAACATATAACTGCGGATCTGTAGGTTTTAAGGTCGTCCCGAAGTAATATTTCTTTACGGTCAGGCGTTTTCCACCCTATTTGAGTTAAGGGTGGCGACTTATTTAACTCTTGGCCAATATCTTACCTCAGGATTCATGGTATGCCCGTAACAAGTTTTATCAAAATGGGACGCAATAAATTTTTAAGAATTATAATAACTATAAAGTTAATAATATTAAAACAGTACACACTGATGTATGATGACTCATAATCAATTAAAATTAGCCATGTTATGACTTATGAGTATAAAAAATATACATAGACATATTCTTCCTAAAGCTATACAAAACAAATTGTTCTCAAGTGATAGAACTAACAGAAAAAAAACAAACAGATTATACAAAGAATGGTGAATGAATGAATATTAACATCAAAAGTTAGACGATAAACTGAACTTATACAATGTCGATTTGTTATTTTATACCTAATGCACGAATAATAATTATATTTTAATATTTTTACTAGGAATCCCTTATCAATTCAACGCTTGAAGAAACTAAGTATACTGGATCTTATAATAACAAAGTTAATCAATTACGGATATGGAGAGTTTATAATTATGGTATACTATATATAAGCTGGGTTATGCTTGCTTGGAAAACAAAGTGAAGCGGGTTCAAATCTTGCAGCTCTAAGTTTTCATTTATGCGAAACATCTCCACCATGATAACCACTTAAGAAAGTGGTTATCATGGTGGAGTGTTTTCTTATACGGCGAAGGAAAACATCGTGAGGAAACCTATAGGCGTATCTCAGAGAATCTAGCAAATAATCGAAAGATATGTAAAGTCCACCAACTCGCACTTGGCCACATATGGTGTATAGCTTGGTGAATTATGGCTTGGTTCCTCTTGTATTGAGGAGAGAGGGATATGGTGTTTTATAACCGCCAATAGAAATATATAATTGAATGTATTACATATTTTAACCATGTATAATAGCTATGTCACGAGATCAGAACCTATCACTCTCAGTGTGAGACCGATATATGTTAAGAATCAATATACATATACTCTGTGCAACTGATCCGAGCATTTTAAAATATAAATTAGCCGAATCGGTCCATTCATTCTCAGGTGTTGCCAGCAATTAACTTTTATTTAAATACAGAAACAAAGCTTCACTAAAATCGGTTTACCATTACGAGTAATATGCAACTGGACAGATGCACAAAAAATGTATTCAGCTCTTTTTAACACCCCACTGCTGTGCACGGGCCTCCCTTCAGTACGAGGGGGATCAGACCATAGCCCATCACGCTGACCAAGTGTGGGTTGGCGCACTTCACATGTCTTCAAAAACTTGCTAGGTTTACTCAGACATTCAGGTTTCCTCACGATGTTTTCCTTGTCTTAAGACAAATGGTAATCATGTTGGAAATAATTCGCACATGAAAATATCAGATTTGCGAGACCCGAGATTTGAGCCCGCTTCACTCAGTTTACAAAGCGAGCGCGTTACCACAGGGTTACCACTGTCCTTAGATTATATTAATAATCTAAGCCACTGTCATTACAGTACAGTCACTGACACAAAAAATATGAACTAATATTCGCGTTAACTTTAAATGCATTCTAACAGTAATTATATCTAAAACACTATTTTCATGATGAAAATCAACATACATAATTTAATTATAATCGTCCCGAAACAGTTTTATTGTATGCAAATAATTTTATTGTACGCAAGTATAGGTTTAAAATACGGGTAATAGCAGTGTTGTAATATGAAAATACTGAAGTGCCATTTTATTATAAACCCCTTGTAAATGCAACGTTTAAGCATTTGTCATTCGACGTAAATGGTATTTGGTGAGCAATTACACGCAGATTTATATGATTGCTCATTGATTTATACAAACCATACTAATATTATAAATGAGAAAGTACCTACCTGTCTGTCTGTTATCTTGTCACACTTAATCTGCTAAACGGATTTAAGTGAAATTTGGCATGGACATAGTTTGAGATCCCGGGAAGGACATAGGATAGTTTTTATCCCGGAAATTATCTTTTATGGGGGTGAAGAGACATTTCTTTTATTACTTGAAGTATTTACCTACGATTTTATACCTATAGTATAGTATATAGATTATCTATTCCATACTAAGCGTAACATTTATAGAATTTTATTTAGTTTTGATTAATAGGTGAGTTTAATTTTAATCTGAAAACTTCTCATTGGCAAAGTTAACTAATTTTAGATTTTGCTGTAACTTCGAGGGACTATTCCTTAGGATCCCAAAAAATAAAAATTTACGCTTATATGATTTTTATATGCGCCCGTGTCTGCCTATCCGAATTTAGACTTTCAAGAAATGACATTTTTATGCTTTCTCAATTCTAGATGTAAACATTTTACTATTCAAGATGTCTATACGTTTGAGATGGCATTTTAAAGAGGAAAGCTAATATTTTTTATGTAATGTAAATTTGCTTAGTGAAAACCTGTCATTAATGACAGAATGTTGAAAATTGTGTTTTTATTTCAATTTTTGCGTTTTTTAACTGACTCCAGCGTCTCGAATGTTTGATATAAGTAACAAATTTTGCTCAGAAATTATGTACATATCATAGAAGATATAAAGCTTAAAATCAACCCAAACATCCCGCGATTTATATAAGTACAAAATCTTTGCTTTAAATTATGAAATTTCTAAAAATTCAGTTATTTTATTCTAAAATTTTACTTCTTTAAAGCACCTTAGGTACTTAAATTCAAACTTCATTTAAGTACCTACAAGTTAAAAGATGTTATACTTTGACTTTCTAGTATTTAATTTTTTTGAGCATTTATATAACTATACTTGTATCCATTAAAATGTAACCATAAAACCTGTCAAGTTATTACATGAAAAATTATAAGAATGAATAGATAATTATGTTCGTATATTTGCGGTTAACTTGTTCTAGATAATATTTCTGTCATTATTTACGTACACTTAAGGTAGAAAGGGGGCAGCTATTGAAAACAAAATTCAAAAGGCACCACAAACGCTATCCGGTTATAACGATAAATCACGTGACTCATTCATTCCGCAAAATGGCGGTGAGGTGCGAAAATTTCATTCATTCGTTCGCGAGAACCAAATGTGAATATTAAAAAGAGGTTAAATAAATTGAAACGGCTCGCGACGCATCGAGCTGTTTTTTTAAACTTGTATTTAACCGTTTCGGTGTTTTGACAGATTTTCATATCTAAAAACATTAAATTCATTTATTTCCATTTTAACGCTTAGTATAGATTTCTTAGAGATGAAATATTTTCCCGCAGTAAAATGTATCCTATATGTCAAGCCGGACAACCAGCTATCGTCATATCAAATTTCATCAAAATCTGTCCAGTAGTTTTCTCGTGATGCGTTCCCAGGCAGACAACAAATCTAAAAACTATAGATTCGGCCTCTGTATCGATAATAATGACTAAGTATTTCAATAAAATTTTCCTAGAAATATTTAATGTAGGTACCTACAGATTCGTCTCACTTAGAATTTTATTATATGTATAGATTAACCGACAACGCACAGATTAAAACTTGGGTTTGAAGCATGGAATTTCAATCAAGAGTTTCTTATAGCTAAGCAGAGCATTAACAACGTTTGAAAATTCATCTTTAGAAAAGGGATCAAATATGCATGGAAATTCGGTCATTCATTAATTTGGAAATGTGAAAATTGATGTTTTCTGTTTATACTGCCCTTAGGAAATTTCATTGGCACCATTGCGAGTTATTTTAAAATTCTTTAATTAAACAAAAGTTAATAATAATTTGTATTTCATATACTAAAATAAGATTACTATATCGAATACTAGTGATGTGCCTTCAGTATATTGTACGTTGATTCTTATAATAATAATTTTATTACGTTTTTTCTTTTTACGACACGTTTGGCTCAATTTGCAGTGATCCTGTTCCAGCGGTCGTGAGATCGAGTCCCGCTGGAGGCATTCATTTGTGCGATGAGCACGAATGTTTGTACAGCCATGGGTGTTTATATTTTGTAATATGTGTATATTTAAAGTTATATATGTGTAGTGTATCAACTATCTGGTATCCATAACACAAGTCTCGTAGCTTACCATGGAACTAGATGGTGCTGTCCCCCCATATTTATTTATTATTATTTTCAAATATCCATATGTAGAAATACCTACGATTCTTTATTTCTAAATAAGTCTATATCAGGATTAAAATATATGTATTATAATATGTAGTGCTAAATTTTTAAGAGCTTAGTGAAGAAATGTAAACAGAACTAGCTTTGTGAGTTGATTGTAATTTTATAACTATTTATTTAAGACGATTTTGCTTTATGTATTATATTTTAAACACACACTATGAAGAAATTCTTATGTTCATAATCTATACATATAATAAAATTGTAACTGAATCGAATCTGTACATTAAATTTTTTTGGAAAATCTTATTGAAATAGACGTTCGTATCGTAGAATCTATACTTTTTAGAATTTTTGTCTGTCTGTCTGTTACCGCATCACGGAAAAACCACTGGAGGGATTTTCATGAAATGTGGTATGGTGATAGCTGGTTATCCGGGTCAATATAGGATACTTTTTACCGCGAGAAAATACCTCATTTCTGAGAAAAAATTCTAAAACTGCAATGTGACAATATACTAATATGTACAACCTAAGAATTTGGTTTTTGGTCATCTGAACGCGGACGGAGCCGCGGGCAATGCTAGTTATATATAAAGTTATCTTCCTAACGTTTGAATGGGCGTGGAGAAAGGATATAATTCACTGAAAAAGGAGAATGAAAACCTCCGAAGCAATATGTCGAGTTTTACCCCGCAAGGGTCATGAAAATATAATAAGATGTACATACATAGATTGGTATAGTTATGTATATATGTATAAAAATACTAATAAGAGCAGTACTACTTTACTTAGACTGTGGTATAAGATTCGATTTTAAGAATTACAAATCTGTAATTGTATTTTACTAATAAAAAAATAAAACCTTTTACATCTCTATAAAATATTGAGTACATGTGTACTGAATAGTGTAAAAAAACTTAAAAAAAGAACCTGAAAAAGAACGCGTTCTTTTCCTGGAGCATGTTGTTTTTGAAGAGTACAGAATTCAAAATTATTCAGTTAGTTTCTGTTAAAGATTAATCCTTGAGTTCATATTAGATTTTTCTGTTTATTTTTAGACCCACCATACTTTTTTGGTTGAATAGTGCCAAGCTTACATGTGAAAATTTCAACACTGACTAGAACAAGACTAGGTACTAATACTGAAAGTGATACTGGCATTGACACACAGAAAGAATAAATTTTTATTTAATTGATTTATTCGATTTGTATGTTGGTAAATGTAAGAAATTAGAAAATATATTTCAATAAAACATTTAATTTCCTGTAGATTTATTTTCCTAATAAAAAAAAGTATAATTAGAAAAAAACAAGGGACCAAGGTAATAAGGTTTTTTTATGTTTTTTTTTCAACATAATGAAAAAAAACAAAGTCGTTTTTTTATGTTACATCACTAGTGCTAAATCTCTCTCAGATCATCTAATTAGGCGAGATTAAAGTTTTCTTATCATTTTAAGGCTTTTGCTTTCATTATTTAAAAGTAATAAAACGTGTCTTTTGACAGACATTCAGAGATGTGAGTAATATGACTCAATTTATTAATGTGTTTATCGCTTAAACTTAGCTGAATATGTTATTTAGTATTTCATTAGTTCTAAAAGTAACAAATGTAATTTAATTTTATCCTTACAAATTTATTTTAAACAATTACTGTTTCTACAGTATAATTTAAGAAGCGCTTAAATATTTAAAATAGCAACTTGAAACTAGAACTTAGCTATGAATAAATTATCAGGCGCTCATTTAATAATAATTTAAATGCTATGGAGTAATACATGGGTTAGAAATAAAATGTGTCAAGATGTGGCGCTGCCATATATCCATATCTAATATATAAATATCTGGTATCACGGTGTTTGTGGTCGCACTCTTCCGAAACGGCTCAACCGATTTTAATGATTTTTTTTCTATATTTGGTAGGTATGAGAATAGGTCGAAAATTATTGTTCACCCTCCTACCCCCACCCCCAGATTTATATGGCAAAACAGCATTTGCCGGCTCAGCTAGTAATGTTATAGATATAAAAGGCATCAAGGAATCGCTACTTAAACAATTTAAAAATATACAACATAGTATATACATTTATGTACACCACGTACTTCTTCTTTTAAATATAAAAGCCACATACTCATAATTTTGCACTTCCGTTTTACGGTGTAGGTACACCATTCTTCACTTTGTTTTTTGCTTCTAGCCAGTAGAGGTATCAAGGCGTTGACTGACAAGTATTTAACGTTATTCATTATATTACACTTAGTTAAAAGGCAAACACATTTGTATGATCAATACACACTCGTTACACAACTATCAAACACTGACATAATTATTACCCTTTGC
The DNA here is from genome assembly GCA_951806755.1 of Brenthis hecate. Lineage (NCBI taxonomy): Eukaryota > Metazoa > Arthropoda > Insecta > Lepidoptera > Nymphalidae > Brenthis > Brenthis hecate. The sequence continues at coordinate 1,256,878 of OX638259.1, forward strand.
GGTGTTAAAGATGTTTCAATATACTATGTATAATTAAATTATTGCGAAGCTTATATATTAAAATCAAAATTCCTTCAGGCAAAGCTTTTATTCCACTGGAACCACTGTTTAGTAAAATATAAAACCAAAATACGTAAAAATTACAAATTAAAAAGATAAAAAGAAGTTGAAAAAGCAACATATTGTACAGTAGAAGACATGACAGACAGACATACTTACATGTTTCATTCTTGGTGCCCCTTGGGCAGGACGGAGTTCCTTCGCTCTTAAATAACTTATTTTACCTTCTTTGCAGCATGATTCCTTGATTTCTTATACAGTGTTTTCCTTTTAGGCTTCGGAGGACTTTTGAAGAACAAATATTTGTTATATCTAAAAAAACATCAGGTCAAAATCCTGAGGACTCTCTCAACGACCTTGTATGAAGAGTATGATGATGATGATGATGATGATGATGATGGAAACAAACGCAAAGGACCTGTACACCTATTTGCACTCTGTGTACTTGACACTGTTCTCCCTCGCGTGGGATTTATAGGGGGTTGTACGATGTATAGACATACATATGCATATCTATAACGCTTTGAGGGGTTATAGGCATAATATATCTAATCAAAAAACACACTTTCACATTTATAGACATTATAAGAAGTTAGATTTGAAATTCGTCACTTTAGGTTTCTTACGTGGGTATTTACTATTTGAATAAACATTTAGAGGTTTCAACAGGTTGTTTCTGATATTCTGTTACATGAATAAGATGTTTTGTGGGAGTATAATTAAATGGAATCAAGTTAATTAGAGCTTGTGTTACTGATTTACTATAAATATTTATATAATTAACATGAAAAATTTACTAATTTTGTTGTTTATTGAAATGAATTAGATAAAATAGGTTTTAAAATATTCTGTTTAGGTTAAATTTGAAAAACCTTGAGTGCGGCTAGACGGACAACTTCATTGATAATTGAAAATTCTATTATAAAACAACAAGCCGTTCAATCGTTACTAATACATGCTAACATACATACAATAATGGCTAATTTTTATTCGTCAGATAAAGTAATTCATAGGAAAAATACAAAACAAATAAAATTATAATAAACAATTAAACGTGCTCTTTAAAGCTCGTAACACCATCAAGACTCCAGATGCTAATTTCTTGACAGAAAAAATGCAATATTTGGCCCAACCTAGGACTCGACCCCCCCCCAACGTGCGTTCACCTTGTCGTGGTGGGTGGGCTCAGTAGTGCCCGGCAACCCAACCGGGCGCGAAGTCAAGAAACGCACAGGGAGGTGGCCCACTTTGGTGGGCGGTGGGAGGCGACCCTCTTCGGAGAGCGGTGTACCATGCGGGTTGCTCCTGGTACTTCTCTGATAGCAGAGTGGACCTTGGAGCAACCCCGTGGTTGTTGTGGTCTGCTTCGGCAGACCTGCCGTCGGGGCGTCGTAGTTGAATGCGTAAGCGATCCTGCGACGCCCTATTAAGACGAGGGAAGGCTTTGTTGGGTTTTACTGGGTAGTACTGGCTTTGCTGGTGAGTCCCACACCTCATGCGTAAATGCATTTCCCAACGTTAAAAAAAAAAGGACTCGCTACGTCAAGCTTTTAAAAGAGGAATATTCTTAACTACGACTAGATCCTTTTAAATTATGACTTGATTATGTACAAATAAACATATTATGTATAAACTAATAAAGCCGAAGAGTTCGGATTTTTTTGTTTGGGTGTGCTTTTTTATTTGGACACACTCATTGCTTTCTACTTCAGTCCTATTTGAAAAATTCTTTTTGAACCACTTATTGAGAAAGTTTCTCGCTAACATCATAGTGAGATCTTTATTATTGGAAGCTACATTAAAGAAGATATAGGTAAATATTAAACAAAAAGCTCAGCAAGTTATGCCAATGTCCGAGCTTTGAAAGTGTACCAAGTAACGTTGACGCCAACAGTGGCCTTGGAAGTCTACTTGTAGCTTCTTTGACAAAATTTCAAGAGACTTGAGCTTAAAATTTAAGCTCTTGAAGCTCTTGGCTTCGTAAACGTGTGGACGCTTCACAGATTAAAGGCTAAGGCAACGTTTTACTCGAATTTTGGGTTATTTATTTATTTTATTTTTTTTTTTTTTTTTATTTAGAATTACCAACAAAAGTTACAATAATAAATTACATATAATTTCGTTACTATAGAAACATGATGATTGCACTTTTAATTAGAGGTAATTACAACATGCTATTAAATTAGTACAACATTAACATCTTAAAGAACAATAAAAATATATACATTTACACACAGTTAATAAATTTTTGTGACAAATAAAATAGAACAATTAATTAAAAATTAAATATACTATAGATTAAATTGTGAATTCAATATATTACATAAAGGGCGATACAATGAATGTGATTTATATAATTGAGGAATAAAGAAAGAGTATGAAAAATTCATTACATTACATTCAATTAAGTATACTCAAAATTTTATTTTTAAAACTACCGGGGCTATCATGCAAGATGTCAATTCCCTTTTTTAACGATATATCGTTATATGTGCGTGCTAATCTATTAAGAGGCGTATTTTTTCCTAAGATGGTCCTATGCCTCTTAGTACGAAAGAAAGGGGCATGTTTCCTTGGAATCCTTACGGGTATGTTAAAGTCGATTAAAGCGAGCAACGGCGGGCAGTCAATTACATTATTTAAAACTTTATGTAAAAACGTCATATCCAGTACCTTACGTCGCGACTGTAACGAGAGTAGACCCAAAGATTGCAATTCGTTTTCATAACTACAGTATAACTGAGGTATTTTAAAGTGGTATGTCATAAAATTTACGATTTTTTTTGTATTTTCTCAATTCTGTTTATATAAACACTGTAATGAGGTGACCAGACTACAGAGCAATACTCCAACTTACTTCTCACAAAGCAATTAAAGAGTGTTATAACAGTTGAGATTTTTTTAAACTCTCTTGCATTTCTAAGAACAAACCCCAATGATTTGAGCGCAGTACTTGCTATATGCTCAATGTGAGCAGCAAATTGTAATTTGGAATCCAAAAATACACCCAGATCACGAATAACGTCAACTTTACAAATAGGAGCACCAGATATATAATATTCGCTTTTTATCTTATGTTTTTTTCGTGTGAACTGAATGTGATAGCACTTTATTGCATTCAAATACATATTATTGTTATTGCACCAATTACATAGTTCGTTCAAATCTTTCTGCAGACACATGACGTCTGAGTACGATTTAATCTTGCGTATCAATTTAAGATCATCAGCGTACATAAAGACTTTAGAAGACTTTAGAATTTACGAATAAATAAATTGGTCTTGCCAAAGCATTATTATAAATAATATTTTTAAATATAAATTTATCTTAAAATCAAAAGAACCCTTAAATATTCAGCGAATTGGAATTTTGCTTTCAATAAGAAAATATTCCACTCATCGATGTTTTAAGACTCTAAAGTAGGAAATCTCCATACGTCTACCTTCAATACTTAAGAATCGATCGATAATACTTCCTATAATTATAATATTACCATAAGAATATTGTATGAAGACTGGTCGCGGTTTCAGCTGTCGAGTTGCTTAAAAGTTCTTACAGAATAGCAATATTGATTTAGTTCAGGCATCAAAAACACGCAGTCTCAAAGGAAATTAAATACCAGAAGCAGATGCACGTGGTAGTACTACTATTAATGTGTATTTGAAGCTTTAATAATTAAGATTTGGTCCAAATGTACGTGTGTGCATGTTCGTTGCTCCTTCACGATTCAACGGCTAAATGTATTCTGACGTGCTGACGTGGAGTGACAAATAAACTACTGTTGTCATCAAGTCATCAGATTTTTATAAAAAAAAAACACTTTCTTAAAAAGCTCGTCAACCGGAAGTTAAACGAAAACGTCTACACATGCGTGATCGAAGCTTTTTACACAGATAAAATATAGCCTGAAGTAATACATAGGCGATTGCTATCCACGAAGAGACGCTCACGAGCAAAATGAGAGTAAGTACCTAGTTTAAAATATTTTTGAGACTTATAAAACAATATTTTTCGTTTCCGTTAAAATCTCCCATATTTCCCAACAGCGATTGTTACATGTATGTAATTATGGCTTTATTGGTTTAACAGAATAATCGTTATAATACCATATCATTACGCGCCATCAGATTTATAGATACTGTTTAATAATAATTAATTTGTTTTGCCAAATTTTTCATCGTTCCCTCATTAAATTATTTGCTTGTATATAATTTTATGTCATTTGCTTCGATTTATCGTTCAATTGGGTTTTGGCAACTATATTATTGCTTCTTTTTTAATGCCTCGTTGCTCTACTGTCGTGGGTTCAAGTCCTAGGTCGCGCCAGGACCAAGTGTGGTTATTGGGGTTTTCTATTAAGAAATTCTCGGTAGCAGCTCGGTATTGAGAAGTTGGTGGTGCTACATCTGTTTCCTTGCGTCGCGCTCTTGCACCTGATCGCTCTCTTGATTGGACACTTTGTTTTTTTTCAGATTGTGTCTAATTGTAGATTATTGCTTTATAGATTTCACAGAAAACATGTACATAAGATTTTTTTGTAGGTATGTATTTATGAACGTGTGTGTGCATGTATGTATTGTATATACATATAAATTATTACGTATAAACAAAAATAATGATATAGATAAGTATGTTAGAAGTATGAATATAGTATATTGTTTATGTTGTGAATGTACGTATGTATGTATGTTTGAATATCATATATTATGTAGTAATTTGTATGTAAGTAAGTACACCGCATACCATTTCAAATGGTTATTTCTACACCCTAAAATGAACTGGAAAATATAGCTCAAAACGATAAGGCTACCTGCTGTGCATCTATTCTTTCATGTATATTTTCATCTTTTTGTATTTATTTTGTAGTGTGCAAAAGACAATAAAATTATCCAACTTTCTTTACATTTTTAGATTTTTTTATCTTTTTGCAGTACATACATGGACGACGGCAGTGTATAATATATGAAGGTTCCAAATACTTTATAAATAAATACAAGTATTATAGCCGCAAAAATGATTTATGGTATCTAAAATTAACGGCTACATGTTATTTTGAAGTGAAAATGTGAGGGGTAATAACTTTCTATATACCAAAGTATACAGATCGAAGGGAAATGTCGAGAAATTGAAAAATATATTTTAAGCTCAGATAAGTTTGGCAAGTTAGTATTATTGAAATAATTTTATTTTAATAATCTATTTTATTCAAATTAAAGTGTCTAGTCTTGATATAACAATATAAAATTGTTTGCCCAAAAATACTTATTTATATAGGTACCTATATCATACGAAATCTCTAAACAAAATAAAAAAAATTGTCTGTCTACTTGTAACCATTGTTCTACGGAATAGGTAAATAGATTTTAAAAGGCTTTCCTTAGCGGATACAGGAGAGTAATTCTTGTCATGGGAAGGTTCCATAAACAAAATGTAAAGTTTGAGGGGTTTCTTGTTGAGTTTCTGGTTTTGGTTATCTTATTTGTACTACCTACTATGCTAAATATCGTATATAATATGTAGGATAAATCTTATACCGTGTTGCAGATATTTATCTTTGCTTGGTTAATATAAAATAGGGCGTTGTTGAATCCCATAAAAAACCAAATAATTCAGCATTTTTCTCTAAAAGTTAATCTAGTTAGGAAAATTTTAAATTATAGGAATAACTAATAACTAAGAATCCTCTAAACTTCTACTTTACCGAATATTTCATGCACTCATTCCCTTTGAAATCGGAAACCCAACAATTTCTCATTGAAATGAACGCAATTGTATCTAAACAATTCACATTACCTCGTCAACTTGACAAGGGACTCACTGTCGCTGGACATAGTAATAAGGGGACCCATATCAAAATCAATCCACGATTTTACAACAAAATTATTTGTAAACCAGTCATTTTGTATATGTTATTTATATTTGATAAGGATCGTTATGCTCAATTTTCTATCTAATAATGCCTTCTAAGTCAGGGTTCGCGGGTTCGATATTGACTTGCGGTGGAGTAAATCCATACGCAAGGGTGGAAGAATTACTTTTATGCACATTTTGAAAACGGTGAGCTAGCTTTTTCAGTTAAATAGTACTTTAAATATAGGTATACAGTTTATGAGCACTAGAAAAACGTAGACTACCTTAAAATTGTATGAATTGCCCTTATTATTAAATAACTAGCGGACCCGACAGACGTTGTCCTGTCTACACGTCTTTAATTTGAAAATTTCAAACTTTTTGGACAAAATTGTGAATCTAAACCATTCCCAGATCCCCTTGAACACACACAAAAAATTTCATCAAAATCGGTCCAGTCGTTTGAGAGAAGTTCAGTGACATACACACTCACAGAAGAATTATATATATAAAGATTAGGCAAAGGCTATCGCTAGCCTATATCGTAAAACACTGTAACAGTAACACAGCTAATATTAGCTTTTCATCAAATCAAAAATGTTATGGGCGGTGAAATGGTATTTAATATTTTAGAACGTGTAGATACAGTACGCAAAATAATGATATTAAAATATAAAATATATTTAAAATGCATGTAAAAACCTCTTTCAGATTATTTGTGTGGTTATCATGTGTTAAAATCAAATGAAATTCTAAGTCTCATAATATAAAGAAGATGTTGTAGTTATAAATTAAGAAAAAATACCTAATTTTCTTTAAAATTTCATTAATTTAGGTAGGATGGCAAGAATAAAATATAGGAAAAAAAATCCAAACAGTTACTAAATGACACAGTTCTGAGGTAACAAACATAAAAAAAAACAGAGGAATTGGGAACCTCTTCCTTTTTACTTAACTGCGACGAAGCTCAAAGGAGGGTTATGTGTTTGACCTGTATATAGGTATGTAAGTATTTATTACATAAAAGACTGACAGTTTGCAGCTTAACCCTATCGTTTTTTCATGCAAGCCATAACACCCCGACTAAGAATGTTTTATATCTATGTATGGGAAATTTAATAGAAAATCGTCATCTGATGTGAATTTATACCATACATGATAATTGATAACACACCCAACACTCACAATAAAAAAAGCAAATCAATAGAAAAAAATATGTTTATTATTAATCTTCAATTTACTGCTTCATAATATCACAGCTCAGTCCGTATATTACAGATCTTGTAAAATTCTTTCTCAGGCAGAAGGTATTCTTTAGTCATCTGTTGGAATTTCTTGAAATCGCAGTAGCTACTTGTTTCGCATCCCGTGAAGTGAAGGAATTGAACTTCAGAATCACCGGCGCGAGGTAAATAAATTGGCTGGAAAGATAAAAATGTATTAGAATGCAATAATTGTTATAATTTACATGAAAATCTTATGTGCCAAAGGCTCTCTAAAGCAGCATCAGACTAAATATTATAGATAACACTCTATCTTATCTATCATATATCATTATTAATCTTATAACTAAACGTGTAATGTTTTAAAATAGTATACAAATGATAATGTGTATACTGAGTGATGAATAAATAAATGTTAATAAATAAAAACAGCTAACGGGTCTTATTATAATAAGAAAAAAATTTAAATAAGTTAATATACCAGCTCTCTTTCAAAGGGAATAAAAATAATCATTCAAAAACTTAAAAGAATATTGTATACTTTTTTTTAACTTATTCTTTAAAGAAATAAAGAATGATGATGATGTTCTCCTAGCCGATTCCGGCTACGGCGGCCAATCTCATTGAGAATAGCCAACTGCGCAGGAGATATTATAGTGCACAAGTGTACGCGCAGACACAAGTGCACTCTCTATTCCTGTCACTCTCATACTCCGGTGGGACGATTGCTCGACGTGACCGGTGAGAGTTAAGGCGCAAGACCGACAGCTTTACGTGCTCTCCGAGGCACGGGGGTGAAACACCGCCAACTTTCCAACTCCGGGCTGTTACTGAGACTTACTATACAGAAAGACTCAATAACTAAACTTGGCCCGATCCGGGACTCGAACCCAGGACCTCCGAGTGTGCAGCCGTACATGCTTGCCACTACACCACCGAGGCAGTTGCAAATCAAGAATAGTAATCATAGAAATCATAATCAGTAAATTACGCTACTATTTTTGATTGTAAAATTTATTTCGGCGGACTCCGTCTGAGACAACAGCATAGTAAATGCGTTAAAATTGGCAAATGTTTGTTATTTAATACTGATTGAAAGCCTTTATTTTTTCAATCGTTGGGAAAATTAACCCATACCACTGTACTACATGTGTTGACTCACCGACTATACTCGTAGAAGCCAGACCTAAACCTAACCTAAAACCTAATTAATTGAAAAACCTAATTCCATTTAGTTTTTTCTCGTTTTTATTAATTGGACCCAGCTATGCAAAAAACAGCCATGTGCGTAAAAGTACCAACAAAGTTATAAGCATTTTATTATAAAAAATAAAATTATTCTAAAAAATAAACAACACTTATATAAATATTGTTCAATTTTAAAATAACCAGAAAAACAAAACATAACCCAAGTACAACTATCGACAGAAAAATGCTTATAACTCTGTTGGTACTTTTACGCACATGGCTGTTTTTTGCATAACTGGGTCCAATTATTGTTAGATATTTGTGTTTCTTATACCAAAAGCAAGAGATACCTACTCAATTCAGAGCATGTTTGTGTGCGTATACATGATACTGAAGAAATGGCAAATACCAACCGATTTTCGTGATTAGGATGTCTTTAAAATTACTAAAAGACAATTAATTCATCCCCATCGTTTTGAAAATTAAATTAATAACCCACTATTAGTCATAAAAGCTCATACAATAACTGTACCGCTCTGAAACTAGGCTGTTTGACAAGCCTAGTTTGCATCAATCTGCAAACCGACTGATGACATATCTATACTAATATTATAAAGAGGTAAAGTTTGTGAGTTTGTGACGTTGTAGGGGGTAATCTATGGATCTACTGAACCGATTTAGATAAAATTTAGTTAGAAGATAGTTTGAGACCCTGAGACACAGGTTACTTTTTATCCCGAAAATTATCTCTTAAGGGGGTTAATAGGGATGAAAGTTTGTATGGGAAATCAAGCTAAGGACGAACCCGAGCCAAGCGAGGGCGAGTCGCTAGTTTTAAATAAAACTATGTTCTCGGGAGAGACCTTATCCTGTGACCATGATTGCTGTAAAGCATTCTAAGCGTCGGGAATCAAAAATCAAAATAAATCTGCACCGACTTCGAAAATATCTGATTAGGAATAACTGCTCGACCGATTTCGATAAAATTTATACGGGACCATTTGGGAAGTATACCCTTTAAAACAAAAAAAATCCAAATCGGTTAAGCGTCTTCAAGTAATCGGTGAACATACATTAAAAAAAAGATTCCGACGAATTGAGAACCTCCTCCTTCTTGGAAGTCGGTTAAAAATAAATCCGCGAAATAATTCTAAAAGATAGTTTTATTTAAAATAAAAAAAAACTTATTTTTCTATCAAAAAGTAAATGTAAACTCACTCTCAAGAGCCAAATGTTTAAATAAACTTCAGTTAGCAAGGGACGAGCGCTAAGATTAGAACGAATTGTCCGCACACACTTGAGTTGCGGTGTTTACAAAATCTTTGAGATTGGCTTTTCGGGAACTACCTTTTAGCTTTCATAGTTATCAATGACTTTATGAAGTTTTCTGTAGAATTAGTATATTTAGTAGACTGAGTATACTCAGTATATTGAGTATATTCGTGATCCTGGCGCTTCTAAATTCTAATAGTTCCGCAATATCGTGAATTCATAAATGTAAGTAAAAATACTCCAAATATCATATTTACAACATGAAAAATACTATTAAATCGACAATCGTGGCATAGTGCCATATCTCACTATTAAGCTTAAAGTCGGCGTTCGATTTCTAGATGATGCTAGCTAATTGGTATTTTTCACTAGCTGTCGTCCACAGTTACAAAACGCCTATGGCAATTTTACCATGTATGTACCTCTCTACCTGCCACTAAAGTCTTTAAAATTCTGCTTAGCCATACTCGTCAATACTCTAATCCCATGGGAACCCATTTTCTTTATTGCATTCCGAAACATTTAACAATTAGTACAAATCATTACGAAACAATAAACTTTTATATTTAGTTTTGAAAATAGTCTTGCAAGAATAGAACTTTTAAAATCGGTTTCGTTGACGGACAAACAGAGTCTTAAACTTTACTGTTATGATACACTATATACTGACCCGTTCTATTTTATTATTCTATGTCATAAAAGATTCAAATATTTCAATTTATATCTTCATTTTGTCTTCTTACTTTGTAACGTATCTCAGACATATTGATAGTTTATTCCAAGTAAAACTTCCCACGATACGTGATTTTGCACTCACGCAGATTTTACAAATGAATTTACACCGTATTACTATCTTAATAAGAATAGAAATTAGAAATCTATTGCTACACTACACACTAAGCTGGACACTCGTTCTTCTTTTATCTGATAATTTTAGCCAAGTATAGAGCGTTAGCGTTTTTCTTCAGAAAAGACACCAATTTAGATAAACTTAAAAAGCAACATTTTATCTAAATACAAATTTTGATTCAAATCGTTAGAACCGTTTCCTAGATACATGAAATTTTATATTGAAAATATCGGTTGATCTATTCATTAAAAAAAATGACTGTCAGTCGTAGAACTGCACGTCAGAAGTGAAAACTTCTTAGCTTCACAAACTTGTAAACATTATTTTTGGGTTGTTAAGAAATATTTTATTGGAAGTATTTTGTATTAGAAATTATTTTTATCAACGTATTAATATAGTAATAAAATGTTCATTTATTGCTTTGTTTTGCATGAAAAAGAATGATTATTATCTATAAAATATATAGCTCTTTTGATGTTTGTTTATATACACACACATATATATATATATATATATATATATATATATATATATATATATATATCTCTGAGCGTGACGGTCACGCGAGCTCAGTGCTTTTACCCTTGCCCAACGTGCCTAAACAAAATTTCACTTCAATACTTATGATAATAATTATAAACACAAATAGCAAACATATCATGTAGCATAGACACATCATACAAAAAACGTATGTACAACCAATTTACTTCTCCTTTTTAAAGTCGGTTAAAGAGACTGAGTTTCATGCCCTCTGGACTATTGCCTGATCCCTCTCGTATTCAAGGAAGGCCCGTGCCCAGCAGTGGGACGTTAACAAGGGCTGACAACAACAACACAATATTACATTCTCTCCATCTGCCTTCAATAATCATAGTATATAATATATAACTCACCATGACACTTAACTCTCCTGTGCTCTTCGATTTGTACAGTTCAATACCAAACAGAGATCCGTACTCAGGTATACTCTGTTCATGCCTGATCACCTTGGTCACCTCCATCAGGGAACCAAGGTTGAAATCGTGCGCCGAGTACATACGGAAAGGTTTATTTACTTTTTGACCTGCCGCAATATCTGTAGCGGCTTTAACAAAGTCATTTAGAATGACTCCTGAAAAAGAAATGAACGTCAAAATTATTTTAATGTTTAATCTATAATTTTCATAACTTTGTTTTTTAGTATTTTATTAGAGGCCACACGTTTGGCTCAGTTTGTAGTGACCCTGCTTGCAGTGCCAGCGGTCGCGGATTCGAGTCCCGCTGGGGGCATTCATTTGTGTGATGAGCACGAGTGTTTGTACTCCATCATGGGTGTTTATATTTATATTATTTATGTATTTAAAGTTTATATATGTGTAGTGTATCAACTATCTGGTATCCATAACACAAGCCTCGTACCTTACCATGGAATTAGATGGTGTTGTGTATTAATATCCCAACATATTTATTTATTTATTACTAATTAGTCCTATTAATTGTGAAACCGGACAAGTTGTGTGCTTTTAAGCGGTTGAGCATATTTGTGCTCTATAATTGATGTAATTAAAATGATTTTTGTATGACATGAAACAATTAGCAAACCTTATTAAATAAATAAATTAAACAAAAAACATTATGTACAGATAACATATCCATCGTAACAATTGTCTGTAAAAGTTTGAAAGTAAAAGGTGTTTTAAAAGGTGTTTTAAAAGGTGTTTTGCGTATACTTGTGCAATATATGTAATATTTTCTGCACACTTTGCTTTGGGCGAGATAAACATAGAATAAAATATATTAAAAGTGTACGAACTGAACAAGTTATATTACAAATCAAATATTATTTAAAAATAAAAGATAAATTTATAAAACATCCATTGATCAGATTTACAGGAAAATGCAATATTTTTCATTTGGTTAGAATATAACAATTCCCATATTATTAAATACATTAGTAACCCCACTCTATTTAATTGGCAATCACTGACTTACGTATGTATGTATACAGCCCTTTTTAACGTCCCACTGCTGGGCACGGGCCTCCCTTCAATACGAGGGGGATCAGGCCATAGTCCACCACGCTGGCCAAATGCGGGTTGGTGGACTTCACATGTCTTTTGAAAACTTGCTAGGTTCTCTCAGACATGCAGGTTTCCTCACGATGTTTTCCTTCACCGTTAAGACGAGTGGTAATCATGTTGGAAATGATTCGCACATGAAAATATCAGAGGTGCAAGACCCGGGATTTGAACTCGCTTCACTCAGTTTCCCAAGCGAGTGCGTTACCACTGGGCTACCACTGCCTCGTGACTTATGAATTGTATTAATTAAGCTTATCCGAAAGCTCCAGGTTAAGCTCAGTGCTTCGATCTGGCGAAGTGCGGAAGCTTGTATGATAATAACGAAAAAGGTTTACAATATACATCATATCAGATTCATAGGGAAGAAGCGTAAAATTACATTAATTACAAAAGGGGATATTTAAATTGTTTATTATTTTCTTAGATTTACGCGAATGTTTGACATTATTAAATAAAACTATCTTTTCGGATTATTTCGCGGATTTATTTTGATTTTTGGTTCCCGACGTTTCGAATGCTTTACAGCATCCATGGTCACGGGAGAGACTGAGGTGTTACATGTCTTGAATGTATAGTTGTTACAGACAGCCTACCCACAATTAACTCTCTGTAACAACTATACATTCAAGACATGTAACACCTCAGTCTCTCCCGTGACCATGGATGCTGTAAAGCATTCGAAACGTCGGGAACCAAAAATCTAAATAAATCCGCGAAATAATCCGAAAAGATAGTTTTATTTAATAATTTAAATTGTTATTAAATACATATTATACTGGAATACTATACAAAATATGAAGATTTGTATGGGTGTATTATGTATGTTTGTGTCTTCTTCACCTTGTAAAGGCTGAACGGGTTTGTATGTTTAGTGAACTGATAGACTATGTTGTGGTAAAACAGTAGCCTTTGTAGTAAAACACCTGAGAGGGCCTCCATTAACTATGTGAGCTTAAAATGCGGGAGGTAAAATCTCATAAAATCTCATTTAAGCTGAAGGGAACATAATTGAAAATCTCACGTCCACTTTAAAAAAACACAAGTTATTATATACAAATAATAAAAAATTTAAAATTTTTCCGTCACTCCTTTTGCCCGCTGAAAAAATCTTATAAAAAATCTCATGACTATTATAATTAAAACCATTTATTTCGAGAGTCCTTGAACATTTTGTATTACTCGATAACTTCGTTAATGGTTAATCGATTTTTATTAATTTATAAATAAATGGTCTCATATAAATTATTCGAGACTCTTCGATTGGGGAATTACTTACTTTTAAAGAGATGTTTAAATAAGTTAGGTTATGTAAATACTTGTTTGGTAGGCTAGTGTTTTGTGTAGAACGAAGTAAATACTAGATTTTTTTACAAATATATAACAAGTCGTTTTATTTATATAAAAAAATATAATGTTTGGAATTCTCGCATATTTAATTATAATATCTTATTATAAACAAACTGTATAATAAATATTATGTTAAATAGTTGTTTAATCATCACTCAGACAAAATGAGTCAGAATTTTACTCTATTTAGAAACTTTCACATCATGAGTTGAAACGTGATACGAATTTTCATTGCATCGTGCTGCATTCATTCATTTTAAAGCTATGTTCGAATAAAATTTTGCATTATTTACGCAAGTTGTATTTAAATGTTGTTAGCTATTAAACATATAAATTATATTAAATTAGTGGATTTTAACAGATTCTTAAAGAATAAATACAAGAATAATCTTTGTCAAATAAGTTATAAACTAGTGACTGACTCTAGTTTTCATGGAATTGTTACTATAAATTTATTATTATTATTATATTATAACTCTATGGTGTTCTACAGCAGGGCACAGACCTTCCTACTCTTTGTCTACTGCTCGCTATCCTTCACCACAACAGACCAGTCTCGAAGGAGACCATCTCATCTCGCCATCTTTTATGTCTAATTTGTCTAAACCTCTATAAACTCTATATTATGCAGTAAAAATTTTTGGAAGAAAAATAATCTGAGTCTCATAAAGCTTATTTATATATATATATATATATATATATATATATATATATATATATATATATATATATATATAGTATCTAAATAAATGTAAAAATCCTGTTTGTGAGAGAATTTTACAATTATGTGAAACATGTCTTATTATTTTCCTTTCTTTATTCAACTTTCGATTAGAAAGAGGTTTAATATTCGGTCAGCAATTTATTTTCGTTAATAATATTGGATAACTTTTCTGCGCAGTTCCATCCACGTATTTGATCTATCAATAATTTCTCTCGGCTACTTACCAAATATACGTTAAAAACAAAGAAAAAGGAATTTTCAAGTATAACATATTACGAGTTCCACAGATTAAAGTGTTCAAACAAAGAAAAAACAAACTTATTCTTGTGTTTTTAATATTACTAGCGGCTCACCCTCGCTTCACTCGGGTTTGCCTCTAGAAAAACAAAAAGTAATCTATCCCACGGAAACTGTACATTTTTCCGGGATAAAAAGTACATATGTGTTATTTTGTTACATGGGCTATATTATTGTAAAGTTCAATTAAAATCCATTCAGTAGTTTTTGCGTGAAAGAATAACAAACATCCATACATCTATACATTCAGACATACATACATTCTCACAAACTTTCTCATTTTATAATCTTAACTAACCTAAGTTAAGAATAGACTATCAAATCTTATTTATCCTAAAAGTAAACATTTTTGGTTCTCTCAAACAGCACTTACGAGTATACAAGGACGTTCAATTACTTCAATTCAAATTAATTTATTTCGACAAAGGATATATGGTAAGAGACGGATAACCGCACTTTCTCTTGATAATAAAGCAAAATGTCTCTAATATATTATCTCAATCTTGTGTCTTATTTTAGAAATACACTTGTTTTTTTATCATCTTAAAGTCTACCTGCGGTTTAGAAAAAGGATCTGATTGAACACGACATTCTGTGTCTGGGAAATCTAATGAGGTAGATGATAGGTAAATATGTTGGGACATTAACACACAGCACCATCTAGTTCCATGGTAAGCTACGAGGCTTGTATTATGGATACCAGATAGTTGATACACTACACATATATAACTTGAAATACATACATATTATAAATATAAACACCCATGACTAGAGTACAAACATTGGTGCTATTCACACAAATGTATGGCTCCAGCGGGATTAGAACCCGCGACCGCTGGCTCAGCAAGTAGGGTTACTACAAACTGAGTCAAACGTGTCGTCAAAACATATAAAGCAGGATGAATAGCAAGATATAAATATACTAACCGCCTCCAATTTTCTTCATTTCGTTATTTCTGAAGTACAGTCTGTAAGCGAGTCGGGCAGCTTCACCCAGTTTAGGCATCAGGGGTTTAGCCCACTCTGGAATATCTAGACCAAGGCTCGTCTGTGAAAAACATAATATAAAATGTAAGTATCTTCTGCCTAAACGTACTCGTAGTTCAAAAGTCAGTTTTTGGGCATTTTTATTTAGTGCTATTAATGCATACTTTAATCGTATAATATAATTTTTGTACTTTCTTCATACTGTAATTTACTGTAGAGTAAATAAACACAGGAAGAATTAAGTTAAATATAACAATAGTATGAACGTGGAGGGAACAAATAAGAAAAAAAACAACAAACATGATCTCATTTTCGAGATTAAAGAGAAGCTTAAATTTATTTCATGTCATTTTACGTTTAACTTAAGTGATTACAACTATAGACATGTGTACTTAAAAACTTCCATTCAAAGCTTAGCTGATTTTGAATAACGCTTAAACAAACAGACAGACAGACATATTAATGGACAAATAAATATCACCTTTTTAATAATAGATATTTATTAATTATTATTATAATAGAACGATCCTTTCCTTCTAAACAAAGTAACATTTATTATATACTAGCGACTCACCGTGGATGCGTTCCCAGACAGACAGACATACAGACAGACAAAAATTCTAAAAACTACAAATTTGGCCGCTGTATCGATAATAATGACTATTTCAATAACATTATCCAAAAAAAAAAATTAATGTACAGATTCAGCTCAGTTAGAATTTTATTATATGTATAGATGTACATATTTTGTATTCGTTTAATGTACACAGACGTTGAATTAACCAAATAATTTACTATCAGTAGGAAATTCCACGGATGTACATAAAAGAAGTTATTATCTAGAAAAGCAGGAAAATTTATCCATTCTTGCAGAAGATGAATTAATTAAATATGTATGTATATAAGATTGAGTATTTAGAGTGGGCAAATTACCAGCATTTGTATAGCATCACAATAACTTTGAAGCTTTAATTAAACCCTCGGTCAACTATAGTATGAATTCCAGTTTACATTCATTAACATTTTAAGTGGTTTATTTGTAGTTTACGACAAAATGGATGGAATTAATAATTGATTTTCATATAACTTATTATGTTATATTAGTATATTATAGACTAACGACTCACCCACGCTGTGCTCGGTTTCGCCCCTACTTACGTTTTAACGTTTCGTATAGATTTCTCAGAGTACTCTAAAAACTATATATTCGGCCTTTGTAACGATAATAATTTCAATAAAATTTTCCAAAAAATATTTAATGTACAGATTCGACTCAGAATTTTATTATATGTATACATGTACAGATTACATAAGTAATCATGACTTACATACATAGAACTCAATCTGTAATAAGCACGAATAATCGAATTATCGTCCCATCGAACATGTAGTATATATATCTATACATATAATAAAATTGTAATTGATCACTGTCTGTACATGGAAGATATTCAAGAAAAACTATTATGTGGGATCTTTATCAACGCAATTGGACCGAAAACAATGATTTTTAGATTTTTTTTTCTCTTTGTTTGTGCATTCGTGCGAGCTAATCTCAGAAACGGCTTAACCGATTTGGGTGCTGTTTTCAGTAATGTATTGTGGTAATCTTCACTTAACATTTAGTACTTGGTTTATTTTAATCGATTCACAAAGAGAAAAGTTATGTCAATTTAAAGAATCTTATGCAAATCGTTAGTCTCAGTAAGATCTCTGTAAGGTCATCATAATTAAAACCAGTGAGATGAATATTTTAATATTAATCCCTCCACAACCACGGACACGCCGTCGTTACAGTTAATAATAGATTTCTTTGAAATTTAATTAATTTCTTAGAAAGCCTGGAGGTGTTAAGTCAACTTACCTCACTTCTAAACAAGTCGAACAGTGTTTGAAACAAAAGTGGATCTTCATTGAAGTCCCTCCCCGTTTCCTTCTTCACTAGTGTCACCAAGTCTTGGAACTGCTGGAACTCCCCTTTAATAGCTTCTGCTTTAGCTTTCGTGATCAAATCCCGGAAGCGTTTGCAATTAGAGTAATAACGTAGCTGTAATTGTGAAAAAAATTATTTATATTGTTGATGTTTGTTAGTTTGTCATTCTTATCAAATAACCTATAGCTTGATTGACAAAACTTTTTGCCTAATTATAGTATAATATATATTGATCATAATATAGTACTTTTTATAACTTTATATCATTTTAATATTTCTTTACTTTTTGCTTTGCTCAAGCCAGCCCATTTGTAACGCACTAGCTTAGGTAACCACGCGAAGGAAAGCGGTTCATACCATTTCGACCTTTGAAATTTTCATTTACGAAATATTCTTAACATAATTACCACTTAATATTTTCTTAGATTTACGCGAATATTTGACATTTTCTTCTAACTATCTTTTGGGATTGTGTCGCTGTTTTGTTTTACCCTGCTATTTTCCAACAATTCTAATGAAACCTAAGCAAAATCAGAAATCTGAACAATTTTGAACGAAATCTAAACAAATAAAAGTCGTAAGTTAAGGATAATTGGTATCTAAAGGTTAAATCAACTTGTTGCTACGAATTCTAAGGAACTTTTCAGAAAACACTGTCGCAAGTTGCGTACCAGGTGAACTTGTAACTTGTTACGTGCTTCAGAAGTAGCAAACTTACAAGTACTCTGATTTTAGTACGTGTATGTAATAAGGGTTAAAAGCTGTTCAACGGAGCTTTTAATTAAAACTATAGCATTTAAAGCTTAAATCTTGCGAATCTCGTACATTTATTACGGAGAGATTTATATTTATTCAAAAAGAGCATGTAAGTAAAGCAACTTTTATTTTTATGTTATTTGCTTTTTCCAATGCCTTTAAGCTTATGAGCTTTTATATTTTTTATCAAGTTTTTTTTTACTGTTTTCTGACTATAATATACTGTAATGGCTATAAGTGGTAGCTTTCTTACAAACTTTCTATTTTAATGAAAAATTTGATGATTCAAAAGTACTTGTAATGATAAACAAAAACAAAATTTAGTTTAATTTTTTTATGACGAAATCATTGTATTGTAAACTAATTAATATTTAAAACATTTTTTTTCTGTAAAGCGAGATTGTTTTTAAAGAGTAAATGACTTTTGAAAAAACTTCGTTATAGATATTAAATTGGTAGGCTTACATTAACAAACATCAACTTTATAATATGTCTAGAAAAAGAATTTTCGTATAAATGGCAACACTAAATAAGATTACTAATTAATAAACTTTTCTAAAAAGTTATAATAATTATTATAATAATAACTAAAATTAAGTAAAAAATATTTCATATTCATTTATAAAACTTATTAAAATTATTAAAATGTTTAAACAACCAATCTTGTAAAGTACTTTGGTGAATTTTTGTATTTTTTGTTTTGTGGGTAGGCTGTCTGTAACAACTATATAATGCCTTTGAGACATCTAAACCTTAATCTCTCTCGTCACCATGAATCCTGTAAAGCATTCAAAACGTCGGGAACCAAAAATCAAAATAAATATGCAAAAAAACGCGAAAATGTAATTTAATTTAGAATGTCAAATATTCGCGTATATCTAAGAAAATATTAAATTTACGACAACTAGAAAAATTACATTTTATTAAATATCAATACTTTTTGTTTCTTTAATGTTATTTGTTTCGGGGAAAATATCATGGTATAGTAATGCAATTCAACACGTAGCCATAATAGTGGATATCAGAGATAGAAATAAGTAATAGAAGATATTTTTACTTCAAGGAAAAAGTGAGTTATTCACACTTTTTCCTTTAAAGTAAGAATGAACTCGTAAGAGTCTTGAAAGAGATCTGAAAAATTTATTGAAAACTTACGTAATCTTCAGACAGTGGCACAGCGGTGTATGGAACTGGTTGCCACAGCTTGCCCAAAAATTCATCCCACTGTTGCTCGCTTGTTGGCGGATATAAAGCAGCCATGGCCATTTGAGCTGTCATCTTAGTCCTCTCCTTATCAGTGCTTCGCAATGCTATCTCCTCTTGGAAGTATATATCTGATAACAGCCCGAACCCTTTGGATCCATACCTTTGACGAATGAATTTACCAAGTTGATAAGCCCGACGCTTGCCCGTCTGAAAACGCAAGCTTATTAGTTTATACCACTTCCCAATTTGTGTCGCCTAATATTTACATAGGATTCGTTAGGTTAGACAACGTTATGGATAATCTCCAAAATTGTAAAATTTTGTTAGAAGATGAAGCTAAAAATGTTGGTTTTAAGGGAACTTGTTACTTTGTATCAAGATTGTTTAGTATTCAATCATATCTATAATATATAATATTGTCAATATTTTAGAGACTAGTAAGTTCAGTGTTTTGTTTTTTTTATTATCTTAAGAAATATCTTAAGAAAACGACGAATTTTCTTAATATATAATTATCTTGAGAAAATTCGTTGTAATGCCATTATTTTTTTTTGTTAATTAATTAACTTTCGAAAAGAAGAAGGTTGTTTTTTTCTATGTTCGTCTGTATGTATGTTTTTTTTATAATAGTGTTCATCTGACTCCATATCTATACTGTGGTAATAAGGTATTGCTAACTAAATTCCTATTTATTTAAATTAGAAGTAAAACGTATCGCCCCCGGGTGGGCTCGAACCACCAACCTTTCGGTTAACAGCCGAACGCGCTAGCCGATTGCGCCACGGAGGCTCTTGAAGAAGTCACTGAATATTTATTAATGTTCTTATCCACAATAAAACATTTCATTAAGTTCCTCTATTATAAACAGGCAATTTTTAATATATTTATCATATTCTAATAATTTCTAAGACCGTATGAATCTTTTCTGAAGATTATTTTTTATAATAGAAAGCTATTCGTTTTTTTACCATACTCGTACTTACATACATACGTACGCGAGCGGAATTACAGGTGACAACTAGTATAGAAAAAATAGAGATAACGCAGCATCAGGAGATAAAAAAGGCACCTATTGGCAGAATTATTATCAGTTATCTTATCTAAAACACATTACATTAATTAAGTATAATAAAAATGGACGCCTAATATCATTTTAATAGATCATCGACTCGTAGATAAATTGGTGAACTATATATCCATGTGCATATATAGCATAGGTTACCAGAGAGAGGTATCTAAAAGAAATCCATAAAATATATGTTAGCCTCAGTCCGTCCGTCCATCTATAAACCGTCTAGATTTAAAGAACTGTAAGAATTGTAAGAAAATAGAAGTAACTGGTTAATTCAGCTATTTTTCATTACAAAATTATATAGTAGCAGCACTCATAGAAGATGATTTTTTTTAAATTTATATACGGTGTATTTTTTTATAAAAAAAAAAGAAAAAAAAATCGATTCATAATAATTGACGTGGATACATGTGTATGTATTGAGCCCTTTTTAACGTCTCACTGCTGGGCACGGGCCTCCCTTCAATGCGAGGGGGATCAGGCCGTAGTCCACCACGCTGGCCAAGTGCGGGTTGGCGGACTTCACATGTCTTTCGAAAACTTGCTAAGTTCTCTAAGACATGCAGGTTTCCTCACGATGTTTTCTTTCACCGTTAAGACAAGTGGTAATCATGTAGGAAATGATTCGCACATGAAAATATCAGAGGTGCGAGACCCGGGATTTGAACTCGCTTCACTCGGTTTCCCTAGCGAGCGCGTTACCACTGGGCTACTACTGGATACATATCCACAAAAAATACTGAGATATTGAGTACCTCTACTAATAGTTTTTGAAGTCGATCAAAAAGAGAAAGAACAGAAAGAAAAAGAGTAAGACACTTATTATTTAGTACTAATAAAACATTTTATTCGAGCAAAATCGCGGTTTAAATCTAGTTTTAATTTTATAGATATTCAATACGATAAATCCAGTTCAGTGTTATCAAAAACGTTAAATAATTAATTAATCCTTGACTCGAACCAGCGATTCGATACAAGGTCATTTTTTCTGTATATAATGATTCATTCGTTTATTTTATAATGTTCTCTATAAACTGTTTATATGATTTTTTAAAATTAAATAATTAAAAAATATATTGGAATTGTCTACACTCTGTATAGCTAACATGATTCCTGCTCAAATAAAAAAAAAACAACATTACGTTGCCTTCTTTCTATCAAGCTAAACCATACAATTCAAAAAACTTAACCATTTTTCTTTAAAAGCTTATTTAAAACTCGTTTAGATATTTACAAGTAAAATGACGGACAAACAAACATTTTTATTTAAATCGGGTCATTAATATAGTTCACATCCATATTTAAAAGTATGAGAAAGCTATGTAGATAGATGTTTTTAATAAACTAATACTGCGTTTTTCTTTTAAAACGTTATTGCGGTAAAGAAGATAAAACGTGTCAAATATTCTCATTATTTTATGGAATTTGAATTATGAGAAGATTCTATACCAAAAAATCAAACTACATAACTTAGACCGCCATTTACAACATACTTATAAACATTTACATTTACCACATTTACATTAACAAGATACTTTTAATGTATAAATAGTTATTATATAAATGAAATAACAATAAATAAATGTACTATATTAGCAAGAAACCCTCGCTTCATTCAGTGCATCTCTAAGCCCTTAACATAACTCTATTTGCTACTCTCTAGATCAGTCTATGTTAACTCAAATCCTCTCAGGCCTGAAGGAGTAACAAGCATACACACATACACACATTCATATGTATAAAAGTACTCGATAATGTTTATAAAAGTAAAAATCAAATTGTCGTCAATATATGTAGATAAAGTAATTAGACTGTAAGGTATTGTAATTAATTCCAAAAATCGGATAAGTGCGTGTCTGACTCGTAGGCCGAGGACTGCCATAGCATCAAACATTAAAAATAAGTATAATCACAATATTTTGTTGTGATGTTACTACAAATTTACGATTTTCGGATTTTTTCCTTTACTTGTGCTGTAAGACATTGCTTCTTGCCGAATTTCTATGATTATAAGTGAACCGGAAGTACCTTATAGATGCTAATTCCCTTGCAAAATATGCAGCATGTATCTTTTGATTGTGTTAACTTAGGAGTTTGATTTTTTCACAGCTCCAAGGGATTGCAGATCTTTGATATTAATTTCAACTTGATACCTCCACATGTTCTGAGAAAAAGGACCTTGACAGACAGACGGACAACGAAGTGATCTTATACGGGTTCCTTTTATCCTTTTGAGGTACGGAATCCTAAAAACGGCAACTAGGCAAATCTGAACACCACCAATAGCAAGATAGAAAGACAAGAAAGATTGCTTACATTTGTGAGTCCTTCGAGTCCTTCAATATATGTTAGATTCTTGAGTTTTTCTTTTTGATCGGACAGAGACAATTCATCTGCATCTGGTGACCTCTCACCATGTCTATTTACCTATAAAGTTAATGGATACCTTTGTTATAAACATACATATAACTTCAAAAAAGATCAATCAAATATGCATGCAGATAACCACAAAAGATTTTGAACAAAATTAGTAATTTGATAGATGACGTGGTAATTACTAATTAGATATGACGATACGTTTGGCTCAGTTTGTAGTGACCCTACTTGCTATGCCAGCGGTCGCGGGTTAAAGTTCCGCTGGGGGTATTTATTTGTGTGATGAGCACCAATGTTTGTACTCCAGTCATGGGTGCTTATATATATAATATGTATCTATTTAAAGTTTATATATGTGTAGTATATCAACTATCTGGTATCCATAACACAAGCCTCGTAGCTTACCATGGAACTAGATGGTGCTGTGTGTTAATGTCCCAACATATTTATTTATAGATTATCATATATTTTATTAATAAGAAGAGCTCATAATCATATAACCAATTTACTTAAAATACCGGTCTTATGACCTTGTGTGTTGACCTGAAAAATGATAATTAAGTTTTTATTTACTCAACTTTTGAGTAGTATATCTATAGAATATATTTCTAAGTCAATCAAAATATTTATTGTTGCGATGTTTGCAAATGATTCACATATGAAAATATCAGAGTTGCGTGACCCGGGATTTGAACCCACTTCACACGGATTCTCAAGCGAGCGCGTTACCACCAGGCTACCACTGCATTCATATGTATATATGTGTAGGTATATCACTTGTTATCTAAGCAAACTCAGGGTAGGTCACTAGTATGATATAAGCTCACCACAAAAGCCACGACCAGTTCCTTGTCAGAGTCCACGTCGGTGCAGGAGGCCATCAACACCAACTGTAGTACCGCTAATATGACGTACCGTAACATCTGTAAATAAATAATAACATAAGAAAAAAAAACGTAACTAAACCTAATATGGACAACTATCATTTATACGATAGAAGAAATGTGTGTAATGTGTATGTTTGTTCATATTGAAACGTCTACGAACTTTAAATCACCCAGATCGATTATAACCTTGAGTAACACATACAGATCGTTGTCATTAATTTGTTATATTTATTTCATTTTTTTAAATTAAAAAATTACCCGTTTATTTAATTTTGCTACATTTAGGTGCATAGGGACGTATTCAAGCGAAGCAACGGTCACTAGTAAAATAATAATAAAAACGTTTACAGCACATTTTGACTTAACACATTACTAAATAGTTCGTTGAAATAGGGATTTAACCTTCAAATACAAGGTTTACAATAACTTATCTACATTTGTACACTAATATTATAAAGAGAAAAAGCTTGTAAGTTTGGATGTACGCAATAAATAATAACTGAAACTTCTTATTGGATTTTAAAAATTCTTTCATCAGATATGTATGTCTTTACATATGTACATAGCATTCACTTTAATTACATAATCAAACATACCTATACATTAAATTATAATAAAACCCTAAAATATTAATAATTCGGTCGGTTTCGTCCCTAGGTAGGTGATAACGGTTAGTATGAAATACAAATCTTTGAATTTTGTCGGCTTTTCTGTACTATATTATGCAAGTATTATACATACTCGTAATATAAACCTTCCTCTTGAATCACTCTATTTATTGCTGATAATTGCATTAAAATCCGTTGAGTAGTTTAAAAGATCTAAGCGAACAGACAGCGGCAGCGACTTCATTTAATACTATGTAAAGATAAATACAAATACAATAATAATGATTTTTATTGTAAATAAAAAATAAAAAGCTTAGTATAAAAAAAAAAATAAATAAAATAAAAATAAAAATGATTCATAATAAATTGATCAAGTAAATCTCGATGGAATCAAAATAAGTCAAGTTCAAGATTAATCAAATAATAACAAAGTCAAAATAAAATAATTTCAACTGAAACTACTACTTTAGTGACGAAAAGCATAAAAATAAATAACAAATCGCGCGGTCGCTAATCTATACTTAAATTATAAAGAGGTAAAGTTTATGGATTGTGAGTTTGTGACGTTGTAGGGGGTAATCTCTGGATCTACAGAACCGATATAGATGAAATTTGGTAAGAGGATAGTTTGAAACCCGGGAAAGGACTTAGGATACTTTTTATCTCGGAAATCATCCCTTAAGGGGGTGAAAATGGGGATGAAAGTTCGTATAGGTAATCAACCTAGGGACGAACCTGAGCGAAGCGAGGGTGAGTCGCTAGAAGGAGTTAGTCCAAAAGTCTCAGAATCTCGTGTCCGAGATTCTGAGACTTTTGGACTAACTCCTTCCTAAGTTATCAGAGGCCACGGAAATTTTTTATTTGTAAATATCTTGTTTTCTTTGCTTGAAACGAGATTTGAAATGATTAAAAAACATGTTGATGATACATTTTGCTACTGCTTAAATTATTTTATACTATCAATCGTTTTTAGACAGAATGTAAATGATAAGAAGCGCTTAGTAACAGTGTGTATTTACATATTATGTATTGCCTTAAAAGCATAAAGCAAATCGTTCGTGCTCATCCAAATTTTTAACTAACGAAAAAAAAGAGGTTCTCAATTCGATAATTATATTTATATATAATAATATTTTTTTTATGTTTGACCACGTATAACTTTGTACAGTATAGTCCGATTTCGAAGATTCTTTTTTTATTGGATAGGGTCAAAATCAAAGTTGGTCCTATTTAAATTTGAAAAAAAAATCTATGCCTAAGTGTAGAAAATAGGAGATGATTCATTTCACCTACTAATTTTTTTTAATTTTTGGTATTCCTTTTTTTGAAGTCGGTTTTTATTTTTTTTGTAAACCGATTTTATGTTAAAATCCGTCCAGCCCTTTCTGCTAACGATACATAAACATATTCATTACATACCTACATTTAAAAAAATATAAATTATGGCATTTAGAATGGCAAAATATTCCCCCCCACTTTTGCTTTAGTTAGGAACAAAATCCAAATTCATGACATTATGTTACCAAATAACATGCCTACCTAAGACGTTACGTAAGATTTACGAGTACCTAGTTCGCTAAAACTTGTTCTGAACCTGTTGCCAAAAAGATAAAAGTTCATAAAAAAAGCTTTACCAACCAGTCTTTTGTTTTCGCAAGTTTGATCAAGTTTTAAAGGTCGGAGATTGAAAATATAAAAACATTTTTTTTGTGTTTTGTTATAGCTTTGCTCTGCTGCCAGTAAAAACAAAACACAAAAAATGTCTTAAATTCTCTGACTTTTAAAACTTTGTTAAAATTGCGAAAACAAGAAGCTGATCGGTAAAGCTTTTTTTATAAGCTTTTATCTTTACTACAACAGGTTTAGAACAACTTTTAGTGACTAACATTTGATACTCGTAAATCTACGTAACGTCTTAGGTAGGTACGTTATTTGGTAGCATGATGTCATGTCACACCATAAGAGCTTGCAAATATTATTTGTTTGATGGTTTTAAGGCGTGCCAACGTGCCAATGTCACGTATGTAGAATAGAAAAGAGTTGATGGAGGTTGGTAAACTTCCTACAAATATTATTAGTGTGGACGGAACTTTGTTAGTTGTTACTCTTTTACACAAAACCTACTAAATAGATTTTGATACAACTTTGTAGTAATGTAGCATAAGTATAAGAATTACATAATGTATAAATACGCTCGTATTTAGTAAGATATTCTACACTTATAATCAGATTTCAAAATAAGTAAAAAAACGTGTGTGTGTACTTATGTATGCACGTAAGAAGTTATACTTCTTTGGCGAACAGAACAAAAATAACTAAAGATTTCATTCCGTATGTCACAACTCTCTGTTCTAAAAGGAATGCAGCTAATTTCATCATGTCGCTTTTTGGCTGTCGATGTGCTCGCGCATCGTTAGAATTTTACTGTCATAATTTTTTCCAAACGTTCCAAAATAAGCATAACTTCAATAATAGCAATTTATTCTAATATTACTTGCAATCGATTAAATAAAACATCATTCTATCACTTAGATCTCGTTTGCTAAAAGAACTATGTACGTAATTGAATTTTAATTCATATGAATCATACAACTTGTAAATCAAAGGTCATTGAGTGGCAAAAATGGCATACATTAGCTAATTGTACAATTCAAACGATGTTGTTAGAAACATTAGTGTAGTATCGAAACAAATACTAAAGGAACGTTGAAAAGAGTTTTATGAGTAAAAATATAATTAGGCAATAAGTGAAAGGGATTGGAATGACCAAATGATGATTGGAGTGAAAGTGTTTGAATATGTTTGTGTATTTGTTACTTCTTAAACAATCTTTCAGATTTTTTCGCGGATTTATTTAATTTTTTGGGTTCGACGCCGTTTCGAATTCTTCACAACATTTTTTTCCGCGACTATGATTGCTGTAAGCATTCGAAATGTCGGGAAGCAAAAATCAACTTGAATCTGCTAAAAAAATCCAAAAATATATTTATTTAAAATGTCAAATATTCGCGTAAATCTTAGAAAGTATTATTTGGTATTTTATCACGTTGTAACGGTTTTGATTAAAATATGGTTTCGAGATAGCTTATATTCTGGATTAGATCAATCTATATTTTGAGTGCTCATTGGTCTTTAAAGTACTTACTCGTACTATGTAACATAGTGATGTCGGCAATTTAAATACTGTTCGCTGTGTCGCGGTTGTATTAAAGACGATACAATATATATATATATAATATATATATATATATATATATATATATATATATATATATATATATATATTTATATTTGTATATATACATACTAGCGACTTACACTCGCTTCGCTCGCTAGATACAAATAATTATTGCGCATTTTTTGTAGGCTTTTTTAAGATCTGCAATTTCCCAGTACATATATTGTTTTGATGTATCTTTTAAGGTTTTGCCAGCGTTGGCCGTTTATTTTCTAAGGACGACTCGACAAAACTAATTATTATGTTTTCCCATGGAAATGAAAGATTTTCCTGTAGTACCTGCAGTAAGAGGTATCCTAATGTTGACTCGAGTAATAAGTTACCACTAAGCAACATTAAGTTAAAATTGGTTCAGAATGTTTTGCGTGAAATTCACACAGATACAGACAAACAGACAAAAAAACTATTACCGTTTTGGGATCTATATTTTGTGCACAACAAGTAACAGTCATTGTTTTTAAAAAAATATTTAATGTACAGATCTCGCTTTGTTTCTATTCTATCATATGACTATATATATAGACTAAAAACGTACATACATACAAGGTATTTTGGCATCACATCATCAAAGCTATTTATAAAAAACATTTTAACAACTTACTATGCGTACCGCAACGTTACGTGTATTATATATTCATACGCACATGTTTTACAATGTTCAAGGTAACTTTAGTTATGGTCCGATTTTTTGTTCGATGAGCATTTTCGTTGCTTAAGCTACATTAAGACGCCAATACTATGAGTAATGCAAATGTTCTTATGAGTTTCTTAAGCTTTCTAAGGTATAATAACCTTGTTAGAGCGCTAAATAGAAAAATCTTAGTTATTTTGATAAGAGCAATAACAGGACGCTACTGCTTAAACAAGCTATGTTCAAACTAAGAGTGAGTGACACGCATGTCTGCAGAAGATGTATGGAGACTGATGAAACGTCATTTCATCTTCTAGAGGAGTACGGATCTCTCATGCACAGTATTCGTTTAGAAATACACTTTTTAGGGCTAAATGAAATGATGGACTCATGGAGTATATCCCTAAACAAATATTGCAGTATATTATAGCTGCAGGATTCAGCGCTTTACTGTACATGCTGCAATCACATTAGATCGAGAGTTGTCGCAGTGATATCCCATATCCGCAACGAAGAAATTAAAAAAATGCGTTCCTTCACGCAAAAACGGCTGGACAGATTTGAATGCGATTCAGTTGATAAATAGTTTGTGACTGGAGTAACACAAAGGCTACAGATAGGCTGTTAGGAACGCAGTCGAGTGAAACGAGAGTAAGTCATTTAGTACGCTATATACGTACATAAATATACATGGGCGGTGGCGGAGTAATATTCCAGAGGGGTGCATCTACTTCTTGATCCTTCACATTACTACTAATCTTTAAATGATTATAGTTACTCTTAAATGTTATATTTTTTCACTGATATCTAAATTAAAACAGGGATTTTATTAATATAATTTTATTTCTATATATTTTCCTATTGCAAGTCAACTACCTTGCACCCCCTTCCCGCTGCCTATGTATATATATATATGCAAAATGCTGAAGGTCTAGTTAATCATCACAAGTATTATAGCTAAAGCCCACCACAATTTTGCTACATGTGTAGATTAGGTTACTTCCCGTATTAACCGCGTGTTTTGTTGAACTTTAACTATACATTGGTTTGTCACGTGACTGATAACGCCTGCTAAAATTATATGATAAACTTGAAACGCGTTTGACCGTATTATCTTTTTACAATTTGAATAATGTTAATTAAACGTAATATTACAAGTAATTAGAAAAATTGTTATTAAAGTATTGATGAATTAATGAGTTCGATTCTCGTTCAAAATTAAGTCTGTTTGAACCATTTGCTGTAGAAACCCTTGACCAATGGAGTCAAAGAGCTAAACACTTTTTAAAAGATATAACACCTCGTCTTATCGCCTCTACTAGTAACAGGAGAGCTGGCTCGTTTTTCACCCAAAGAACCGGCATTGCCATTCAGTGGGGAAATGTGGCTAGCATACTGGCCACTATTCCTGATACTTTTTTGGTTTTTGACTCATCATGGTCACGGGAGAGATTCTGATGTTAATCGTGATAAAGCTACAGCCATGATAATGGCAGTAAAGCATTGGAAACGTCGGAAACCAAAAATCAAAATTAATCCGCGAAATAATCCGAAAAGATAGTTTTATTTAAAATGTCAAATATTCGCGTAAATCTAATAAAGTAAGAGTACTTAGAGTCAGAGCAATTTAGTTCACAAATTCATAAATAAACAGACGATAGAGCGAGATAAGACAATGTTTTTTACAATCAATTACGTAATTTTAATTACACGACAAAGTGTTTGTTTAAGTATCAAGAGAAACGTGACTAAAATACACTGACCAATCAAAACAACGAGGTAATTTTCTAAATAAAAATAGTTTTTTTTTCTCTTTCAGGCTGACACGGCTGGAAAGATAGTTTCTATATATTTAAAATAAATAAAAATAAAAATATTATTATTATTGAGGTCAACGACTTCATAAATGCTAATAGCTTAATGCCTAGTGTTTTTTTTAAATTTAATTAACATAAATTATTGTGTTTAATAATAAAAAAACGAGTTACGTATACTATAATTCTTAAACTATATTAACTTTGCACTGCTCGTTATTAATTAATGCCAATATTAGTTTTTATATATATTATTTATATATGTATATATACAAAACTATTTTTACGTTCCATGGTATTTTCCATAATAGTTCTATAAAAAATGTAAGGCTATACCATAGCGTCAATCGAAGGCCAATCTCATTTAACTTTGTTACATATTATTATACATTTTTTTAGATTTTATTTCATTTAGTTTTTAAGCATTTTAATGGACTGCTTAGGTTAACTTCGGTAATTTTTTTACGTTTTTATTTAAATTGCAATGTTATTAGTTGGTATATTGTATGGGTCAAATCTTGCAAGCTGTTAAGACAATCTCATCCTACAGAGTTGAAATTTTACATGTTGTTTTAGTTCCGGTGACAATGGCTTTTTTATTTAACATATTGGATTCAATAACTATTATATTTTTACTATATAATAACTATATCTTATACTGGCATTGCCCGCGGCTCCGCCCGCGTTCAGATGACCAAAAACCAAATTTTTAGGTTTTACATATTAGTATACTCTTATAATGCAGTTTTTGTATTTTTTCTCAGAAATGAGATATTTTCCTGTGGTAAAAAGTATCCTATATGTTGACCCGGATAACCAGTTATCATCATACCAAATTTCATCAAAATCTGTCCAATTGATTTCTCGTGATGCGGTAAAAGACAGACAGACATACAAAAATTCTAAAAACTATAGATTCGGCCTCTGTATCGATAATAGTGTCTATTTCAATTAGATTTTCCAAAAAATATTTATTGTGCAGATTCGAGTTAGTTACAATTTTATTATATGTATAGATTTTAAATGTCTTGTTAATTGTAGAGACTTACCTAAAGACTTGACATAAGAAACTCTGCGCTTACAAGTTTCGTATGAAATTTCATTTCGAAAGTGGTTCATATTTTCTACATATATAAAAGCCCGTGTATGTCCTTATGGACTCCAAAACGACTGGAGCGATTTTCATGAAATTTTCAGGCAATCTTTAGTTTCAGTCAATTAACCCAGCGGTGATATCAAGTTTCTTACTAGTATTACTTGTATAGAATTACTGATGTTACTATATCAGTAAACTTCACTTAGTCGTTACCAAGTATCGTATAATTAAATCAATATGCTAAAATGCAATAAGATATTATGTCGTGCAATTGGATATGTCGAGAAGGGCTATTGAAAGTAAATATATATTTACATTTGTTTTATACTAGCGACTCACCCTCGCTTCACTCGGGTTCGTCCCTGGTACGTTTTAAATTAAAATGGATTTAGTATGTTATCCTTAAGAGATAGACATATGCCATCGTAGACTTTTATGTAGACCTATATAAGATACACAATTCCACCATACATTATTTTCTTATATCTCAATAGGTTTAGGCAGCGTTTTCGTTGAAAGCTCCCAGGCGGCTTTTTTTTCCGACACCTCCAACAAATATTATACTTTAGCCAATGTACATAAAAACTTAACAAATTATATACTAATACCTTACTCGAGAATTATTCTATCTATTGGTGAAAACATCATGAAAATCAGTGCAGCAGTTTTTAAGTTTATCGCGAACAGACAGACAGACGCGGCGGGGGATTTTGTTTTATCATATGTAGTGATTTGTATTGTATATGAAGACGTGATGTAATGAGGAATGTGTGAAATTAGCATTTTTTAATGTTGGGAAATGCATTAACGCATTCCACCTGCGTATATACAGGTGGTTATTTGGGACTCACCAGCTTAAGAGAATCCGCTACTACCCTCTGCCCGCAACTAGCATTGATTTTTTAAATTAAATTTTAGAAAGTATTGTAGTGTTTATTGAAATAAGAGCTTACTTAGCAGCAAAATTGTTTAATTCAAACTTGTGACCGTATTTCTCAATGCCACACACTTAGCCCACTACGCTATATAGCTATCTTTATTGTGATCAAAATATTTTAAATGTTTAGTAAACACTATAGTTACTATGCCTGATTTCAACACACATTTCGAAAATTTTATATATTTTGTGGCCTCTTTACCCATGATAAACAATAATCCATACTAATATTATAAATGTGAAAGTGTGTTTGTTTGTTTGTTTGTTTGTTTATTTGTTTGTTTGTTTGTTTGTTTGTTTGTTTGTTTGTTTGTTTGTTTGTTTGTTTGTTTGTTTGTTTGTTTGTTTGTTTGTTTGTTTGTTTGTTTGTTGTTTGTTTGTTTGTTTGTTTGTTTGTTTGTTTGTTTGTTTGTTTGTTTGTTTGTTTGTTTGTTTGTTTGTTTGTTTGTTTGTTTGTTTGTTTGTTTGTTTGTTTGTTTGTTTGTTTGTTTGTTTGTTTGTTTGTTTGTTTGTTTGTTTGTTTGTTTGTTTGTTTGTTTGTCTTTGTTTCACGTCGAAAGGGTTTGGTGGATTGGCGTGATTTTTTGTGTAGAGATAGTTGGAGGACATAGGCTATATTTTACCGCGGGAGATTATCTCATTCCCGCGGGAATACACGTTATAACAAACTCAAAAAAATATTTATGTCCAGAATTACTTGAAACTTGGTATTAATGCGCTTCAATAAAATTAAATAAATACGTGTTGTATGTGTCTAAGCATTTTTCGAAATTCATTCTATAAGGGGGTAAATTAGGGGATGAAAGTTTGTATGAAACTATATTATTTAGATAGTTTTTGTAGTTTTAGCGCGAGCGAAGCCGCGGGTTCTGCTTGTTGTATAATATTTGTATAGATTTTACAATATTTGAAGTAAACCTGCGACCTCGTCCTAAATAATAAAGACTACTTACATCAAAATAAAAAGAACAATAAACTAAACAAAGATCTTAAAGTCAACATCTCTTGTGTAAGTCGTTCAATAACATTTTATTCTTTAAATATCAGAGGTCGTGACAAAGTGATTGTTGCAGAAAACAAATTTGTACAAACGTTTATTATCAGACATTTAAATCCATTGTTTAATATAATTATCCTTTAATTTCGTCTGCGTATAAACAAACGTGATATAGAATTATTTACTGCCCATTTCTTTTTTATAATTTTACGAAAGCTCTCATAAGGGATGGTTTTTTCCGAGTTAATTCACATATCGGTAGCTTTTTCGCATTTCTGCATAATATAGCTAAAAATGTCAGGATAAGGTATTATCAAGTAAAGTGTAAACAATACCTTGTTCAAACCTTGGGAAATGCAAACGCATATAGATGGTTATGTGAGACATATCGGCTAGAAAAGCTAGGATAGCGATCACTTAACGGGATTTGAAGTCAATTAGTTCTATTGTATGAGAAAGATAAATTATTTATTCATCATAAATAAAATTTATAAACCATTCAATTGATTGTGCTAAAATTGTGATGAGTTGTTCTGCTTAAGTACGCAGAAGGTTCCTGATCTATAGAAAAATTGTTTTTCTTTGTATGTTTGTCCTTGGCGCTCCTTAACCATTTATCAGTAAAGACACGAGGCGACAGTATGCCGCCAGATCTAATTAAAGTTTCTAAGCACAAAGTGTACTTAATGCTCGAATTTATCTAGCTAAACCGACAGATATCGTGTCCCAATTTCAATAGATTTGTGTGTAATCTTTCAGGTCATATAAATATTCTATAGAAAAAGCCAATTTCTTTTGAATTTACAAATTTTCCGGGCATATTTTCCAAATACTTTCCGATAAAAACCTTATTGGAAATATTACGAACATAAAAAAATAGCCAATTCAGTCCAGTAGCTCTCAAACGCTTACAAACAAACAGCATTTCATTTTTATTATGTAGAGATAATTTAAACTCACACATTTAAGAACTACATCAAGTAATAGCATCATCAAGTAATTACTCAGTGACTCGAATTCTCATTTTGTTGAGAAGGAGAAGCTTTTTTTTTAGAACAAAGCGG